>OX463246.1:100062828-100662828 GCA_949820135.1 Sylvilagus floridanus | reverse complement strand
TCCCATCACCTCTCTGTCCCTCTCACTCGCGGTCCACTCACCCCAGGACACAGTGCTTTCACTCGTGCAGGGGGCCGGGGGTCTCCTCCCCCAGGGACCACCCCAGGCGGGGCTCTGAGGGCTGTTTGGGAGGGCAGCGGATGGCCAGGCAGCGCCCCCAAAACCTCTCTCAGGCACCTGCCAGCCCCTGGCCAGAAGCTGGTCGGGTGACACAACCGAGTCGGCAGGGCCCTGTGCCCCCCAGCACAGAGCCGCACGTGCCACTGGCCAGGAGCCCCAGGGAGGACCCGCCGGCCCCTCCCCCAGGCCCCAGGTGCCCCTCCTGAGCGCCCTGTCCAGGGACGCCTGCTACAGGACTCAGATCCTGTCCTCACCCAGGACAACCTTAGCTGGAGACCCCTTTTCAGGCCATGATCCTGGCCCCCGAGCCCAGAGGTGGGCAGTCTCTGGGGCTCTGTTTGGTCCATAACAACCTTGAACTAAGCAGGATCCAGACCAGACTTGGCACTAAGGGGCGCATGGGGGTCCCGGAGAGTGGAAGGGGGTCCACGATGTCCACACGAGGGGCTCACCCGTGGAGTGCTGGGTGCCCCCCCAACTCATCAGCACTTGGGTTCCTCTGCGGGGTTGAAGTCCATGCCCCAGGGGTGGCCTCACACGTGGGGACTCAGTCCACCGGTCACCTCGACAGGGACGGGGGCCGGAGTTGAGGCATAGCAGGTAGAGCCGCCACCTGTGAAGCCGGCATCCCATGTGGTCTCCAGTTCGAGTCCTGGCTGCTCCACTTCCAATCCAGCTCCGTGCTAATGTGCCTGGGAAAGCAGTGGAAGATGGCCCAAGTGGGGAGTGAATCGGTGGATGGAAGACCCCTGTCCTCCCTCTGTAACTCTGCCTTTCAAACACATAAATTCATTTTAAAAAAGAACACACAGTGGCCGGCGCTGTGGCTCACTTGGTTAATCCTCCGCCTGCGGTGCTGGCATCCCATATGGGCGCCAGGTTCTAGTCCTGGCTGCTCCTCTTCCAGGCCAGCTCTCTGCTGTGGCCCCAGAGGGCAGTGGAGGATGGCCCAAGTGCTTGGGTGCCTGCACCTGAGTGGGAGACCGGGAGGAAGCACCTGGCTCCTGGCTTTGGATTGGCGCAGTGCTGGCTGTGGCGGCCATTTGGGGAGTGAACCAGCAGAAGGAACACCTTTCTCTCTGTCTCTCCCTCTCATTGTCTGTAACTCTACCTGGTAAATAAAAAAATAATAAATAAAAAATAACACAACAGGGAGGGGGCGGTGCCGTCAGTGTGTCGGCGGCAGGGTGGTGACTGCCTCGCCTCCACCAGGACCACAGCTCTGCCCCTGCCGCGGGCTGTCCTGTCCAGGGGGACGCGAAGGCACCAGTCGCCAGGCAACAAGAGATGAGGCCACGAGGAACCCAGGGCCCTGGGGAGGGCTCAGGTGGCCGGTGGGGGAGGGCAGCCGCACCTGACGGAGGCAGACAGAGCAGGGGACGCCCTGGCGGCTCAGGGCGGCCTCACAGGGGCACAGCGGGGAGACGGTGGAGGCACCGCCTGGGGCTGGGCACAGGGGCCGAGGTGGAGGCTGAGGGAGGCTGCTCCGGCGGCGCCATGGCCAGCACCGCTCAGCGGCTGGGTGCCTGCAAGGCTGAGCGCTGAGAGCAGGTGTGGGCAGGGCTGCCCCAGCCACTCTGTGTCCACACGTCCCTTTGTAAGGACGCCAGACGCACTGGCCAGGGCCACCCGGCCGGCCTCACCCCAACTCGACGGCCCCTACCGAGGCCCCGTTCTGAGGTACCGTAGGGGACTCTGACACAGCTCAGTCACCCCCGGGTCGCGGTGTCACAGTCGGCACATGCCACAGCTGTCACACTCGTCACACTCGTCACCATCGCCACGGTCATCAGGGTCGCGGGCTCACGGTCCCCACGGCTGCCGCTCCCCAGCCACGCTCAGGGGATCCATTTGCTCCGGCGGGGCCCCCCGGTGTGCTGAGCAGCGGGAGCTGCCGTGTGGCTCCAGTGCACGACGGCCACTGCCTGGGCCTCCCCACGGGTGGTCCCAGTGTGCAGGTCACCAGTCCCCTCCCACTGCCAGAGCCGTGCTTAGCCAGCATCCCTTCCCTGCCACGTGGCGCCAGCCCACAGGCCAGGACTGGCCGGCCGCTACCTGCTCCACGACCGGGCAGCCAGATCCGGAGACCCTGGAGGCCTCGGCAAGGGCACGGGGAAAGCGATGTCCCCTTCCGCCCCGCCTCGTCCTCTGTCCCCCCCCCCCGAGCCCCCTGTCCAGGAATGGTCCAGTGCACAGAGCTCAGGGCAGAGAAGGACAGGGGCTCACGCGCCCCCTCCCCAGCCTGGCGGGGCTGCTGGTCCCGGTGCCGCAGCCCGGGGAGGCCACCAAGGCGCCGGGAGGGCAGCCGGCGACCCTGGGAGCGGGAACTGCTCCACTGCCCCAGCCGGCCGCCCAGGGGCCGCACGCACAGGAGCTCACTCCCCACCCAGCCACACTGCTCTCCACGGACAGCAGCCAGCAGCCCCGTGGGGCTTGTGGGCTGGAAGGCGGGTTCCTCCCAGGCTGACACAGGTGAGACCCCAGCAGGTTCCCCTGCAGAGCCCAGCACAAGGGGGCAGGAAGTGAACGGGCGCAGCCACACGGGGCCTCCAGGAAGCACGGCCGGGACGCGCCACCACCGGGCGCCTTGCTTCCTTACACGCGTGTGTGTCGGTTTTCCAAGGCCTTGCGTGACCTCAGAAAAGGAACAAGAACAGAGGGATCTTCAGGTGTGAGGTGTCCGCAGCACCGCTGTCACCACGACGCAAGTGTGCACTGACCTGTGCACACGCATGCACACAGAGGCACTGTACACACCCACACGTGCACATACATGTGCACACACGCAGATATTAGTGCACTCACATGTGTGCACACAGGTATTTGTGCACACACCCTTGTTGCATAGATACACACATGCACACAGATGTTTGTACACACAGGTATTTGTGCACACCCATGTTACACACAGGGATATTTGTGCACACACCCATGTGCACACATGAGCGCATGCAGATAAACACACACACGAGGACATAGATACCTGTTACATGCAGATACACTCAGACATCAATATGCACACACATGCATGCACTTGCGACACACACATGCACAAGTACACACATGTACGTGAAGACACACTCATTTGCACATGTGTGCACACATAGGCTCGTGTGCACCTCGGGGAGTGGTCTCCACACAGCAGCACCGAGCCCTCCTCACTTCCCACCAGCGCGGCCGGCAACGGGGCTGCACGAGGCTCTGGTTCCGAAGGCGGCTTTGAGGAAAGCAGTGACCCTCCGTCACAGAGGGGCCCGGGCAGGGCAGAGCCCGCCCCACAGCAGGCAGTCATCCTGCACCAGCTGGCGCCCACCACACCACGGTCGCATGTCCCGCTTGGCCTGGTGCCGCCCGACCCTGCACACGGCAGGGAGCGCAAGGCCACAGAGCAGCGCAAACCCCTCGCCGAGGCCCCTGTTCCAACAATCAGAGCAAGAAGCCAAGGGGCCGCGTCCACCACTCTGCGGGCTCCCGGCTGCAGCCTCCGGGGGCCCAGGGCCAGGGGGACACTGTCGGGGAGGAGCGGCAGCCCCGCCCCTGCCTGGGCTCTGCCCCTTCCTCCTGGTCACTGCGATCTGACCGCACAGGAAGGCTCCCGGACAAAACCCTTCCCGGAGGCCAGAGCGTGCCGGAGAGCGACCGGCCCCCTCCCGGGAGATGTGGCGGTGCAAATTGATTTAATCAAATCTGCCAGACACAGGCCAGGCCGGGCCTCGCTTCCTGCCCGTGCTTTCCTGCGGGTACTGCGTGTGCCGGTGGAACACACGCGTGGAATCTGCCACTTCAACCGCGTAGGCGTGTGGGCCCATGGCGCTGCGCAGCCCGTCCCGCGTCCTCCGCCTCTCGCAAGTCTGTCCCTGGGAGATGCCAGCCCCTCCCCGCCTCCGCCATCCCAGGCTGAGTGACGGCCAACTGTGCATCCCAGCCTCAGAGGTCCTCAGCAAAGATACAGGGACCCACCACTTCCTCAGGGCCCAGCCTGTGCAGCACCCAGCATCAGCACCTCAGGGCCCAGTGTGTGCAGCACCCAGTGCCAGCACCTCAGTGCCCAGTGTCCAGCACTCAGCACCAGCACCTCAGGGCCCAGCCTGTGCAGCACTCAGCACCAGCACCTCAGGGCCCAGCCTGTGCAGCACTCAGCGCCAGCACCTCAGGGCCCAGCCTGTGCAGCACCCAACACCAGCACCTCAGTGCCCAGTGTGTGCAGCACCCAGCACCAGCACCTCAAGACCGAGCCTGTGCAGCACGCAGCACCAGCACCTCAGTGCCCAGCCTGTGCAGCACCCAGCACCAGCACTCAGTGCCCAGTGTGCGCAGCACCCAGCATCAGCACCTCAGGGCCCAGCCTGTGCAGCACTCAGCACCAGCACCTCAGGGCCCAGCCTGTGCAGCACTCAGCACCAGCACCTCAGGGCCCAGCCTGTGCAGCACTCAGCACCAGCACCTCAGGGCTCAGCCTGTGCAGCACCCAGCATCAGCACCTCAGGGCTCAGCCTGTGCAGCACTCAGCACCAGCACCTCAGGGCCCAGCCTGTGCAGCACCCAGCACCAGCACCTCAGGGCTCAGCCTGTGCAGCACCCAGCACCAGCACCTCAGGGCCCAGCCTGTGCAGCACTCAGCACCAGCACCTCAGGGCCCAGCCTGTGCAGCACCCAGTGCCAGCACTCAGTGCCCAGTGTGCACAGCACCCAGCATCAGCACCTCAGGGCCCAGCCTGTGCAGCACTCAGCACCAGCACCTCAGGGCTCAGCCTGTGCAGCACCCAGCATCAGCACCTCAGGGCTCAGCCTGTGCAGCACTCAGCATCAGCACCTCAGGGCTCAGCCTGTGCAGCACCCAGCACCAGCACCTCAGGGCCCAGCCTGTGCAGCACCCAGCACCAGCACCTCAGGGCTCAGCCTGTGCAGCACTCAGCACCAGCACCTCAGGGCCCAGCCTGTGCAGCACTCAGCACCAGCACCTCAGGGCTCAGCCTGTGCAGCACTCAGCACCAGCACCTCAGGGCCCAGCCTGTGCAGCACTCAGCACCAGCACCTCAGGGCCCAGCCTGTGCAGCACTCAGCACCAGCACCTCAGGGCTCAGCCTGTGCAGCACCCAGCACCAGCACCTCAGGGCCCAGCCTGTGCAGCACTCAGCATCAGCACCTCAGGGCTCAGCCTGTGCAGCACCCAGCACCAGCACCTCAGGGCTCAGCCTGTGCAGCACTCAGCACCAGCACCTCAGGGCCCAGCCTGTGCAGCACTCAGCACCAGCACCTCAGGGCTCAGCCTGTGCAGCACTCAGCACCAGCACCTCAGGGCCCAGCCTGTGCAGCACTCAGCACCAGCACCTCAGGGCTCAGCCTGTGCAGCACTCAGCACCAGCACCTCAGGGCCCAGCCTGTGCAGCACTCAGCACCAGCACCTCAGGGCTCAGCCTGTGCAGCACTCAGCACCAGCACCTCCACTTTGACTCGGTCTGCGTAGAGCTCAGGCCACAGCTGGGTCTCCCAGAGGCGCTCGCAGCACGAGCCACGCTCCAGCCCTGGGTTTGCGCCACTGCCGGTCCACAGAGGGGCACGGTGCTGCTTCCACCCTCGGCTCTCATGAGGGACAGCCCTGCCCCGGGGGGGGCGACCTGGCCACACACCACGCCGGGTCACATGGGGCGTCCTGGCCACACACCACGAGTCACGCTCCCATTGGCAATGGTGAGGCTCCAGCTTCCTGGTCCTGCCCCAGGATTCTGAGAACAGCCACTTTCAGGTGAGTGTGAATGTGCCATGGGTGTGAGGTGTCACAGGTGTGAATGGTGTCACGTGTGTGAGGTGACATGCATGTGAATGGTGTCGCGGGTGTGAATGGTGTCACGCGTGTGAGGTGACATGCATGTGAATGGTGTCACGGGTGTGAGGTGTCACAGGTGTGAATGGTGTCACGCGTGTGAGGTGACATGCAGTGAATGGTGCCACAGGCGTGAGCGGTGTCTGCTCGTGGTGTGCCCGGCAGTCCTCTGTGGCCAGCAGCCCACGTGCTCTGCCAGCTGGGGCTGTCTGAGTCCCTTTGAGCAGCAGGTGCGCCCGTCTCCGGCCAGGTCTGAGCGGGTGGGACTTTGTGGGTGGCTGGGTCGGGGGAGCGCGTCGGCTGGGGAGGGAACCCCGCAGGGGGCGAGGGGCGAAAGTCCTCTCGTTCTGCTCACGCTGCTGCTTGTGCCCAAGGCGTGTCTGCGTCACTCTGCCTGACACTGCCGACACCCACACGCACACATCTGGACCCCGACCCCACCCACAGCGCATGGCAAAGACCTCACCCACGGGGCACGGTGCTGGGGGCAGGTGGGAGGGCCCCGCGGCCCCTGGCGGCTCCCAGGTGGTCCGGGGAGGGCACTGGGGCTGCCGGGCGCCCGATTCCTGTGTGCACGGCTCCTGACCCACGCCTGCAGGGCCCGTTCCCTCTGCTTAAAGAAACTTCCAGAGCCCACGCCGCTCGGGGGAAGGAAGACGCTGCACATCACCGCACAAGCGAGGCTGCACCGGGGCGGGGGCGTCTCCCATGTGCCAGGCAATGCCAGCGAGCGCCATGAAATATTCACGGGAACGGAAACAGGCTGTGGCGGCCACAGCTTTGCAGACACTGGAGCCGCGGCCTCGCCTGCCCCGGGCTCCCTGCCCCCCCAGCAGACACCGGGGTCCCGTGAAGGGCACTGCCCGGTGTGTGCACGCGTGTGCTGCACGCAGGTGCACAGGGGCTGGGCCGGGGCTCCCGCTCACGCGGCGGCTCCCGGGCTCCTGCAGCACTTCTAAGGCTCAGGGGCTGAGTGCGCGCCCCGCATGAGCAGCAAAAACCCAAACTGCACACACACACACAACACACAAAGTGCACAACACACAATATACGACACACAAGATACATACACTGTACACAACATACAACACAACACACACAGGATGCACACGATACAACGTACAACACGCACAAGACACACATAGCATACAATGCACAAGATACATACAACGCACGCCACACAGGATACACACAACGCACACATATAAGATACACACAACACAGAATATACACATTACACATACAACACAGATACACACAACACACATACAAGACAACACACAACCCAGATACATACAGGCACAAATACACACAGAACAGATACACAGACAACACATACATACGATAACACAAGACTGAGTCACACATAGACACATATACACAGATACACATACACAAAAGATACACATAACACAGACACACACAGATCACACATAGACACAATCACACACATACAACACGGACACACAATCACACATATACAACACGGACACACACAGATCTCAAACACACTCAACACAGATCGCACACACAGGCGCTTCCATCTGATGGCACAGGCCTCCCCAGGCCAGAGGTGCCTGTGTCACCCTGTGCCTCTGTCCTGGGGGAGGGGGAGTCTAACCTCCGACCTCTGTGAGGCCACGCCCCCCGCATCGATGGCTTCAGAGGGCGGAGCCTCTAGTCAGGGCAGGAGCTGGTCTTTGTCCCAGAGCAGGGTGGGAACCATGGGGGGGGGGCGGCCGAAGCCCCCTCCCCACCTGGAGACCCAGGAGGGTTCCACTCTCGTCCATCTCTTGTCCCCTGGGGGCACCCCAGGAAACTCCCCTGGGGCCTCCACCAGCACCTGCTGTCCGGCCGGGGGTGGGGGGCAGACCAGAGGTGGTGCTCCCAGAATTCACCAGGGGCCTCCAGTGCCGCGTGCTTCTCCCCTCCCACATCCGGGGAGCACACGCTCACACGTGGCAGGCACGTGGGCCTCCCTGGGCGAGGGCCCGGCAGGTGCCGTCCCCACCACCCCCATCCATAGAGCAAACAGCACGGCGCCCAAACCCTGTGTGCGTGGCGATACTAGCAGGCCGCGTGGGAACAGAACCCAGAACACCAGGCTCACCGCCCGTGCAGGGAGCTGGGAGACCCCAGACCCGGCCCACAGAGAAGGCCTGCCACCACGTGCTCTCCACGTGCACGGACACGCCGCGACGGAGCCAGCCAGGACCCCCTCCAGCAGTCAGACAGCCGCACACTGGGGCTGGGGTCTCTCGTGTGAGCCTGAGGCTGGAGGGAGGTGGCCAGCAGCCCCGACGTCCCCAGGGAAGAAAGTTCATCTTGAGGCCTCGCGCTCGTACCCAGAAGCGAAAGGTCAGCTCAGGACGGAGGCCCCACCCGGCTCAGCCCCCTGGCTCGGCGCCCAGGCTACCAGTAAAATCCGTGTTTGCTTTTTTAAGCTTAGTCTCCATCATCTAACGGCAGCACCAAATGACAGGCCTGAGTCCCTGCACGGAGGGCACAGCACAAGACCACTCCATCGGTCGGCCGACCCCCACGACTGAGCCCAGCTGTCCATCACTGGACATCCCCCAGCGAGGGCCAGAGCAGAGGCGGGCCAGGCCACCCAGGCCCTGTCTGTGTCCCCCAGCCCACGAGGGTGCCCACCCCGCTCCAAGAGCCCCACCTCAGCACCTGCCACAGAGCAGACGGCGGGGCAGTGGTCGAGGACTGGCAGGGCCCCGGCTCCAACAGCCCCCGCTCCACGTCCACTCAGGGGCCCGAATGCCACAGCTGGGAGGGGGCAGGGAAGGCACATGAGTCGAGCCCCGAGCCGGTGCCCTGGCACTGCCCACCAGGGCCTCTGACAGAAGAGCCCCGGGGAGGGGTCCCTGCTTGGGGTGTTGAGACCCTGGCTTTGCCAGCCACACCCAACTGGCAGCTGGGGGGCCCAGCTGCGATCTCGGGGGACCAGTTCCCGTGAGGAGGAGCCCTCGGTGGCACCCAGGCCGCCAGGGGCTGGCCCGGGTAGGGACGCGGACAGGGCCACCGTGCAGAACAGTGGGGCGCACACAGCGCCATCCCAGGAAGTGTCGCCCACCAGGCTGCTCGGGGCTCAGGCCCCCTCAGTGAGCCTGATGGGGACACCATTTCCCCAGACCGAGTGGCACCTGCCCCAGGACACACACAACCCCGGGGCCCCGCGAGCACTCTAAACTCACAGCCATCACGCTAGGGAGCGTCTGCTCGCTTCATGGATTCCAGGAGAAAACCAAAAGAAGTGTATGCCCTGGGAGCACATGTGTGCCCTGGGAGCACGTGTCTAAGTCCTCCGTATCCACTTCCAGCCTGGACACAGCGAGGTCCCTGCCTGACCTGGGGGGACACTCCAGATGCCACAAGGCACGCGCCAGGGGCCCAGCGGACGGTGCCAGGGTTGAGGGGAACGGCGGACAGGACCTAAGAGGCGGGGGGCCCAACCCACAGCCCAGCGGCTGGCAGGGACAGGAGGGCCTGGATCCCGTGCCCCCTGGGCTGCGAGCATCACCCAGCCCTCACCGGGGCTGCACAGGGCACCCCCGCGGTCGGGGGCACCCCACCTATGTGGGCGACACGTCACAAGGCCAGTGCCCGTCAACAGCTCCACCTCAGGGTCCTCAGGTGCGCGGCGCACAGGGAGAAAGGACAGCGACGAGCTGGGCAGTGGCCAGGTCACAAGCTGACCCAGGCCTCGCGGACCGGGCGCACCGAGGCTCCCCGCCCGCAGCCACCTGCTGGGCGCTCCCGGCGCCAGGCACAGCGGGCAGAGGGCAGAGGGCGCGGAGCGTCAGCGGGCCGTCCGGGGTCGGGTCCCGACCACGTCCCGGGAGCAGCCGGCCTGCCCCGGCCGCCGCGGCCGCGCTCCTACCCTCCTACCGTAGCGGCTGGGCTCGCGGCAGTAGCGCAGGATGGGCAGCGCGTCCAGGCTCGGCAGCTCCGGCGCGGCGGCCGGGCGGGAGCCGGGGTCGGGGTCCGGGCGCCGGCCGGGGCGCTGGCTGCCGCCATCGTCGGCCCCCGGCCCCGCGGGCGTCACCACGAAGCGCTGGGACATGGTGGCGGTGTCCCGGCGCGCGACGGCTGCGGGCTCGAGCGGGTGTGCGCGGGGCGGGGCGGGGCGGGGCGGGGCGGCGGGGGTCGGGGCGGGGCGGGGGGCGGGGCGGGGCGGGGCGGGGCGGGGCCGGGGCGGGGTGGGGGCGGGCCGGGGCGGGGCGGGGCGGGGTGGGGGGCGGCGGGGGTCGGGGCGGGCGCCGCGCGACCCTGGACGACCCGCTCCCACCTGGCGGGGAGGCCGGGTTGGACCCCGACCGAGCGCAGGACTGGCCGCCCCGGGGGCTGGGGACCGCGGACCCTGGGCGTGGGGCGACAGCTGGGTCTGGGGGCGCCCTGACCTCCAGCACCGCCAGGGGGCAGAGGGCGCAGGCCTCCCCTGCACACAGGGCCCTGGAGAGCGGAAGGAATGGGGGTGCTGCCATCAGAGGCCGAGAGGCCCCCGGCCCTGGGAGCAGCAGATGCGTGGGGGGCGTGGGCGCCAACGTGCGTGCCTCCCTAAACCCTCCACGGTGCTCCGCAGGTCTCACTTTCAGTCCTCACAGGCACAGGGGAGACAGAGCCGGAAGTCCCTGCCCCTTCCATGCCCACTGCTAGAGGGGGTGCGAACCGGAGCTCTGAGAGGCAGGGCCCGGGGTGGCCTCAGGGTGACGGTCAGGGGTGACTTAGAGCAAGTCGCGCTCAGCTGCGTGGGGCTGCCGTTCACTCACCTCACGGTCCAAGATGGCTGCTCCAAGTCCAGCGGTCACGGCCGTGTTCCAGCAGGAGACGGAGGAAGCTGGAAAGACGCAGCCTGTCTCCAGAGCACAGCAGACGGGTGTGGCTAGAGCTCGCAGCCCTGGAGGGAGGGTGAGGGCAGCAGGAAGTGCTCACACCTGCCGGGCGCCCACCCGGCAGGGGCCTCGCCCCAAGCTCGGCCATGGTCCCCTGGTGTTCGAGGATGAGCTCTGGGGTCCCGGCGCGTCCACTCGGTTTCTGGTGTGAATGCACTTTCTGG
Source organism: Sylvilagus floridanus (assembly GCA_949820135.1). Lineage (NCBI taxonomy): Eukaryota > Metazoa > Chordata > Mammalia > Lagomorpha > Leporidae > Sylvilagus > Sylvilagus floridanus. The sequence continues at coordinate 100,651,816 of OX463246.1, read as the reverse complement.
TCACCGCCGTAGTGGACGCTGCAGCGGGCCAGCGGGCGAGGCGACGCCAGTGACGCCCGCCCCCGTGTGACTGCTTTTGTGAGCGCCATTCAGGGTTCTGAATTGCATCATTCTGTGTTTTTTCAGCTCGACCTCTCGCGTCCTTGCGGGGAGTTTTTGCCTTAAATGACGGCTTTGTCCTGCCCCTTGCTTTCTCTCCCTCTTCTGCTTTCTTTCCACCCTTTTGTTCTCAGTGTGGAATCTTCTAGAAATTCCAGGGCACTCGTCCACGCTGTACTTGCTGCTGCGGCGGCTCTAGCCTGACCTGCAAATGGCCCCAAGTCCCCCGAGAGCGCGGTGCTGCCAGGACGTGGGTGGCCTTGCTGTGCTCCTGGGCGGACCTGCGTGGCGGGCAGGGGCCTCCCCTCTGCCGCAGACCTCGTGTCTCCAGCCCTGCTCCACAAGGCCACTTGTGGCCCATTCTGCTTCGTGGCCTGCCCACCTTGCCCTCAGCTCCCACGGCTCCAGCAGCCGCTGCACACGCCATCCCCCACCCCCAGTCTGTGGCTCCCTGTGGGAAGGGGCTGCCCCACCCGCGGCGTGGGAGCCGGAGGCCGCGTCCAACCTGAGCAGGGGCTGTGGGTGTCCAGTAACCGGGAGGAAGGCAGCCTGAGCCGTGGAGACGCAGAGCAGGGGATGCGGACAGCCCCTGCCCGGTCCTGTCTCTGTCCCCACAGACCCCCTGGACGCTGGCGTGGAGGCCACCCCCCACTGTCTCCTCTGGCTGCGTTTGATGTGCTCACAGAGGGGCTCAATTCCACGTCCACATCCGTGCCAGCTACGGGAGTCCAGTAGGATGCCCCCTAGTGGCCCCTCACCTGAGGACACAGCCACCGGTCATTCCTCCTCCCGTCCCTGCTGTCCTGGGCCACCCTCACCCGGCCCAGGCTGTGGGCACCACGAGGTCCTTGTCAGTGGCCCTGGGACATTGCCTGGAGCTAAGGAGGCCTGGGGCCCTCGGGAAAGGTGCCTGGCCCAGTACAGGACACTGCTGGCCACGCCTCCTGCCTCCAGCCCATGGGACCCCCTCTGCCTCCACCCCTCAGCTGGGGTGGGACTCCCTCCCTCTCCCGCTCCCCCTCCCCACAGCTGGGCCAGGAGGGAGGCCCCTGGCGACTGGATGGGGGGTGTGTTCCCTCTGCGGCCCTTGGAGCCCAACTGAGGGTCTTGGGCAGGGCGGGCGCCTGCGGGGTGCAGACGTAGGTGGACACTGCACTCCTGGACAGCGCCAGGGGGGCCCCCAGTGATGGTGGGGGTGTGGGCAGCTCAGGGGCTTCGAGGCGGTGCTCCAGGGGGCCGGGGCAAGGTACCCGAGACCCTGACCCTGCTGCTGCTCCAGGTGGCACGCGCTCAGCACAGCCACCGCTCAGCGGCCGAGCGGGCCCCACCCACACCTGGCCAGGGGCAGGTGCACCTGCTGAGGGCCGACTGCCCAGGGCCCCCGGGGGGAAGGGGCCACGACGGCCCATTTCACAGAGGCCACTATGGTCGTTCCCTCTCCAGAAGGGGCGGGGCAGCATGGGGGTCACAGCTCCTGGGCAGAGGGGCCAATTCCAGCTCTCCCTCCACCAGTGCCCCCTCCCCTTGGCCACTCCCACAGCGCCGAGGGGCAGGATGGGCAGCGTCTGGGGGCTGCCACAGGCCCCTGGTCAGGGCGGTGTCTCCTGAGGCTGGGTTCCTGGGTGACGGCCCGGGGCCACCCTGGGGCAGTGCAGTGGGGGGCGGCCCTGACCCTGGCTCCTGCCCAGCGGTGAGCAGCATGTGGGGTCTCCCTGCTCCCCACACCTGGCCGTCCTGGGCACTGCTCAGCCCGGTGAGGGCCGCCCCACTTTGAGCAAATAAGCACGGAAACTTGGGCCAGGCGACCGGCCCGGTGCTCGCCGAGGGTCAGGTTTCTCGCGCCAGGCCTGCGTCGGCGCCAGGCTCACAGACGCTGGTCTGAGCCCGCGCTTCCTCCGCAGGCAGGTGCACGAGCCGGCTCAGAGCCTCACCCGCCAGCTCTGCATCCCTGGGGCCACTGCACGGTCCAGTGCGGGTGACAGCAGTGAGCAGGCCAGGGCAGGCGTCCTCCTGCTGGCCGGGGCCCTCTCGCAGGTGGGGGAGGGGAGGCGAGCCTGGAGCTAGGGGGACGCTCCTGGGCCAGGACTGGGGGCTACCAGAACCAGATGCACAATTGCACCATGTCCCTGCCTCTTGCCTACAGCGTGGTGTGCACAGACGGGGGGCACAGCAAACATCAGACACCACCCACTCACTGCCACACACAAGTCCCCCACAGACACCCAAACACCACTCACAGCCCCCACAGCCACACACCCGGCCACTCACAGCCGCACACAAGTCCCCCACAGACACCCAAACACCACTCACAGCCCCCCTACAGCGACACACCCGGCCACTTACAGCCACACACAAGTCACCCAGACACCCAAACACCACTCACAGCCCCCACAGCCACACACACACACACACACACAGCCACACACAAGTCACCCAGACACCCAAACACCACTCACAGCCCCCCCACAGCCACACACCCGGCCACTCACAGCCACACACAAGTCCCCCACAGACACCCAAACACCACTCACAGCCCCCCTACAGCGACACACCCGGCCACTTACAGCCACACACAAGTCACCCAGACACCCAAACACCACTCACAGCCCCCCCACAGCCACACACCCGGCCACTCACAGCCACACACAAGTCCCCCACAGACACCCAAACACCACTCACAGCCCCCCCACAGCCACACACCCGGCCACTCACAGCCACACACAAGTCCCCAACAGACACCCAAACACCACTCACAGCCCCCACAGCCACACACACACACACACACACAGCCACACACAAGTCCCCCACAGACACCCAAACACCACTCACAGCCCCCACAGCCACACACACACACACACACACAGCCACACACAAGTCCCCCACAGACACCCAAACACCACTCACAGCCCCCACAGCCACACACACACACACACACAGCCACACACAAATCCCCCACAGACACCCAAATACCACTCACAGCCCCCCCAACAGCCACACAACCGGCCACTCACAGCCGCACACAAGTCCCCCGCAGACACCCAAACACCACTCACAGCCCCCCCCACAACCACACACCCGGCCACTCACAGCCACACACAAGTCCCCCACAGACACCCAAACACCACTCACAGCCCCCCCACAGCCACACACCCAGCCACTTACAGCCACACACAAGTCACCCAGACACCCAAACACCACTCACAGCCCCCCCAACAGCCACACACCCGGCCACTCACAGCCGCACACAAGTCCCCCACAGACACCCAAACACCACTCACAGCCCCCCCCACAACCACACACCCGGCCACTCACAGCCGCACACAAGTCCCCCACAGACACCCAAACACCACTCACAGCCCCCCCCACAACCACACACACACACACACACACACAGCCGCATGCCTACTGCGACACACACCTTCCTGTGAGTGCTCGCCTGCTTCCTGAGGGGCCTCTGCAGAGGGGACAGCGTAGACTGGGGGAGCCGGGCGAGACCCAGACCCCGGCCCGGGCCCCCTGCCCCGTGGGAGGACCAGTGGCCCCCACCATCACTGCTGCCTCCTGACACAGCCACCAGGGGGCCGCCCGGAGCCTGGGTCCCACGGCTCCCGCTCTCTGTACCTGTGTAGCTGCTGCCTGCCCCCCTCCTGTGGGGTGACTGTGCCTCCTGCACCCGAGCTTGTCCCCTCGCTCCAAGGTCGCCGAGGTTTCCTGAGGCAGGCGCAGCCATCCTGGCCTTACCACGCCCACACCTTCTCCAGACGCCCGCCCCACGCTCGGCCTCCCAGTGTCCCCCGCGCTGACGCTGCATGCCGGGTAGGCCGCTCCCAGGAGATGCACAGCTTTGAAGTCCACGATTGCCACTGAAGGGAGAGTGAGGGGCTGTGTGCTAGGGGCCTGGAGGTTTGGGGTCCCTTTGTGCCTGCCCCTGCCCCCGAGGGTCCCTGCAGGAGAGGGAGGTGCCGTGCAGACCCTGGAGGTGAGAGACCAGAATGACCCTGGGATGGCGAGAGCGCCACCTTCCTGCTGAGGCCGGAACCCGCCAAGGCCGCCGCCCGCGGCTCAGCCCAAGAACAGCCAGCTCTGAGCAAGGGAGGGGTCCGGCTGGGAGGGTCCCACAGAGAGGGGGGTCCCCCAGGGAGAGGGGTCCCCCAGGGAGAGGGGTCCCCCAGGGAGGGGTCTCACAGGGAGGGGTCTCACAGGGAGGGGGTCCCACAGGGAGGTCCCACGGGGAGAGGGGTTCCACAGAGAGGGGGTGCCCCAGGGAGGGGTCCCACAGGGAGGGGGTCGCACAGGGAGAGGGTCCCACAGGGAGAGGGGTCCCACAGGGAGGGAGGTCCCACAGGGAGAGGTCCCACAAGGAGGGAGGTCCCACAGGGAGAGGTCCCACAAGGAGGGGTCCCCCAGGGAGAGAGGTCCCACAGGGAGGGGTCTCACAGGGAGGGGTCCCACAGGGAGCAGGGTCCCACAGAGAGGGAGGTCCCATAAGGAGGGGTCCCGCAGAGAGGGAGGTCCCACGGGGAGGGGTCCCACAAGGAGGGAGGTCCCACAGGGAGAGGTCCCACAAGGAGGGGTCCCCCAGGGAGAGAGGTCCCACAGGGAGGGGTCTCACAGGGAGGGGTCCCACAGGGAGCAGGGTCCCACAGAGAGGGAGGTCCCATAAGGAGGGGTCCCGCAGAGAGGGAGGTCCCACGGGGAGGGGTCCCACAGAGAGGGAGGTCCCACAGGAAGAGGTCCCACAGGAAGGGGGGTCCCACAGGGAGAGGGTCCTGGCACTGGGCAGAAGCAAGTTCTGGAGGCCTGGGCAGCCGGGGGAGGGGTCCCAGGGCAGGTGGCCCTCCCCACCCCAGGGGGCTCGTGACCCACACACCCCAGCTCCCTGTTCTTTGCCCCTTCATGGTCCTCAGTTGCCCTCCCCGTGTTGCCTGGCCAGTGCCCCAGCCTGTGGGGGCCCCAGGTGCCCGGGCAAACGCAGACAGAGCCGCTCTGTTGTCCCGGCCGTAGCCTGGGAGGTCCAGCTGGGATGGGGGGCTGCGGGGCTGAGGGCGGGAGCTGAGGATGTCGGGTGGGGGGCTGGGGCCCTTGCAGCCACTGCAGGGGCACAAGTGACCTCGCCCACCCAGGCTGAGAGTGGCTCCTGCCTCCGCCCCCGGCCCCAGCCACATGGCCACGCAGGGCAGGGTCAGTGGCTCCTCCTGGCGGGGGGAGGGGGGGCTGCGCGATGTGCTTTGGAGGAGGGGCCTCCTGTACCCTCCCCTTCCCCGAGTGACAGGTGCTCGGTGGACCCCACTGTGGCAGGCAGGGAGGACTGCCTGGAGCAGGGTCTCTGCTCAGAGGTGGCAGCCACGACCCCCACTCGGCCACACGTGAGCTGCAGGCTGATGCGCATGGACAGCGGGGGCCTGGGGGCGGGGGCTGGCGGGAGGAGGAGGCATGGGAGGCCAGCGCTTGCAGAGGCGTCAGCTGCTCACTCCTGGGGCTGTCCCCCAGCACCCCCAGGACCCAGGCCCTCAAGGGCTGTCCAGGGCAGAGGAGCCAGAGCTGGGTGCAGCCGCCGGTTAAACACCAAGGGCGAGACTGGCGCGAGGCTGGGGCTCTAAAGCGGGGTGTGCAGCTGAGGTGTGGACCGAGGCTCAGGGCCACCCCGGGGGGCTGTGCTTCCAGGTGCTTGACTCCTGACTCCTGATGCCCCCAGAGCGTGAGCTTAGGGGGTGCAGGAGGGACCCCCACTTCCTTCCGCCCAAGCTCCCAGGACACACGCGCGTTTGCAGAGCAACTCAGCCCCGTCCTGTCGGAGCGTGGATGCCCCCGGCCAGCTGAGCGCAGGAGCAGCCTCCTTGTTCACAGCCCAGCAGGCCCCTCCCCTGCCCTCAGCCACGCCCCTGCACTACGGATGCCCACAGGAGGGGCCCAGCAGCCATCACCCATCCATCCACCCATCCATCCGTCCATGCATCCTCCACCCATCCGCCCGCCCACTGCTCACTCGTGCAGCAAATGCCGCACCGGGCCAGCCCATGTCTGACGACTCCTCCTGGGCCCAGAATTGAGGGACAGACCCCTGTGGGTGCAGAGGAGGGTGTGCCTTGGATCTGGGGCCCCCCGGGCCCCCTAGGAATACTGAGGACACGCTGCAAAGGGCCTGCTTGCACATTTGAGGTTTCCAGGGGAGGCTGGGACTACAGCCGACAACCCCCTTTCCATGTGTCGTGGCCTCAGGCTCCCCGGTGGAGCCAGTCCAGGTGCCCCTGTCCCTCCTGTGCCAGCCCCACTCACTGCAACCCCAGGGGGCCAGAGTCCAGCTGGAGCAGCTCCACTGACCTGGGCAGCCCTGGTCCTGGCTGGCGGCTTCCTGGGGGATTGGCCCCGTGGTTTGCTGTTTTCCTGAGCTGTGCACAGTGGGCAGAAGGACCCAGGCTCGAGTTATGGTGACTACGGGTCGGGGAGTGGGTGCGGGGGTCAGGCCTCACCCTGGGACCAAGGTGAACTAGAAGGGACAGCTCAGAAGGCAGAGTTCAGGGACCAGGACCGCGGGCCACACCTGTCCCTGGGTGCGGGTGGGAGGGGAGGAGGGGAAGGGAGAAGGGGTCTGGTGTGTCCCATGTTCAGTGTGCCTGCGTGGAGAGGGGGCCAGGGCTCCGCCCCAGGACAGCCAGGCCCTGACCCTAGGGTGAGCGTCACTGGGAAGGTGAAGGCTCCCCCTGCACCTCCGACCTCGGCCCCTCCTCTCTACTCCCGGCGGCCTTTCCAGTCCTCCTGCAGGTGAGTCACGGTGTTTCCTGTCCTCTGGGCTCTCCCCGTCCCCTTGTCCCCGTCCCACGGCCACAGCCGCCTCCAAAGCCTAGAGCCGAGCCCGAGCCTCGTCCTCTCTCTTACCCTTAAGGCCACACGTGCTTCTCCCCGTGCCTGCTGTGGCTGCCCAGGGGCCCTCACCCTGCCCACCGCAGCCTGTGAGTCTCCAGACAAGGTGGGGGCGTCTCCTTCACGATCTCCTGGGCCCACCGAGCTCAGCTCCCTGCCGCGTCCCCCTGAACCCCTGACCCAGACGCCCAGGACCCTGTCCCCGGGCCAGGGCCCCCCAACAGCAGTCCAGAACACTGAGGGCCTCCCCAACACTGTCTCCCTCCTCCCACCCCTGGCCTGGCCCCTGCCCCTCCCGGGCCATCTCCAGCCTCACCGTCAGCCCAGCTGTCGGCTGCCCTCCTCCCTCGCTGGCTGGCTCGGTGACCTGTCTCCCTGGGACTTACCCCCACCCTCCAACCCCTGGCTCAGGGACTCCAGGGCTGCAGGACCCGTGGCCATGGGGCAGGGGCCCTGCCTGTAACCTGGCTCCCGTGGGCAGTGCTGGGTGGGGGGCACAGGTCCCACATCTATCCCCCCTCCAGGATCCGCCCCTTGCCCTAGCCCCTCTCCTTATCCATCAGCCCCTGCAGGGACGCACCCAGCCCTGCTCCCCCAGGTTGGCTCTGGCTGCCACGGGGTGTGGCTGGGATGGGGTGTGCTGTTGGGGAAGGGTCCTCCCAGCTGGGCCACCTGTGCTGCACCGGCGGGGGGGGGGGGGGGGCTTTACTGGAAACAGGGCTGTTCTGTGCCGGGAACCAGCTGGGAGACATCCCCCCAACGCGCGGCTGCCAGCGGGAGTCTCTCAGAAAAACGGTGGCCCCCTGGGATGCACTTCCCCCCAGCAGGGGGCGGGCAGATGGCCCTGCAACCAGACCGTGTCTGAGAGCCCACTGCCCCAACGTGGTCATTACACGAGGCCAGGGCACGGTCACCGACTCACAGACGTGGAGTTTGGGCTGGCCAGCTCCTGGGGAAGCCCCCGGCGGGGTGGGCAGGCGGGCCCCACGTGTGGGCACAGCAGCCCAGAGCCCAGCTCTGCCTGGGCGCCACACAGGACATGAGTGTGAAGTCTGCCCAGCTGAGGGGTGCAGGCTGGAGACAGCTACCTGGCGAGTCCCAGCCCCACCCCTGCAAGCCAGTGCTCCCCAAAGGCTGGGAGTGGACAGGCGGGACCCTGCTGCCATGGGCTTCCGCCCACGGAAATTCAGGGGCTCGCGGCCGCCCCTTGGAAAAGCACAGGGCACCGGGGATGCTGCTGGGAACGGGACCTGGGTTGATGGTTAATCGGCGTCCGCTCCAGAACAGCTGAGCGCACTGTGACCCTGGAGGCTCCCCTGCCCTGCCTAGGCTCGGGGTCAGCCGGGTAGACGGGGGACCCCTCGCCCCTGCGAGCGCCGCCTCACTCCCTGTGCTCTGGGCCGTGGGGCAGAGGGCACTCCAGTCCTGGTTTTGGGGTCTGGGGTTTATCCTGTCTGGGCCTGGAGCACTCAGGGAGAAGGGGCAGCCCCTGCCTGGGGCTCTCACCAGGGCCAGTCCTGGCGCTGCCTGGAGGGAAGGGGTGAGGCCTGGCAGGGCTGGGCTCTGGACAGACAGATGTGCCCTCAGGGGCACCAGTGTGGGGCAGCAGGGAGGCAGGGGGCTGGGGTGCGGGCTGCCCGGCTCACAGAGGGCCCTGTGTGAGGGCAGGGTCTTTGTCCCTGCCCACTTCCTCCCTTAGCCGCCCTTGGCCAGAGATCCAGGCACCAAGTTAAAGCCATCCGAAGTCCCCAGACCACGCCCGTCTCTAACCGGGCAGCTCCAGCAGCCGCTGTCCATGGGGCCACATGCCCATGCCGTAAACGCATCCCCCAGGACGACGCCGGCTCCCGGCGGCCAATGCAGGACGGAGCACCGGGGACCCCCGCGCCTTGACACTCCCCCACCCCCCACAGCCCCCCTGCCCTGAAGCCCCCAGGCTGCGAGTGGGGCTGCTCAGGCGCTGGCCTCAGGCACTGAGAAGCAGGCCGGGGTCCCCCCACCCCCTGTGACCAGGCCTCAGCTGTCCCTGTCCCTGTCCCTGCCTCTGCACTGCCCAGCTCCTCCTGCCTCGAGGACCCGTGCCCTGGTCCAGTGTTGCGGACTGACAGCTCGGAGACGGGGCCTGAGGTTCTGGGAGGCCAGGGGGCTCGCCCTAGACCTAGCCTCCGTCCCACTGCCTGTGGAGGCTGTGCCCCCAGCACACGAGGGAAGCTGTGTGATGCCCTGACTTCTCACGGGGAGCGCAGGGGACGCCACCTCCTGCCGTTGGACAAGGACAGGAGGAGGGCGGCGCCCGACACCTCCCCCCCCGGAGCTTCCGTGTCCCCCACCCTCGCAGGCCACTTCCAGCAGCGTCCAGCCCAGGGCTTTGGGGGGAGGATTCTAGACGGGCACGTTTGTGGCAGCTGACGGCGGGAGCAGCGTGGCCACCCCACAGCGGGAAGGTGGTGGGGCCAACCCTAACACATACGCACGTGCACACGGATAACACGGTCCCGTATGTCAGCTCGTGTTCACATATACGTGTACACGTATGTGCAGGGGGTGACGTCACGCGTGCTCCTGGTCCCTTTCCCAAGCACACGCTGCCAGGACCAGCGTGCACGGTCACTTCCTAGCATAGACCACCGTAGGCAGCCCGGTCTCTGAGTGTCGGGGCCCTTGCAGGGGGTCCACGTGCAGGGGCAGTCGCACCCCCCCGAGACCCTCAGCTGGCACGTGCCCCGCAGCAAAGCATGCTGGGAATGTGGCTGCAAAGCCAGCACCTGGCCTCAGTGACCGCCCAGTGCCCACAGCCCCTGTGGCCCTGGGCTTTCTGGGGACACAAAGGCCGCCCCACAGGCACCTGCTGGTATAGGGGTCAGGGGTCAGGGCAGATGGCTGGAGGCCGACCCTCACCCCGACCCTGACTCTGTTCCCCGCCACCTCTCACCCCTTCTCCATCTCTCACCCCCTCTCTGTCTCTCACCCCCTCTCCGTCCCCCATCTCTCCTCCAGCCTTAGCCCCCCCCCACCGGGCTGTAAACAAAGGCGAGGGCGGCACTGGGAGCTCAGGTGGGGAGGGGAGGAGAGCTAATCCTGGGTTTAACTGTGGCCCAGCCTCACTAATCCAGGCCTGGGGGCGCCTGGCGTCTGCCGACAGCTGGGCGGCTGCTGCCCCCCGGGTTAATGATCCCCCAGTCACGGGATCCCGCTCCACCCGCGCCAGAGCCGCCTAAGGGCTCCCCCCGGAGGCTGCGCTGACCACAGGACTCAGCAGGTGTCCAGGTCACTGCTGCAGCTGCGTGACCTCAGGGCCTGGCCAGGGTCTTGTCCAGCTCAGACACGAGGTGGGGGGGGGGCTCCTTCCTCTGCAGCAGGTCCTGGGTCAGAGGTCAGCCCACCTGGGCTCTGGGGACCTCGTGGAGCAGGTCAGCAGCCGCCAGCCCAGCACCCAGGGGCTGCACCTCCCCCGTGGGCACCAGGGCTGCCGTGGCGCTGGGCACCTGGTTGTCCCCTGGCGGCTGGAGGTGGCTGTGTGTCTCATCCCTGCTGTGCTGGTGTCTGGAGCTGGCAATGTGCTCACTCACACCGAATCTCAGCAACTGTGGCCCAGTGGGTGGGGCCGCTCCTGGGTCCCACAGGGCACCAGCTCCGGTCCACTTCCCATCCAGCTCCCCGCTAATGCGCCTGGGAAGCAGCAGGAGGTGGCGGGGGAGACCTGGTGGAGCTGCTGGCTCCTGCTTCAGCCTGGCCCAGCCCTGGCTGCTGCGGCCATCCGGGGACCATCTCTCTCTAACTGCCTTTCAAATAAATACCTCTAAAAAACAAACAAACAAACAAACAAACAAACAAAAAACGCGGTGGGGTCTCCTTCGAGCCTCTGATGGGAATTGAGCATCTCAGGCCTGGGGAGGGCGGCGTCCTCCCCTCCCACTCCCTGCACCGCAGTTCCGGGTGCCAACAGAGGGGTCCCCTCTGAGACAGGGTCACTGCGGCCCCAGCTCCTCGTCACTCTCAGCAGTTGTACTGGCCCCCGGGTGGCCGGGCACTAACAGGGGGTGGACGCTGTCGGGGGAGGAGGATGGACTGGCGTTGTTTTTTTTTTTTTAAGATTTATTTTATTTATTTGAAAGACAGAGAAACAGAGAGAGAGGTAGAGAGAGAGAGAGAGAGGTCTTCCATGTGCTGGTTCCCTCCCCAGATGGCCATGGAGCTGCGCCGATCTGAAGCGAGGAGCCAGGAGCTTCTTCCAGCTGAGAGCTGGATTGCTAGTGGAGCAGCAGGGACTCGAACAGGCGCCCGTATGGGATGCCGGTGCTTCAGGCCAGGGCTTTAACCCACTGTGCCACAGCGCCAGCCCAAAAAAACCAAACCATGGGGCCAGCGCTGTGGCATAGCGGGTAAAGCCGCTACCTGCAGTGCTGGCATTCCATATGGGCGCCGGTTGGAGTCCCAGCTGCTCTTCTCTGCGATGCCCTGGGAAAGCAGTGAAGGATGGCCCGAGTCCTTGGGCCCTGCAAGACCTGGAGGAAGCCCTGGCTCCTGGCTTCAGATGGGTGCAGCTCCGGCTGTTGCGGCCAGTTGGAGAGTGAACCAGTGGATGGAAGAGCGCTCTCACTCTCTCTCTCTCTCTGTAACTGTTAAAAAAAAATCTTAAAAAAAAAAAAAAAAAAAAAAAAACAAACCACAAGCACCAGCCCATGGAGGAAGGAGACGGTGCCCCAGACCGGGAGGGGCTGGAAGTGGACCTCAGGGTGGACCGGGCGGTGCCGTCAGGCGGGCCCTGCCTAAGGGCTATGGCTGCCTCAAGGAAGGGTGAGGCCGACAGAGGCCGACCACAAACAGCCGCCCCGGGCTCCGGGGACTCCCACGGCGATGGCAGCCATGTTCTCAAGACGGCTCCACGGCACCGGGGTGGGGGGTGCCGTGCACGGTGGCCATGTCTGTCAGGACGGGCACGGCGGTCTTGTTCCTTGTTCTCGGGGCGGCTCCACGCCACTGGCGCAGGCTTCCCACGCAAACGTAGAGCCTCAGGAGAGGACGGGGCCCCAGGAAGAGAGGGCTGGGCTGGAGCGGGTGTGGGGCCGACGAGGATGCCTCGGTGACCTTGAGGGATAAAGGTCACTGCTCTGGTGCAGCCCAGGCACCGCGGGGGTTGGGGGGACGCTGTGCAGCTCTGGCGTCTCCTGGGGTGAGTGCCCAGCATGGCCAGCGGGAGGTGGAGGAGGCCCACCCTGTGCCCGCGAGAGACACCGGCTCTCGCTGGCCTGCGGGGGGCCACTGGCTCTACTGCTGGACACAGGCAGGCTGGAGGAGCCACCCACAGTGGGCACCCAGGGGCTCCTGCTGAAGGGCACAGACTGGGCGCTGGCCTCGCAGCTGTGCAGGGTGGACAAGACGCAGTGCATGGCATACAAGCCGGGACCCAGGACCAAGCACACCCCTCCCTGAGGAGACCCAGGCCCTACCACCAAGGCTCAGCCCCCATCTGCCCGGGAGGGCGCTCCAGCCAGGAGCAGGGAGGGGAAGCAGGACAGCTGTGTTTGCTCTGAGAGTTCACCCGCCTGCCTGGGCCCCGCGCCCTAGTGCGCGCATCTCCATGGCTGCAGCAGGGGCAGGCGTGATGGACACGCGGCCGTCGCTGTGAGGCCCTGTGCTATGCCCGGGCTTGAGTCCGCTGCAGCTCCCCGCACACGCTCAGCCCTCCGCCTCCACGCTGAGCTGCAGGCCTGGCCTGCCCAGGTGTGTTCTCTCCACTCAACCATGTGACCTCGCTCTCCCCCGGTCCCAGCGACTGGGCGCTCTCTGTCCCTTCCGTTCTGACAGATGCCCTGTCCCCAATAAAGCCTTATCACTCGGCTCTCTGTCTCACGCCTGAATTCTTTCTTGCATGAAGAGCCCCACGGCTTCCACAGCCTTCTCTCCGGTAATGGACAGACAGGGCAGGCATGATGGACCCGCGGCCATCGCCATGAGGCCCCGTGCTGTATCCGGGCTCGAGTCCGCTGCGGCTCCCTGCGCATGCACACCTGCAAGGCAGCAGGAGACGGCCCAACTACGTGGGCCCTGCCACCCAGGTGGGAGGCCCAGATGGAGCTCCAGGCTGTGGACTTGGCCTGGCCCTGCCCCCTGGCACTGGGGAGTGGACATGTCGGTCAAGACCAGGGCGGGGCACCATTTTCCAGGTCTTGACTTCTCGGTCATCTACAGGTTCAAGTCCAGTGAAAGCCGCCCCAGAGCATGTGGGGCCGGGGCATGGAGGGTGGGGGTTCTGCAGGAGCTGCACAGGGTGAGGGGTGAGGAGGGGGCCCAGGGGTGCCTGGCGGCCCAGGAGAGCCGGGGTCCTCCTGCTACACTGGCCCCCTGCTGCTGGCCTGCCCAAGGGGCTGCCGGGCTGCGCCTCCACAGGTTAATTCTAGGTAGCCGGGAGCCTGCGTGTGTAAGAGGGGCTGGAGAATTCCTAAGAAAACGCGCAGTCCCTGGGGCACCCAGGAGGCCTGGGGTCTGATAAGGCTGCGCTGATAAGGCCCTGGAGGATGTTCCGGAACTCCACAGGCAGAAATCCCCTCTCCCAACCACACTTCCCAGAAGGGGGAGGAGGGGAGAAGCGACAGGGACCCTCACTCGGTCCTGGCGGGGGTCCCAGCCCTGTCCGAGACCCGGCCCGCCCGGCAGCTCTTCACCAACCTGCTCCCTGGCTCCCCACCTTCTGTCAAGAGTAGCTCAGTGACATTGCCGCCCCCTCCACCGGGCGGAGCCTGGAGTCCCGGTGCTGCCTCCTCCCCACCCCCGCACTCCCTGCCCAGGTGCCACCGACTGGCAACCCTCATCCCTGGTAGCTGTCCCCCCACTGCTTCCCGGCACAAGAGTCTCCTTCCACCCTCCCCCGCCCATCTGTCACTCCGGGAAGCCAGATGTCCGGAGAAGGCAAACCTGATCTGTTCCTCCGGTCTCCAGGGGCAAAGGTCAGTGCCCTGAACTTGCTCATCCTCAGGCCCCGCCCCCACCCTCACCTGCATCCTTCCATTGGGTGGGGGCGGGGAGGGCAGAGCTGCTGAGGAGAGAAATCCACAGAGATAAGAGGTCCCTCTGATTCTGGGAAGGGCGTGGGGGGTGGGAGACACCCAAGGCTGAGGGGTGACAAGTGGGAAGGGGTTGCTGGTGGGGGCCCCTCCATGCTGCCCCCAGAGAGCAGGGACTGAGGCTCCCTGGATGCCTCACTGGCTTCCCAGGGTCTCCCTGCTGTGCGGAGTAGGACCCCCGAGCCCAGACACTGCCCCGGCTCCCAGGCCGCCCACACCCGGTGTGCCTGGGGGGACAAAAACCTGTGGTCCAGTGACTGTGGGTCGCCCCAACCCCAGTGACCCCAGAGAGCCAAGGGTTAGCCAAGGGGACTAAGCCGCCCTGGGGGTGGCTGGGGCTCTGGGACCTCAAGGCCAGCCTGGAGGGCTCAGGGCACATCCACAGGAGCCCCGGAACCTCGAGAGACTAGAGCCTGGAGCTGGGGAGGTCACTGCCTGGGCCTTGGGATGCGCCGAGGACAGGGGCCCACCTGGCTTCCTGCAGCTCACCTGTGTGGTGCCGGGCCGGCATTTGCGCAGGGGGAGGGGGCTCCTGCCTGCCACAGGGGGAGGCTCCCGGCTGGGGGCGGGCACCTCTGCAGATAAGGCATTAACTGCCCCGCTGGGACGCACCCTGCAGATCTGCTGACGCCTCCTTTCGCCCAGGTGCTGGGGCCAGGTGCCAAAGTTCTTCATAAGAGCTGGTGCTCCTGCCGCCGCCACCCGCCCTTGGCTCCTGTCCTGCCCGGCGACCACCATGGTGAGGCTGGTGCTGCCCAACCCCGGCCTGGACGACCGGATCCCCTCCCTGCAGGAGCTGGAGACCATCGAGAAGGAGGAGGCCAGCACCCGGCCCAAGTGGGACAACAAGGCGCAGTACATGCTCACCTGCGTGGGCTTCTGTGTCGGGCTCGGCAACGTGTGGCGCTTCCCGTACCTGTGCCAGAGCCACGGAGGAGGTAGGGCCGGCCCACACCTGTCCGGGGCTGCTCTCCCTGCCGAGGAGGTCCAGGGGCCCCTCCTGGGAGGGCAGGAGGTTCGGGGGAGCCAAGGAGTGCTGGACAGCTGCCGGGCTCTGGGGAGACAGCGGCTGGGTTCAGACCCTGCGTCCGGGGAGGGGGAGCCACACCCACAGGGGCTCTGCACTGCCCCAGGGCCTCTGGCCTCACCCTCCGCTCCAGGCGGCCCCTCCCCAGCTGCAGAGCTCACAACCCCACCCAGGGGCTGCCTCTGAGCCCTGGTCCCCATCCCCCCACCCCCACCCCAGCCTCCCGGTGGCCTGTAGCATCAGAGAAGCAGCTTCTGTCCACCTGAGGGGGCAGCTGAGCTGTGAGCGGGGCTGGGGCTGGGGCTGGGGGCTGGAGATGGAGCCGGCTTCTGGCAGGTGGAGGCCAGGCAGGCCCAGGCGCTGCTCTGGAACTGGCTCGGCCGGATGCTCTGGGCGCGTCGCATGGGGCCGGGCCCGCGGGGTCCAGGCTCTCCAGCGAACCCGGCTGAGGCAAGACAAGGACATGTGGTCACTCACACGGCTTGGTGACAGCTGCGCTGTGGGGCGGGGCGGTAGTGCCTCTGGTGGGGTGGGGGCCGGGGGTCCCCAAGCCCTCCTGGTCACTTCCCCTTTCCCTAGTCCTAGGGTCCTGTCTGCCTTCCCGGGGGGGGGGTGCCCCGTGCCTCCTGCTGACCCTGGCAGTGTGGGAGCATGTGAAGGGGCCACGGCACCCCACCGGGGCACACAGCACTGCTCTGCTCTTCCCGCAGCGGGCCTTGGCCAGGCCGATGGCGCCCCAGCACCCGGGGCACAAGGGTCTGGCTGCGGGTGTGCACTGCCCTGTGGGTGGCAGGTGGGGCCCAGAGGCTGCGCCGCAGACTGGGAGGAGGGCGGGGAGGGGCCACACTGGTCCCGACACGGGCTTGGTCACGTAGCCCCGATTCCAAGGTGGCCAACGGCAGCGTTGGAGGGGACCGTGGGGGGGCCTCGCCTCGCTCAGAGCAACAGCGCAAAGGCCTCAGGGACACAGGCAGGCCCCCCATGGGCTCCCGGGGGTCAGACAGCGGCACGGTGGCGTCGCGGCCCTCAGAACAGATCCTGCTGCCCAGCCCGGGCCCCGGCCCGCGTCAGCCATTGTGCTGGTGCCAGGCTGCTGGTCGCCAGTGGAAGGGGGTGTCTGTGTGACGCCGAGTCGCCGGTCGTGGGGGGAGTGGCTCCCAGGCCCCTGCCCAGGTGCAGTAGCAGGAGCTGCAGCCTGAGCTGGGGTCAGGGACCCCGTGCAGGTCCTGTGGCCTCACCTGCACCCCCTCCAGGGAGCCCTGGGCTGGGGCTACTGTTCTCACTTCTGAAATGGCCGAGGGAGGCGCCCGTCCACCCAGAGTGGCCATGGCCAGGCTGCTGAGCTTGGCAAACAGGTCAGGGTTTGCAGAGCAGGACAGAGACCTGGTCCCTCGGGACTCAGCCTCAGCCCCGCCCAGGGGCGCCACGGTCCCAGGTCACCCACGGCGCCTGGGAGCTCACGCACACCCCGAGTGTCTGCCCAGGCCCCGCTTCATGGCCGCAGCACACAGGGAGCAGGGGGTGTGAGGACCTGTGAGCCCCACCAGCCACAGCCTCCTCCATCTGCCCACGTAGCAACCACGGAGTCTGCCCTGGGCCACGGCCACCACCTGCTGGACACGGGGAGGGGTCTGGCCCCGGGCACAGGGACCCAAAGCTTCCTGCCTTCCCCTCCCCTTCCTCCCCATCCTCCTCCTCCCCCTCCCCGAATCTCAGAAAGTGACCTGCATTTCTGCCCTCCCCAGGCCCCCGGGACTCTGCCCACCTGATCCCTGCTGGGGGCCCCATCTGTGGGGAGAGCAAACATGGCGGCGGGGCTGTGGGCAGAGTCTGGGCTCTGGGGACCTTTGCACCCACGTCCATCTGGGCGCCTGCCCTGCCCTTCTGTTCCCGTCACCCCGCGTAAAGGGAGCAGGTTCAGGGTGACCGCGCAGCACCGGGCCCTGCTCAGGTCTGTACGGATGCCAACTGGAGGGACCCAAGAGCCCCCAGGCCAAGCCAGCAGCCGATCTATTCCCATGGGACAGGCCTGGCTCCTGCCCGGCCATGTGTGAGAGGTGGTGGGGTGCTGGCCCCTCCCGCACCCTGAGACCCCCACACGGCTTCTTTAGAAGGCAGGGCACCAGGACGGGGCAGCAGCAGAGCTGTTCTGGGAGAGGCGTCCAGCGGAGGGGGGTACCGGGCAGAAGTGGGGGCTGCCTTCCTCCTGGCAGTTTTACCTCCCGGGCCTTGCTCTGCCTAGCCAGCACCACGCTCCCCTCCAGGTTCCCGGGGGCCAAGGACGGCCCTGGGAGAGGGGTCCCAGGGCCTCAGGGGCCTGGGCTGGAAAGGGGTCGCCCCAGCTTTAGGGGCCTGGGCTGGGGAGGGGTCGCAGGGCCTCAGGGGCCTGTGTGTCCACCTGTGGAAGGTGAGTGCTGGGAGGGAGCAGGGGAGCAGAGAGGGGTCCACTTTAGCCCAGAGAGGCAGGGAGAAGGGCCCCAGTCCTGAGTGACAGCAGCACGCGGCTCCGCTCCCGCCCATGGCCCCGCCTGCCTCTCACCACTGGACCCGGGGGGCTGACCGGCAGGGAGACGGTGCCTGGGTGGGGGCACCGAGGAGGACCTGGGGGAGGTCCAGCCTGCGAGAGCCACAGTGGGACAAGAGCACAGCGTGGGGCGTGGGCACGAGGACGGTGCTGCTGCTGGGTGGGGGTGGCAGGGGGGGCAGGCGCGTGCCAGGCACCAGGTGTCCCAGGCGTCTTCCGTGGCAGACCCCGTGGCAGGGTAAGGAGCAGGGGTGGGGGTGTTGTGGTCCCCCCAGCTCTCCAGCAGGGTTCTGATTTGAATTCTTATTGCCCGGTTTCTTGTCCACGTTTGGCGGCCACGGAAGGCCTCCGGCTCTTCCCCCTGCACCGCCCATGCCCTGAGTGGGTCCCTAAGGCCTCGAGGTCCCCGCCGGGCTTTGCCGCATGGGGTTTGCATGGGGCATCCCTGTCACTCAGCTGGCTCTGGCTCCGTCCTGGGGTCCCTGCTGTAGCCCCAGGCAGCCACCCAGAGCCCCCACGAGCTCTTCTGCACCCGTGGTGTGCTCTCTGGGCCACAGGGAAGAGTTGACCGGGTGGACACCCCGGCCGGCCTCTCCCACAGACCCCCCCATGCCACCCCCAGTCCTCTGCACCTTAGGGCGTAGGTGCTGGCCACGCCCTCAGCTGGAAGGGAGCCACCTCGGCCCGCCTGGGGCCTGGGAGGTGCCTGTGGGTTCCAGGTGGGGGCTCACCTGTGCAGGCTGGCCTCGCAGCCCACTGGACGTGTGTGAGCCGTGATGGCCTGAGGCGGACTCGCGCGAGGGGGGACTTCTCCTTCGAGTTCGCATCTCTCTCCTATCGCAAAACAACCGACAAACTGAACTTTCTGGTCAGTCGGCCCGGGCTCCTGTTCCTGCCCATCCCTGAATTCCTGCAACTTCAGAATGAGGTCAATGTCAGCGACACTCAGAGGCCACTCCCAGAAGTCTCAGGCCAGAGCCCCCAGGGACGGCCGGGAGCGTCCCCGTAGGGTGAGGAGGGTGGGAGAAGAGACGGGGGTCCTCGGCCTTGGGCTGGCAGAGCTGACGGTGCCGTGTGCAGCTGATGGTGCCGTGTGCAGCAGGGGCAGCGGGTGGGGCCGCATGCAGCTGCAGTCTCCAGGGCTCTATCTCGCCAGCCGCAGCTGGGGGCCCACCTG
Organism: Sylvilagus floridanus; assembly: GCA_949820135.1. Lineage (NCBI taxonomy): Eukaryota > Metazoa > Chordata > Mammalia > Lagomorpha > Leporidae > Sylvilagus > Sylvilagus floridanus. Next base: position 100,633,064 of record OX463246.1, on the reverse strand, counting down.
TCACTGACTCCCTGGCCCCGCCCCTGGCAGCCCTGCTCTGCTTCCTGTCTCTCTGGGGTCCTCCTGGGAGTGAGGGCTACAGGAGTCCTTGGCATCCACTGATGTCACTCACACAATACCCCAGGCCCGAGCACAGGGACTCCTCCACTCCTCTGTCCATCTGTCCGTCCATCGGGGAACAGCTGCCTTGCTCTGCAGGGTGGGGGCCGGGTCTCGGGGAGACCTGGGCTTAGCTCTGGGGCAGCCACTCTGCTGGCCCTCGTCTGCTGGTCCGGATCTGAGTGATGGTGATGTCTCGAGTGGAGTCCGGCTGCTCTCTGGGTTCTTGGTGAGAATCCCTGAGGTCAGAACACACCAGCGCGGGACACAGGTTGCCGCTGTCCCCTGGTGCTGCGCGTTTCTTTACTTAATTAACTTGAAAGACAGCGCCACCTGCTGGTTTACTCCCTGGATGCCAAGCCTCCAGCCAGGTCTCCCACGTGGGCACCCGGGAGCCAGGTCCTTGAGCCACCTCCCCAGTGGCTGTCAGCAGGAGGCTAGACTAGGGGTGGAGCTGGGACTGGAACCCAGGCCCTCCAGAGTGGGCTGTGGGCCCTGCACCCCGGGCCAAACAACCACCTTGGTGTTGTCTTTGGACTGCGAAAAATTCCCATCGATGTGGTTCTCACAGAGCACACACAGGGCACACCCAGGGGGCCTGAGACACTGAGGGCCAAGTTCTGTAGTATACACACACAAGCACACGTACACGTGTGCACACATGTATGCACTGCACACATACACACAAAGCACAATACACACGAGCATACGTGTGCATACATACACGCATGTATACCAACCTACACATCTGTGTGCTCACATACATGCACACAACACATGCGTGTGCACACACGTGTGCACAGTTCTGTCAGGTCTGGAGCTGGACATGGATGAAGGAGCTTCTGCATCTTGGTTAAGCTCTCTGAGAGCCCTGGGGGGCGGCTCCAGGGGCAGCAGGCGGTCTGCGATGGATCAGTCACTCAGCTGCAAGGCGGCCTGGCCCTGCCCGGCTCCACAGGTGCTGCCCGTGCACGCTGGGGCTCCTGGTCAGTCGCGGGCTGGGAGGGCCGCCAGGTGGCACTGCACAGCCCCTCCAGAAGGGGACCTGCCCTAACTGGCGCTGCCTCCCCAGGGGCCTTCATGATCCCGTTCCTCATCCTGCTGGTCCTCGAGGGCATCCCCCTGCTGTACCTGGAGTTCGCCATCGGGCAGAGGCTGCGCAAGGGGCCCGTGGGCGTGTGGAGCGCCGTGCACCCGGCCCTCAAGGGCGTAGGTAGGCCTCTCCCTGGGCACCTGGGGGGCGTGGGCAGTGTCCGGCACAGAGTGGAGGGGCACAGCCTGCCTGCCCAGCAGGGGGCGCTGGCCACCTGCTCAGGCGGCCTCCATCCACTCCCACACCCTGCCAGGCCCGGGGGTCACTCATTGACCAGCTCTGTGACCCGGGGCACTGGCTCCCTCAGACCTCCGCCAGGGCAGGGGGCAAGGTCCACTGATCCTGGGGCAGGAGGCCCCTCCCTGAAGCCCACGATCCAGGCCTCCCCCGGCTGCCTCTCCTGGTCCCCTCACGCTTGGTTCTGTCAGAGGCAAGCGCCTGCAGGAGCCCCTGACCCCCCACGCGTGGAAACTGCCCTGAAGCCCGTCCCCCCGCCCCCGCAGGCATCACCGCCATGCTGGCGTCCTTCATGGTCGGGCTGTACTACAACACCATCATCGCCTGGATCCTCTGGTACTTCTTCAACTCCTTCCAGGACCCGCTGCCCTGGAGCCAGTGCCCGCTGGACCAGAACCTCACGGGTGAGCGGTGCCCGGGGCCGGAGCCAGGGTCCTGGAGGGACTGGGGGTGGGGAGCCCCGAGACTCCGCTCCCCCCAGGGCAGCCGAGGGACAGGGAGGCCGTCAGGGATCAGGGAGCACGCAGTCCCGGGTGCGTGCACGTGCGCTGCTCCCGCCGACCGCGTCACGGCCGCGCCCCCGCAGGCTACACGGATGAGTGCGCGCGCAGCTCCTCCGTGGACTACTTCTGGTACCGCGAGACGCTCAACATATCCACGTCCATCAGCGACTCGGGCTCGGTGCAGTGGTGGATTCTGCTGTGCCTCACGTGCGCCTGGAGCGTGCTCTACGTGTGCACCATCCGCGGCATCGAGACCTCGGGCAAGGTGCGGGGCGGGCGCCGCGCGCGGCTGCGGTGCAGGGCGCGCCCTCGCCGGCCGCCCTGAGCCCGCCTCGCCTCCCTGCCCCGCTGCAGGCCGTGTACGTGACCTCCACGCTGCCCTACCTCGTGCTCACCATCTTCCTGATCCGCGGCCTGACGCTGAAGGGCGCGGGCGCCGGCATCGCCTTCCTCTTCACGCCCAACGTGAGTGCCGCCCGCCGCCCGCCGCCCGCCGCCCCCCGCCCGCGCCCCCTGCCCACTGACGCCGCACTCTCGCTCTGCGCAGATCACCGAGCTGGCCAACCCGGTCACCTGGCTGGACGCGGGCGCGCAGGTGTTCTACTCGTTCTCGCTGGCCTTCGGCGGGCTCATCTCCTTCTCCAGCTACAACTCGGTGCAGTGAGTGGGGGGTGCAGGGGTCTTGGGGCGCCGGGAGCGGGCCGCGCCTCGGTTTCTCCATCAGACCTGGAGACCTGGCCCCCCTCGCGAGAGCGTGCACGGCAGCCCGTGCTGGGGGAGGTGTGGGAGGGCAACCCTGCTGACCCTGTGGCGCCTGGCTTCCCGGGTGCTGGCCCTTACAGAGGCTCCATCCGGCTGGCAGGACAGGTGGCTCCACGTCTCCACCACCTCCATCCAGTTCCAGAACATTCTCCCTACCCCACTACCCAAGCCCCACCCCCTGACCCACTCTACCAGTCCTGCCAACTCTGCAGGGCCTTGCGGCTGCTTCCGCAGGCGCCTGGGGCTCCGTGGCTCTTGGGAATGACCCGACCTCCAGGCGTCTGCCTAGGAGTGGAGCTGTGGGTCCAGCCGGGCCTCCATGGCTGACGGCGTCGTGCGTGTCAACTGCACCGATGCCCGGCACGTCCAGGGGCACCTGAGGCCCAGCTGGGACTTGAACCCAGGGCTCTCCTGCTCCAGAACCAGGGGCAACAGCTGCTCCAGGGGCCCCAGAGCCAGCAGGTTGCCGTGAAGGAGGCGTGAAGGGCAAGGGCCAGGGGTCCCCGCGCTGGGCTCCCACACTGGGCACAGCCCTCTGGCCGAATGAGTCTCGGCACCCGCACCTGCTCGGAGGGGCACGGGAGGACTCCCGCCCAGCCCGCTTCCCAGCAGGCCCTGGGCCCGGCAGTGGTGCCTCTGCCGGCCTCTGCCCCGTGGGTGACGCCGCTCTCGCCACAGCAACAACTGCGAGATGGACTCGGTGATCATCTCCTTCATCAACGGCTTCACGTCCGTGTACGCGGCCACGGTGATCTACTCCATCATCGGCTTCCGCGCCACCCAGCGCTACGACGACTGCTTCAGCACGTGAGTGGGCCCACCCCGCCCCGCCCGCGCCCCGCCCCCGCCACGCCCCGCGCCCATGTCATCCTGGTCATCCTGGCTCTGCTCCAAGGAACATCCTGACCCTCATCAACGCCTTCGACCTGCCGGAGGGCAATGTGACCCAGGAGAACTTCGCGGAGATGCAGCGCTGGTGCAACGCCACGGATCCCGCGGCCTACGCCCAGCTCGCGTTCCAGACCTGCGACATGAACTCCTTCCTCTCGGAGGCAGGTCCCCGCACCCCGGCAGGCGGGAGGGAGGGGCGCCCCCGCCGGCCCCTCGGGTCACTCCCTGGGGCTGCTGTCCGCTTCCCCTCGGTCGCCACGACGCCGGCCGTGGCACGTCCTGCGGCTGCTCGGCTCCCCACGCCCTGCCTCCTCTCTGTTCGGGAGCCCCCACGTTTGGGGGTGTCACCACTTCCGGGCTGGCGGCTCCCACAGCGCCGAGCGTGGTGCCGGGACGTGGCATCACCCGTTGTCAGCTGTGTGTCACCTCCCGGGCCCCAGGTGGTTGCTGGCATTGCCTACCCCAGCCCAGGTGCCCTCAGCTGCTCCTGGCTCTGCCGGGGCCAGGCGCACCTGCCTAAGGGGCCCGGCCCGGCGCACCCTCACCTCCCGGCCCGTGGCTCCACTTTACCCGTGTATCTGGAGCCAACAGGCGGCCTGGGATCGGCCCCATTCTCACTTGGTGTGGCTCGGTCGGTGGGCCGTGCGCAGACAGGGTGACCGGTGTGGCTGTCGGGGACCGACAGGCCCTGGGCGACTGGGTGCTGTCATGCAGGGCGTGGAGGGCACGGGCCTGGCCTTCATCGTCTTCACCGAGGCCATCACCAAGATGCCGGTGTCGCCGCTGTGGTCCGTGCTGTTCTTCCTCATGCTCTTCTGCCTGGGCCTGTCGTCCATGTTCGGGAACATGGAGGGCGTGGTCGTGCCGCTGCAGGACCTCAGGCTGATCCCCGCCAAGTTCCCTAAGGAGCTGCTCACAGGTGCGTGTGCCGCGGGGGCCGGCTCTGTCCCCTTCTGGCCGGGCCGCAGGTTGGGACCCGCCCGGCTCTGTTTCCCTGCAGGCCTCATCTGCCTGGGGACCTACCTCCTGGCCTTCATCTTCACGCTGAACTCCGGCCAGTACTGGCTCTCCCTGCTGGACAGATATGCGGGCTCCATCCCCCTGCTCATCATCGCATTCTGCGAGATGTTCGGGATCGTCTACGTGTACGGCATCGACAGGTACGAGGGAGGGAGGAGGTGGCGGGGAGCTGGGCTGGGGCTGGCCTCGGGGGGCGCAGGGCAGACAGCAGAGCAGCAGCCCCGAGTCCCGGGAGGGGGCTCCGCAGGGCCCCCCAGGAGCCGTCCATGCCCCTCTAGCTTCCAGACTCTCCTACCCCATCTGTGCAGACGAGCGCTGACAGCAGCGTTGGGAGAACTTGGGGTGTGTGAGCACGGGGTCCACGGCGAGAGCAGGTCCTCTGCCACGGGGCTGAGCAGGCGCCTCGGTCTGGGTGCCCACAGCAGCCTGGGTGCAGGTGCAGCAGAGGAACGAGGGTGGGTGGGCAGTGGGGCTGGGGTCCTCAGGCCAGGGTACCTATGGTGTGTGTGGGGGGGGCTGTTATCTCCCTGGAGCTCCAGGCCTTTCCAGAGGGGGGCCCTCCAGCCCCCACTTGGCCACACATCTGGGCACTCACCTTGCTGGGTGGGGTGGCCACCAGAGAGCAGCCTGAGAAGCTGTCAAGGCGAGCTGCTTCTGAGACCAGGTGTGCAGGCACAGGTGTACAGGTACAGGTGTGCGGGCACAGGCGTGCAGGCACAGGTGTGCAGGTACAGGTGTACAGGTACAGGCGTGCGGGCACAGGTGTGTACAGGCACAGGCGTGCAGAGGTACAGGCGTGCAGGCACAGGTGTGCAGGTACAGGTGTGTGCAGGTGTGTGCAGACCAAGTGTGCAGGTACAGGTGTTCACAGGTGTGTGCAGAGGCCATGTGTGCAGGCCAGGCGTGCAGCTGAGGCGCAGGCGAAGGTACACAGGGTTACACTCTGGTAACCATGCAGTGCGGGTTTGGCCATGCGCCTGGCCCCACAGCTGTGCAGCCATGCCTGGCACTGTGCGTGTCCACACGTCCATCTGTGAAAGGCCCAGAGCGCAGGGTGAGGCAGGCGGTCAGCGTCTCGCCCAGGTCAGTCGACACCGTCCCGGCCTCTGCCTCCAGGTTCAACAAGGACATCGAGTTCATGATCGGGCACAAGCCCAACATCTTCTGGCAGATCATGTGGCGGGTGGTCAGCCCCCTGATCATGCTGGTCATCTTCCTCTTCTACTTCGTGGTCGAAGTCAGCAAGGAGCTGACCTACAGCGTCTGGGACCCCAACTACGTGAGTGCCCGGGGCCGCCCACGCCGGGGAGGGTCGCAGGTCGGGCAGAGGCCATGCGTGTGCTCAGGGGAGGGTCGCAGGGTCACAGGGTCGCAGGTCGGGGTGGAGGCTGTGCATTTGCTCAGGGGAGGGTCACAGGTCGGGCGGAGGCCCTGCGTGTGCTCACCCCCGGCCTGGTTCTCCCCCAGGAGGAGTTCCCCAAATCCCAGCAGGTCGGGTACCCGCCCTGGGTGTACGTGGTGGTGGTGGTCGTGGCCGGCGTGCCGAGCCTCGTCATCCCCTGCTTCGCCGTCTACAAGCTCATCAGGGGCCGCTGCCGGCGGCCAGGGGACCAGCAGGGCCTGGTCAGCACGCAGTCCACGGCCTCCGTGAATGGGGACCTCAAGTACTGAGGGGCCCAGCCCCAGGCTGCGTGTGTCTGCGTGTGAGTGCACACGTGCATGTATGCACACATCCATGTGTATGTGTGAGCACTGCATACATGTGTGCACTAGCCTGAATGTGTAGACACGTGTGTTGTACATGTGTGTATTCATTCGTGTGTATGTGATGTTTCTCCATATGCATGTATGTCTATGCATACGTGTGTGCATGTGAGTTATGTCAGCATTGCATGCATGCCTGGATATGTGTGTATTGTGTGCGTGCATGCCTGTGTGCACACATGTGCATGTTTTATGGGTGTGTGCATATGCACATGTATGCATGCATTATGTGTGTGCCTGCATCTGTACATATGTAGCTGTATATTTTGTGCACGTGTGGACATGTGCATCGTGCTTACACGTATAGGCACACAGCTTGTATGCATGTGCATGTGTGTGCATATCCAGGTGCACACATGTTCACATACACGTGTGCATCTGTGTTTACATGTTCATGGCACACACGTCCACCATGTGGGCCCAGTCTCCTTGTCATGAACACGGTACAGCCTGCCACACAGCCCTGGGTACATCCCCCAAAGTCAAGAGCTGAGGGGTGGGGAGGCTGCACCTGCTGCACCCAGGTTGCCATGGAGCCGTGGAGCCTGGAGCGTGGGCGGCTGCCTCAGCCCCTATAGCCATTCCCATTTCCCAGCCCCCTCCCCGTGCCCTCCCCCTAGCTACAGACCCTTGACCTAGGGACCCCCGAGGTCAGGGCTGGGGCCCTTTTACCAGAAGCCTGTCGAGCCTGTGGCGACGTGGCCACCCCACCCCACGCCCTGGCCCCGCCGCCTCGGCTTAATGAATACTCACCATTTAATCATTGCTTCTGCCTGCCACGGACAGACGCCCGGTACAGCTCAGCGCGGCCCAGCCGGAGAGACACCACCTGTTTTCTTACGGGGACGTTAACTGTGAATTGTTAGCCAGACGTTGGGAGAGAGGGTTACAGGGTAACTTGGCCCTGGCCCCTGCCAGCAAGGACGCTGCGTGCCATCTGGCCCCCCTGGAGCCCAGGCTGTGTCGGAGTGGACGGCCCTGGGACTTGGCACCAACCTCAGCCCCACGCGAGCTGGGCCTGTGGCGTCTGCTTCCACAAACGGCCGCCTCCACGTCCCGCAGAAAAGCCTGGGTGCCTCCCTTCAAGCGGACTTTTGGGATGCCGGGGGTCCCCTTCCTCCCGGACCCCAACCACAAGCTCCAGTCCTGCGGTTCCAGCCACCTGGCCCACTGCAGACACGGAGCAGGGCGGAGCTGGGACGTGTTCTGACCACTCAGTACTCGCCCCTCCCCCGCCCTGCGGTGCCCTGGCCAGGTGTGCCATCCAGGAGGCCGGCGGTTGTGTGACACCTCCGGAGCACAGTGCTACTGCTTGGCATCCTTGTCAACGTGACTGACAGGCAGGTTCATGGACATCAAGTGTCCCCATCTAAATAAACCAGTGCATCTGTTGTTCTCTGTGTGTGTCCCCAGGGATGGTGTGGCTGGCGGTCAGCTCCGCTCCCCCATGGGCTGCAGTCAGGACGCTGTCCACAAGGCCATGTGCTGTGGCCAGGACAGGCTGGGCATTGGGCAGGACTGTCTGCCTCCCTCCTGTCCCTGCTGTGCTCAGTGGGGGTCACCCCAGGGACTCCTATAGCTCTGGGGAGGGTGTGGGCTCCACTCTGAGGCCCCCAGGCTGGGCTAGGGAGCAAGTGCAGGCCACATAGGACTGGCCAGGAAGCCACGTTCAGACTCTTGATGTGTCAGGAGACAGGTATGGCCTGAGGACTAAGCCCTCTCCTGTGCTGCCCCAGAAGCAGGGACGCCACAGCCACACGGGGCCAGGCAACAGTCTTTATCCGCTGACCCTGTCGGGAACTGCATGGCATGGGGAGGTCAGGGGCTGCCAGGGTCCTGGGTGGAGGGTGGGGTCCCTGGTGATGGATGTTCTGGGTCTTGAGGTGTCCACATCCTCGACTCAGCTTCACAGGACGTGGCCACCTTGGCAAGCCGAGGGTGGGGGAGGGGAGCGGGGGCCTCTGGCCCTGTCGCCAATGAGCCTGAGTCTGCATTACCTCAACATCCAAACACTCGTTACAGATGAATACCTAAATGCCAACCACCGTGTCCCTGAGCGTCCCCACAGGAGCACACGGCTGTCACAGGGACAGCTCTCTCCGTGGTGGCACCAGCCTGCAGCTGGCATTGGACGCGCTCGTGGGAGAGGGGCCGGGGATGCGGGCACAGCCAGGCCCCAGGTTACCAATTAACCGGGCTCCACCGGCTTGCCTTTAAATAAACCGGAGGACGCGACGGAGGGGACGCTTGGGCTCCAGGCCAGCAGAGGGTGCAGGTGCGGTGTGGCCTGGACGGCTATGGCCCAGGACCTCAGCCCAGACCCAGCCGTGGACGTGCAGGAGGACGAGAGGCCCCGGTGGGACAACAAGCTCCAGTACCTGCTCAGCTGCGTGGGGTTTGCCGTGGGACTGGGCAACATCTGGAGGTTCCCATACCTGTGCCAGACGCACGGCGGAGGTGAGCCCGCCAGCCACCTGGGGACCCAGCCCTGACCCCTGGGCAGTGCCACTGTCCCAGGAAGCCAGACACGCGGGGCCCCAGGAAGAGCCTGGCCTTGGTGTCTGAGCCCCGGGGACTTCAAGGGTCCGTACACGGGGGCCAGGGCCTCGGGGACGCAGAGGTCGGGGGAGGGGGCCTCTCATTGGGGATGCAGGCGAGGGAGGAGCGGCCGCCCCGACGCGCTGCTACGGCGCCTATTTCCAGATGCGACAAGCATGGCCGAACGTGCCGGAACATTCTGTCTTCTTACTCCCCTTCTTCCCCGGGCTGCGCGGGGGGGCGGTCTTACCCCAGCCACTCAGCGCCCGGTGCCCGTCCCTCGGGATTTTGTAAAGAGCGCCCTCACATCTCGCGCGGCTGCACTCACCCTCCTACTCCTGGGCAGTTCCGGGGTCCTCTGAGCCAGTGGCCCTTCCTCGTCCTCATGCCAGCTCCTGCTCCGGGCGTCTGCTTGCCCACTCTGCCTGTCCACACTGGCTGTGCATACTCCACCTGTCCACACTGGCCGCACACACTCCGCCTGTCCACACTGGCCGTGCCCACTCTGCCTGTCCACACTGGCCGCACACACACTGCCTGTCCACATTGGCTGTGCTCACTCTGCCTGTCCACACTGCCTGTGCCCACTCTGCCTGTCCACACTGGCTGCACAGACGGCCTCTGAGTCTGCCCCACAGTGCCGCCTGGCTGGTTTATTCTCCCAGGAGGCTGAGTATGCAGCTGGTGGCTATGCCAACCACAACCGGCCAGAACTGGGGCCGGCCGCCGGCAGCACGCCAGGCGCCCCGACGGGGAGCGAGGGTGGCTGCCCCCTGACCCCCGTGTCCCCGCAGGGGCCTTCCTCATCCCCTACTTCATCGCCCTGGTCTTCGAGGGGATCCCGCTCTTCCACATCGAGCTCGCCATTGGCCAGCGCCTGCGCAGGGGCAGCATTGGGGTGTGGACGGCCATCTCCCCCTACCTGGGCGGCGTAGGTAGGCCGCCCCCTTCTTGGCTCCCGCTCTGCACGTGGGCGGCACCGCCCCTCCCCTGCCGTGTGACGCTTTGTCCTCGCTGTCCGCAGGGCTGGGCTGCTTCACGGTGTCCTTCCTGGTCAGCCTGTACTACAACACGATCCTCACCTGGGTGCTGTGGTACTTCCTCAACTCCTTCCAGCACCCGCTGCCCTGGAGCCGCTGCCCGCTGGACGGCAACAGGACGGGTGAGGGCGTGGCCAGTGTGGACAGGCGACCTCTCCTGGTCACCGGTCCCCGCTGGACCCAGGGGCCATCCAGATCCCCATCCGCTCACACACCAGGCCTGGGCCTCGCTTCCCAGTCAGCCTCAGAGGGAGGCGAGGGAGCACGGCTGGGCCGGAGGGTGGGGCCACTCCAGCGCAGGGTGCCCATGGCCCTGCTGGCTTTTGGGGCAGAGTGTGCACTGGGCCCCAGGCCCTGTGGCCGGCCCGTGACGGGACCGCTGGCTGCAGGGTTCGTGGCGGAGTGCCAGGGCAGCAGCGCCGTGAGCTACTTCTGGTACCGGCAGACACTGAACATCACTGCCGACATCAGCGACAGTGGCACTGTCCAGTGGCGGATGCTCGTCTGCTTGGTCACCTGCTGGGCCGTGGTGTACCTGTGCGTCATCAGAGGCATCGAGACCACTGGGAAGGTGAGAGCGGCTTCTTCCGGCTCCGAGGCCCCTCCCCGCGCTGCCAGTGTTGGCTCGGCATGGGGAGGGGGGCAGGCGCGCTCGGGGCCCCACGGGCGGCTTCTCCTCCTGGTGACAGTCTCTGCCCTGAACCACACTCTGCCAAGGCAGCCACGCCGGCTCTCTTCCGGCGGCCACCGTGGCGTCTCCCTGCCCCTCCATCTCGGTGGACGGTGCCTCTCATAGGCACCGTTCCACTGGGTCTAGCCTGAGGAGCTCCCACTCAGAGCCAGCGCCTCCCCGGCGGCTCGGGTTTGCCTCTGCCTCCCAACTGTTGCCCGTCTGGTCCTCCTCCGTTCTTTCCGCCTCCTGTGCGGCGGAGGCATCGTCAGGCTTCTGACTCTCGCTGGATCCCAGAGAAGCACCGGGGAGGAGGGTGCATGTGGCTCACGGTCTGGAGGTTCGGGCTCTGAGATGGGCAGCGCTTTCGGTTCAGGCAGCTGGGCGGCTGCAGGGTGGTGAGGGACCACCCGGGGGCAGAGACACAGGGGGCTCACAGCTCTCAGAACCCGTGCTCCCGCCGGAACCGCCCCTCGAGGCCCTGCTGTGACCTCCCCGGGCCCCACCACACCACCAATGGATGGGGTCTCACCCGAATCCCCTGGCCAAGGCCATGCGCCCACTGGCTGGTACTGGATCTCAGGGCCTGTCCCAGGCCGTCTTCAGGCGACACGTGTGCCCCACGTGCAGTGGCCTGCATGCACTGTCCTCCAGGAACACCCCCCCTCTTCCCTTCCACTCCTCTCCAAGCCTTGGCTGGGTTCTTACACATACTTAAAACACGTGATAAAGAGCAGACACTGGTTTCTCTCACAGGCGACTGGCTTCTCAGGGCCTTTCCTTGGGGCTGCTGGGGCACACGGGTGGGGGGTCTTGAACACTCACAGCACGGCCAGGGCTCCTCATGCCCCCTGCCCCAGGGCGGCCCACACAATCCAGCAGCCGCCGGCCCGAGCCTTTTCCCACGAGGCTCAGAGGATGGAGCCGGCGACCAGACCCTGCGGCTCTCACAGATTGTCCTGTTAGGAACGCGCTGGGGAGGCCCCGTGGCTTTGGTCTGTGTGGGGATGTGGGGCCGGCCCTGGCCCACTGCTGACTGGGAGCCACCAGGACAGGGGAAAGCGGGGGCTGGGCTGAGCCTGAGGCGTGCACAGGAGGACCCAAGGCAGGACGAGGGGCAGCCTGGGGTGGGGAGGGGGCCTGCCTGTCCCGAGTGCTGGTGCCCACCTTAGCTAACCCACGGGGCCCGTGTGACCATCCACCTTCAGAGATGGACCCAAAGCACCGTGCCTGTGTGGTTACCCTGGGCCACGTGAGCGGCCGAAATGGGGCGTGGCCCCTCCCCCGCACCTGCAGGGCCGCTGTGCGTCTGACCCGGTGTCTCCCCCAGGCCATCTACTTCACGGCCCTGTTCCCTTACCTGGTGCTGACCATCTTCCTCATCAGAGGCCTGACGCTGCCTGGGGCCACGCACGGGCTCCGCTACCTGTTCACCCCCAATGTAAGTGGGGGGGCAGGGGGCACCCTGCGGGCAAGGGAGGAGGGCCTCGGGGTCTCAGCAGGGTTGGGGCAAGGACTTTGGTCTGGGGCGTGTGGACTGGTGCACCTGCAGGAAGTCCAGGTGCCGACCAGGTGGGGCTGTGGGGGAGGGGCCGGCGGGGATCAGCTGTCACCTGGGGCAGAGGCGTCCAGCAGGTGTGGCACACAGGACCAAGGGGCTTCTCGGAGCCTACAGTGCTTCTAGACCATTCCATTGGTCCAGGATCCCAAGGGGGTTTCCAGGGCTGCCGACCACCTCCAGGAGTCGGCTGCACACCTGGGCATGAGGCTGTCTGCCCAGACACCCAGCAGTGGGCAAACAGGGCAGTGGGTGCAAACACCCTGGCCCAGGGGCCTCACACAGCCAAAGCCACACGTGGGAGAGGGCAGGGAGCATGCCTGGGTTGGAGTTGGCTCAGATATGGTTCTAGGCCCCACCACCCAGTGCCAGCCATGCTCTGCCAAGGGTCTGACGAAGCCACAGCTGTCACGCCAAGCAAGCTCCTCCTGGCACAAAGTCCTGAACGGTTCTTGGAATCTGTACAGGTCACACCTGGTTATGGTTTGACCCAAAAGGGCCAGGGAACATTCTGGAACAGCGTCTGCTGTGTTCACGTTCCAGATGCAGATTCTCCAGAACCCGCGGGTGTGGCTGGACGCAGCCACCCAGATCTTCTTCTCCCTGTCCCTGGCCTTCGGTGGACACATCGCCTTTGCCAGCTACAACCCGCCCAGGTGGGCAGCTGCCCCAGCTTGCTCAGCACCCTGGCGCTGCGGTGCCAGCCAGCCAGGGCTGAGCTGGGCACGGTGCTGTGGGACCTGCTGGCCTGGGGTGGGCTCCACCTGGCTCGTCCGTTCCAGGAGCTGCTGTGTGTGCCCAGCCTGACCGTGGCCTAGGGCAGGTCTGGGGCCCACAGGGTGCTGAGCACAGCTCCGAGCCTTTCCGCAAACGGTCAAGGAGTGGAGCGAGGCAGCAGGGAGGGGCCCGGCTCGGTGGGCGGGGCCCTCCCGAGGCCCTGAGTGCCCCCGTGTGCAGGAACAACTGTGAGAAGGACGCCGTGGTCATCTCCCTGGTGAACAGCATGACCTCCCTGTATGCCTCTGTTGCCATCTTCTCCGTCATGGGCTTCAAGGCCACTACGGACCACGGGCAGTGCCTGGACAGGTGAGGCCAGGCCACGCCATGGGCAGGGGCGGGGCAGGCACGCCGGTGTTCCCGAGCACACTCACTGGAAAAAGGGTCTCAGCAGACAACACTCGGGTATGGATGGAGCTGAGGTCGCCCTGGGGGACATGGACCCCGAGTCACAGACAGCCCCAGGGGGCAGGAGGGGTGCCCCCAGAGCCTCTGGGGGGCTGCCACCCGACCCCGTGCGCCCGGGACCTCCAGGATCACAGGCGGCCTCCTCCATTCTGAGACGTGCACAGTGCACAGCCCTAGGGCAACCCAGGACAACGATGCCGCCCGAGCGACCCTGAGGCCCCGCCCGGCCGTCCAGACACGTCTCATTCAGCCTCTGGCACAGGGAGCCCTGCCCCTGCAGAGCACACATCCCCAGAGGGGGCCCCAGGCACCCGAGGGGGGGGCAGGGGTCCTGCTGAACCCGTCAGCACCCAGGACGGCCCCCACGTGCAGAGCCAATGGGTGGCGCCTGTGCCGACCCCACATTGCTCAGAGGGAGGAGGCAGAGGACAGGCCAGCCACGGCCAGTGCCCCAGGAACACTGTGTGAGCGTGTGTGCCTCACGTGTGCACCTCATGTGTGTATGTGTGCCCTCATGTGTGCTGACGTGTGTGCCTGTGTGCACGTGCACCTCACCTCTGTGCCACCCTCACCAGCACAGGAGCTTCTCCACCCAGACCCCAAGGACAGGGTCCTGTCAGCTCCTGGCCGGGCTCCTGGGTGCCATGGAGCGCAGCAAGTGGCCACGCTGCACCGTGCACAGCTGCTTCTCTTCCAGGGCTCCCGCTCCCGGGGTCTCTGCCGGTGCTGGGTGAGGGGGCGCTGGGCCGGGGCTCCCGCTCCCGGGGTCTCTGCCGGTGCTGGGTGAGGGGGCGCTGGGCCGGGGCTCCCGCTCCCGGGGTCTCTGCCGGTGCTGGGTGAGGGGGCGCTGGGCCGGGGCTCCCGCTCCCGGGGTCTCTGCCGGTGCTGGGTGAGGGGGCGCTGGGCCGGGGCTCCCGCTCCCGGGGTCTCTGCCGGCTCTGGGTGAAGGGGTGCTGGGCCGGGGCTCCCACTCCCGGGGTCTCTGCCAGCGCTGGGTGAGGGGGCGCTGGGCTGGGGCTCCCACTCCCAGGGGCTGTGCCCCACACTGGGGGCACTGGGCTGGGCTGGGCGCCTGGGGCATCAGGATGAGGCTCACGCTCCCCCCCCCCCCCCCCGCCCTGGCTCACTTGGCCCTGCTCTGCGTGGCTGCATGAGACCCTGCTTCATACAAGGCCCCGACGCCCCCGCACTGAGCGTGGTCAACAGCGCTGTCACTCACGTCTGGCGCCCACCGGACACGCGGCTTCCTCCGTGAGGCACGTCCCGGCCTCCCGCACTTAGGACACCGGACACGGGGCCTCTGAGCAGCCCGTCCGGCTGCCGACAGAACACAGCAAACCTGCAGAAGACATGGCGCTTGAGCAACCCAGGGAGCTGACACGGGAGGGCTGGGCTCGGCTGGGCCCCCGATGCCCAGATCAGGGGTCAGCGTACTGTGCTGGAGGGCGACAGGAGCATCTGCTGGCCCGGGCGGTGGGTGGCAGCACAGGCCCCACAGCCCCACCCCGTGTCCCCGCAGAAACATCCTGGGCCTCATCAACGAGTTCGACCTCCCGGAGCAGAGCATCTCCAGGGCCAGCTACGAGGCCGTCCTGGCGCAGCTCAACGCCACGCAGCCGGAGAGGCTGGCCCGGCTGCCCCTGACGGTCTGCCGCCTGGAGGACTTCCTGGACAAGGTAGTGCACGCGGGAACCCCAGGCATCGGGCCAGGCCACAGGGCTGTGAGCCTGCCAGAGGCCAGTGGAGCCCTTGTCCAGTGGGGTGGCTTCAGGGCCGGGCTGACGGGCAGCCGGGTGCAGAACCTGGTCCCAGGCACCTGGAGCCTTCCGGGGGCAGTGGACGCGGCCTCCACACAGGTGCACCTGTGGCCTGCACACGTGGCCCACCATGGCTTCCGGTGGAGCCTCCCAGAGGGGCGGTGGGCACAGCGTCCATGCAGGTGCACCCGTGGCCCGTGGCCCACCGTGGCTCGCGGTTGCAGAGCACCTGGAGCCTCCCAGAGGGCGGTGGGCGCAGCGTCCGTGCAGGCACACCCGTGGCCCATCGTGGCTCCCGGTTGCAGAGCGCCTCGGGCCCCGGCCTGGCCTTCATCGTCTTCACGGAGGCCGTGCTGCACATGCCGGGGGCGCCGGTGTGGGCCGTGCTCTTCTTCGGGATGCTCTTCACCCTGGGGCTCTCGTCCATGTTCGGCAACATGGAGGGGATCATCACGCCGCTCCTGGACATGGGGGTCGTCCCCACGGGGTTCCCCAAGGAGGCCCTCACGGGTGAGTGCACAGCTCAGCCACAGGGACGCCTGCCGCCTCCCCTACAGAGCTCAGGGGCACCGGGGTCAGCCCACTCCCCAAGGACAGCCCAGCAGCTCCGGGCAGGACACGGGTGGACCCCCCCCCCGACCACGGCCCGCTGAGGCCAAGCCCTTGCCCACCTCCGGCAGGCAGGGCGGGGTGGGGGAGAGGGGCAGGTGCAGGCCTCCCACCCGGCCCCTGCACCCCAGGGCTGGCCTGCCTGGCCTGCCTGCTCTCGGCCACCTGCTTCACGCTGCAGTCCGGAAGCTACTGGCTTGAGATCTTCGACAGCTACGCGGCCTCCCTCAACCTCATCGTCTTCGCCTTCTTCGAGGTGGTGGGGGTCATCTACGTCTACGGCCTGCGGCGGTGAGCGGAATCCACGGGGAGGCCCGGGGGGTGGGGAGGGCCCTGCAGCGCCACTGAGCCCCGCCTCCATGCAGGTTCTGTGACGACATCGCGTGGATGACAGGGCGGCGGCCAGGCCTCTACTGGCGGGCAGCGTGGCTCGTGGTCAGCCCCCTGCTCCTCCTGAGCGTCTTCCTGTCCTACCTCGTCCTGCTGGCCCAGAGGCCGCCGAGCTACCGGGCCTGGAACCCCCAGCACGTAGGTCCTCCCACAGGGATCAAGGGGCTACAGTGACCCGCAGGGCGAACCTAGTGTGACCAGAGCCCCTTGAGTGAGGGCCTCAGAGCAGTGTCCAGCCCCTGGGGACATCGGTCCTTCCAGCCCGCACTTTCCACATGCTGTGGGGACAGGCAGCCAGGGAAGCGACCATTCCAGTGTCTGGGAGAGGTCGGGAGGCAGACTGGAGAAGGGTCACGCCCTGCCCGGTCCACACGGGAGACCATGCAACACCTGGCCTGGGCCACCCCTCCCGGAGTGCGCACCGGCACCCCTCAGGGTCCACCCGGGGGAAGTGAGAATTTTCAGCTTTATCCCTGGGGTCCCAGACCTCACCTCACCTGTCCACAAGTGTTGAGGCCAGTGGGTGGGGACCACGTGCCCCTGCCTGCCCTGAGGGCTCCCACCCAGAGGGAGCCTCAAACCCCAGCTCCCTCATCCCTGAGCACCCACCCATGACGCTGCCCTCCTGTAGTCCCAGGGAGGACTGGGGCTGCCTCCGTGCATAGGTGGTCAGGTCAAACTCGCTCTGCCCAAGGCCTGGGGTCTGGGGCCCGGGGCCAGCCCCCTCCAGGCTGAGCTCTCTCTCTCTCTCTTGCGCCCCTGCAGGAGCAGTTCCCCTCCAGGCAGGAGAAACTCTACCCTGGCTGGGTGCAGGCCATCTGTGTGCTCCTGTCCCTGCTGCCCGCTCTGTGGGTCCCGGGCGTCGCACTGGCCCGGCTGGTGGCCAAGTGCAGGAGGCAGCAGCAGGACGCGTGGCAGGACAGGAGCCTGAGGCCGCAGGACAGCAGGGCCCGCTGAGGGGCAGGGGTGGCCGTGGGTGACCTCGTCACGCCCTCCCGCCGACTGCAGGACCCTTGGCTCCCCACGTCCTGGGCCTGCTCTATCCAGGACGTCACTGCTGACAGCAGCTCTGAGCAGACAGCCAAGGGGACAGGAGCTCGTGGGACACACAGGTGTCTGCCCACCCTCAAATGGGAGGCAGAGTCCACCCCGGGCACCCCCAGGTCCTGGCTGCCATGGGAGGCCCTCTGCGTCAGTGCCACCCACACAGCCCCGCAGGGCACCGCCCACACAGCTGCGGTGATGGACAAAGGGCAGGTGTGCCGACAGCAGGCCAGACCCTGCACAGCTTCCCTGCTGGGAATCCAGCCCCAGGCTGACCGCAAGTCCAGCTCAGGATGGGGGACAGGGTCATCTACACACATGTGAGGGGGACACACGGGTGCTGGGAGCCCAGCCAGGGAGGACTCCGGGAGACACCGCCAGTGTCAGGACCCATGCTCGAGGGCAGAGGCTGCTGAAGCGAGAGTTCCTACCTCGGGGCCTCTCGGCCACTCCCTCCCGGTCACCAGCCGCCCTCCCCGCACCTGCCCACCCCACCCCCGCTTCCTTCTGACCACGGACCCCGGCCTCAGGCTGCCAGACAGTACCCACAGAGCCCCCAGCCCTTCCCTGGTGCAGAAGCACATGGCTGGCCACGCCCCCGCAGCACCCAGCAAGGCATGCAGCACTATTGCCCAAGGGGCGTCTGCTGGGAGCAGCTCTCGCCGCCAGGAGTGTGACCAAGCCCCGCCTGCACGTCTGAGCTGAGAGCCCCAGCGCCCCGTGCACGTCTGAGCTCACAGTGGGGGAGGCCGGCACTTAGCCCTCCATCGTGGCACCCCCTCCCCACGCCATGCTGAGACAGGTGGGGTGAGCACGGGGTGTCACACGGGGGAGCCCACGGCGCGAGGGGCGTCCCAGGGCTCAGCCCCGTCCTGCTCACTTGGACGTCACTGCCGACAGCAGCTCTGAGCAGACAGCCGAGGGGACAGGAGCTTGCAGGACCCACAGGCGTCTGCCCACCCTGAGCTCTGCCCTGCGGTGTCCCTTCGGCCAGCCCCCCCTCACGCTGTAGAGACCTCGCGGTTCACAACCTGCCCTCTGCACAGTGGACAGTGCAGGCAGGGCCCCCACAGGGTGAGCGAGGCCCCCACAGGGCTGGGAAGTGACGGCAACGCTGTCCCAACACTGCCACGTGGCCTGCAAACGCTACCACTGCCCTGAACGGCTCCGGGGCTCCCCTCCCATCCACACCTCGCCTGGCCACCCCGTGCCCAGGAGCTTGGCGTGCAGGGACCCTCAGGGGCTGGTGGTGGTGGTTTCAGAGCCCTGGTTCAGTGGCCAAGCGGGAAGGGGTGGGGCGTGGGGACAGAGACCCAGTGGACACCCAGCCTCCAGAAAACTCAGCCACGGACAGATAGACACTCACGTAAACGTGGACATGGCTCAGGGGCTGCAGAGGGCAATGGCCCACCAACGTGACACCCCCATGGGCACGAGCCCTCGAGGTGACATCCCTGACTGGAAGGGGCTGGCACGGGAGCAGATGCTGCCCTCATGTGGCCAGATGTGGCTGGAACAGAGGAGTCCACAGAGGGCCCCTCCCTCCTGGGCGCCGTGTCCACGGGAAACAGTCCCCAGGGGCAGACAGGGCCACCACCGCCACAAGGTCAGGGGGACTACAGTCAGCACGACCAGCAGGGGGTGCTGGGGAGCAGGGCACAGGCATCTGGCTTTTGGGGGGTGCTATCCCTCAGTCACAGCAGCCCCCACAGGGGACACCAGTGAGCCCGCCCCCTTGGGGGTTCTGCCCCTGCCCCCCCCCCCATCAGGAGCTGCTCGCTGCGAAGGCCAGAGCTCAGGCAGCAAAGAGGCTGATGCCGTTTCTCCTGTGGGGATCCCGCGTCCACAAAGCGCCCACTTGACGCCGCATCCCCTGTTGGCGCTGGCCGGAGTCCTGGCTGCCCTGCTCCTGCCCAGCTCCCCAACGGCCCTAATGGCAGCAGAGGATGCCCAAGCACCTGGGCCCCTGGCACCCATGTGGGAGACCCGGATGGAGCTCCGGACTTCAGCCTGGCTCAGCGCTGGCCATGGCAGCCACCGGGGGAGCCCGTGGATGGAAGTTCTCCCCCTCCCTGAGCTCTCAGATGAACCAATAAATCTGTGAATTACCAAAGCTCAGCTTTTCCAAGGTCAGCACTCGGGGAAGCCCAAGAACCTGAGCGACAGCACAGCAGGGCCTGGGGTCCCCCGGGCATCGGCTCAGTCACCAGGAAGGTCTGGGGTCCCCCGGGCATCGGCTCAGTCACCAGGAAGGTCTGGGGTCCCCCGGGCATCGGCTCAGTCACCAGGAAGGTCTGGGGTCCCCCGGGCATCGGCTCAGTCACCAGGAAGGTCTGGGGTCCCCCGGGCATCGGCTCAGTCACCAGGAAGGTCTGGGGTCCCCCGGGCATCGGCTCAGTCACCAGGAAGGTCTGGGGTCCCCTGGGCATCGGCTCAGTCACCAGGAAGGTCTGGGGTCCCCCGGGCATCGGCTCAGTCACCAGGACCTGGGGTCCCCCGGGCATCGGCTCAGTCACCAGGACGTCTTTCAGATGAGCAGCAAAGGGGCACATCCTGTGTCATAAAACCCGGCACGAGGCGCTGGGAGCCCTGTCCAAGGTCCATGTCCATGGCCCCAACTGTGACATCCCGGAAGGTTCTGGAATCGTTCACCGCAGCGGACATGTCACACAGTGCCAGCTCGGCCAGGCTTCAGGCTGCCCAAGCCGGCCCTTAGGCGGGGGCCACTCCTTCACCAAGATCCGCCCCCGACTCTGCCCTTCCTGGACATGTCACACGTGCCAGCTCGGCCAGGCTTCAGGCTGCCCAAGCCGGCCCTTAGGCGGGGGCCACTCCTCACCAAGATCCGCCCCCGACGCTCCCTTCCTGCTCTCAGCAGGGTCCTCGGGACACGTCCGGTCCCCTGCACGCTGGGGCCTGGAGAAGGGGGCTCCCTGCTCATCCTCGCCGGGCACTAGGCGGCCCCACGCTGCCTGACGTATGTGCCTCCAGCACGTAAACAAGACTCCCCCACAGCGGCCACGCGTCCACCTGCCCTGGTGTCCGAGGACGGGAAGGGAGTCCACGTGCACTGCGCCGGACACTGGCTCCAGAGGACCACTGCAGGGGCGGGGGCAGGCGCGGGGCGAGGCCTGGGCGGGGCTGCACGGCGGACACCTTGGCTCAGGGACGCTCAGCCTGCACGTTGGATGAGGGGGTGGGTGGCTTGCTGCTCCCAGGTACGTGTGGGTCAGCGCCCTGGGGCCTCCCCTCACTCAAGCTGGGCAGCTTAACCAAGCACACAGCACAGGGCTTCCCCGGGCAGCCCTGGATCACTCGGGGGTGATGAGCAGGCCTGGGGCGGGGCACATGCTCACAGGCCCACGGCCCACAGCCAGGTCTCCCACTGCCTCCTGGCCATCCGTGGCAGAGTCATGAGGTCTCAGTGATGGGCTCTGCTCCCCTGAGGACAGCAGGGAGGGGACTGACCTGAAGGAAGGGGCCCCCAAGGACAGACCCTGCCCTGGGTCCCAGACGACCCCTCCCCCGACAGCGATGTGCCCGGCTCCTCCAGCCTCAGTCCAGGATGGTCTTGAAGTCTGTGGTCAGGGCCGGGTCAGCCGCGGCCTCCAGGGCGGCCATCGTGGCCTCGGGCAGCTTCCCACGCAGCTGCGCCTGGGCTGCAGAAGTCGGGCAGTCAGGCCCCTTTGGTCAGTCCCCGGGCGGGACACAGGAAGCACGGGGCTCGGCCTGGACGCCCCGGGGCGGCCAGCGAGGGCTCGTGGCCCGGCACACCCAGCTCTGCCAGGCGCCTGGGGGCTCTGCCCCCCGCTTACCTGTCCTGAGCGCCCGCAGCAGGCACTTGTAGCTGGCTCGGTACTGGCTCAGCCGGCGTGTGAACGCGCAATAGCAGAGCCACCGCACGGCTTCCGCAGGGAACGGGCCCGAGGCGCCCTTGGCCCCCAGCGACATCCCTGGGGGGCAGAGCATGGCTGGTGACCCCCAGACCCCCAAGCTCCTGCCTTCCCCCTGGAGACCAAGCGCCCATGTGTGGGAGAGGCCACGCACTTGCTCCCGGGCACCTACACCCCGCCAGCCCCTCAGGCACCCCGCAATCCCCGATGGCACCATGCCCTGCCCACCTGCGACCCCACGGCATGTCGCCTACCCGCGAACCCACGGCAGCGCGCTCCACCCACCCGCGAACCCACGGCAGCGCAGCCCCGGCTCCAGGCACCTGGGTTCTTGGCTCTCAGCACGGAGTAGCAGCAGGATGCGGTGTCCGCGATGACCCGCAGGAAGAAGGAGGGGTTCCTGCGAACGTGCTGGTTAAACGGAAGCCGCAGCACACACGCGTGGAACCTGGGGGAGGGCGCAGGCGTCAGAGGATGCGGTCCCTCTACCAGGGCGTGCTCGTGCGTGTGCAGGCATGCCTGCTTGTCTGTGTGCGTGCAGGGGCACACGCGTGCTCATGCGTGCACGATAGGGTCTGACTACTGCAGCCTGCTGTGGACAAGGTGAGGCTGCCCACTCTGCCAGTGCCCTGCTGCCTGAGGGGGGACACACTGGGTGGGGACGGGACCTCGGCCCTGTGGTCGGCTAAGTCAGGTGCTCTGTGGGAGCCCACGGGACACCTCTGCCCACAGGACCCCGTGCCAGGCCTGCTGGACTCAGCCTGCGGGCTCGAGTCAGCTGCACCCCAGGCACTGCTGGGACACAGGTGGACACGTGTGGAGCACACCCACCCGTGATGTCACATTCCAGCTGCTCTCTCCCCACGCCTGCCTCCAGGGATCCAAGTGCCCAGCACATCTGTGTGCCCGACCCTTCCCGTCACAGCAGCCACCCGCCTTTCCGCCCCATGGACAGGGAAGGGGGCACAGTGCCCCTGTCTGTCACAGGGCTTCCCAGGGCCCACTGGGCACACGGCCACCAGGGACATCTGGGGTGGCCAGGGGAGGCGCCCAGACCCTGCCTGGGAGCCCCGAGCAGACCCCAGGTTCAGAACTAATTCACCGTCACAGCGCCCATGCCTTCAGCTGTGCGTCACGTGCTAGGACACACAGATGAGAGAGCCCGAGTACAGAGAGGGGGAGCGGAAGCCTGAGCCGGGCCTGCCCTCCCCCTGGAACCCCTGGTCCTGCCAGGGAGGGAGCCATGTGTGGCTGTGGCACAGCCCTTGGGTCCTAAATGCGAGCTCAGACCCTGTGGTGAGAACGGCTCCTGTGGCTGACTCGTGACCTGTGGCCGATCCCTGTGGACAGCTCCCCTGTGTATGTGGCCCAGTCCCGGGTACACCGCGAGGACCTCTGCTTCCTCCGGGGCCGGGCGGGTGGCAGGCGACGGCCACCACCTGCTGACTGCAGGCTGAGAGCCAGCGGCTTCTGCGTGTCCCTGGAGACGGGTGGCTGGAGCTCAGCTCCTGCCCGAGCTGCAGCGGGTGGCGGCTTCCTGGAGACCTCAGGAGCAAAGTCCCCGGAGCACAGAGGCAGAGGCACGGGCACGGCCAGGCCAAGGGCACAGCGCCCGAGCCCGGAGGACACGGCCTGCAGGGCAGCTGCTCTTCCACCGGGTAGAGGCACGGTGACTCCACCCGGCTGCCCGTCCACCCCCATCCCCAGGATCAGCGAAGAACAGGGAATGTTCCAGAAGCACCATCAGGCATGGGCAGGAGCCCGTGTGTGCACGCCGGGCTGACAACGCGCTTGGAGCACTGCCACCCTCCGCTCGGCACCCGACCGCGCCCCCCGTCTCCTGGCCCCTGCCCAGCTGGCTGCTAACTGCCTCTGAGCCCGACTCCCCGCCCAGGGACGTGGGCCACTGTCCCCACCCACAGGTGGGCGTGGAGTTGCTCAGGGGACTCACCTGTAGGCCTGTAGCAGGAGGATCTTGTACAGGTTCACGCAGACCGTGTGGATCCCGTTCACCTGCGTGGCCGGGGCAGCGGGGCGTCACGGGCACACGCTGGGAGCCCCTGGGCAAGGAGCCATGGTCCCCGGGGAGTCAGCCAAGCCCTGGCCAGGCGGGGGCGGGGGAGGGCTGCCCAGCAGGGAGCCTCACCCCGAGCGTGCTGAGGCCAGGCAGGGCCTGGGGTCGGGAGGGCGGTGACCAGCCCCACGTGTGCACACCCACAAGCCCACGTGCCCTTCACACAGATGCTGATGCCCGTACCCACGCACACACACGTGCACCTGCTCCTCACAGGGACGCACACACCGTCAGGCACGTGTGCCCGGTACATGCACACTCGTGCTAGCCACGCCCGTCTCGGCCGCTGCCCACTCACCTGCAGGTCCAGAAACAGCCCGTGACACTTCAGCCGCAGGACCGCCAAGAGCTTGTGACGCAGGCCCCTCCCAGCCTGGACCCCAGGGTTGAAGGTGAGGCTGGCCCTGACGGACGTCCCTGCGAAGCTGACACAAGGGCACGCTGCACACCCAGCCCTGTTGAGAGCCTGGGGCCCACCCTGCCTGTGTGCGGCCCCGAGAATCTGTCCCCATCCTGGCCTTGGGTGTGGCTGACGGGGACGCCTGCCCGCCCTGCCCAGGGGTGGCCCTGAGAATCCATCCTTGTCCGCATCCTGGCCTGGTTGTCACTGACGGAGATGCCTGTCCACCCAGCTCCAAGAATCCATCCCCGCAGAGTCTGGGACGTGGCCTGCAGGGTGACGTTCACCCAGGACTTGGGTTTGCTCATCAGCGACAGACGAACGAGCCCTGGGGAGACCCGGGCAGGCTTCACCAGGAAGGAGGCGCCCAGCAAACCACACGGCCAGGAGCCTGGATGCCAACGGCGGCCCCACACCCGACACCCAGTGGGCGATGTCTCATCCCTGGACGCGGCACAGATCACCTCGGCCTGCGCCTCAGTGGCCCTGGCTGAAGGCAGCGCCCAGGGGCAGGAAGCAGAGGCCTCCCGACCCCGTGCCACATGGCAGCGGTGGAAATGAACTTCAGTGTCATCAACATTCTAGAACAGGCTCTCCCTGTGGCCGCGTGGCCGCTAAGCCACTTGTCCGGGCTGTCACACCGCCAGCATGCCGGCTCAGCCAGGGCTCCCTGGAAGCATCCGGGTCTCCAGTGCGGGCCTCCCCGACCTGGCCCAGCTCCGGCGTGCCCAACACCATGGTCTGCAGCTTGCTCCAAGACTGGGTGGGACCTGGGGGAGCCGCCAGAGCACCTGCCGGGCCTGTGCCCTCATCTGCCGCCCGGTGCGCCCCGAGAACGAGTGTGAGGAGCGTCGGCACCCAGCACCTGCGTGTAGGGAGAGGCCAAGGCCTCGCGGCCAGAGATTCAGCTGCTCCCCCGGGGTTGTTTTCCGCCCGTACCCGCACTGAACTCCTGTGCCAGCGTTTCTCTGCACGTCTGTGAGGTGAGTGGGTATGGGTCACGTCTCCCGCCACGCCCTCAGGAACCGCCTCAGGACCCTCACCCGCTCCTCGCGGGGTTAACCCATTCACTGCGCAGAGACGGCCTCCTCCATGGTGCGGGGCTGCGGCTGGGGTGGCCCTAAACCTGGCCGGGCCTGCCTTGGCACCCCGCAGTTATCCGGTCTCCTTCCGGCCGTGGCCTGAAGCCCTCGGCCACGTGCGCCGGACACCCAGGTGCATCCTGAACTCCGGAACAGCACTGGAGCCACTTCTGAAGTGGCTGCCGACAGCCCCCGGGCGCCGGTGCCCCGGCTGCCCCAGCACCGCTACACACCTGCTTCCCCGGCGCCCACCGCCAGTGTGTCCCGAGAGGCACGTCTCCTGCCAGCGTCAGCCACAGCTCGGCAGCAGTCACCAAGGCCGTGCCGGAGGCGGGGAGTGGGGGCGCCTGTCCTCAAGGGAGCTGAGTGCAGTTGGTGGGCGTGGTGGCGGAGGTGGGCCCACACGCCAGTGCCATCTGATCCGAGTCCCAAGGACAAGCACAAACCACCCAGAGCCGGGGCAGGCTGGGCAGCCGGGCGCCCCAGGCGGACAGGACATAGGGTTTCGGGGGACAGACAAGGCCTACCCCACCCCACACAGCAGGTGCCCTGCGAGCACTCTGGGAACGGGGCTCTGTCCAGACCCAGACAGCTAACTGTAGAGTAACGAGCATCGCCCGCACACGAAGGAAACACCGCCTCCCCCTCACGTCACTCGTGGCTGTGCCGTCCCGAGTCCCTTCGTGTCTGTGCCGAGCCTGAGGCCAGGCTGTGAGCTCTCGGCGTGGGCTCACACAACAGCCCGGCTACCAGACCACGCGTGTCCTGCAGAGACCCGGGGCCCAGGCTGCTTCTGCACTCCACCGCCCGCACCAAAGCACCGGGAAAACGCGCCTCCCACGCCACGGTGGCCACACCGCAGCCGGCTCTCGGCTGAGGCCCCGTGGCGCCCCCCACTGACCAGGCCCACGGCCCTCACCTGGAGTAGTCACAGGAGACCTCCAGGGTGCGCGTGTCGAACAGCAGCCCGCACCAGGGGAACAGGCAGTGGGCGGGCAGCTGGAGCGGGGCGGGGCCGCCCAGGGCCACGCCCCCCACGGGGAAGTTCACGACCGTCTTCTCCAGGTTGACGCGGCAGCCGTACTCAGGGACGCCTCTGACCAGGGCCCTGAAGCAGGAGTCAGTCTGCAGACGTGCGCTGGCACACGCGCGGGCAGCTGTGCACGGGACGGGCCTGGGCCGGCAGCAGGGGCCCCGAGGCCACTGTGCCCAGCTCCCACGCTGCCTGGGTGCCGCGGGGGAGGCTCCGGGGCAGGCGCTCCTCAGCCGTGGGGCCCGCGGCCACAGCCCTGGCATGCACCTGCATGCCCCGCCCTGCAATTTCAGACCCTCCCAGGAGGCCCACGGAGCAAAGGGACTCCCGGGCAGCCCCTCGAGCGGGCCCAGCTCCCGGCCGGCAGGGGCAGCGTGGAGGGGCGGGGGCGTCCCAGGCCTTGGAAGTCCCGGCACGGTCCCTCTAGGGTCCTTAGCTTTGGGACACGGGAACCACCAGTGGTAGCAGCTCCACACAGAGCAGCTTCAGAACACGCACATGGCTGGTCCTGGCCTCACCTCCACGCGACGGGCACGGGGTGTCTGTGTGGAGGGCGTGTGGAGGGCATCGTGTTGTCGGTGCCTGTGGCGTGTGGTCTGTGTGGGGTGTCTGTGTGGGGTGTGTCTGTGGCGTGTCTGGTGGGCTCCTGTGGCATGGGTACCTGCGTCCTAGGTGCCCACAGCGTGGCAGCCCCCGGAGCACCCCGGCTGGCAGGTGCGAGCCCTCACCTGAGGAAGGCTCTCGCCCGGGCCAGGTGCGGCGTAACCAGCAGGAAGTCGTCGACCAGGCGCAGGAGCACCCTGGGGGACAGGCTTGCTTTAGTTCCCTCGAAGTGCCTGCGCGGGGGCCAGGAGGGTATGCACAGCGGGACCTCGCGCCTGCGTCCTGCCCCCGCCGGGCCTCCGTGCTGGCCGCACAGGCTGGTGAGATTTGGCACCGACAGCAGAACCTCACAACCAGGCCTGGCTCAGAGCCCTGCTCCTGGAGACGCGACCCAGAGCCAGACCGGTGACGGCGACAGTGACAGCCAGGCACGGCACCCTCCGGATCTCAGCCCCGCCCGTGGAGCAGCTCTACACACACACACACACACACACACACCCGTCAGTGCGCACACAGGACCGGCTGGGCTGCCGCGTGGCACGCTCACCCGTCCTGCTGGATGCCGGGGAACAGCCTATTCTCCATGTCTCCGTAGCACAGGCTGCAGAGCAGCGTGGACAGCATGGAGCCCTGCGGGATGCCCCGGCACTGCACGTAGGACCTGAGGGGTGCAGGGACAGAGAGGGGCACCTGCCACATCTGCCTCCCCCAGGCTGACGGCTGCGGGCCATCCCGCTGACAGGTGGGGAGCCGGCCTGGGGGCCGGGGCGCCCTGCACCCACCTGCCCCCGACCCGGACGACACTGTGGTGCACGAAGCGCAGGAAGAAGTCAAAGAGGTCGCTGCTGGTCTCGTTCAGAGAGGAGCTCTGTAGAGAGGGAGCGGCTGTGGCCGTGGCCATGGAACGGGGTGGGGGGCGACTGTGGCCGTGGCTGTGGAACGGAGGGGGAGTGGCCATGGCCATGGAATGGAGGGGAGCAGCCGTGGTCATGGCCATGGAACGGGGGGTGGGGTGGCTGTGGCCACGGAATTGGGGGGGAGCAGCCGTGGCCGTGGACAGTCTGCTGGATGTCCCGGCCAGGACAGCTTCCCACGAAGCGAGAGGCTGCGCTGCAGGCCAGGGCCACAGCGGGTCCCAGGAGCTGAAGGGACAGCCCCAAGGCCTCAGCACACGTCCTGAAACCAGCACACGGAGCAAGGCCTGGCACAGGCAAGCACACACGTGTGCACAGCACACAACCCAGCACAGCAGAGCCTGGTGTGTGTGCTCAGACACGTGCACACACACATGTGCACAGCATACACACACACACGTGCACACAGAATCCAGCACAGTAGAGCCTGGCGTGCGTCACACACACAGAACTGCGGGAACCTGCTCTGGCCTGGGGCCTTCCTCCCTCGCCTCGCCATGCCCCTCCCGGGATGGAGTTGAGCCCCTTCCCCAGGGCAGTGGGGCACCTGCTCAATGACGACAGCGTCCCTCAGAGCTCTCGTCTCCTGCAGGTGTGCCACGAACTGTCCCATGTACGGCTGGAGGTCCTCCAGGGTGGACACCTGCGGCAACAAGGCGCGGGCGTGAGGCCGTGCACTGGGCACGCGGTCCTCCGGCTAGGGCCTGCCCAGCGGGCACTGTGGCCCCTACGAGCCAGGAGTGTCCCTTGGCAGCTCCCAAGCGGGCACTGGGGGCGAGCGGGTGCTCGCAGCCACGCCCCATCCCCAGCCGCCAACCACCACCGAGGGTCACAGCCCAGGAGGCACTGCAGCCACCGTGGGGACGGAGACCCGGGACACTCGAGAACCTGCTGCCCCGCCCACCTCTGCACCCGGCCCCGGCCAGGGGGAGAGAGGACCCCAAGTCAAAGGAACACACGCGTGTGAGGAAGCCCCACTCAGCGCCCGTGCAGGGAGGCAGCTGCTGCCCAGCGCACGCCAGACACGCCCCCGGAGGCTGGTCTTCGGTCACGCATGTGTCATGACACCAAGTCACGTCGCATTCTTGCTGCAGATACACCTGTGCTACGGACACATCCCAGACACGCCGGGGTCAACACGCTCACACAGCACATGCCCACCCAGGCCCTACACGTCTCATGCCTGTACCAGACACGCCCTGGACACGCCTGGTCCACACGCCCGCCCTTACCTGCGTCTTAAAGGACTTGTGCACGTGTCCACGCGCAGCTCGGCGCACCACAGCGAAACGGCGCACGCAGTAGGTCCTCTCCGGGTGCCGGATGATGCCCCCGATCACAGCCACCAGCCTGTCCTGGGGTATGGCATCGAAGGCCCCCGTCACGTCCACCTGCACGAGACACCGGGGACCTTGTGCACCTGCTGTCCCGACCCCACCCTGACCTGAGGTGGAGGCCTCCAAGCCCCACGTGTCGTGAATGGCTAGGCCCTCAGCAGGTGACCAGGCTGCCCAGGCGCTGGTGGCTGAGCCTGGCTCAGGTCCCTCCTTGACCAGGGCCAGCCTCCCAGGATGGGGCAGCCCAGGGAGGGCTCAGTGTTCTGCCCTCTGGGCTAGCGGGTGTCCCTGCCAAGGTGCCTGGGACACTCAGCTGGGAGACCTGGCCAGCAGCAGGCATGCGGGGGGCGGGGTGGCAGGGAGGCCAGGAGGGAGTGGGTGGGGCATGAGAGGGACTGGATGGGTCGGGGCTCCAGGAGTGGGCGGGGTGTGAGGGGGACAGGGCAGGGCTCCAGGAGTGGGTGGGGCATGAGAGGGACTGGATGGGCTCCAGGAGTGGGTGGGGCATGAGGGGATAGGGTGGGGCTCCAGGAGTGGGCGGGGTGTGAGGGGATGGGGCGGGGCTCCAGGAGTGGGCAGGGCGCGAGGGGGAGGGGTGGGCCCACCTTGACGAAGTGCAGCCTGGGAACGGGGGCCCCAGCCCGCATGCGCAGCACAAAGGCCCGCCAGGCCCGGTGGACGTCGTCCAGGCCCAGCACAGAGGCGCCCAGCAGGCCGGGCCGCTGCTCCCGCTCGTAGTTGAGCACGCTGAACAGCGTCCTGACGCGTGAGGTCCAGGGCTGGGCCTGGGGCACACGGGACGCAGCCTCAGGGGGCTGCAGAGGGGCGGGCAGCCCCATACCCCCCCAGCTTCCCAGGGTCCTGGGAAAGCCCAGTGCAGAGCCGGCCCTCAGCCCACTGGCCAGGCATCTCGGGGTTCCTGTCACTGCACCCCAGGAACCCCCGCCCAGCAACACACGTGACCCTCAGGGACGCTGGGCACTCACACACCTCCACCTGAGCAGCTGCCTGGGGCTGGGGTCTGCAGCAGCCCCCCCCCCAAAGGTCAGGTCCTTAGAGTGACCGCAGCAACATTAACTGATGACAAAATCGCCCCACCGTGGCAGAGGCACCAGCAGCCACGGGGGCAAAGCCACAGCACGAGCCACGGGACGAGTCCTGCAGTCCTCAGGGGGCAGCAACAGCTGTTCTTCCCGCCCCTCCGCATGGCGCCATGGCAGGATTCCGAGGGCCCTGGCCAGCTGCCCCCTGCGGGCTCCCAGGCCCGGCTCCTCGTCCACCCACGGCAGGACCCGTCTTTGGGCACACAGGCACGAGCCCGTGAGCTTTCGTGTGAGGCGAGATGGAGGCCAGGTCACCTTCTCCCTGCGGAACGTTCTGGCTGCCACCACGGAGTCCGCGTTCACGATGGGCCGCAGCCCGCTGGGCTTGGGGATGAAGCGCAGTCTGGCTGTGGGCAGGGCTGACCTGGCCCGCTGCTGGGCCTCCACGTCCGACAGCTCCCGCAGCCGCACCCGCTCCAGGTGCTGCCTGCAACACGCCCGGGGGGCCGGGGTCAGGGCACCTCAGTCCCCATGGACACAGCACACGCTGCGGGGTGGGGCCGGGGTCAGGGCACCTCAGTCCCCATGGACACAGCACACGCTGCGGGGTGGGGCCGAGGCCACGGACACCCACGCCCACCACAGACACCTCCCAGGGACCCCCACCCGGGGGCCCGGGGCTCCCATCCCACACCCGGCACGACTCGGCACAATCAGTCCTGATCCCTCAGTCTGACTCAGCAGAACCAGGAGCCAGCATCTCCGCCACTCAGGCCCATCCCCCGATGCCACCCCCATCGCTGTCGGCCAGAGGGGACGCCTGTACCCCCAGGTGTCCCTGCAGGAGGGGTCTCTGCGGCTCGTGACCCAAGTCCCTCAGAAGCGCCCTGAGGGGACTGAGCCCAAGCATGAGCGTACAGGGCCGCGAGCCAGCACGGGGCCTCTCCTCCAGCGACCAGCACAGGGCCTCCCCTCCGCGGGCCAGCACGGAGCCGCGCAGGCTGTGGGGAGCCGGGGCAGGGACGCCACCGCGGTACCTGATGCCCACGCTTTGCAGCCTGCTCCAGACGCTCTTGCGGTAGAAGAGGAGCCGGTTCTTCTGGAACGTGGTCTCCGTGACGTAGAAGAAGGACCTGAGCAGGCCCACCACGTAGGCGTCCAGCAGCCAGAACAGGAACCGGGCCAGGATCCCCTCCCTCAGTCGGTGCTCCGCGGCCGGGACGTGGCCACGCCCTGGGAGGAGGCAGACCCCGAACGTGCACCCTCAGGGGGCAGCCACACCGCACGTGCACCCTCACGGGGCAGCCCTGGCCGGAGTGCAGGGCACGAGGGGCCCCGCGGTCCCCAGCTGGCTGCCCCGGCTTTGGTGAACATGTCGCTGCACGTGTGCCGGCCCATGGCACCCCAACGTCGCACACGCAGCTCACGGGCAACGCTCGGGCTGGCACTCAGAGCAGACAACATAGAAGGGCTCCTGGGTGTGATGTCAAACTCAGCCTCCAGGCGGAAGACCCGGGGCTGGCCAGGCCCAGCGGCTCGGACACACAGCGTGGCTGCACGGCTGGACCCCTGGGGGCCCTGGCATCAGACACCACAGGCCACTCAGGGCCCACCAATAACCGGTTCAAGAGAAACCGGGGAGGGGACGGGGCGGGGCAGACCCCGACCATGGGGGCGGCGGCTGGGCCAGCAGGGACAGCGGCCAGAGTCCGGGTCCCTGCTCAGGAGAGCCAACGGCACCGGGCCCGGTTTAATGCCCTCTGCTGCCCACCGGTGGCTTCCAAGGACCCGAAGGCAGAAGGCAAAGCCCGGGGAACGGGGACGCCAGGGAGGCAGCGGCGATGGTGCCGGGACCTGGAGGCCGCGCCTGGCTCCTGGCTTTGGGGGCGCTGCAGGCGTCTCAGCGGGGAGCCCGAGGACGGGCGCTGTCTCCTGTCTCTCTCTGCCTCTAAGGAAATGAGCAGCACACTCAGGCCAGCCTCTCCTTAAACGCTGTCCATGGGGCTGGAACTAATGGAAACCCCACCCGTGTGCGTGGCTGAGCTGCAGCTAAGCCGAGGAAGCCGGCAGAGTCAAAACCCAGGAGCAAACGGCACCACGGGAAAACACCCAGCGGAGACGGCGCTGTGGAGCCGTCAGCTGAGCCAGGAGGTGGCGGGGCGCAGGAGATGCCCCCAGTGCTCGGGTCCCTGCACCCACGTGGGAGGCCTGGAGGAAGCTCCCGGCTTCAGCCTGGCCCAGCCCGGGCGGCTGCAGCCATCTGGGGAGTGGGCCAGCAGATGCAAGCTCTCTCTCCCTTTTCCTCTCTTTCAAAGTAAATCAAATCCTTTGAAAGGCGACTGCATGTTACAGCATGAGGTGCAGCCACAGCAGGACTCAGGGGCCAATGCGCAGCCACACGTCGGTCAGAAGTTTCTACAGAACGACAGCAAGCCTGAGCGGCACCAGGAAGAAACTCAAAGGCTCCACAGAGGACCCCACGGGGCCAACAGCCCGCCACTCTGAAGGTCAAAGGAGGCTGAGCCGCACACAAGAGCACAGAGCCGGCCCTGAGGGAGGGGAGGAATCGGCAGGCAGCACACAGGCGCCTGGGTGAGACGCCGCGGGCAGATCGAGGGAGGCAGGGTCCCCGCAGCTGCAGCGTGAGAGACCAGAAACAGCTCAGCACAGGCAGCGCCACCTCTCCCAGGCGCAGCCCACACTGGGAAAGCCGCCCGTCCTGCCCGTGCGGCAGGAGGCCAGCTGGCCTGGCAGGAGGCAGATCCCCAACCCCCGCATCCTCGCTCCCTCTGCGTAGGCGGTGGAGAGACCACTGCCTGAGCACACAATGCACACAGCGCTGGGGGTGCCCGGGGCTGGCGTCGCATCTCCCACTGTGGGGGCATTTCCACGACACAGGGACAGAGCGGTCACCACATGTCCCCATCGCTGGGGAGCCTGGCAGGGCATCCACCCCCACAAGCTCTCCCCATCGGGTCCCTAGGGAGGCGGCCAGCTGACTCGAGCCCCACCCATCCAGGAGCAGCCAGGAGGTGGGGGGCCTGCGCTGGCAGACACTGCCACCATCCCCTGGAGCTCAAGTGGGAAACACGACGACGGGGCGCTGGCTCAGCCACCCGGGGAGCCAGGGCAGGAGCCCCATCCCCTCCTCCCGGGCAGCGCTCACAGGAAGTCTATCCCCGCTCTTCTCCCCTGCCCAGCACCTGACCAACACCCTCCACCCCACCCCCCCAGCACGGGACCTTCCAGTCCAGGGGGCACGGGGCAGCCTCACCCACCACCGCTCAGCTCCCCGCTTGGCGCTGGCCGACGCCGGCTCACCTGGGCTCGCGCGCAGCCAGGTGCAGTCCCGCACCCTCACCTTCCAGGTGAGCTCCCGCAGCGAGAGCTTGGCGTGCTTCCCCAGCGAGATGAACTTCTTCGTGTTTCTTAGGAAGCGACGCTCGTTGTGCCTGGAGCCCCAGAGGCCGGGGGGCACAAGGCGGCGCAGACAGGCCCGCAGGAACGCGTGCACCTGCCACGGGCTGCTGTGCTGCCGCAGGAGCCGCACCAGGCGCCGGGAGCCCGCGTCCTCCCGGGGGTCGGCGGCCGGCCTCAGGGAGCGCACCTGCGAGGCCGGCCCCCGCAGCGGGCAGTGCGTCCGGAGGAGCGCGCCGTAGGGGCACCGCGCGTGGTTCGCAAGCAGCTTCCGGAACAGGGGCCGCATCCTCCAGTAGCGTGGGGGGAGCCGGCGCGGCCTGCGGCTCCCCCCGGGCCTCGGCGTCCAGCCCAGGAAGATGGCCTCCAGCAGCCGCCGGGCGCCGGCCAGGCTGGGCCGCAGGGAGTTCAGTGGGAAAGACGCACGCAGCCGCTCGCCGTCGCCCGCGCAGTAGAGGAAGCGCTTGGTCTCCGCGTACACCTGGGCCTGCGGACGCGGTGACCGCCGTGCGGCGGAGCGGCCGGGCTCCCGCTTGCAGTCCACTCCCGTGGAGGCCCTGGAGCGCGTGGTCTGCAAACACTCCGCAGGTGTCACCACGCAGGCCGCGGCAGGCCCGCGCCCCGGACGGCAGGCGGGCGAACCCAGGGGCGCCCCGGCCTCGCCACCGCTACTGTTCCGAACCCGTCGCGTGGCCGCGGGGCCCGCCTGGGTCCCACGCGCGCGTGGTGCTGGGGGCCGGGCCTCGGTGTCGGCGCCGACCTCGTACAGAGGCGGCCCGCACACCTGGTAGGCGCAGCTCGGGGCCACCAGCAGGTAGAGCGCGCAGCGCGCCAGCAGGTGCACCAGCACGTCGTCGCCCACGCGGCGCAGCAGCAGCCCCCACGCGCCGCTGCCGCGCAGCGTCTCGGTCACCGTGTTGGGCAGGTAGCTGCGCACGCAGGTGGTGAAGGCCCAGGGCTGGCCGCCGCGGGCGCCGTCCAGCAGCGCGAAGCCGAAGGCCAGCACGTTCCTCGCGCCCCGCTCGCAGAGCCTCTGCACGACCCTGGCCACCAGCTCCTTCAGCGAGGACACCTGCAGGGAAGGGGCCTGAGTCCCGGGGCGCCGCTCCGCCTCCCCCTCCCCGAAGCGGGTCCCCTGGGCGGCCCACCTGGCGGAAGGAGAGGGCGGCGGGAGGCGGCTGCGCGTCCCAGGGCACGCACACCAGACACTGGGCCACCAGGGCGCGGAAGGCCGCCGGGTCCCGGCGCCGCACGAGCCGTCGGCCTTCGGGGCCCAGGCGCCGCACGAACGTGGTCAGCGGCAGCACCTCGCGGTAGCGGCTGCGCAGCAGCGCGCGCACGGCTCGGCACCGGGGCGCGCGCGGCATCGCGGGGCCGGAGCCCGGCGGGCGGCCGGGCCTGGAGATCCGGCCGCCCGCGCGGGGGCTCTGGCGAGCTGTGCGCCGGCTGTTAGCGCCCCACGTGCCAGGACCCTGCGGAGCGGCGCGCGCACGCGGGGCGGCCAGGCTCCCGCCCGTGCGCCAGCGCAGTGCGCGGAGGAGGCGGGCCCGGGCGGGGTCCGCGTGGAGGAGGCGGGGCGCGGAGAGGAAGGGGCGGGGCCCTGCTGGGCGGGGGCCGGGGTCGCAGAGCGGGGTCCCGAGCCGGCGCCCGCGCTCCGCCCACCGCCCACCGCCCACCGCTCTCCTTTCGCTGCGCGCGGGGCCGTGTTGTCGGAGAGGGGCGCCCCGGAGGCCGCTCGCCCCTCTGGAGCTCAGGCGCTGAGTGTCCCGCGGCTCTGGGGTCAGCGACCACGAGGCGGAGGCCCTGGCGGGCGTCTGGGTGGGTCCTACTCCGCCTTCCCAGATGCGCCGGGGCCGAGCGAGTTTGGGAGAGCGTGGACGGGCCCCACGGCTTCAGGCCGTGACTCACCGCCGTGGGTCTGGGACCCCCGCCCGTCTCGGTGCCCGCGAGCACCACGGGGTCGTCCCAGCGAAGGGCGGGAGCGCCAAGCCCGCGCTCAGCCGGGACACCTGCAGGCGGCCGGGGGTGGTCGCGGAGCGCAGCGTGGCCCCGCGGGCTGTTGGAGTTTGAATCTCTGGGAAGCGGAGACACGTGGGGCTCCGAGGCCTCGCCGCGCTGGGTGTGCAAACACTGAGTGCTCATAAACTCGCCCCCGCTGGCCGTGAGTGCTGTTATCGGTGGCGGTGGCGGTGGCTGGCGCCTGCGGGGCCGCCCTTTGCCAGCGCTTCCTGCTTCTCCCAGGTGCCCGCTGTCCCCTGGGTGTCTGCTGTCCCCCGACGGCCTTTCCCACAGGTGCCAGCTGTCCTCCGATGGGCCTCTTCTCCAGGTGCCTGCTGTCCCCCACCGTCCTCTCCCCCAGGTGCCCGCTGTCCCCCGTCGGCCTTTCCCACAGGTGCCAGCTGTCCCCCCATGGGCCTCTCCCCCCACCCCGGTGCCCCTCTTCCCTCACTTGTGGCTCCCGCCAGCTTTGGGAGCCCTGTCCTCTCCCCCGGTCACGCCCCTAGAGGACATGCGTTTTCGGGGAGACGCTGAGCGGCACTTAGGGGGACGGGGGCCACGAGCCGTCCCCACCCCAAGGACCACGGGACACCTATGCTCAGACCCTGTCTGAAAAGCGATGGCAGTCTTTTTAAAACGTTATTTATTTGCAGGCCGGCTCACTAGGCTAATCCTCCGCCTGCGGCGCCGGCACCCCAGGTTCTAGTCCCGGTTGGGGCGCCGGATTCTGTCCCGGTTGCTCCCCTTCCAGGCCAGCTCTCTGCTGTGGCCCGGGAGTGCAGTGGAGGATGGCCCAAGTGCTTGGGCCCTGCACCCCATGGGAGACCAGGAGAAGCACCTGGCAGCCATTTGGGGCCTCTCACTATCTGCCTGTCAACAAACAAACAAACAAAACCCGTTATTTGCTCACTCCCCAGGTGCCTGCAGCAGCCAGGGCTGGGCGGGGCTGCCAGGAGTGCCAACTGGCTCTCGATGGCAAATGGTTTGAGGCCTCGCCTGCTGCATTATGGTGGGTGTTAGCTGGGGGCTGGGATGGACAGCACGGCCAGGCGTTGGAGAGAGGGTGTGGGGGCCCTGCACCCGCTGTGAACGCTGGTTCCAGTCCCGGCTGCTCTGCTTCCAGGACACTCCTGCTGACGCGCCTGGGACAGCCCTGGAAGGTGGCCCGGGTGCTTGGCCCTGCACCCACGTCAGCACCTGCGGAGGAGTTCGTCTCCTGGCTGGTGAGCCAGCGGACGGAAATCCATCAGTCCTCACTCCCTCCCATCTCGGTAACTCTGCCCTTCAAATACGAAAATCCTAAAAAGCAACCCAGTGGGATGCAGGTGCTCTGCTGAGCCATTGCCGGCCTGGGGGATGACCTGAAATCATCACATTAAACGTGAAAAATATCTTAGGAAACATTTAAATTGCAGAGTTACAGTGAAGCCAGGAACACCTGATCGGGGGTCCTGGCCCCACAGCACCGCCACCCTCCTCCAGAGCTGCGTGACGGGCACGAAGCGTGGCCTGTGCCGAGGGGCCACGCCGGCCCCGGGAGCCACGGCCATCAGCAGTGGACACAGCAGCTCCAGGAGGGGGCATGCGTGTGCCTGGCAGAGCTGTGCGTGTCCCTCTCTGGGTCCCATCGTGGGCAGTGGGTGGGGGCTGCAGGCCAGACCTTCGTCCTCCTGTTGCCGGCAGCCCTGGGGCTCGGGAGTGGAGGCCACGTCCTGGTGGCAGCAGGGCCTTGTCCAGGGGAGGGGAGGGGACACGGCGGGCGCGGGGCAGGCTGGGGAGTCAGCAGGTCTCACTGCCCTTGTTTCTGTGAAAGCTCACGGGGGCAGGGTGGGGGTCCGCGCCTGCCCTGCCCGCCCTCCTGTCCTTGGCCAGGTCTTGAACCTTTGCTGTGAGGTGGTCAACTCGCCCTGTGCTGGTTTCCCACTGTGGCTGCCCGAAGTCGCCACAAACGCAGGTGGGAGCCAGGCCGAGTGGGGGAGTGGAGGCGGGGCCCGCCGCTCCCTGCCTCCCTCAGGATAACCCGGAGCAACTCGAGCCACGGTGCGGGTCACAGTGCAGGGGTCACAGTGCAGGGGTCAGGAGGCGGGTGGCGTCGGGGACGTCATTCTGCCCCTGCCCCTGCGGGCATGTGCCCTGTTGGTCACCATACTCGGGCCAGTCCCAGAGTGGTGTGCCCGGAAGGTTTGTGTGCGTTTCCACGCTACTTTGCCACGGGTGGCCCGTGAACCCCCAGTCAACACCTCAGGGGCTACCCTGCACCCCCACAGCCTAACTGGCCTGGGGTTGACCTTCCATGTTGAATAAATGAGATGTCACGTGGGCCTTCGAGGTCAGAGCGACAGTTCTGTTCTGTGGAGTTCCTTTGACACTGTCCAGTCGGTCATGGGCACTGTGGTCAGTGGCTGGCTCCGTGGTCAGTTGGTTCTGTGGTCAGCAGCTGACTGTGGTGTGGCTGCACTGGTTCATCTACCCAGCTCGTCACGAGGGACGGGTTTTCCCACCGTGGAACTCATGAATGCAACTGGACTTGGCCCTGGTTCCCGGCAGCCAGTTTCCACCGCCCTGCTGGGTGCAGAGCGAGTCGCCACGGCTCCCCGGGGTGGGTCACCGTGCTTTCCCGTGGCTGCTGTGGCGTAAGTGGGAGGCAGCGCCTGGAGGTTGGCCCAGGCCACGGCCCCACACCAGGAGCTGCGCGTGGACCGGGCCAGGCTCAGAGCCCAGCAGGTTAGGGGCTGGCAGGTCCTGTTCCCTTTGCCATGAGGGAGAGGAGGGGACAGTGAGCCATGTGCGAGAAACGGCGAGCGCTTGGCCGGCTGGGGCGAAGGGGGAGGGCCCAGCCAGCGTCCCAGGGCCGGCCACACCACAGGAGGCCAGGCTGATGGCTGTCCCCAGGAGGCAGGGGCCACCCTGGGTCCTGGGACTCCCAGTCCTGTCTGCCAGGGGCGGCTTGGTTCTGTCCCGGGAGCCTGAGTTTGCCGCCTGCGGTTTGTGAGGTCTGGAGAAGCTGCCGGAGCAGGTGTCTGTGGTCGGTGACTGATGGTTTTATTTACACTGGGATTTCCTGTGCGTTCTTTGCAGCCTGGGGCGGTGAGCCGGCAGCTGCAGGTTCTGTGTGGGCTGGGGGGCCCTGACTTCCTGCACACCCCAGGGGCAGCCCAGGAAGGCAGTGCGGGGGCGGGGACAGTCCCAGGCCAGGGAGCGGCTGCCAAGGGCCCAGCAGGCTGGGTTTAGTCCACCCCCAGGCCACTTCCCCGTGTGCTCTACGCCTGAAACCACCTTAGGAAACCAGTCAGAGGCACTCGGGCAAAACCCCTGTGCGTGTGGTGGAGCAGCCCTGTGTTGGGATTTCTGCCCGCTTGAAGGTCATCAGTGAAGTTTAAGGAAACGGGAAAGCTGTCGGTGCCCAGGCTGGGAGGGTTTCGGCGCACAGAGAAGTTCTCCATCCCGCCATGCCGCGGAGCTGGGGCGCAGTGGCCGTGGCTGGGTCTTGACCCTGACTGCGCTGCCCCAAACCCAGTCATTGCTAAGGTGAAGAGTGAAGTCCCCTCCGGCCGCCCCCACGCCTCTTCCTGCCCGGGGCCTGCAGCCGGCAGCTGACCCCTCCATGCCTGCCCGCCGCCTGCGCAGGGGTGTCCACGCGGCCCTGAGACGTGTGGACAGGAGCAGCGACTGCCCGGGGCCCTTGAGAGGCCTGAGCCGCTGGTCCTGCCTGAAGTGGACCTCCTTCCTGGAAGGGAGACCCATGCTGAGGGCCCAGGGCCCACACGGACTGGTGTCAGCCAGAACGCATGCGTGGCCCCGGGCCTCCACACACACGGCAGCC
The DNA here is from genome assembly GCA_949820135.1 of Sylvilagus floridanus. NCBI lineage: Eukaryota > Metazoa > Chordata > Mammalia > Lagomorpha > Leporidae > Sylvilagus > Sylvilagus floridanus. The sequence goes on along the minus strand of OX463246.1, from coordinate 100,594,287 downwards.
CTGGGCACGAGTGGAAGCAGCCGCCGAGCAGGGCACGGGCAGGCGAAGCCAGCAGCCACAGCGCATCCCGCACCGCGGTTCGCCTCCCGCCCGGCCAGCTCCCTGCTGGTGCTCCTGGGACGGCAGTGGAGGCCGAGTGCTTGGGCCCCTGCGCCCGGTGGGAGCCCCGGCTGCTGCGCTGCTGGGGAGTGATCCAGTGGACGGGAGACCTCTGCCTCTGCCTTCCAAACACAAATCGTAACTAGCACATGACAGAACCAGCACCGCACAAATGACAGGAAAGATCATGAACTCACACAGCGTGGAAACCCCCACCAGGGCCCGCGACGCCGGCTGTGCTGACGGCAGGCACGGCAGGGCCAGCAGGAAGCCCTGGGCCGCCGCCGGGAGCCACTGCTGTGGGGGGCTCCGGGAAGCAGGGCCCCCCGTGTTAAGGAAGAGACGGGGCCAGGTGCCCGTGCACAGGATGAAGGTGAGGGGAGAGGGAAGAGCCCAGCGGGGGCGCCTGGGGCCGCTCCCCGCCGCCTCTGTGGTCTCTGCCTTGCTGGGTGGCCCCCTGCACACTCATCCTGCTCCTTTCCTGAATGCCGGCAGGAACCCCCCACCCCACCCCGCGAAGCCAAGTGGTCCAGGGCTCCCGAGAGGGCGGGCTCCCAGAATGTTTGTCCACAGGTGCGACCATTCCTGGGCGCTGGAGGCCAACACCGGGCCGTCAGGGTCCCCGGGCACAGGACCGGCCATCGGCCATCCGCCCCCGGCGCTCACGGCAGGTCACGGGAGTGTCCGCTGTGCGCGAGCCCCGATGCCCATGGCGAGATCCCCCACGAACCACTTGTTCAGAAACCTCAGGGAGCGCACATGGCGAGGGAGCTGGGGGGGGGGCATCACACCGCGTGTACAGTGAGGGAGCCGTGGGGGAGGCTTATCACACCGCGTGTACAGTGAGGGGGCCGTGGGGGAGGCTTATCACACCGCGTGTACAGTGAGGGGGCCGTGGGGGAGGCTTATCACACCGCGTGTACAGTGAGGGGGCCGTGGGGGAGGCTTATCACACCGCGTGTAGGGCATGGGAGCCATGGGCGGGGCTTCACTCACACACCGCGATTTGGAGGAGGGAGCAGTGGGGGGGCTTCTCACACCGCGTGTAGGGTGAGGGGGCTGTGGGGGGCTTCTCACACCACGTGTAGGGTGAGGGGGCTGTGGGGGGCTTCTCGCACCGCGTGTAGGGTGAGGGGGCTGTGGGGGGCTTCTCACACCGCGTGTAGGGTGAGGGGGCTGTGGGGGGCTTCTCACACCGCGTGTAGGGTGAGGGGGCTGTGGGGGGCTTCTCACACCGCGTGTAGGGTGAGGGGGCTGTGGGGGGGTTCTCACACCGCGTGTAGGGTGAGGGGGCTGTGGGGGGCTTCTCACACCGCGTGTAGGGTGAGGGGGCTGTGGGGGGCTTCTCACACCGCGTGTAGGGTGAGGGGGCTGTGGGGGGCTTCTCACACCGCGTGTAGGGTGAGGGGGCTGTGGGGGGCTTCTCACACCGCGTGTAGGGTGAGGGGGCTGTGGGGGGCTTCTCACACCGCGTGTACAGTGAGGGGGCCGTGGGGGTCTTCTCGCACCGCCCCTTCTGTAAAGAGCACACATTAGACGTAGTTCTGAGGACACGATCCCCCTCCATGCCGTCAGCTCCACAGCTAAGTCGGGCCCGAGGCGTCTTCGGGTCTGGTCCCGCGCACTGTGTGAGCGCGGCGGGCACGTAGCGTCTTCGGGTCTGGTCCCGCGCACTGTGTGAGCGCGGCGGGCACGTAGCGTCTTCGGGTCTGGTCCCGCGCACCGAGTGAAGCGCTTGGTCTCCACCGCTGTAGCCCCCCAGCAGGTCCTGGCGCCCTCCGCCCTGTCCGGAGAGCCCTTCCTAGGAATCGTGTTTTCTCCGGGCAAAGCCCTAAGGCGGCCCCGGACGTGCAGCGGCGACCCCCGCCCCGCGCCGCCGCCGGTCCCGTCCGCACCCGTGAGCCCCCGGGAAGAGGTGCGGGGCCTGAAATGCCCCCCCCCCCGCGTCACCAGGTCAAGAAAACGTCCCAGTCAGAGAAGTTTACTTTAAAATAGAAACATACATACATTAATCTTTAAAACAAAATCGTCAACCAACGGGAAAGGAGCATTGATCCGAGTCCACGTGGAGCGCGCTTCCACATGCTCGCGTTCCCGTAAGGAGCACTTGACACAGGGAGAACCGAGGCCGGCCCGGGCGGGGGGCGCGTGGGGAGCGTTCTCGGGGGTTTGGCAACGCAGAAGATGCAGTCCGGGAAGTTCCGCTCGCGTGGCTCAGTCTGCGTGAGCTTTCCGCCGGGGCTTCTCCTCGTACGACTCCCCGAACTCGTTCACCCTGCTCTTATCCACGGGATAAAGCCTGCAAGCAAGCGCACGGCTGCAGCCCGCGAGCCCCGCAAGGAGGCCGGTGGGCGGGACACTCACCGCCCTATGGGCGGGGCTGACAGGCCTGGAGGGGCCTCAACCCCGCGTGGGCGGAGCCCTCACCCCCCTGTGGGAAGGGCTGGCATACTTGTGGGCGGGGCATTAACCCCCTGTGGGAGGGGCCGGCACACCTGTGGGCGGGACACTCACCGCCCTATGGGCGGGGCTGGCAGGCCTGTGGGCCCTCAACCCCGCGTGGGCGGGGCACTCTTCCCTGTGGGCCCCTCAACCCCACGTGGGCGCCCCCTGCCCAGCACTGGTGCTAGGAGGATTAGAGCACTCTCCCTGCATGGCTCCCAGCAGGCGAGCGAGGGACTAACGTGAACCACCACTCTCCTGCCGTCCTGCGAGGCAGCAGGCGCAGGAGGGGGCGGGCAGCCCCCACTGTGGAGGGGCAGTGGTCACTTCCTCCAGTCCCGGGAACGGCCGCCCCGCCTGGCCAGCGTCACCCCGGTGAGAGGTGGAGACGCGGGCAGGATCCTGCACGGCGCCAGCCGCCGAAACTCCTGGCGCCGGTGTTCAGCCTCGCAAGCCTACCCTTTCCCACCAAGCGCCCTGGGGGCCAAGCACCATTGCCAGGACTGGAGTGGGGGCGGGGCCTGGGGGTCTCGGAGAGCAGCCGACGCCCTCTGGCCTGAGGTCCCTCTGGCCTGACGCCCCTGGGAGAACCACAGCAGGCCCCACCGGCCCGTGACCCCACCTGCAGCAGCCGGAGACCGCATGTGGGTGCAGACCCGTGGACACACCAGGCGTGGCAGGGAGGCTGGAGCCACGGATCCTGTCTCACAGCCTGGTGTGGGCAGTGCCCTGCGCCGTGTGACATGACATGGTGACGGGGCAACACCAACACGGCGAGGCCACTCGGACCCCACCTGGCTCGGGTGGGAGAGGGGCTGTGGGTCCAGCACATAGGCCAGGCTGGGGGGAGAAAGGCCCCTCCCCTCCCCTGGGAAGACGCTGGCCCGGCAGGATGCAGACAGCATGGTGGCCGCTGTGGGTGAGTGATGGAGGGACTGCGGGTCTTGGGGGAGAGGACACGGCCTAGCAGCACACGACACGCACTCCAAGGAGACTCCCCCATCCAGGAGGGGCGTGGGAGGTGAGGCTCTCACTGCAGGCACGGCACGAGGCTGGGCACCCTCACGGGTACAGGGCCCAGGGAAGCCTGGGCTGGGGTCTGCCGTTTCCCACCCCCGACGGAGGACAGAGCCCTGCGGACTCGGGGCGGCACCGCCAGTGCAGGGGAGCGAGCCTCCAGCAAGGCTACTGTCCACCCCCACGGCCAGCCCCCTAGGAGGCCACGGGGGCCCAGGCGGGAGTGGAGGGAGGACAGCTGGGGCGCACTCAGGAGACCCCGCCTCTGTGGCGGGCCAGCAGCTCAGCAGGGACCAGCCGTGCCGGCACGAGCTCCTGCCGCACTGGCAACACGGAGAGGCCCAGCAGCAGCCGGCCTCTCCCCACAGGCGCCACACGAGGGCCCACGGCTGCAGCCGGCAGATGGCCTCTCCCCACAGGTGCCACACGAGGGCCCACGGCTGCAGCCGGCAGATGGCCTCTCCCCACAGGTGCCACACGAGGGCCCACGGCTGCAGCCGGCAGATGGCCTCTCCCCGCGGGTGCCACACGAGGGCCCACGGCTGCAGCCGGCAGATGGCCTCTCCCCACAGGCGCCACATGAGGGCCCACGGCTGCAGCCGGCAGATGGCCTCTCCCCACAGGTGCCACACGAGGGCCCACGGCTGCAGCCGGCAGATGGCCTCTCCCCACGGGTGCCACACGAGGGCCCACGGCTGCAGCCGACACTCACCATCGCTGGTACAGGTAGACCAGGAAGACCACGTCGTCCCGGAAGCATGCCAGCCGGTGGGACGTGGGCATGGTGATGATGAAGGCAAAGACGTCGTCGATGAAGGTGTTGAAGGCCTGCGGGGCGGGCAGGAGACGGCTCTGCACCCCGCCCACCCGGCCCCGGGGCTCCTGCCACAGCAGACAGAGCAGCCCGGGAGGCGGGGGGGCATGGTGCTCTCCCCGTCTACACTGCGGGGGGGGGCGTGCTCCATCTACACTGAGGGAGCTGCGCTCTGTCTACACTGAGGGGCTGTGCTCTGTCTACACGAGGGGGCCATGCTTTCCCTGTCTACACTGAGGGGCACTGGGTTCCCCCAGCTGGGAGCTCAGCAAGGCCGCTGCACAGCACACGCTAAGAGCAGGGCTACCTCGCGCTACTCTCTCTCCAGGCCACACCCAACCCCTGCACCAGCCCCAGACCCCAAGTAACTGGGCCGGGGGTGGGGGATGGGGCCTGCTTCTGACAGGTGACAAGAGGCAGGAAGTCACAGCAGCCCGAGGACGGCTGCCCGCCCTGCAGAGCCGGCGAGGCTGGGCCCTACCCGACACGGACACCACCCACCTTGTAGGTGAAGGCCTTCCAGGGCAGGTGCGCCACCGACTTCATCTGACGGAGAGAGAGGCCAGTCAGGTGGGCAGCACGACCATGGGCCCCGGCAAAGCCCGCCCGCGCCTTACCTTGTAGTTCACGAAGAGCTGCGGCAGCATGAAGAGGAAGCCGAAGGCATAGACCCCTGCAGGGGGACAGAGGCAGTGTGAGACGCCCGGGGCTGGCCCTGGGCTGGCCCTGGGCCAGGCCTGCGCGGAGCCGCTTCATCCTGCAGCCACCGGCAGCTAGGCCCGCCCGTGGGGGCCGAGCGAGTGACGGTCACTCCTGCCCCGGGGGGTGAGGGAGGCTGGGCCAGCTCCTGTATCACACCAGGGAGCGTGGGGTGCAGCAGCCGCCCGCTCCCCCAGCCTTTCACACACACGGGGAGTGTAGTGACAGCCACCTCGCGGGGCAGGAGGCAGAGGCCACACCAAGCTCGTGCTCGGGCGTCTGTGTGGGGACGCAGTCCTGCTCTGTGGGATCTGAATTGTGAGTCTGCTCCCGGCTGAGTCTAACGCGGGCCAACCAGAGGCGGCTGCCTGGGCTGGGAGGGGTGGCATCGGCCAGGGCAGCCAGGGACGAGCAGCAGTGGGGAAACACGTGGACGCACCGTTGACAAAGCTGTTGATGAGCCAGGAGTACCAACTGCAAGAGAAAAGACGGATGCCCTCGTCGCCCTACACCCACCTCACGGAGACCCCATGAAGGCCAGGGTGACCCTGACCGGGAAGGCCCACGCCCGGGGGCTCTCATCCAGGGCAGCTGTGCTGTCTGCGCGAGTGTTCGTGTTTCAAACCCCCAGCCTCCACCCACACTCCTCGGCTCTGAGCTGTGCGGGAAGGCACCCAGGCACCGCTGCACGGGCACGGTGAGGCCAGGGAGAGGCCGAGGGGCCGACGACAGGCCTGGGCCCGGTCCCAAGGTCCACTCCTCGTGAGCACTCTCGACCCTCAGGGGCTGGAGGTGCCCTGTTCTCCACAGCACAGCGAGGCGGCCAAGGCACGGAGCCAGCCCTGCCCAGGGTCCCGGCACAGCAGGGCAGAGCCAGGCCCCCACCACTGGCCCGAGCTCGCCTGCCAGGCCGGGTCTGAGCGCAGAGGCACCGTGGATCCTGGGGAGGGAAGGTGCCGGGGGGAGGGCTGTGCGGCCTACCTCTTATACTTGATGTTCAGGAGGGAGTAGATGGCTCCCCCGACACACAGGGGGTACAGCAGGCAGGACAAGTACTTCATGGCCTGTCAAGGAGCAACAGGGATTTAAGGGTCAGCGCTCCCAGAACTGTCTGTCCTGGACTTAACCCACAAGGGCAACCCGCACAGCAGCCTGCCACACGCGGGCCGGTGACACGCTGCGGGGCGCGGAGCAGCAACGGGTTCTAAGCACCAGCTACGGCATCAGTCCGCAGGAAGTGCTAAGTGGCTCCAACACTCCACCCTGCACCAGATCAACAGCCAACAGAAAAACCAGAGACCCCACGGTGAGCACCACGACCCCACAGTGAGCTCTGAGACCCCGCAGTGAGCTGAGACCCCACGATGAGCTCTGAGACCCCGCAGTGAGCTGAGACCCCACTGAGACCCCGCAGTGAGCTGAGACCCCACGATGAGCTCTGAGACCCCACAGTGAGCAGAGACCCCACAGTGAGCTCTGAGACCCCACGATGAGCTCTGAGACCCCGCAGTGAGCTGAGACCCCGCAGTGAGCTGAGACCCCACGATGAGCTCTGAGACCCCGCAGTGAGCTGAGACCCCACGATGAGCTCTGAGACCCCGCAGTGAGCTGAGACCCCACGATGAGCTCTGAGACCCCGCAGTGAGCTCTGAGACCCCGCAGTGAGCTGAGACCCCGCAGTGAGCTGAGACCCCGCAGTGAGCTGAGACCCCGCAGTGAGCTCTGAGACCCCGCAGTGAGCTGAGACCCCTCAGTGAGCTCTGAGACCCCGCAGTGAGCTGAGACCCCGCAGTGAGCTCTGAGACCCCTCAGTGAGCTCTGAGACCCCGCAGTGAGCTGAGATCCCGCAGTGAGCTCTGAGACCCCGCAGTGAGCTGAGACCCTGCAGTGAGCTCTGAGACCCCGCAGTGAGCTGAGACCCCGCAGTGAGACCCCGCAGTGAGCTGAGACCCCGCAGTGAGCTCTGAGACCCCACAGTGAGCTGAGACCCCACAGTGAGCTCTGAGACCCCGCAGTGAGCTGAGACCCCGCAGTGAGCTCTGAGACCCCTCAGTGAGCTCTGAGACCCCGCAGTGAGGCCCCGCAGTGAGCTGAGACCCTGCAGTGAGCTCTGAGACCCCGCAGTGAGCTGAGACCCCGCAGTGAGCTCTGAGACCCCACAGTGAGCTGAGACCCCACAGTGAGCTGAGACCCCGCAGTGAGCTGAGACCCCGCAGTGAGCAGAGACCCCCTAGGCAGCATCGACTCCTCTGGCCACGTGACTAACTGCACTCACTGTGACTCGAGCTTGGGCCTAACCCGTGACACTACCCAAACAGAAGCGGATGAGCATTAAGCCAAAGACGTGGCAGCCGCTCCTGCGTGGGAAGGTCACTGTTCAGACTTGGAAATACATCGCCCTGGACACGGCCCTCGTGCAGGTGTGACCTCAGAACACAAACACGTGCCCGTCAGCACGGGCCGCCTTACCCACGAGGCCTGGGCACGAGGGCCTCTGTGAGTCCCAGTCTCCCACCTCCCAGGACCCACGAGGGCACCGCAGGCCACTGCCCACTGCTCACCTGAGTGTCGTACTCCTCCGTCCTCCTCTCAGACTCGCTGTAAGTGCCGAACTGCGGGAAACAGCATGGCGACGTTAAGGGACACAGTCGGGAAGCCCGTCGCCGCCCGACAGGCCCGGCCAGCAGCCCGGCTGCCGGCACCACAGGAGGCCCCTCGCCTGCTCAGACCAGGGAGGGCACTCGGGGAGTCTGGGCAGGGCTGTTCCTGCATGGCCGCGGCCCTGGGTCCTGCAGGCCACACTGGGCACTGCGTGGGCAGAGCCACCCAGTGCTAACACTTGGCAGAGGTGGACTCAGGCCGCCTCACGATGGATCCCGTGGGGGGACGACACCCGCCAGAGACGGATGGTTCTGTGTCAAGCCGTCTCCAGGGCTTGATCCAGCCCCGTCGGCCCAGGAGCCTTGTCAGTTCCTGGCCGGATACACCCCTCCGGCTGCGGGCCAGGCAGGCGCCAACACCAGGCGCCCGGCAGAGATGGCCCTCCTATCCACAGGGCCACTCGGCATGGTCATGGCAGCCGTCTCCCAGGGGACTCGCAGGTGACCATGAAAAACCCGCTGTGCTCAGGCGTCTCTGCTCCACCAAGGGGCTCAGTGGCCGAGAGCCCGCCTGCCCCGGAGAACCTGGCGAACAGGGCGTGTGCACTCACCTGGAACACAGGCCGCAGGCCTCTGCACACCACGGTCATCTTCAGCGCCTTCTTCACCTTCCACAGCTGCGGGAGGAAGCATGGGCGGCCAGAGTGGGCGCTCGGCTGCACAGCAGCACGGCCCCTCCCGCCCGCTGCTCTCCCTCACCCTGGCCTCTACCCTGCGCTCAGGAGCTGCTCGGTGGCCACTGTTGGCCAACCGACGAGCCCAGCCGTCAGCCTGCTGCTGACCACTCCTTCCGGGGGCGGAGCCTGTGTCTCTGGCCCCATGCTGCCCTCGGCTGGACCCATCCTGCAGCTGGCGTGACACGCTGCTGCCTGGGGTCGTTTTCCATCATGTCACCAAGACCCCTCCTCCTCGACAGGCACCATCGGCGGGCTCTTGCACAGGACGGGTGGTCCTGGCCTGCCACCCCACCAGTCCCGGCACCCGGGTGGACAGCAGGGCTTCTCAGAGGCTGGTGGACGGCCTGCTTCCCTCTCCGTGACTCACCAGTGTGCCTGAGGGCCGCAGCCTGGTGGGCAGCGCCCCCGGAAACTCCCCTCTCCCAGCACCTCCCCACAGCGGCCCCCATCTATAGCAGTCCTGGACACGGAGATGCCCAGGCACCCATCTGCCCTCAGGAGCAGGGCGCGGCCTGCAGGCCACAGGTGTCGGGGCTCAGGGCCGCTGATGCCTCTGGCCTCACCCACCTCGTCACTGCGCCAGTACTGGCGGCCCAGGCTCACCTCGATGGCGGCTCCGACGCCCGCAGGGACCAGCACCAGCAGGCTCGTCTGCTCATCCAGCAGGAAGAGGAAGATGACCACGGTGCTGAAGCAGCGCCAGAGCACTGGGGAGCGGACGGCCACGCTGAGTGTGGCACCGCACGCACCCTCACAGCCGCCTGCAGCCACCACGCCCAGTCCAGGTCACCCCAGTCATCCCACCCGAGAAAGAACCGCGGGTCAAGGTGGCCACAGAGGCCGCTGATGAAGACCCCTGCAGGCCCCGGGTGCCGTGGCTGCCCTCCGAGGCCTCGTGGCACAGCTGTGCATCCAGCACCAGCTGACTGACAGGCGTGCCTTCCTCTTGTACAGCCGAAGTGATGCGGCCTCCGCACGTGCGTGGCGCGGGGAGCGGCAGACTCAGCTGCAGAGCCCGGCAGCCGCCCGGGCCCCTCACGCGGGCAGAGCTCTTCCACTCGTCTCCTAAGAGGCACTTGCTTGGGTCTGATGCTGGCAGCCGAATCCAGCTCCCACCCAACACGGGAGGAAGACTGGCACCCACATCCACCTGCCACTCGAGAGATTCTCCCTGCCTCCACCTCCACTCAGAGGGCCCCACCCTCCTCTCGGTCAACTACCTACACCCTCACCCACCTGCTCACCGCCCCAGGACCTACAAAAGGGGACTTGGGCCAGGCCACATGGGTGAGATGAGGGGCCAAGGCAGGGCACCCACGGGTGACCAGGATGGCTGCCCAGGGCCAGGGCTCCTGGTCTCCACCAGCCCAGGACCAGACCCTCCCCACACAAGGGTCCACGGCCCCAGCAGCTCGGTGCCCTTGGAAGAACGGTGCTCAGCTCAACCACGGAGAGCACCTGGGGCATGGGCGCCCATCCTAGGGCGGCCCGCACCTGGGGAGGTCACAGAGCCCCGACAGGCGTGCGGGGCACCCACCTGCTTTGGTGGACATGCCAATCATGCTCTTCTTTTTCTTCCAGAAACTGATGTCATTTTTAAACGCCAGGAAGTCAAACAGCAGCTGAGAAGAACAGAAGAGGGTCTGCACTTCTGTCGTCCCGTCTCCACCTCCTCCCCCAGGCCGGGGTGCTCAGGGGCAAGGCGAGAGGACGCTTGCCACGCAGCACCGTGTGTGCCTAGGCACGCGCAGTGGGCTCCGCTCCCCGCCTGCCCCTGGCTTTCCTCGCACTGCAGCAAAACTGCAAGGGCTCGCCCACCAGGCACCGAGCTTCCGAGAAATCCCGCCAGGGACTGCCTGCAAAGTTCCAGCCGGATGGCGGTCTGCACTGCACACCAGCATAGCCAGGCACTTCCTGCCCCTCCCTAGCCATGCCCAAGGCTTCCCCGCAGCTCGAGGTCTGCAGACACAGAGCGTGAGCCACATAGAGCTGACCCTCAGGATGTATGATCAGCGTGCGTGACCCCCGCAGGGCTGACTCAGGATGTATGATCAGCGTGCGTGACCCCCGCAGGGCTGACTCAGGATGTATGATCAGCGTGCATGACCCCCGCAGGGCTGACTCAGAATGTATGATCAGCGTGCATGACCCCCGCAGGGCTGACTCAGGATGTATGATCAGCGTGCATGACCCCCGCAGGGCTGACCCTCAGGATGTATGATCAGCGTGCGTGACCCCCGCAGGGCTGACTCAGGATGTATGATCAGCGTGCATGACCCCCGCAGGGCTGACTCAGGATGTATGATCAGCGTGCGTGACCCCCGCAGGGCTGACTCAGGAGTCCTGCCCGTGCCTCCTGCGTGCGCACGCCACTCCAGGTGCTCTGTATCTCTCAGAACCACTGTCACAGGCAGCAGCCCAGGGCCTGGGCTGCAGTCAGGGGTCCTGTGCCCCTCCTGTCCTGGGGTGGGACAAACAGCCCCTGTGGACCCCTCGGGACCAGGCCCACAGTGGCTGCCAGGCAACAGGGCCAGGCACCGAAGGCCTGAGGCTCTGGCTCAGCTGGCCCAGCCGGGGCCACCAGTGCCTGAGCAGCCCGCAGCCCTGCGTGCGCCCCTCACTCCCGTGACGCACGGCTACTCACGTGGAACGCAGCCACGAGGAAGGTCAGCGCCAGGAAGTACAGGTTGGTGTCTACAAAGATCCCCTTCACCTCGTCAGCGTCCTTCTCGGAGAACCCTGCGGCGGCACGAGAAAGCCGCGCCCTGAGCGGCAGTGCCAGCCCGCGCCGACCCCACCGGGTGTGGTGGAGGTGGGGACCCCAGGGCCAGCGTCGAGGGGCACCCTGCACAGAGCGGCAGCCAGGCAAGCAGACAGACACAGCTCCAGGGAGCCTCCGGCCACGGTGGGGCTGCCCAGGGCAGATGCAGGCCGGACACCGACAGGACCCCGGCAAGCCACCGCAGCCCAGCCCGGGCACCCACCGAACTGCTGCAGGGAGTACACGGCGTCCTGCATGTGGATCCAGAAGCGCAGCCGGCCCAGCGAGATCTTTTCGTAGCACACGGTGAGCGGCAGCTCCGTGGTGGAGCGGTTTATGACCTGCGGCACAAGAACCAGTGAGGCCCGGCCCTCGGCTCTGGGGACAGCTCGTGGCCCTGGGCAGCCTATCAGCGCCCCACACGTGCGCAAGGTTTCCAGCAGGCAGCCCAGCCTCCTGACCCTGTGCAGCTCCAGCCACATCCCACGCGTGGACGCCGCACCACTTCCTGCACCCACATGACACATGTGGATGCTGCACCACTTCCTGCAGCCACATCACACATGTGGATGCTACGTTGTTTCCTGCAGCCACGTCCCACGCGTGGACGTTGTACTGCTTCCAGCAGCCACGTCCCATGCGTGGACACGCACCACTTCCTGCAGCCACGCCCCATGTGTGGACGCCACACTGCTTCCTACAGCCACATCACACACATGGACGCCGCACCGCTTCCTGCAGCCACATCACACATGTGGATGCTACACTGCTTTCTGCAGCCATGTCCCACGTGTGGACGCTGCACCACTTCCTACAGCCACGTCCCACACGTGGATGCCGCACCGCTTCCTGCAGCCATGTCTGCCTCTGCCGGTGCAGGGGCAGAGGGTCCACCTGGCCAGGGCCTGTTCGACGCTCATCTGGCATTGCAGGCCCCTCAGCAGCAGGCTGCAGCCCCCTGCAGGGACAGGCAGGCTCCCTCTCTCCTGAGCAGCGCACTCCTACCTTCCTCCTCCTCACACCTGAGCTGCCTGGCACGGCACGGCCAGCACCCAGCCTCCCTCCTGACCCACTGGGTGCAACCTGTCCTGGACCTCAGAGAACTGAGACGGCGTTGGGGCAAGCGCAGAACCCAAGGCGTGGACGGGGCAGCCCTTGGGCCAGGCTCACAGGACACAGGGGGTTGGCAGTGGTGAGGGACACTGAAGGGACAGCGCTCAGGCCAGCAGCAGCCAGGGCCTTTGTGAGAGGACGGACAACAAAGCCCACGGACGGTGAGTCCAGGCCCCACAGCACACGGGGCAGTAACCACCCTGTCCCCACGGCTGCAATGTCAAGTGCCCTCACTCCCACCTGACCCTGAGGAGGGCGTATGGGACCCAGTGGAGCTGGCAACCAGAACTGCCGGAGTAGGCCCAGGTGCCCTGGGCTCAGCTGCCGCGTGTCACACACAGGCGTCCTGGGCTCAGCAGCTGCTGCTTAGGTGTCACACACGTGGGCGTCCAGGGCTTGGCTGCTGCTGGCGTCACACACAGCTCCAGGTGCGGGAGGTATGGGCATCTGGGACCTTCTTATCCAAGGGCCCCCCCAGCAATGCCCGCACCACTGGACCACGTGGGCCCAGAGCCCACTGTCGGTGGCACCAGTGGACCTGGCTGCTCTCTGGAGATGGCATTCCTCCAAGGAGGGGCTCGGTGGGATGAGGGCACAATCCCCAAGTGCGGCTCATGCGCTGGGAGCAGCCGCACTCACTGCCGAGAGGCACACCCTCGCCAGATGCATGCCTGCAGGCGCTGCCTGGAGCCCTCACTGGGGAGCCCTGCAGAGCGCCAGCCCTCACCCCCGTCCCCGGTGAGCGCCAGCAGAGCCTGGGGTGCAGGCACACCACGCACTGACAGCAGCGAGAGCCCGAGTGCCGGCTGGGAGCAGCCTGGGCCTGCGTGAGCACCGCCTGGAAGACTGTCAGCCTATGCCGCGGGCACCGCCCCTCCGGCCTCAGTCTCTGGTCTGCAGAGTGGGGAGGGTCCTCCTCAGACTACTGAGAGCCCAGGCAAGGAAGCCCTAGCCAGGCGCCCAGCGAGTGCTTGGAAGCGAAACCTACGGCTCCCCGGAGGGGCAGCTCCCTGGAGGGGCAGCACAGGCCGGCCGATGCGTGACCCCTGCCAGAGTTTGACTTCTGACCCTAAGTAACCTCGCCTGCGGGAAGAAGCCAAGAACAGGACTGGCACAGCCTGGGCTGCAGAAGCCTGCGCCGGGGGCAGCAGGTGGCGTTCCCATGAGCCACCTCCTCACCGCCCAGGGCTGCAGCTCCCAGGCAGGGCCTGACTGGCCCAGGTGGCGGCGCAAGCTCAGGCGCTGTCAGCTGCCCCACGCGCACACCAGCAACCACCATGCAGAGGCTTCTAGCCTGCAGCTGAGCACCTGCCCTCTGACCTGAGTGAGTCACTGTCTCGGGAGTCCGGCACCGGCAAGAGAGCGGCAGCTCAAGGGGGGGGGGGGGGGCGGGCCTCGGGAGGCCCTGCAGCTGTCTGCAGCGGAGCAGGACCGAGTGCCGAGACTCCCCCACAGCCCCCGCACACCGCTCCGAGCCCCGCTGCAGACAGCCCCCTCGGTCCCCACGTGAGCAGGGCGGTGCCACTCACCATGAGGTCCTTCACGCGGCTGCTGAGCTGGTCGATGAACAGGATGGGCAGGTAATGCACCGTCTTCCCCAGCTGGATCCTGGGGGGAGTGATGGCCAGGGTGAAGCCTGCGGCCTTCCGGGGCTGCACACACCCAGGAAGCAGGCCCCAGGAAGTCCCACGGGCCCCTTCTCGGTCACCTAAGCCCGCGGCACCTCTGCGGTGGAGCGGACAGCTCTCGTGACAGACGCAGGCAGCTGCGCCACCCCCACCCGCAAAGGTACAGCCACACGGAGGCCAAGGGACGGCAGTGAGCCGTGCTACGGGGGGAGCGGGCAGCGGCCCAGAGCCCTGCAGCTCAGTGAGGGGACTCCTCGCACTGGGAGCAGTGCGCATGCTGCCACTTCAAACACGAGCTTTGCAGCGGCTCGGGGGCCACACACGGGAGGAGTCACTCACGGTGCCTTCCTGAAGGACGCCAGGGCCCGGCTCCCGCCCAGGCCAAGGGAGACACAGGGCCCACAGGGGACCAGCACCACAAAGGAGACTGAGCCAGGTGCTAAAGACGGACCTCGGGTAACCATAGGTGAGTGAGGGTAATGACGCCTGGAGGCCACAGCAGAGGCGGCGGCAGGTGAGACCACCGCCTGGCAGGCCGGGCCTCATCGGCGAAGCCTCTGTGAGAGCCGACAGCGAGGAGCACCGAGGGGCCCTCAGCCTTCACTTGGGTCCTCTGGGCGACCCTGAGAGGCGGCCGGGAGGAGCTGCAGGTCGCTGGGGTCGCCCCTCCACCGTGTACCCGTGTACCCCGGGGGCAGAGCGGGCGGGAGGAGCTGTAGGTCACTGGGGTCGCCCCTCTGCCATGTACCCCGGGGGCAGAGCGGGCGGGAGGAGCTGTAGGTCACTGGGGTCGCCCCTCCACCGTGTACCCGTGTACCCCGGGGGCAGAGCGGGCGGGAGGAGCTGTAGGTCACTGGGGTCGCCCCTCTGCCATGTACCCATGTACCCCGGGGGCAGAGCGGGCGGGAGGAGCTGTAGGTCACTGGGGTCACCCCTCTGCCATGTACCCTGGGGGCAGAGGGGGCAGGAGGAGCTGTAGGTCACTGGGGTCGCCCCTCCACCGTGTACCCGTGTACCCCGGGGGCAGAGCGGGCGGGAGGAGCTGCAGGTCACTGGGGTCGCCCCTCTGCCATGTACCCCGGGGGCAGAGCGGGCGGGAGGAGCTGTAGGTCACTGGGGTCGCCCCTCCGCCGTGTACCCCGGGGGCAGAGCGGGCGTGCTTACATCTTCATGTAGCGGTGCACGTCGGCAGGCAGAGCGGACCCGTCGAAGACGAAGTCCTCCACCATCACGTTCAGGGTCAGCCTGGGCCTCCAGTGAGACACTGGCTCGTCCAGGGCACTCGACGGCCTCTGCTCCGCCTCCACCTGCTGCCAAACGAGGGACAGGGGCGGTGCTGTGGCGCAGCGGGCTCGGCCTCCGCCTGCAGTGCCGGTTCCTGGCCCGGCCGCTCCCCTGCTATCCAGCTCCCTGCTGTGGCCTGGGGAAGCAGCAGCAGGTGGCCCAAGTGCTCGGGTCCCTGCACCCGCATGGGAGACGGGAAGAAACTCCTGGCTCCTCGCTTACGAACGGCCCAGCTCCACCTCCAGCCATTGTAGCCATTTGGGAAGTGAACCAGCAGATGGAAGACCTTTCTCCCTCTCTCTCTCTGTAACTCTGCCTCTTAAATAAACAAATAAATGAGGGACACAGAGGCCGGTGCTGGGCGGACGGCCAGCACCTCCACCTGCCAACATGCCGGCTGCCCCTTGGGTATGACTGGGGAGCGGGGCTGTGGGGGGGCCTCAAGGACCCAGCCTGCCTCCCTAGACTGGCCACGCCCCCTTCCTTCTCACAGAAGGCCAGCACAGGCTGCCCACAGTACACGGTCCCGATGCCAGAAATTCAGCCATGCGACCCGGGAGCAGACAGGCAGACCTGGACTGGAGGTGACACAGCCCCGCAGCTCTGAGGACACTGCAAGCATCAGCTCCCCATGCACGCGCAGAAGTTAGATGGCCAAGGACCCGGCATCCACCCCAAAGGGGCCTAAACTCAGCATAGGAACTCGACTGCCTGGGAAGCCACAGCCGCTTCAGACCTAACTGGTGGTCCCAAGGCTGGGTCACCTGTTTACTTTCTAAGGACACGAGGCAGCTACGGTAACCGACATCACAAATGGGTTTCCCACAGCTCTCCCTCAGGCGGCCTCACATGCTACCACCACACTACGCAGCGTGAGCCCAGCTCCAGGTGCTGACCAGAGGTCAGCTGACCTGCACGCCCAGCCTGACGGACAATTTGTAATGTAAAATGCAACCCACGGGCACTGCCCAGACGGAGACAGTACGTGTGACAGCGGCAGGCAGAACGCCTCCCTTTCCCGTAAGGCCACGCAGCCACGGACGCACAGGCGCGTCCTGTGCAGTCCCTCACCTGGGCGGCAGGTTCCCCGGCGAGCAGACTGACTTCCTCCGGCCTGGGCACCATGTAGGTGGTCAGGGAGCTGACCAGGTGCACCTCCTTGCCGTCGTGCCAGGGCAGGACCCCTGCGTGATGCAGGAAGATGTAGGCATAGAGCGTGCCGTTGTTCCTCGTCTTCTTTGGGACAGAAACGTTGACTGTCCTAAGACGCAACAAACGGGCACTTTGAGCACATGCGTCTCGTGTCTTGTTTATGCACGGGGAGGCTATTCAAATACTTCACACGCAGGCCAGCTAATTTTAGCTCGAAGACATAAAATCGAAACCCAGCTGCCTGAGACCGGCCCGCGGTCCTGCCTCCACTGCACCCTGCTCAGAGTCGGTCATCACGAGGGCCCGGGCCTGGCCTGGCAGACAGCAGCTGGCTTCCACGGCACACCACAGAGCCGCACGCTGCCCCAGACTCACCGATGATCCGTGAGGCTAAGAAAGATGGCCGGTTTCCGGCCGCAAAGGCCAGCGTCAGGTCTTCGCAGGGCACAGACTGTGCTACGTCCCAGGGTCAAATCCAGCAGAGTCTGCAGCCACGCTTCTCACGGCATTGCCTGGCACTCGCTCGGCTCCATCCCAGGAAGCCAATTCCCAGCTGTCCACAGAGCTCAGGTTCCCGCTCCTAGTTCCCACCTGTCCACAGGTCACCTGGTCTCCCACCTCCCACCTGTCCACAGGTCACCTGGTCCCCCTCCTCTCCCCTGTCCACAGGTCACCTGGTCCCCCTGTTCCTAGTACTCACTTGTCCACAGGTCCCCTGGTCTCCCACCTCCCACCTGTCCATAGGTCACCAGGGCCCCCTGCTCCCACCTCCCACCTGTCCACAGGTCACCTGGTCCCCCTTCTCCCCCCTGTCCACAGGTTACCTGGTCTCCCACCTCCCCCCTGTCCACAGGTCGCCTGGTCTCCCACCTCCCACCTGTCCATAGGTCACCAGGGCCCCCTGCTCCCACCTCCCACATGTCCACAGGTCACCCAGGCCCCCTGCTCCCACCTGTCCACAGGTCACCTGGTCTCCCACCTGTCCACAGATCACCCGGGTCTCCCTGCTCCTCTCCTACAAACCCCATGGCCGAGGTTCTGAGCAAGTCCGGCTGCACGGCCAGCATCACCAGGTGTGCGAGCGGCTCTGCTCTCGGGCAGGTGCGGGCTTTGGGCCTGCACAGAGCCCCCCTGAGGGCCGAGGAGAACTGCGGGAATGCCAGCCGTACCGCCTGCCCGTCCAGGGAACGAGCACAGGGCTGGGACAGAGGCGCCCAGGGAAGGAAGCCCCACACGGCTGCGTCCCGAATGGCTCCGAAGCGCACAGCCCCGACAGAACACGGACAGGTCAGCAGTCCCCGCCTCCACCTCGGGCGGCCCGGCCATAACGTGCCAGACACAGGCCGACGTGGCCAGGTGGAGAGGGGCCGAGTCCAGCACCGCGTGTCCGTCACACGCTCGGGAAGCGCTTCGTTAAGCTGCACTCCACTTTCCAACACCGTGAGCGAAGCTCCTGAGAGCGTCTGGACACCGACCCACCGGCGGCCACGTCACTCAGCTGCCACCTCTGCACCCCCTTCTTCCCCGACTCGAGCTCCCCGAGGGGGCAGACCTGGGGCCAGGAGCGGCTTCCGCCCGGCCAGCGGGACACCTGCAGCCTTCGGACCCGCGGCTCCGGCGCTGCGTCTCTGCCCGCCCCTCCTCCCTACCTTTCGAATTTGGACTCCACGTCGAAGTCTTCCACGTTCAAGACCAGGTCGACGTTGTTCTCAGCACCCAGGTTAGACCGCGTGGTCGTGTACACGCTCAGCTGGGGAGGGGGCGCACAGTCAGCCGCGCCCCTCCCGAGCGCGCAGGCTGGAGGCCAGGGGCAGCGGCGAACAGGGTCTGGGGCCTCCGGGGCAGGTGACGAGGCCCGGGGGTCGCGCGGGAGAGGAAGGGAGCCCCCAGCCCCGAACCCAGCCCCGTCGCCCACCTGCAGCTTGGGCCGCCGCGCAAGGTAGGGCTGGATGCAGTTGCTGGTGCCGGCGCACGGGCGGGTGTAGACGATGCCGTACATGACCCAGCAGGTGTGCACCACGTACACCACGAACACGCCCACCACCAGGCTGGTGAAGGAGCTGCGGCCGCTCCACATGGCGCCCGCCGCTGCGCCGATCAGCGCGGGCCACCGCTCACGGGAGAGCCGCCGCGGACTGCAGCCACCGCCGCGGGAGAGCCGGCAGCGGGCCGCCCGGCATAGCCCTCCACCTCCGCCGGCGCCGGGGACTCTCGCTTCCGGGCCCGCGCTTGCCGGAAGTGGGCGCGCCGCGCGGCCCCATGGGAAGCGGGGCAGCTGGCGCCGCGCACGCGCGCCTAGGCGGGGGGCGCAGAGGTGACGTCAGCCTCCCGCGCCGTCCTCCCGGCGTGCCCCGGGGCTCCTGTCTGGATCCGTGTAGAAGAGGGGTCCGCGGGAGGCCCGAGGCCGCGGTCCCGCGCAGCCCTTCTCGGCCCGGTTGTGCGGGAATAAAAAGGAAGGAGGCGGGCGGAGCCCGGCACGCAGACTCAGACCTGCTCCCGCGTGTCCCGGCGATGCAGTTAGGAAAGCGGCATGGCATCCCCAGCATAAATGCCCCTGGGCCCTGGTCCTCGTGCTCTGGCCCAGGGGGCAGCAGAATCGCCGGGGGCACCCAGTTCCCGTCACGACCTCGGAGTCGGGGACCCGTCGGCCGGCGCTCTGTCGGCTTCTCCGTGACGGGCGGGCGTCGCTGGCGTCCAGGCCGCTCGGGCAGTCACAGAGAGATTGGCCTCCGGACAGAGGGGAGCCGGCGGAGGGCGCGGTGGGCCCGCGAGCGGGGCCGGCTGGAGCCGGCGGGCGGCCCCCTCGGTCGCCCCTGCCGTCTGGCCCTGGCCCTGCGGCTGCAGCCGCGGCGACGCTGGCTCCTGCGACTTTGGTCAAGCCCCTCCCAGGCCCGGGCCCGCTGCGGGCTCCACTGGGCGCCCTGCAGGGAGCGCTCTGGGCGCTGCAGTCAGCGGAGATGGGTGGGATAGGTCTGGCCTTCGTGCAGGAAAGAATTCGGACGTGAGACCGAGGAGCCGTGAGCCAGGCAGCGAGGGGCAATGGGGTCGGAACCCGTCGGAACGGGTGGGCGCGCCTCCAGAGTCCGCGCGCGCCACCCAGCCCGGGAAAGCAGCGGTTTAAAGGGGAGGACGCAGGCCGGGCGGGTGGCCGCGGGGAGCGCGGAGAGCTGAGCGCGGTCTGTCCAGGCGGGTTACCAGGGGTCCGGTTCTCCCCTCCCCCTCCTCCAGGACGAAGGGTTTGCTGAGTGTGCATTAGGAAAAACTCCTCCCAGGGTCTCCCTGCCCCCCGGCGCCTGGCAGAGGCGCTTTCCCTAGGGCCCTCCCTTGGGGGAGGCCTAGACGCTGTGCAGTTACTGGGCTGTGGGCAGCACTTCGCAGTGTGACAGCTGCCTCCCAGGCGTGATTCCTCTCCCAAGAAACCGGTTTTACACACACACACACACACACACACACACACCCGGCAGACTCCAGCTTCCTGGCCAGCACAGTCAGCAGGTGCGCCAAGGCCGCAAGCTGGGGGTCTCCAGCCGCTTGAGCGTGAAGGGTTGGCAGGCCGTCCAGCGGGGCGTCCAAAGGCCGGCGGAGGAGCTCTGGGCCTGGCCTTCTTTTCCTGCTGGGCTCCAGGCCAGTGCTGGCACCAGACCATTGGTGCCCCGTGGGTCAATGTCCACCCTCATGCCATTAACAGAAGTCACAGAGTTGATGGGCAGTGGTGCAGGACGTTTGCCCTCTGAGGCGAGCTCACAGTCTGGGCCTGGGGAACTCTGTGGCAGGGTGGTCAGCCCAGCCCCGCCCTGGCCGGACCCCAGCAGGGAAGCGTGCCTGGGATGAGCTGCAGTGACCCTGGGCCCCAGAATGAAGGAGAAGTCCCTTGAGAGAGCCTTGGAGGTGGGGCTGCTGGCAGACTCCAGGCCCACACAGCAGCCTTGCGTGGAGCCGCTCAGAGACTGCCAGGGGAGAGGCCGTAGGCGGAGGGTGACAGGAGCATCCAGGCGTGGGAAAGGGGCCCAGAGGCGTCCTGCTGTGCTCACGGCACTGACCAGGGCTGGCCTCCTGCAGCCCCCACGTGCTGACCGTGTCGGGCTGTGTGTGTGCCTGTGCCTCCCAGAGGCCCCGCATGGTGGCTGGTTCTCATTCCCAGGAGCTACTCCCCGTGCTGTTCCCACATGGCCAGGTGCGTGCCGTGTTACCTCCTGTCTGGGCACTGGCAGTGGTTGTGGTAAAGGCTCGTCCCCGGCACTGCTGGCCCCGCTCCAGGGCCACCCATCCCTGAAGAAGCAGGGACTCGGGCTCACCCTGGGCCTGGGCATCGGCCTGCGCTCGGGCTCAGCTGGTTAATGGGTAACGTGTTAACTTTGTAAGTGCTGTGTCAGCCCCTCGTGTGCGGGCCTTGGGCAGGGGAGGCTGTGTACTTGGGCCAGAACTTCCAGAACACGATGGGACTGCTGCGCCTGGCTGGCATTCCTCAGAGTCCTGATGCGGGAGCTGCAGGCGCCATAGACTCGTCCGTGTGAAGTCCTTGGTCAGACGATGGAGGGGGCAGGAACGGCACCCCCACACCATGAACCTCCCTCCTGGGCCAGCACCAGGGTTCAGCCACGGGAAGGGGAGGGCCCCTGTGCCATGCACACGCTCCTGGGGCCGGGGCGCCTCAGAGGCAGCCTGTCCCACACCAGGAGCAGCTGGATGGAGCCCCACTTTCCTTGCTCAGCCTGCTGGGTTTCTCTCCCCATGCGCGCTGACCTCTTCGGGGCTCACCAAAGTGGCTGCACAAGCCCGTACCTGGTGGTGGTTAGCAGACGCTGTGCCCTGCCGGGCCGCCTGTCCCCAGACCTCACACTCTGCTCTGGTTCTTTGCAGCTATCTATGGGCGAGCACCTGTGGGGTGGCTTATCAAAGCTGCTCAGCATGCCGTTGTAGGAGTCGGCTGCGCACGCAGCGCCTGCCATGGCGCAGGTGTGGAAGTGTCCGGTGCTCGCCCGCCGTGGTTGCTGCTTTCTGCCGCTGTGAGGGTTAAGTCTGTCCTGGAAGGGACAGCATGGAGTCCTCCGGCCTCTGCCTCGGGCTCCACTTCCAGAGCACAGCACTGCACTGTGGGATTCACTTTTGTGGTGGGGGCAGCAGCCCTGTGAATGGGGCTGCCCCAGCATTTCAGGACCAGCCCTTTGAGGCTGTGTTTTGAGTCTCTCCTGGCCTAATCCCCAGGGATAGAGCTGCTGGGCCACACAGCCAGCGCAGGTAACATCCTGGGGCGCACAGCTCAGTCTGCTCTGGCTTTTGTTGCTACTGTTGGGCTGGCTGCTCCTTTTCTGTCTTCATTGTGCCTGTCTTTGAAATGTGTTTCCCGCAGGGAGCTGGGAGCTGGCTGCCCCGTGCTCCTTCAGCGGCGAGCTCTGCCGTTTACTGGGTCTTATGCCGTGTGAGTGAATGCAGTGCTCAGCGTGGTTTTCTCCTGGGCACAGCAGGTCTTCGTTCTCTTCTTATACTTTTAATATATTCATTTTTATTATAGATTTTTTTTTGAAAGGCAGAGTTACAGAGAAGCAGAGGCAGGGAGAGAAAGAGGTCTTCCATCCACTAATTCACTTCCTAAATGGCCGCAATGGCTGGGGCTGGGCTGATCTGAAGCCAGAAGCCTGGAGCAGGTGCAGGGTCAGGGGCCCATGGACTTGAGCCATCTCCACTGCTTTCTCAGGCCATAGCAGAGAGCTGGATCGGAAGTGGAGCAGCCAGGACTTGAACTGCCGCCCATAGGGGATGCTGCCGTCATAAGCAGTGGCTTTGCCCGCTCTGCCACAGAGCCAGCCCCTCAGTATATTCTTTATTGCTTTCTCAGCTAGTCCTTTTGTTTGAGTTACTCAGTGTTTCCGTGCAGTTGTCAATCTGCCTTCACGCAGTCGAAGGTCTCTGCATTTCCTTTCATGGCTGCCGTCGACTTCATGATACATGGTGACATCCACTCCACACAGCCTGTTCTGTTTTAAACCACGTAAAAATGAGCAAAGATATATTTTGCACTCGGGGCATACACGGGTCCATTCTGCCCTCCCCCTCCCTCTGTGTAGCCCCAGGCGTCCTCCGTCAGTGGCTCCTGCTTTGTAGGTCGGCCGGGGGTGGGCTCCGCCAGCCGTTCTTGCATGGAAGCATTTTTAATTTGCTTCAATCTCGTGAAAGGTGTTCTCACTAATTACAGTTCTGGGCGGACGGGCGTTCATGAGGGTGTTCCAGCGTCTTCTGACGGGCGGCCTGCAGGTGGCGCTGCCTTCGTTGACCTGCTCTCTTCCTCCTCTGGGCGCCGAGTTCAGCGATTTGGGCAGCAGATGCAGGCGCATGGCTGCCCCCTCTGCCCGGCCGGAGGCGCCCGTAGCTCGTTCAGTTTGGGGCACTCATCAGGCGGAAGACGAGCTTCATCACAGTGTCCTGCTGGCCTCTTCCTCCGCCTGGCCCGGCGTCCCCCGCGCTCCTGCGGGTGGACTCACTGGCAGATTCTGCAGTCCCCATACTGCTCTTCAATTCTCCCTGTGAACTCTCCAGTCCAGGGGTTGTATCTCATCTGGAACGTTCCATTCAGTGCTCTGCATCTCTCTTCCTGCCAAGGGTCTGAGCTGAGACAGCTGCCGCGGTGGCGAAGCGCCTGGGTCTCCCGGCTGCGCGGCCCATTCCCCCAGGCCCCGTCTCCCCAGCGTTCCCACATCCGGGCTGTCTGCAGGCCTGGCCTTATCAGCAGGGCGGCACTGAGCACACCTGCACAGGTTTCTCTTGTGCTGAGTGTGTCTGAAGCGAAGTGGAGTCTAGTCCCAATGGTGAATGCAGATGCCCTCCCCTGTGGCGCCCTCCCCTTCCGCGTCCCCGGGAATGTGCGACCGGGCCAGGCCCCGGCCCTGCTGGCAGAGCGCTTTCCAGTCAGAAGATGAGTAGTTCTCATTTAATTTATTTTTGTCTACTTGAAAGGCAGGGAGAGACAGGTGTCTTCCGTCCGGGCTCCACTCCTTAAGTGCCCCCACTAGCTAAGGCTGGGTCAGCCCCCAAGCACCTGGCCAACCCCCTCGGCTTCCTCGGGCTCCGGGGGAGCTGGAGCAGGGGCAGGGGGCCAGAACTTGAAGCAGGCACGCCAGCAGGTGGCCCCCGCGTCTGGTCCTGGGGAGCATCGGCCTCATCTGTCGCAGGAACAGCTGCTGTTCTGCGCACGCGCCTCAGGAGCTCGGGGACACGCTCCACCTGTCAAGTTGTGGGCTTGGGAGTTCAGAAGGTGTCGCTTTGGCGCCACCTAGGGACAGACTGAGGAAGAACAAGCACGGGGCCCCGCGCTGGGGAGCGAGGCCGCCCGCTCTTTGCATCCCGCGCTCTGGTGCCTCTGTGTTGCCCGAGAGCGCGCAGGGCCAGCGGCCCCGGGGAGGCCACCTGCAGCCAGCCCCCCAGGCCAACCCCAGCTCCCAGTGAGGTGCATCGCGTCAGCGCTGTCCTTTGTGGAGCCGGGAATACACCCATTTGAAGACGTGCAGAAGAGTGATTAAAAAGCCATCGTCCTGTCCAGCTCCCCGCGAAAGCTGGCAAGAGCAGCGGAAGATGGCCCACGCCCTTGGGCCCCTGCACCTACGTGGGAGACCTGGAAGAAGTCCCTGGCTCCTGGCTTCAGCCTGGCCCAGCCCTGGCTGTAGAGGCCAGCTGAGGTGACCCAGCGGATGGAGAATCTCCCTGTGTCTCCCTCTCTCTGTAACTTTCAAAATAAATAAATAAATACATCTTAAAAAAAAAAAAAGCCACTGGGTCGGTGCTGTGGCGTAGCAGGTAACGCCGCAGCCTGCAGTGCCAGAATCCCACATGGGCGCCGGGTTCTGTCCCCGCTGCTCCACTTCCCATCCAGCTCTGTGGCCTGGGAAAGCAGCGGAGGATGGCCAAGTCCTTGGGCCCTGCACCTGCCTGGGAGACCCGGAGGAAGCTCCTGGCTCCTGGCTTCGGATCGGCACAGCTCCGGCCATTGCGGCCCATTGGGGAGTGAACCAGCGGATGGAAGACCTCTCTCTCTCTCTCTCTCTCTCTCTCTCTCTCTCTCTCTCTCTCTCTGCCTCTCTGTTAACTCTGCCTTTCAAATCAATAAATCTTGAAAAAAGCCTCAGCCTGTGCACAGAGGAGCCCCAGGGAGCCTTGAGGTGACCGGGCCGCGGCCTGGCGGTGCTGCGTGGCTGCCCCGTCCCGCGGGCGCCGTGGGGCAGCCCCGTCCCCCGTCCTGGGGGCGGGACGGCAGATCGGGCGCTGGCGCGGTTGGCTCTGCCCACGGCCCCGCGCCCGCTCCCCGGCTTCTCCCGCGGGCCACCCCGTGCGCGTGTCTCAGCTCTTCTGCAAAGCCCGGGGCGCGGGGAGGGTCCACCCGCCGCCTCACTCAGGAGCTCTGGCAAACGCGGGGACACCCTGGGGAGGGGGCACGGGGGGGGCGGCACTGGAGGAGGGGGCATCGGAGGGGGTACCTGAGGAGGGGGTGGCATCGGAGGGGGGCGGCACCTGAGGAGGGGGCACCTGAGGAGGAGGGGGCATCGGAGGGGGGCGGCACCTGAGGAGGGGGCACCTGAGGAAGAGGGGGCATCGGAGGGGGGCGGCACCTGAGGAGGGGGCACCTGAGGAGGGGGCACCTGAGGAGGAGGGGGCATCGGAGGGGGGGCGGCACCTGAGGAGGGGGCACCTGAGGAGGAGGGGGCATCGGAGGGGGGGCGGCACCTGAGGAGGAGGGGGCATCGGAGGGGGGCGGCACCTGAGGAGGGGGCATCAGAGGGGGGGCGGCACCTGAGGAAGAGGGGGCATCGGAGGGGGGCGGCACCTGAGGAGGGGGCACCTGAGGAGGAGGGGGCATCGGAGGGGGGCGGCACCTGAGGAGGGGGCACCTGAGGAGGAGGGGGCATCGGAGGGGGGGCGGCACCTGAGGAGGAGGGGGCATCGGAGGGGGGCGGCACCTGAGGAGGAGGGGGCATCGGAGGGGGGCGGCACCTGAGGAGGGGGCACCTGAGGAAGAGGGGGCATCGGAGGGCTGCGGCACCTGAGGAGGGGGCACCTGAGGAAGAGGGGGCATCAGAGGGGGGCGGCACCTGAGGAGGGGGCACCTGAGGAAGAGGGGGCATCGGAGGGGGGGCGGCACCTGAGGAGGGGGCACCTGAGGAGGAGGGGGCATCGGAGGGGGGGCGGCACCTGAGGAGGGGGCACCTGAGGAGGATGGGGCATCGGAGGGGGGCGGCACCTGAGGAGGGGGCACCTGAGGAGGAGGGGGCATCGGAGGGGGGCGGCACCTGAGGAGGGGGCACCTGAGGAGGAGGGGGCATCGGAGGGGGGCGGCACCTGAGGAGGGGGCGCCTGAGGAAGAGGGGGCACCTGAGGAAGAGGGGGCATCAGAGGGGGGCGGCACCTGAGGAGGGGGCACCTGAGGAGGAGGGGGCATCGGAGGGGGGCGGCACCTGAGGAGGGGGCACCTGAGGAAGAGGGGGCATCGGAGGGGGGCGGCACCTGAGGAGGGGGCACCTGAGGGGGTCGCCAGCCGGTCCTGTCAGGGCCTCGGGGTGGGGGGGGCTGGTGGCCGGGAGCTGCGGCCGCAGTGTCCACCGGCTTGGGCTCCGGCCCCCTGCTGCCCCGCCGCCTCGTCGGCCCGGGCACTCCGACCTTTGACCCCGCCCCGCCGGCGCGTGACGTCACGGCGCCGGCACGCGCCCCCGTTTCTCAGGAAGACGCAGGCCGGGGCGCGAGGCGCCTGGAGCTCGGGAGACCTGGGTCTGGACAGAGTGGACGCGGGACCCGGCCCTTCCCCGGGCGCGCGGGGAGGCGCCACCAGGGGGCGCCCGCGGCCCCTCGGAGCCCCCGGGACGGTGTCGAGGTGGAGCGCGCGGCCGCGCCGTCCGCCCCCACCACCGAGCTGCTCGGGGCCGGCCGCCCTGGGGTG
The DNA here is from genome assembly GCA_949820135.1 of Sylvilagus floridanus. Taxonomy (NCBI): domain Eukaryota; kingdom Metazoa; phylum Chordata; class Mammalia; order Lagomorpha; family Leporidae; genus Sylvilagus; species Sylvilagus floridanus. The sequence continues at coordinate 100,568,022 of OX463246.1, read as the reverse complement.
CCGGAGGGGGAGGAAGACAGGGCGGCCCCTTCGGTCCGCTCTGGGGCCCGCCCGGGCGGCCTGCTGCGCTAGGCTGGGTGGGGCAGGGCGCCTTGCCGTCGTCCACCGCGGCCCAGCCCCCGGCCCCCGCGGCCACCTCCGTGGAGCCAGAGCTGCTGCTCCAGCCCTGGGATGCGCCGCACCCACGCCTTCCTGCGGCCCGCGGGGTGCCCGGGGCTCAGCAGGGGCTTTCCCTGGTGGGGAGCTCCAGCCTCCCGCTGGAGGAAGGAGCTGGCCCCCTGATCTGTTCTGTGCGCAGAGGCCCGCCCCCCGGTCCTCAGACAGGGGCACCCCAAGGCCGTCCCACCTGTCCCGGAGCAAGTTGAGGGGTGGCCTGGGGGCGGCCGCGGCCTTGCTGCCTGTGGGGCGGGTCTCTTGCCTCAATTAGCCCGCTGATTACCCACAAGTGCCTTCCCGCTCTCAGAAGCACAGAGCAATTTCAGAATTGCCAACTCCTGGCTCTGGCTGGCAGCTCGCCTGGCCTGGGCGCGGGGCCGGCAGCTGCTGACTCCCCACCACCCCACCCCACCCCCACAGTGGGGGGCGCTTCTCCCCGCATCATTTTGCCCAGCTGACGCCAGGCGCTGGTTGATTTGGGGGTGCGCGAGGCACTGCCATGGCCATCGCAGGGAGGGGCAGGACACAGCAAGGCCCCAGGAGGCCCAGCCGCCAGCGCCCCGTGGTGGTCCTCGGAGTCCCTGCAAGGAGGAGGAGGAGGTGGCCGGGATGAGGGTTCCGGCATCCCCAAGGAGTGTTCTGGGCTCTGATGTGGGGCCAGGCGTCCTCCCCTCGCACAGGCACCCAGTCAAGGTTGGGGGGCCCTGGGGGCGCTGCTGGGCAGGAACCCGAGCTGAGCAGGGTTGGGTTCTGTGTGTATCCAGCTGTGTGGGACCGCGGAGGGCTTTGACAGAGCCTCCCTGGGGTGCGGTGTGAGTGACACAGCCTCGGGAGTGCTCCCTCCCAGGCTGGCCCTGGAGCCTGCTGGGAAACCTCAGCTCCCGACTGTGGCGGGCGCCCTGGTCACCAGCAAGGCCTGGACATGCTCGCTGTCCCTGTCCCGTTAGCTCATCCTTTAGATTCATGGCTCGCAGGTTCCTGTCACCCCCGAGTCTCAGGCTGAGTCCCAAGGTGGTGGCAGTAGGAAGTGACCAAGTTGGGAGTGCCCGCTGTGGTGACAGGCTGCCGCACCTGGGCACCCCACACCTGTGTGCACCCACACCTGTGTGCACCCCATACCTTGGCACACCCACACCTGGGCACACCCACTCATGTGTACACCCCACACCTGGGCACACCCGCTCATGTGTACACCCCACACCTAGGCACACATGCACACCCACACCTGGGCACACCCACACCTGTGTGCACCCCATACCTGGGCACACCCACTCATGTGTACACCCCACACCTGTGCACACATGCACACCCACACCTGGGCACCCCACACCTGTGTGCACCCCATACCTAGGCACACCCACACCTGGGCACACCCACTCATGTGTATACTCCACACCTTTGCACACCCACACCTGGGCACACCCACACCTGTGTATACTCCACACCTAGGCACACATGCACACCCACACCTGGGCACACCCACACCTGTGTGCACCCCATACCTAGGCACACCCACACCTGGGCACACCCACTCATGTGTATACTCCACACCTGTGTATACTCCACACCTGTACACACATGCACACCCACACCTGGGCACACCCGCTCCTGTGTACACCCCACACCTGGGCACGCCCTCACCTGTGTATACCCCACACCTAGGCACACATGCACACCCACACCTGGGCACACCCACACCTGTGTGCACCCCATACCTAGGCACACCCACACCTGGGCACACCCGCTCATGTGTACACCCCACACCTGGGCACACATGCACACCCACACCTGGGCACACCCACACCTGTGTGCACCCCACACCTAGGCACACCCACACCTGGGCACACCCACTCATGTGTATACTCCACACCTGTGTATACTCCACACCTGTACACACGTGTACACCCACACCTGGGCACACCCACACCTGTGTGCACCCCATACCTAGGCACACCCACACCTGGGCACACCCACTCATGTGCACACCCCACACCTGGGCACACCCACACCTGTGTATACTCCACACCTAGGCACACATGCACACCCACATCTGGGCACACCCACTCGTGTGTACACCCCACACCTGTGCACACATGCACACCCACACCTGGGTACCCCACACCCCAGGGCTGGTGCTCAACAGGGAAGGACCCCTGTCCAGGCACCTTACTTGTTGGCAGGGTTGGGTTCCTGCTGGCCTGGGGCCTCCCCAAGCTTCCAGAGGGCCAGCAGCTCTGCGCCCACCATTGGCTTCCCCAAGGTCACAGGCCGCAGGGACAGCGGTGAAGTGGCCAGGTCCTGCTCCTGCATCCCTGCAGCTGGGTGCTGGGGCTACAGGCAGCTGCAGCCGGGACACTGGGCAGAGGCCCTCGAGTCTGTGCCACAAACAGGAAGTCATGACGCGGCAGGGAGACACGGGCGCCAGCTCCACTCAGTGACCATGGGCGCCGGCTCCACTCAGCGACCACGGGTGGCGGTGGCGTGAGTGTCCTGGCAGCAGGGAGCCTCCGCTCAGAAGTAATGTGCGGACGTTCCAGGCCCCCGGCTGGTGCTGACTCCACGTGGGCAGCAGGTGTCCTGAGCCTTCTGTGCACTTGCTGTCGTCACCTGGCTCCTTGTGCACCATCTGACGCACAAACAGCCACGCAGCGTGTCCCCAGCGGCTTGTGCCTGGTTGGACAGGCAGAGGGGGACAGGGACAGCGCGGCCACGACGTGCACAGGCAGGCATGGCCCCACGTCTCGGGAAAACGTCTTCTGTGGAAGCTGCCGCCGCTCGCCGGGTCTCGTAGGAGGCCGAGTGCTGACGGAGTGCTTTAACCGAGGCGTTGCAAGAGCTGGTGGAGCAGCACTGGACCCCCGGCTGCGCCCACGCACCCGGCCCTGCGGCTTTACCTGCGCAGGGGTTCTGACCACGTCCCAGGCTGCTGGAGGGGAGTACGCCGAGGCACAGGCTTTGGGAACCGGCTCGGAGGGGACAGCGCCCAAGTGGTCTGGGCCTGAGGCCTGCCAAACTGACCAGGACAGCTGCCGGGTGGGGCGGGACAGAGTGGAGGTAGGACGTCGCCGCGTAGGGCCCGCGTCCCAAGGCCAGGGCGGACTCGGAGCAGAGCGTAAGGGACGGAGCCACAGGCGAGTTTGCCCACTCCTGAGCCTGGAGATTTGCATGCTGCAGGCCCGGAGCTGCTTAGCATTTCGGGTGCGGCTTCCCTGTGTGAGGAAGGCTCACAGGAGGTGAGCAGCTCCAATCGCCGCCTCGGAAGGCACACACCGCAAAGCTACTCCAAATATTAACCTCGATTCCAGACGCGAGCGGGCTTAACCTGGGGCCCAGGGCCGCACCGGCCGCTCACGAGGGGTCTTTCTGAACCACTAATGCTGTGCAAATATGCACCCCAGCCAGTGCTAATCACAGCAAACAGTCTGGTGGAGAGAGGGTGCAGGGACGAGGCTGAGCTATTCAGATTCTAGGTAAACACAGCGCGGCCTGATGCCTCAGCACTGGCTCCACTCGTGGGCTCAGTTACGTAAGGGAGCCTGCTGGCCGCCCAGGACAGCCGTGTGCAGTGTGCCAGGTTCCCGTCCACTGCCGGCCACCAGCCGTGCACCTCCCTCTGTCTGACACCTGTGCTCAGAGCGCCTGCGTGGCTCTGCCCTCGGTGGGCCAGCCGCTCCTGGGCACCCACGGGGCAGGGCTGCTGCTGGAGGGGCTCCGGTGTCCCGACTTCCCTTGCTGAGTTTAAAGCCCTTGGCCAGGAGCAGGGCCAGGCGGGGATGAACACAAAGTGCGATACTTTAGTTGGACCGCGTGAGTGGACATTTTGTAGCCTGGATGTGGTCTGGGAATGTGAGCGGCATGTCTGCTTACCCTGCTACGTCCCCGAGCCAGACTCAACCTGGGCAACACGGCCCCGTGTGCCGCAGGCTCCCTCACCAGGTGAGGGCACAGCAAGGCGTCCCCAGGAGCCCCTGGCCCCAGGCCCGCCCGCCCGCCCGGCGCCTCCACAGCTTGCCCACACTGGGGCTGGTTTGCACAGCTGTCCCTGTCCACACCTGGCCGGTCTGAGCTGGGTCTGTGACCTGCACTCTCGGTCCCTCTGCATTTGCACCGTGCACGCTGCGTGCAAAGCTGTGCAGAGCCTGCGGGGCCATGGGGAGTTGGTGCAGGAGCCCCGGCACACGCTGACCACGGCAGGAGCTGGATTTCACATCAGATTCACAGGCTCAAGTCGGGAGAGGGCCGTCCCCGGGTTTGCCCACCTGCCCAGGCCACAGGGACTCCAGGGTCCCACCTGGGCTGACAGACCACCTCCTGTGAGAACGGCCTGTGGGGGCCACCCCAGGGACCCCAGGGCTCCCTGCAGGCCCACCCCCGGGGACCTGGGATGAAACAGGCTGCATGAGTTTGGGAGCCAGACCCTACCCACAGGGTACCGTTCCTGCCATCGGTTCACCCTGCACGCCTCGCCCTTGAGTCTCCCCACAGCCACCTCGGAGCCCCCAGGGCCCGTCTGGGCCTCCTCCCAGATCAGGGCAGAGCAGGGCCGGCCAGGCTGAGGTGTGACCAGTGTTCCCTGAGTCTCCAGGACCTCCTCTGGCCCCGGCACAGCGGGCTGACCCGTCACCACCTGGAGGAGGACGCACAATTCTTAGGCCTGACCCGGTGGCATCTTGCAGAGTTCTCTGTGTCTCTGCCTCCCCCTCTCCCACCCCCTCCGCCTCACCACAGAACCTGCTGTTCACTTAGGACTTCTGCCGTGGCCATGGCTCTCGCCCGTGGCTGCCCTGTGCAGCTGGAAGCTGCCGGTCAGGCCTGGCCCAGTCCTGGCTGATGAAGGGGGCTGCTGGGGTGGGGCAGGGGCCGGGGTGAGGCTCTGAGCTTCGCTTCTCTTTCCCTGGCCCCTGAGTGACTGCGCAGGAGGGAGGGGTCAGGCTCCTCACGTCCTGGCGGCGGTGCCCCCGGCCGTGTCTCAGGAGGAGGACGGCAGGTGGGTCTGATGGAGTTTGGGTTCCAGAAGCACAGGGCTTGCCAATCAGCCGTTCTGGAAAAGGGCCCTTCTCTCCTGCTGTAAAGGCCGTGACCTTTGGGCTGGGCGGATGAATCTACGGAGATTAGAGGAGGATTGTGGAGTAAAAGCAAAAAATAGCCAAACACAGAGGGATCCGTTTACCCTTTACAACACGGATTTCACTGTTGCGGAACCTTTATTAAAACGCTGCTCTCGCAGGGGAAGCCACGTGGCGCTCCCCGGCTCTTCCGCTTGGGCTCTGTGTCTAAAGGTCACTGGGCAAAGAGCAGGAGACGGAGGTGAGGTGCAGGCCCCCCCCCCCCCAAACAGTGCAGGAAGAGAGCAATGCCTTCACTTGCTAAAGACCCAGCCTCTCCCCGGAGAACAGGCGCCAAATACGGCACTGCCATGTGCAGCCCCACAGGGATCTGAGGTTGGACCAGGATGTGCACTGCCACGTCCGGCCCCACGGGGATCTGAGGTTGGACCAGAATACGGCACTGCCACGTCCGGCCCACGGGGATCTGAGGTTGGACCAGAACGGCTGACTTCAGGGCTGATCTTCCCCCTCCCATCTGAACGTCCCCTACTTGCCCATTCATCCACACATCCACACTGGCATCCATGCGTGCACGCATCTATCCTTGTATCCATCCATCCACCTACTAAACCCATGCATGTGTGACTGCATCCATGCCCCAATGCATCCACGCCTCCATCCACCCAAGAGTCCACCCATGAATCCGTCCACACCTCCATCCATCCAAGAATCCTCCCATGAATCCGTCCACACCTCCATCCATCCAAGAATCCACCCCTGAGTCTGTCCACACCTCCACCCATCCAAGAATCCACCCATGAATCCCTCCACACCTCCATCCACCCAAGAATCCTCCCATGAATCTGTCCACACCTCCATCCCCCATCCACCCCTCATCAACCATCCATCCACCCATCTGTAAACATTTGTAAATGAGGATCAAGTGCACTGTCTGCCTTGTGCCTGTTCCAAGCCTATTCAAGACACTGGCAGAAGTGAATGTCCCCCCTAACAGTAGAAGCACTTCTACACACACCAGCACGCCTACACCAGCAGCAGTGTCTACACCACCGGCACACCTGTGTCCCTGTCAGTAGCGTCTATATCATTGGCACGCCATGTCCCTGTGAGCGTCTATACCGCTGGCTCGCCCATGTCCCTGTCAACAGTGTCTACACCGCCGGCTCGGCTGTCTCCCTGTGAGCAGCGTCTACACCGCCAGCACACTGTGTCCCTGGGTGTATCTTGTGGGACCACTGTTGTGTGTGCACTCCATGTGAGTGGTAGCCACACGCATCCTGTGACTCGTGTCAGTCACGGCTCCACATGCTCACTCCCGGGGGACACAGGCTTCCGGCTTAGCTGTGGTGGGTGTGAGGTGGCCTCTCCTGGGGCTGCCCCTGCGGTTCCGTGGCAGCGGAGGAGGCTGGCACCCTGGCCCGTGCCCTCCGCCCCGCACCATCTTCTCTTGCAGGTGCTCTTCCCACATCCCGGGCCTGAGCCGCCTCCCTGAGCTGCTCCCCGGGTGGGCTGCAGTGTTGGCGTGCCCCTCGTGTTCCAGGCTGCCTGCCTCGCTCACAAGCTGGCACGTGGCCAGTGGGAGTGGGGGCGCAGCGGCTGCCTTGGTTTTGGGGTGCGACCAGCCGGGGACCCTCTCAAGCCTCAAGCCCTCTTGCCCGTTCGCAGCAGGTGTGGATGGGGGGCTGGGCAGCGGCCTCAGCACTGTGGGGCCCTTGCTGGCCGGGCAGGTTTGGGGTCAGGAAGTTCTGTGGCGTCGTCCCTCCATGGGCTAAGACCGGAACCAGGAAATCCTGTGACACCTGGGGCAGGTGTCGTCATGGGGTGGGAGCACGAACGCCGGGTGCCGGCTGTGCCCCTGGAGTGACCTCAGGCCATGTTGGGGGCACGGCTGTTCCCTTGAACCCAGAGAAACCAGAGGGCTCCTCTGGGCGTGGCCTGAGCTGTGTCTACAAGGAACCCTCGGAGGCCAGCGGCCAGACCCTGGAGGAGGGTCTTGGGCTGGACAGTGGGCCCCACGGGGACACTGATGAGAGGACCAGTCCCTTAGAGTGGGCCGGGCCCCCTCCCCGAGAGGCGCAGTGTAGAGCGGGTGCTGTGGAAGTCTGCGGGGATGTGGGCCTGGGGTGGGGTCAGGTCACAGCCAGCTGGGGCCCCGTGTACAGAGGGACTGAGCGCGCCCAGGAAGAGGGGCCTGCGCCCAGGTCAGCGCCACAGGAAAACGCAGCTGAGCGGTTCTCCCACACGGACTTCTTTATTGTTCATAACGACCCACGAAAGACGCAGACACAAAACAGATGTGACGACACCCGGCTCCCCACGGCCGCTCTGGAAGCAGACGGCAGACCCAGCTCCCCCCGGGAGTTCCTCCCACGGGCAGCTGGCTGACGCTTCCCACCAAGCGTCTGGCCCCCGGCCCCGGCCCCGGCCCCACGAGCACCCACAGGGGACGGCACACAGCGCGACTGCTCGGGCATGGCCGTGCGGAAGAGCAGGTGCCACACTTGCGGCGTGGACTCAGGACTGGGCATCCACGCCTCCCTCGGGGGCAGGTGTCCGTGTGCCGTCCTTGACCACCAGGCTTTGGCACACAAGCGGACCGGCAAGAACGTGAGTGCATCGTGAGTGCGAGTCCTGGCTCACGGGGAAACAGTGTCACTACCGGGACAGTGCCCGAGAGAGTTAACACTCCAGAGGGGTTGCTCCGGGAGGTCCCGCCCAGGGCTGAGCAGGACACAGCTGCCTTGGGCCTTTGCCCGTGGGTGCCTGCAGATGGGCAGCCCCGCTCACGTGTCCTCCCGTGGCCTGGGAGCCCACGGAGAGGCCAGCTCGTGCTGGTGGGCGGGAGTGGCGGCAGCCCCCTCCCCTGCATGGAGTTTTATTTCTCTTGGCTACAAAGAAAGGAGCAGACTACTGGGCTCATGCCCCGGGGCCCTTGCACCTGTGCCCTGTGGTCACGGAGCGGGCACCTGGGAGGGACCTCATGGGATACAATTTCTTCCCTTTCACCATCACACAACCAGACAAAGCAGGACTCTTGGTTATTTAAACATGAGCAGAAGAAACGGCCAGGGAGCTGCGGTGAGCACGCAGCTTCTCGCCGGCATTATCTACAGTTACGGAGGCCGCGGGAGGGAGGGGAACAGCATCACACACACAGGACCGGGGGTGGGGTGGGGGCTGGGGACAGGGACGGCGGGCCTCTGTGCAGACCTGTGCTGGGGTCACGGCACACGGGTGGGCGTTCCTCCGCGGCGCAGACAGGGTGGACACAGAAGGCGGGAGCCTGGCGCCTCGCCATCTTCTCGGCCGAGGTGACGGAGCGAGTGGCCCTCCTCTCTCTGCAAACCTGGGGTTCCCTCCTTCCCCCCCGGTGCAGGGGTCGCCTTCCTGCGGTCTTCAGCCTCCACGCCCGCGGCCTCTACACCACGAGCCAGTGACGCAGCTGCAAAGACAGTGGGGCCAGGCTCAGGTGCCAGGGAGTCTGGGTCGTGTCCTCTGCCCCTGAGAGATGCCCCTTGCCCACCAGGAGCTCACGAGGGCGCTGGACCAGTGCCGCCCCTCTGGAGAAATTGCCACTTGATAAAGGCGTGACAGCATGGTTGGGGCAGGGGCCAGTGGTGGCCACAGTGGACCCTTGGGGCTGGTTTCAGTGTCCCTTGCTCACTGTTTGCGACCTAGCAAGGCCCCTGCACTCTGCACCTGTCACTGCCCTGGGGCCCCAGTCCCATGGGAGTGAAGGGCTGTGGCCAGCAGCCCTGTCTTGTCTTGCTGGGCTCGCAGGGCAGAGCAGCCGGCCAGCAGCATCCCAGCCCCTTCACACAGAAGCCATGTTTGAGCACAAGCGCTCTGCTCATGCGAAGCGGCGAGAACCGTGATCCCACACATGCCCGGAACCAGAGACCACAGGCTTGCTGCTGGTGCGGCAGAGGCAGGACGAGGTGGCCGGGGACCCTCTTGCCCCAGTCGGGGCACTGCCCGCTGCAGGCCCCAGGCAGCCACAGGTGATGCCAGCCAGCTCAGGAGCTGAGGCCTGGCCAGGACCTGCCACTGCGGGTCCAGTGGCAACCCCCAGCTCTGAGCCCCAACCCCGGGTAAGGGGGTCGTCCGTCCCCCTCCCTGGGTCCCCAGATTCCCACAGATGGAGGTCAAGACCAGAAACTCAGGCAAAGCAAGCAGCCCTGCAGGGCACTGGCACGGGACTTCGGCTCAATCTCCGGGGAGCAGCCAGGCCCCATGGTCGGACGCAGGGCGGCCTCCTGCGACAGGCCTGGACAGGAGAGGCAGAGGTGCGGGCCATAACCAGGAGGCAGGCAGAGCACGCTCAATGCCAGAGACCAAGTGAGCCAATAGAGAAGGGACATGGAGGATGGGCAGGGGGGCGTGATGTGTGTGCACACCAGGGCGCCACCAGTGGCCTGGGAAGAGACCAGAGTGGTTCTGGTCCAAGGAGGACATGGGCTAAATTTTCCCTGACATCCGAACCACCCCAGGACCAACAGGTCCAGGCTCCACTGGTTTCCAAGATGCTAGACCCAGAACTCCCTGGGAGAGAGCAGGCAGGCAGAGCCGCCGGGCAGCCGCAGGCTCCCCGAGTCAGGGCCCCAGGGGACCACACGCAGGCGGCTCCAGGGCACTGCACTTCCCAGGGGAGGCAGGAGAGCGGGCAGGACGTCCGCTGGAGCTCCCAGTGTCAGGAGCCAGCTCAGCCCCGAACCGCGCAGAGCAGTGGACGGGTCTCACAGGGACCTCCCTTCAGTCGTCCGAAAGCTGCTCTGCAGACCCCTAACATCAAACTGTTTCTACAAACCACCAAGAGCAAAGTCAGGACGACCTGGAGAAACACAGACCCTCACGCACCCAGCAACGCAGGGCTCAACACCCTCAACAGAATTAAAACCAAACTCCAGCCACTGAGCAGGCAGCCCCAACCCTGGGCTTAACCCAGGCCCTAACCCCAACCCTAACCCTAACCCAACCCTAACCCTAACCCTAACCCTAACCCTAACCCTAACCCTAACCCTAACCCAACCCTAACCCTAACCCTAACCCTAACCCTAACCCTAACCCTAACCCGAACTCTAACCCTAACCCTAACCCTAACCCTAACCCTAAACCTAACCCCAACCCTAACCCTAACCCTAACCCCAACCCTAACCCTAACCCAACCCTAACCCTAACCCTAACCCTAACCCTAACCCTAACCCTAACCCAACCCTAACCCAACCCTAACCCTAACCCTAACCCTAACCCTAACCCTAACCCGAACCCGAACCCGAACCCAAACCGGAACCCGAACCCTAACCCAACCCTAACCCTAACTCATAACCTCCATCCCACCGCTAACCTAATCCCTAATGTAACCCTAACCCTAACCCAGGCCCTAACCCCAACCCTAACTCATAACTTCCACCTCAACCCTAACGCTAACACCTAACATAACCCTAACCCTAACCTAGCCCTAACCCCAACCATAGCCTTAACCCAGGCCCTAACCCCAACCCCAACCCCACCCTAACCCTAACTTTAACCCTAACCCTAACCCAACTCTAACCCAACATTAACCCAGGTCCTAACCCCAACCCCAACCCTGCCTGAATTGGGGGGAAGATGAGGGAAAGCCGTGCCAGCTCCTCAGGCGTCCCCAGGCACAGAGCCCCTCCCCTGCCTCCCCCGTGCCTCCGAGCCCCAGCACCACATGCAGGTCCACCTTGCACTCCGTATCCATGAGCTCGCCAGCCCTACTCTGGGGCTGCTTCCGTGGTCCCCGCTGTGCAAAGGAGGAGGCCAGGCACAGACTGTGGCCACAGGAGGGCAGATCCACCCTGGCCGCTCTCCCCTCTGCCCTGAGCTGGGCTCTGGAAGGAGGTTCTTGGTCCCATCTGCCTCCCCACCTCTCACACACGCTCCTCTCTCACACGTGGCCACCCTCTCACATGCGCTCCTCTCTCACACGTGGCCAACCTCTCACACGCGCTCCTCTCTCACACGTGGCCACCCTCTCACACACGCTCCTCTCTCACACGTGGCCGCCCTCTCACACGCGCTCCTCTCTCACACGTGGCTGCCCTCTCACACACGCTCCTCTCTCACACGTGGGCACCCTCTCACACACGCTCCTCTCTCACACGTGGGCACCCTCTCCCACACGCTCCTCTCTCACACGTGGCTGCCCTCTCACACACGCTCCTCTCTCACACGTGGGCACCCTCTCCCACACGCTCCTCTCTCACACGTGGCCCTCTCACACACGCTCCTCTCTCACACGTGGCCACCCTCTCACACACGCTCCTCTCTCACACGTGGCCGCCCTCTCACACACGCTCCTCTCTCACACGTGGGCACCCTCTCCCACACGCTCCTCTCTCACACGTGGCCCTCTCACACACGCTCCTCTCTCACACGTGGCCACCCTCTCACACACGCTCCTCTCTCACACGTGGCCGCCCTCTCACACACGCTCCTCTCTCACACGTGGCCCTCTCACACACGCTCCTCTCTCACACGTGGCCACCCTCTCACACACGCTCCTCTCTCACACGTGGCCACCCTCTCACACACGCTCCTCTCTCACACGTGGCCACCCTCTCACACACACTCCTCTCTCACACGTGGCCCTCTCACACACGCTCCTCTTTCACACGTGGCCCTCTCACACACGCTCCTCTCTCACACGTGGCCGCCCTCTCACACACACTCCTCTCTCACACGTGGCCCTCTCACACACGCTCCTCTCTCACACGTGGCCACCCTCTCACACACGCTACTCTCTCACACGTGGCCACCCTCTCACACACACTCCTCTCTCACACGTGGCCCTCTCACACACGCTCCTCTCTCACACGTGGCCACCCTCTCACACACACTCCTCTCTCACACGTGGCCCTCTCACACGCGCTCCTCTCTCACACGTGGCCGCCCTCTCACACACGCTCCTCTCTCACACGTGGCCCTCTCACATGCGCTCCTCTCTCACAAGTGGCCACCCTCTCACACACACTCCTCTCTCACACGTGGCTGCCCTCTCACACACGCTCCTCTCTCACACGTGGCCCTCTCACACACACTCCTCTCTCACACGTGACCCTCTCACACACACTCCTCTCTCACACGTGGCCGCCCTCTCACACACACTCCTCTCTCACACGTGGCCCTCTCACACACACTCCTCTCTCACACGTGGCCGCCCTCTCACACACACTCCTCTCTCACACGTGGCCGCCCTCTCACACACACTCCTCTCTCACACGTGGCCCTCTCACACACGCTCCTCTCTCACACGTGGCCACCCTCTCACACGTGCTCCTCTCTCACACGTGACCGCCCTCTCACACACGCTCCTCTCTCACACGTGGCCGCCCTCTCACACACGCTCCTCTCTCACACGTGGGCACCCTCTCCCACACGCTCCTCTCTCACACGTGGCCCTCTCACACACGCTCCTCTCTCACACGTGGCCACCCTCTCACACACGCTCCTCTCTCACACGTGGCCGCCCTCTCACACACGCTCCTCTCTCACACGTGGCCCTCTCACACACGCTCCTCTCTCACACGTGGCCACCCTCTCACACACGCTCCTCTCTCACACGTGGCCGCCCTCTCACACACGCTCCTCTCTCACACGTGGCCACCCTCTCACACACACTCCTCTCTCACACGTGGCCCTCTCACACACGCTCCTCTTTCACACGTGGCCCTCTCACACACGCTCCTCTCTCACACGTGGCCGCCCTCTCACACACACTCCTCTCTCACACGTGGCCCTCTCACACACGCTCCTCTCTCACACGTGGCCACCCTCTCACACGTGCTCCTCTCTCACATGTGGCCACCCTCTCACACACACTCCTCTCTCACACGTGGCCCTCTCACACACGCTCCTCTCTCACACGTGGCCACCCTCTCACACACACTCCTCTCTCACACGTGGCCCTCTCACACGCGCTCCTCTCTCACACGTGGCCGCCCTCTCACACACGCTCCTCTCTCACACGTGGCCCTCTCACATGCGCTCCTCTCTCACAAGTGGCCACCCTCTCACACACACTCCTCTCTCACACGTGGCTGCCCTCTCACACACGCTCCTCTCTCACACGTGGCCCTCTCACACACACTCCTCTCTCACACGTGACCCTCTCACACACACTCCTCTCTCACACGTGGCCGCCCTCTCACACACACTCCTCTCTCACACGTGGCCCTCTCACACACACTCCTCTCTCACACGTGGCCGCCCTCTCACACACACTCCTCTCTCACACGTGGCCGCCCTCTCACACACACTCCTCTCTCACACGTGGCCCTCTCACACACGCTCCTCTCTCACACGTGGCCACCCTCTCACACGTGCTCCTCTCTCACACGTGACCGCCCTCTCACACACGCTCCTCTCTCACACGTGGCCGCCCTCTCACACACGCTCCTCTCTCACACGTGGCCCACTCACACACGTTTCTCTCTCATACATGGCCGCCCTCTCACACATGCTCCTCTTTCACACGTGGGCACCCTCTCACTCGTGCTCCTCTCTCACACGTGGCCCTCTCACCTGGAGCCTGCTCTGGGACCCCAGCCTCCCTGCTAGCCCCCGTCTGCTCTGGTTCCAGGCCCTCCAGTGCCCTCCTACCCCCCAGCCCTGGCCTCCTTCCCCACCCCAGTTGCCCCAGGCCCTCCAAGTGTTGGGCACCTTCTCCTGATTGTCCCATGAGGCAGGCAGGCCCTCGCTGATCCCACACTCACCACTCCCACACTCGCTGTGCCATACCCACTGTGCCTGGGCTGCAACAGACCGGGACTTTGTGTGTGTGTGCACCCACACCTCACCCACTCCCACACACACACATCCACACACATACACACACCCTCACACACCCCACGCAGGCACGCTGTCACGTGTCACCCCTAGGTCTGCTCTGCTCGCCTCCCCTGACGACATCCCACTGGCTGCCCCGTCCCCAGAGCACGGCTCAGAGAGATCTCTGGCCATACCTGGTACCTGGGAGCCCCTGTTGCCTACAGGGCACGTGTGTACAACAAGCGCTGTTTTGTGTTCAGCCTGTGGCTTCTGTAGGACACGGCTCTTGCCACCACCCTCAGCCTTGGCTTGAGGGCCCCACGGGGCAGCAGACTCACCGTGAACTGGCGCACCTCCCCTCTGTCCACGAGCGCACGGTCCTTCTCGGGCGCGATGGCGTGGGCCAGTTTCTACAAGGGAACGAGACCACCGCCTGCTGACACGTGGTGGCTTGGAAGCCGCCGCCCCTTTGACTCCGAAACTCTGGGGCAAGGCCACAGGGGCCCGAGCCCCCCCGAGGAGCACAGTGTGGCTGGAGGGTTTCTGCGTCCAGCTGACCCCTGGGCAGCCCGGTGGGCAGCGACCCAGGGCTCCCGGGAGAGCAGCCGTGCAGCTTCCTGGACGTCGCCAGTCCCCCGGGGCAGGTGACCTCTGGGGGAGCCTGCGGTCTCTGACTCGCCCCTCCTGGGCCTGGCTGCTGCCCGGGCCACTGTCTCAGACACTGAGCCTTTGTGGTCAGACCAGGGCCGCCGGCGAGGGTAGGGAACCTGCTGCTCTGCAGGAGGCCTGAAGACTTCTGCCAGGCCCGCTGCAGGGCGGGCGCCCAGGGCTCCGTGTCCCTCCCGAGCTGCAGCCCTGGCCTGGCCACGCTGCCACCCCTGTCTGGGTGCCAACCTTGGAGGCACACCACAGTACCCAAGACCCAGGGACAGAGACTCTGAGAAGGCCCAGCAAGCCTTGGGCACGGATGCCCCCCCCCCCCCCGGGCAGGACTGGGCCTCACCCCTCCCAGGAGTCAGTGCAGGAGCTTAAGCAGGAGCCCCTGGCCCACTCACCTGCTTCCTCCTCAGAGCCCAGGCAGAGGAGGACCCCTGCCCGGCCAAGGGGCTGGAATCCCCTGGGAGCCGGTCCCCTCACCCCCCACGCCTGGACACTTCTCTCCATCCTCACCACATCTGGGCGCAGACACGGTGACACACGCATAGGCACACGTGCACGGACACAGGCTGCAGCAGCGCCCCGCATGTCTGTATCTCCCTCCGAGCCTAGGCGACCAGGTCAGGGCAGGGCCCTCTCGAGGGGTCAAGGGCCTCATCCCAGGGACCCCAGGAAGTCCCTCGCCCCTTCCTCTGTGTGAGGATGCAGGGACAAGGCGCTGTCTGGGACCCAGCCCTCATCAGACACAGGCTCCGTGGGTGCCTTGGCCTTATCCATCCAGAACCATGACCACGGATACTGCTGGTGGTCACCACACACACCAGGTGTATTGTTACAGCAGAGGGACAGACTGAGACAGATACACACAGGCCCACGGACACACAGACATGCACAGGCCTGTGGACGCACAAGGACATGCCTGGGCACACACAGACATGTGTGCAGCGGGGCGCTGCTGCAGCCTGTGTCTGCGCACGTGTGCCTATGCGTGTGTCACAGAGGCCGGTGGACACACATGAACACGCTCACATGTACCCAGGCCCTCAGACACACACACCTCTTTCCCTAGCACACGCCACGGCCACCACCCTCCTTGTCTTTGCGGTGGTCACCACCCCCTGTGGTCACAGATGAGCCAGGCAGGAGCAGAACTGGGCTGTGGACACCCCCTGAGCCTTTCCCCATCAGGATTAGGGGGCCCTGGGCCTGTACCCACCTCTCGGAAGGATCCAGGCAGGCTGCAGAACTTGTAGGCCGCGTAGATGGGCACCATCGCCATGGAGGACATGGCAATGGCCCAGCCCAGCGCGTTGGCCCAGTCAGGGAAGATGTAGGCTCCGTAGCGGGGCGGCCTGAAGGTCACGATGCTGACCACAACCACAAACTGAAACCAACAGACAGGGAAGTCAGTGGCAAGTGAGGTGTGGGGACAAAGTGGGAGACCATGAGCCGTTCACGGCGGAGCGCCTCAGTGATGGGCGGCCGGGCAGGGACTGCTGCCTGACCACAGTCCATGTGTGTATATATATATATATATATATATATAGAGAGAGAGAGAGAGAGAGAGAGAGAGGCCTTCCATCTGCTGGTTCACTCCACAAATGGCTGCAATGGCTGCAGTGGCCAGAGCTGCGCCAATCTGAAGCCAGGAGCCAGGAGTTTCCTCCAGGTCTCCCATACGGGTGGAGGGGCCCAAGGACTTGGGCCATCCTCTACTGCTTTCCCAGGCCACAGCAGGGAGCTAGATCGGAAGTGGAGCAGCGGGGTCTTGAACCAGTTCCCACATGGGACGCCGGCACTGCAGGCCGGGGTTTTACTTGCTACGCCACAGCGCCGGCCCCTGCTCCGCTCTTTTTTCAAAAACAAAACAAACCAGAGCTGGCAGCACTCAGCTCCCACGGCCACACTCAGGAGCCACCCTGTGAACACTGGCGTGGTCTGACGGTCCCCATTCCTGGACGAGGTGAACCTCAGGGCCTGACTCTGACCGGTCTCTCACAGCGACCCCTCACACACCTGCCTCAGACCTCACCCCAGGGGGGCCGTCACACACCCCGGCCTCACCCCAGGGGGGCCGTCACACACCCCGGCCTCACCCCAGGGGGGCCGTCACACACCCCGGCCTCACCCCACGGGAGCCGTCACACACCCCGGCCTCACCCCACGGGAGCCGTCACACACCTGCCTCAGACCTCACCCCAGGGGGGCCGTCACACACCCCGGCCTCACCCCACGGGAGCCGTCACACACCTGCCTCAGACCTCACCCCAGGGGGGCCGTCACACACCCCGGCCTCACCCCACGGGAGCCGTCACACACCCCGGCCTCACCCCACGGGAGCCGTCACACACCCCGGCCTCACCCCAGGGGGGCTGTCACACACCCCGGCCTCACCCCAAGGGGGCCATCACACACCTCGGACCTCACCCCACGGGAGCCGTCACACACCCCGGCCTCACCCCAGGGGGGCTGTCACACACCCCGGCCTCACCCCAAGGGGGCCGTCACACACCTCGGACCTCACCCCACGGGAGCCGTCACACACCCCGGCCTCACCCCAGGGGGGCCGTCACACACCCCGGCCTCACCCCAAGGGGGCCGTCACACACCCCGGCCTCACCCCACGGCCGCCCTCGCACACCTCGGACCTCACCCCACGGCCACTGTCACACACCCCAGACCTCACCCCACGGCCACCAAACACACCCCAACCTCACCCCACGGCCGCCCTCATACACCCTGGACCCCTCTCACACGGTGACTCCACAGCTGCCTCAGATCCTCTCACACGTGACCTGCACACAGTGGGGGGGGGCGTGTGGGGGACAGTTCCCCAGTTCTGGAGAGTTCTCTTCACGCAGTTCATTCATTCATTCCACAAACTCGTCCCGTATTTCTCACATGCATTGTGGACCTTGTGTATGCTGCTCTCCCACATGCGTCCTGTGTCCCTGCATGTGCACCGTGGACCTGCAGGCACACTGCACATGGACACGCGTTTGTGGCTGGCTGGCCGGGTGCCTCCCAGGGGATGGTTAAGCCGCACGGGTGTGGTTCATGCTGTAAAAGCAGGTGCTCAGCTGCTCAGCTGGCACTGTGGCTCACTAGGCTAATCCTCCGCCTGTGGCGCCAGCACACCGGGTTCTAGTCCCGATCGGGGCGCTGGATTCTGTCCCGGTTGCCCCTCTTCCAGTCCAGCTCTCTGCTGTGTCCCGGGAGTGCAGTGGAGGATGGCCCAAGTGCTTGGGCCCTGCACCCCATGGGAGACCAGGAGAAGCACCTGGCTCCTGGCTTCAAATCAGTGCGGTGCGCCGGCTATGGCAGCCATTGGAGGGTGAACCAACGGCAAAAGGAAGACCTTTCTCTCTGTCTCTCTCTCTCATTGTCCACTCTGCCTGTCCAAAAAAAAAAAAGCAGGTGCTCACACACAGCATCCCTGTGCCCGTCTGAGAGCGTCCTTGGACACACAAGTCTTTTCGTGTCTCACACAATAGCTCCTGCTTTGTATGCACTTTGTGTGAACTCTGGGCATGGGCCCCAGAAGAGAGGGGGCTGGGAGGCCCCTGGACACGGCTGCCTGGCTGGGTGCAGCTTCCAAGCCAGGCTTCCCTGGTGTGTAAGTTCTGGACACGTGACACGCGACACGTGACATGGGGGTGTTTTCCTGTGCTCTCCGCTGCTTACTAGAAACACGTAGGAGCATCTGCCAGAGCCCGCTCTCTGTCAGTGGGGTCTGGAGTGAACTGACCCCTAAGCACTGAAGTCAGGAGAACTCGCCGCGGGCATCCACGGCCGAGGGCAGTGCCGCTCTGCGCCTGGAGAGCGAGGTGGCGTGGGACGAGACCCTGCTCCAGGCCAGCTCCCTGGGAGACCGGCTCCTGATCAAGTGTGAGATGAAGCCCAGCACGGTGGCGCGGGCAGTTCCCGTCCACGAGCACGGGTCCCTGTGAGGTGCCCGGCGTTTGGCTCATTATCCACGGAAACCTGGGGCTCCGGAGAGCAGGGGGAAGGGCCGCTGGTGGGGGAGGCAGCTTCAGACTCAGACTCGGCCGGGGCAGACCGGAACCAGGGCACACAGGACAGCTGACGCCCAGGGCCCGGTGTCGTGAGGCCCCTCTGGGGGCTGCCTTAAGGGCCCAGGCCCCTTCATCCACGCGGCCACACCCCTGACCTGCACACAGGCCCTGGGGCCACTGCCTCGCCCCGCTTCCCAGACCCAGGCGACCTCTCCACCTGTGCCCGCCGGGTGTGGATGACGAGGGGTCTACACACACCGGCCCCCTGCCCACGCCCGGCACGCCTGCCCTCGTGACCTCCGGACACAGGGGTGCACGGCCCTCGGTCACCGGTCCAGACCAGGCTGCAGCCACGGCTTTGTGCACCATCTCCCTCTCTGCAGCACGGCGTGGAGGCAGCCGGCCAACCCACGGACGGTGCAGCCACGTTCCAACAGAACCAGGCCATGCGCAGCTGCGGTGCAGGACCCAAGTCTGAAGCGGCCTCGAGGCCAGGTCACTCCTGTTTTTGGGGGCTCAGTGTCCTCTGACCCCTCTGCACCCCCAGGCAGACACGGTGGGTATCTGGCTCGTCTCAGCCTCTCCCCTAACAGAGCTGCAGCCCCAGGGCAGGACTCACGGGGGTCCAAGGCTAGCGGGGTCACCCGTGAGGTTCTTTGGGGTGTAGAAGGGAAGGTGGAAGACCCCTGGGAGCCGAGAGGGGGATCAGCTCCCTGACCCTGCCCGCGTCAAGCCGGAGACCACCGACGCAGTGCAGCCCGCCTGCCCTGGGGGTGTTCCCACAGGTGGGAACGGGGGAGCGGCTGCGGCTGGACCGCGGGGGCAGGGCGCGGGGGGGGGGCCGCTGTCCCTTACCAGGAGGAAGCAGGGGCTGACCAGCTTCCAGCACAGGCGCCAGTACAGGCTGGGGCGCTGCCCGGTCATCTGCTCGATGTCGTCGCTGAACTGTCCCACGCCTGCGGGGGGAGTGGCCACAGGCCCGTCAGGCCCGGCCCGTTCCTGCGAGGCTGGACGTGTGCCGGGTCCCACCCCAGGGCCCAGCACACCCAGCCCCCGCAGAGGCGCCAGGCCCCTCCCCCACCACCCAGGGGCCTCGAGTGCTAGCTCAGGCCTGAAGACGCAGCAAGCGAGCCAAGGGGGGGGCCAAGGCGGGGCCAAGGCGGGGGCCAAGGCGGGAGCCAAGGCGGGGGCCAAGGCAGGGGCCAAGGCGGGGGCCAAGGCGGGGGCCAAGGGGGGGCCAAGGTGGGGGCCAAGGCGGGGGCCAAGGGGGGGCCAAGGTGGGAGCCAAGGCGGGGGCCAAGGCAGGGGCCAAGGCGGGGGCCAAGGGGGGAGCCAAGGCGGGGGCCAAGGCAGGGGCCAAGGCGGGGGCCAAGGCGGGGGCCAAGGGGGGGCCAAGGCGGGGGCCAAGGTGGGGGCCAAGGCGGGGGCCAAGGTGGGAGCCAAGGCGGGGGCCAAGGCAGCGGCCAAGGCGGGGGCCAAGGGGGGGCCAAGGTGGGAGCCAAGGCGGGGGCCAAGGCGGGGGCCAAGGTGGGGGCCAAGGCAGGGGCCAAGGGGGGGCCAAGGCGGGGGCCAAGGCAGGGGCCAAGGCGGGAGCCAAGGCGGGGCCAAGGCGGGGGCCAAGGTGGGAGCCAAGGCGGGGCCAAGGCGGGGCCAAGGCAGGGGCCAAGGCGGGGGCCAAGGCGGGGCCAAGGGGGGGCCAAGGCGGGGGCCAAGGTGGGGGCCAAGGCGGGGGCCAAGGCGGGGGCCAAGGTGGGAGCCAAGGCGGGGCCAAGGCGGGGCCAAGGCAGGGGCCAAGGCGGGGGCCAAGGCGGGGCCAAGGGGGGGCCAAGGCGGGGGCCAAGGCGGGGGCCAAGGCAGGGGCCAAGGGGGGGCCAAGGCGGGGGCCAAGGTGGGGGCCAAGGCGGGGGCCAAGGCGGGAGCCAAGGCGGGGGCCAAGGCGGGGGCCAAGGCGGGGGCCAAGGGGGGGCCAAGGCGGGAGCCAAGGTGGGGGCCAAGGTGGGAGCCAAGGTGGGAGCCAAGGCGGGGGCCAAGGCGGGGGCCAAGGCGGGGCCAAGGGGGGGGCCAAGGTGGGGGCCAAGGCGGGGCCAAGGGGGGGCCAAGGTGGGAGCCAAGGTGGGGGCCAAGGCGGGGGCCAAGGCAGGGGCCAAGGCGGGGCCAAGGCGGGGGCCAAGGCAGGGGCCAAGGCAGGGGCCAAGGGGGGGCCAAGGCGGGAGCCAAGGTGGGGGCCAAGGCGGGGGCCAAGGCGGGAGCCAAGGCGGGAGCCAAGGCGGGGGCCAAGGCGGGGGCCAAGGCGGGGGCCAAGGCAGGGGCCAAGGCGGGAGCCAAGGCGGGAGCCAAGGCGGGGGCCAAGGCGGGGGCCAAGGCGGGGGCCAAGGGGGGGCCAAGGCGGGAGCCAAGGTGGGAGCCAAGGTGGGGGCCAAGGCGGGGGCCAAGGCGGGGGCCAAGGCAGGGGCCAAGGGGGGGCCAAGGTGGGGGCCAAGGCGGGGGCCAAGGTGGGGGCCAAGGTGGGGGCCAAGGCGGGGGCCAAGGCGGGGCCAAGGCGGGGGCCAAGGGGGGGCCAAGGTGGGGGCCAAGGCGGGGGCCAAGGCAGGGGCCAAGGGGGGGCCAAGGTGGGGGCCAAGGCGGGGGCCAAGGCAGGGGCCAAGGGGGGGCCAAGGCGGGGGCCAAGGTGGGGGCCAAGGCGGGGGCCAAGGTGGGGGCCAAGGTGGGGGCCAAGGCGGGGGCCAAGGCGGGGCCAAGGCGGGGGCCAAGGGGGGGCCAAGGTGGGGGCCAAGGCGGGGGCCAAGGCAGGGGCCAAGGGGGGGCCAAGGTGGGGGCCAAGGCGGGGGCCAAGGTGGGAGCCAAGGTGGGAGCCAAGGCGGGGGCCAAGGCGGGGGCCAAGGCGGGGCCAAGGGGGGGGCCAAGGTGGGGGCCAAGGCGGGGGCCAAGGGGGGGGCCAAGGTGGGGGCCAAGGCGGGGGCCAAGGTGGGAGCCAAGGCGGGGGCCAAGGCGGGAGCCAAGGTGGGAGCCAAGGCGGGGCCAAGGCGGGGGCCAAGGCGGGGCCAAGGGGGGGGCCAAGGTGGGGGCCAAGGGGTGAGCCAAGGTGGGAGCCAAGGCGGGGGCCAAGGGGGGAGCCAAGGCGGGGCCAAGGGGGGGGCCAAGGCGGGGGCCAAGGCAGGGGCCAAGGTGGGAGCCAAGGTGGGGGCCAAGGGGTGAGCCAAGGTGGGAGCCAAGGTGGGAGCCAAGGTGGGAGCCAAGGCGGGGCCAAGGGGGGGGCCAAGGCGGGGGCCAAGGCGGGGGCCAAGGCAGGGGCCAAGGTGGGAGCCAAGGTGGGGGCCAAGGGGTGAGCCAAGGTGGGAGCCAAGGCGGGAGCCAAGGTGGGAGCCAAGGTGGGAGCCAAGGGGGGGCCAAGGTGGGGGCCAAGGGGGAGCCAAGGCGGGGGCCAAGGCGGGGGCCAAGGTGGGGGCCAAGGGGGAGCCAAGGCGGGGGCCAAGGCGGGGGCCAAGGGGGAGCCAAGGTGGCCTCCAGCGCCGCCCGCCCACCGTGTCCCGCCCACCTTGCCCAGGGCCCTGCCCTGGACACCTCCCAGCCACGGGTCCCCATCTCCTCTCTGCGACCACTGGCAGTCTGGGGTCACTTGTCAAACACGGGGGCAAACTGTGCCTCACATAGAGGTAAGCTCCCTGCCCGCCGCCCCCTCCTGAGATCCTGACAGCCCAGTCCGGCCTGGTGCCTGATGGGTACAGCACAGCTGAGGTGATCAGCTCCCGCTGTGCTACCGGGAGCCCCCACGACCCCTCATGCCCTAGCCCCATCATCAGGACCTGGGCCTACAGAGGGGCACTTGGGGCAAGGAGAAAGGCAGTGGGGTGGGGCTGTCCCCTGAGGCCCCGGGGACGTGGCCTCCCATGAGCACGGCCGGCTGTGTGGGGGGTGTTGGCGTCACCATCGCCGCTTCCCTGTGAGCCCCTGCCACGTAAAGTGACAAGAGGGTCGGGAGCCTCCCCTCCCCCTCTTAGCAGGGCCGTGCCCTCGGGCTGGGAGCCGCAGCCAGCCTCAGCCTCAGTGCCAGGGGACTTTCCCAAGGCTGATTTCTGGGTTCAGGGGCAGAGAATGTGACCCCTCAGCTGCAGGTGAGCCAGGTGCTCCCCAAACTGGCACTTTGCAGACAAATGGCTTTTCCCAATCCGTGCCACTAATGTCCTTAAAGAAACCTGGCCAGGTGGGCTGAGCTGGCCCTGTGGCTCCATTCCACAGAAGAGAAAGTAGGGGCTTGACCTGGCTTGGCCGGGAGGCGGGGCGGGGGCCCCCTCCGACCTTGGCTATCCTGCTGCTGTTTAGACTCCACTTGGACATCCCTGGACACAGCAGTCCACGCCCTCAGGAGCAGTACCTCAGCTGTGGGCCACCTGTCACCTTCCAGGGCCCAAGCTGATTCATGAATCAGCCTCTGCTGTGTCTGAGGGCCCAGTCCCGCCCATGACACCTTCCGAACACAGCCATCGCCTCGTGTCCCTAAGCCGGCAGCATTATCTGGCCATGTGCCCAGGGGGATGCCCTGGCCACTTTCCCTGCCTGGGGGAGGCTAATGGTCTCAGCAGCTTCGAGGGCCCTGCTGGGGGCCAGTGAGAGCCTGCACTTGGCACATGCCCATGGCCTCTGCTCATCTGTAAGCCCACTGTCTCCACGGAGCAAGGGATGCACCGTCGCCATGGCAACTGCATCTCAGACTTCCTGAAGCTCAAACCCACCTCTCCTCAAGGCAGCTTTGCCATGAAGGAAACAGAGGACGGGGGCTGGGCTGTCGAGGACGGCACAGTGGCTGGTGCCCGCCTGGACTCACCGTAGAACCAGGCCACCCCAATGGCCTCAATGAGCACCCCGAAGAGGATGGACGTGCCGGCCGCGAAGTGGTCCAGCAGTGTGAAGACGTAGATGCCGCCCTGGAAGATGGGAGTGCAGCTGCGCTCAGGCTGTGCCTGCCTGGCCACCGAGAGCCTCCTCCCGCAGGTAAACCCGGCCCCGGTGTTGCTGTGGAGGCTCCACATCCAACCACGGTCACTAGACCCAGGCCACTTGGCCTCTGGGGGCCACGTCTCATGCAGAAACCGGAACACTCTCCATTCCTGCCCTGGGCTGCAGGTGCAGCAGGAAGTGCCCGCCCACTCCAGGGAGGCGGGTCCCAGGGAGCTGTCCAGGTGCTGAAGCAGCTCCGGTGGCTGCCTGTGGGGCTGGGGGTGGGAGTGGCTCAGAGTTCTGGACTGCCGTGGCCCTGCCGGCACCGCCCGGGGTATAGCAGGCCCCTCCTGGCAGAGCTGAGAGCTGCGGTACGTACGTTGGTGACGCAGAAGAGGGAGAGCAGGAAGGTGGCCAGGACGATGAAGAGAGTGAAGAGCTCTCGGTGCCTGTGCAGCAGCCGGAACTCGTCGACCAGCCCGGTGATCACCGACTCCATCCCACCCATCTGCACCGACAGAGCACAGGACGCTCGCGCCTGCCCTGGGACCTGCTGTCGCTCAGGGCTCACACAGCGCCTGGCATGGAGGCCCACAGTGTACCCAGTGGCCTGTGACCGAGCTGGGGGGAGACTCAGGTTGGGAGGAGGAATGGATGGGGGACATGGGCGGGCAGGGGGAGACTGGGTGGGCGGGAGGAGACGTGGCTGGGGGGAGACACAGAGGGATGTTGGCACACAATCCGTGTACGCCACGAAGGGACGCTCAGGTCCATGCGCTTCTCAGGGAGAGTGTTCCAAGCTCTGTGAGGGTGGGCAGGTGGCACAGGGTGATGGACAAGGTGCCCCCAGCCAACTCGGTGCCCCGGGCCTCAGCAGCCGCAGGGCCGAGAAACTGCTGCAGGCTTAAGACCATGATGCACTGGGTACCTGGGATCACCCAGGCTCACCCAGGGCACCGGGCTCACCCAGGGCCGGGCTCACCCAGGGCTGGGCTCACCCAGGGCACCAGGCTCACCAGGGCTGGGCTGTTTCCCATTGTCCACACCAGCATCACCTCCATTCCTTGTGGTGGAGTGAAGGGGTCATATGGGGCCACGGACTGGGGGACCCTCTGTGCTCCCCGGGGCCCCACCACCCCCTGGCTCTCAGCCACACTCGGGGCGTCCGAGTGTGGGATCGGAACCCGGGGAGCCTCCAGGAAAGGCTGTGCAGAGCCGTGGGGCTCAGGGCCCCGCGTCACTCACGGCACTGTCGATGCCCAGGGCCAGCAGCATGGTGAAGAACAGCACGGCCCAGGCCGAGGAGAGCGGCAGCGTGGCGATGGCCTCCGGGTAGATGATGAAGATGAGCCCCGGCCCTGGAACCACAGTGCACCACGCTCACCTGCCCGCCAGGGGCACGTGAGCCCCACCCAGGCCGGGGGCCCTGCCTTCCTCACGCCTCGGTGACCCCGGGCCCAGGATCCTACAGGAACCCGGAGCCCACAGGCTGCAGCGTCCACCCCACAAGCCAGCATCGGTGCCCGCCTCACTCAGTGCATGCCAGCTGCAGGGTCTCAGGGAGGGGAGGGGAGCAAAACCAGGAGGGGGCGGGGAGGGCCCCAGTGCCCACCCCGCCTTCATCCCTGCCCACCTGGCTGGCTTCTCCCCGTGCAGATCAGGTGATGCACGGAAGCGCGTGCCCTGAACACACACAGGCACACGTGCTTCCACACGGTCTGGCAGCCCAGTCTCGAAACTCAGCACCATACAGGAACGCATTTCTGACCTCCGCGGAGACCCTAGGACTGGACCTCCCCCCTTGAGGTCAGGTGAGCCCCGCCCCCAGGCGGACCCTTCCTAGGTGGGTGTGGGGCACACCCCACCCACTGCCCCTGCAATAGGGCTCCTGGAAGCCCACATGGATATGGCCCAGCCAGCAGGGCCCTGAGGGGCTCCCGGGAGCGGAGCACCCGTCCGACAGCCCCAGGGCATCCGGACAGGACAGCCAGACACAGGCCTCCATGGGTCTAAGGCACCGAGGCAGTGGGTTGTCTACAGCACAACTGGCCCAGCCCAGCCCAGCATCCGAGGCCTCAACATCAAGACACAAATCCGTCCTTCACCTGTCACCCTGCAGCAGCTCTGCCCACCACAAGCTGAGACCCAGCACTCGGCCAAGACTCAACGAAACTGGGTCTTAAACGACGCCAAAACACAGCATCTCCCTGGTGACAGTCGGGGCTTCTGAGGAGCTCTGGGACTGGCGCTGTGGCGCAGCGGGTTAAAGCCCTGGCCTGCAGTGCTGGCATCCCATACAGGCGCCGGTTCAAGTCCTGGCTGCTCCACATCTGATCAGGTCCCTGGTAAGGCCTGGGAAAGCAGTAGAAGCCCAAGTCCTCGGGCCCCTGCACCCGCCTGGGAGACACAGATGAAGCTCCTGGCTTCAGACTGGCTCGGCTCCGGCCGTGGTGGCCATTTGGGGAGTGAACCAGCAGATGGAAAACTTTTTTTTTCTCTCTCTCTCTACCTCTCTGTAATTCTGTATTTCAAATAAATAAAAATAAATCTTTAAAAAAAAAGGAGGAGCTCCTCCCCCCACTGCTGTGGCCCCTGAGCCCGTGGACACGGAGCTGGCTGTGGTCCTGATCCCCATCTTCAGCAGACGCCTGCGGCTCCACCCTGGAGCACCAGTACCGGCAGTTTGAGAGGGTGAAAGACCAGAGAAGGCCCATCTCCCAGAAGTCTCCTGGGGCCCTGTGTCAGCACGGGGGCGGGGGAGTGGTCACGGCCTGGGGGACACACAGGCAGCATCTGCCCGCGAGCTCCCCGGAGCTGAGCAGCAACAGGAGGCATTTGCTTTGCTCCCATGAAAGGCACGGGGGACTTCACCCAGGGGCAGTGGAGTGCCCCAGACATTGCAGTCTATCACAGCAGAGGGCAGAGAGAGGAGGGGGCGTAAAGGCAACAGGAGCCGCTCATGGGCCCACGTGTTTGCTCTGAGCTCCTGCCCCCCGGAAAGAGCAGGGCTGGGCGGCAACTTGCCCACAGCCCCATGCTTCTTGTTGTGAGCGGCCCTTAGGTCCCAGGAAGGAGCCGCTCTCCAAGAACTGCTGGTGCCATGGAGGCCGAGCGGCAAGGAGCTGGGGGCACAGGCGATGCTGAACCCCGAGTGAGAGCCTGAGTGATAGGGGCAGCAGTCACTGCCCTAGGAGGAGAGGTCTGGAGGAAGCGGGACTGGACCCAGGACGGAGCCTGCCCTGCCCCGGGGCTGCCCTACGGCAGAAGGCAGGTGAGGGGCTACACGGACAACAGGATGCCCATAAATCCCAGGGGACCTGCGGCTCGGGGCTGACCCAAGACCGGAGCCGGGCAGGCAGGCACCCCCACCCATGCCCAACACTGCCCGCCCAGGCTGAAGGCCGCCCGTATGCTGTGGCCTGTGCCCGCCAAGATCCATACTGAAAGTCAGCGGCCAGCGTGATGGCTGTGAGAGGTGCGGGGGCTCTGCCCGGGGAAGGGCTAGAGTCTCCCGAGACAGTCAGGTCCCCAGGGAGCAAGTGGGCGCTCACGGGGCTGGGCTGGTCGCTGTGACAGCAGCCCCCTCCACACGGCCGTTTCCCACCCCACCCCCTCATGAAGCTCCCAGGTGTGCAGGTGTGCTGAGCGGCCAGAAGCCCAGGTGAGCCACGGGAGACCAGGGTTGGAGACCCAGGGGCTTCTGGGACTGTCAGTCAGATCCCCTCTCCCCTGTCAGCATGTCACATCTCTGCTGGGGAGAGTCGCGCTGCAGGTGTCTTCCCAGAAGGCCTTGTGGGGTGCAGAGCCGTGGGCCTGCAGCCGTGCTCGGGGGACGGCTCGGCCCTCCCTTCCCCGAACAGACGCTGGCTCTGGCCATGGCTGCCAGCACGCACGTCCACGTGTCCTTCCCTCCTGCCGTGGGCGACGCGTGTGGCTTCACGTGTGACACCACGCGTGGCCTGGCAGGAGGGCACTCACCGTCCTTGGCCACGTCCCGGATGGGCACGCTGTGCTTCTGCGCCATGTACCCCAGGAAGGAGAAGACCACGAAGCCGGAGGAGAAGCTGGTGAGGGAGTTGATGGCGGTGGTGACGAGCGCGTCCCTGCGGGAACGAGACGAGCTGTGCCAGCGCCGGCCGAGCTGCGGCTGCAATTTCCAGCCATTATTCGCAATTTCCTGTGTCTGGGGAGGGGCTCCCTCTGCCCCTGGCTGAGCCAGGCTCCGGCTGCTGTGTGGGAGGTGGGAGGCACAGGGGAGGGGGAGGGGTGCTGCCAGGCAGGGCTCCCGGGGCCTCATCACCAGGCAGGTTCTGGGGGCCCCGGTGCTGCCTTCCCTGTGACCCCTTTGCGGTGCGGGGAGGTGGGCCAGGGGGCCCCAGAGTGGAGACGGGGGCAGAGCCGGTGGAAGGGCCCGTGTGCTGGCCTGTGGAGGGCTCTGGGCGGGGCCGGCGGGGCCGCCCAGGTCTCTCCGGCCACTTGCTGCACTGCTGCCCCGTGTTCAGCACATTCTTACCCCTGGTGTCACAGCAAACAGCTGCAGCGTCAGAGCCTCAGGCTAAACGCTGCTCCTGTTTCCAGGAGGTCTGGGGCCCTGGGCGCCCGGCCAGGTGTCGCTCAGGGCAGGGGGAGCGCCCAGGAAGTCCCCCGAGGCAGAGACCCTGACCCAGGCGGAGGCGGCGTGCCAGGGTGGGAGGATGGGAGGAGGGGCTGTCCTGGTTGAGGGGCTTCGTGGGGCCCTGGGCGGGGGCACGTGGCTGCATGTCCAGTCTAGAAGGTTCCCTCAGGAGGTGACATACAGCCCGTGAGTCTGCGCCTGCTGCCAGCTGCCCCACTGGGTTCCTGTTTGAGGAGCCCGGTGGGGGGGCAGGCACGCGTCCCACATCAGCACCTGGGGTCAAGGCCTGGCTCTGGCTCCCGCCTCCCGCTTCTGCCAGAGCACACCCTGGTGGCAGCAGTCCTGCTCACGTGCTTGGGCCCCTGCACCCACGTGGGAGGCGGGGGGAGTTCCTGCTCCTGGCTTCAGCCGGCCCAGCCCGGCTGGTGCGGGCACCTGGGGCGGGAAGCAGCAGGCGGAAGGCCTCTGTCCTCCCTCGCGAGCAGACGGCCTGGTACTGAAGGTGCTCATTGCCTATTGGCTCTGCGGGGGCCTGGCTTCCCTGCCCCGAGGCCAGCTGGTTCTCCCACCCGCTGCGGCGCCCGAGCGCAGGGCCTACCTGTAGCAGTTGTTGGTGAACTTATTGTAGCTGGAGAAGGCGATCAGCACCCCGAACCCCACGCCCAGGGAGAAGCACACCTGGGTGGCCGCGTCTATCCAGACCTGGGGGAGGGGGAGGGGAGGCCCAGAAGGGCACTGCTTACCAAGGCCCCTGGTGCCTGCCTCGGCCACACCCACTCTCACAAACCTGCCTCCTGTCTTGTGCTGGACACTGGTGCTGGGCTGGCCGCCCTGGACACGTGAGGGGTGTGGCCAACAGCCCAGCCTGCTGGAGCCCAGGCGGCGCCCCCGTGCTGTCCTGTGAGTGGGGCCAGCTGGGGAGCCCATGGAGCTGCACCTGCCGCCGGCCGACCCTGTGTGTCCAGGACGCCCAGGCAGCACCACCAGAAGCTCACGCGGGGAGGCTGGAGGCACGGGGTGGGGGGCCATGGCCCCGGGCTGCAGGACCTTTGGCTGCACACACCTGTGTGTCCTGGGCCGCAAGCCCAGTGCCTCAGGCCACTCAAGTGCTGGGAACAGGGTGTTCAAAGGGAGCCGGGCTGGGGGTGCAGAGACTTCCAAACCCCTCCGCTCCCAGACCCGACCCACCGAGCTCCCCACCCCGGCCTCCCCGGGAGGCCCAGTGCCTGGACGGCAGTCACTCTGGCTGAACACCGCTGCTTCCCCCACAGCCTCCCGCTGGGGCCACCTCCAACCTGGGCCGCTTTCCAGAGGTGGCCCGAGACTGCTCTGCCCTCCCTGGGGGGCCGTCTCCCACAGCCAGCCCCCCGCCTCTCCTGGCCAGGCTTTCTCCAGCCCTTGTGGCCCAGCGTCGCCTACCCTGGGCCGAGGAGACCTGTAGCTCACCGCACACGAGGTGCTGGCACGGTCTGGTTTTGGCCACTCTCACGTGGCCAGGGGGCACTCGGGAGCCCGGATCGTTACCCCTGGGCAGTGGGCAGAGCGCCACATAGCACACTCACGGCACATACTGGCCAGGCCCGGGGCACTTCTCTGAGAGATGCAGGTGCACCCCTCTGGCAGGGGTGGGCCCAGTGCAGCCGAGGGTGTGCTCAGACTGCTCGCTGCCTGCCTGCAGAGGGGCCTCACTCTGTGTCCACTCAGGCTCCCCACTGAGCAGGGGCAGGGGCCGGGCAGGGGCCAGGCAGAGGCCGGGCAGGGGCCGGGCAGGGGCCGGGCAGGGGCCGCTGCACCTGCTCTGTACGCAGGGGAGAAGTCCCTGCCAGGCTGCTGCCCCTGCGGCCTCCGCCCCGGGGACACGGCTGCGTACTCACAGACGCCTCGCACAGCCGACGGAAGTCCACGCTCAGGTACGCTCTGATGCCGTCCAGGGCTCCGGGCAGGGTGAGGCCACGCAGGAGCAGGGCCGTGAGGACCACGTAGGGCATGGTGGCTGTGATCCACACGACCTGTGGGGGGGGCAACGTCACCAGGCAGCATGGGCACTGGCGGCAGGGGCTGGGGGGGCTCTGACGGGGCGCCAGCACCCCAGCAGCTCAGGATCTCACAGGCGTGACCCCGTGACGTGCCCGCCCTCCCAGGCGCCCTCCCGGGAATTAAAATGGGAGGAACGAGATCCTTTTCTGCATTTTGTGCGAAGCGGGCGGGAAGCCGCTCTCCGGCGTGAGTCACAGGGAATCTACGCGATGGCAGAGGTGCCCTTGACTGTGTGCAAACGATGGGGTCTGGGAGAGGAGGCACCGCCCCGCAGGCGCGCACCACCCGGCCACACACGTCGGGGACCCATCCTGGTCAGAGTGGCCTTGGCGTGCATTTAACGACACTCTCATCAGCAAAAAAGCACGCCATGCGGGTCTTCCTGCGCACACAGCTGTAGGTGCTGCCGCTGGACGCCCTGCCCCCACAGCCCCCTCCAGCCCAGCCGTGGCCATGGGCCCACTGCATGACCCCACCATGACCCACATGCTCACCCCACCCCTCGACAGAGCAGCTGTCCGCTGGGCAGCCCGCGCTCACCTTCCCCGAGGTCTTCACACCCTTCCACAGGCTGAAGTAGAGCAGTGCAATGACCAGCACCAGGCAAGCCGTGAGCTCCCAGCGTGGGGGGCCCAGGTCGTCGATGCCGTGGCTCTGGTGCAGGTGCAGCACCCCGCGCCTGCCGGGAGGGCGGGGAGACTCTGGAGAGGGAGCTCCCGCCTGGCGGCTCCAGGAAGCCCCCGGTGGAGACGGAAGGGCTGCCCGGGGCGGGGGGGGGGAATGGGCGGAGAAGCCAGCTGTGGCCTGCTGGGCCCCACAGAGAGCCCGGCCCCGGCCCCTGCCCTTGCACGCAGCAGGAACGGCGCCCTGGGTCTTGCGTGGAGAGGTCTGGTGGAAGCTGCCCAACTCTGGGCACCTGCCGGCCATGGGCAGAGCCGGGAGCCCTGGCAGGCACGTGGGGCTGGCTCTGAGTAGCTCAGCGGGCACACAGGTGCCTGCGCTCCTCAACACCGAGGCCCAGCTCAGCCATATCGAGGGCTACGCTGTGGGCCCAGGCTCTGTCCTGGCTCCCATGGAGGGCCACGGGCGGCCCCTGCTCTCTGAGGGGTCCACCCTCCAGGGCAGAACAGGATGCAGAGTGGGGAGGGCGTGGAGCTAACAGCAGCACCCGAGCTCTGGTGGCCTGGAGGAAGTGGGGTGACTGACAGATGCCTGTCACATCGCAGGCTGGACCTAGAGCCCAGGCTGACCGTGAAGGCCATGCTCTGCCCTGGAGAGCAGGTGTCAGGGCGGCGCTGTGGCCTAGCAGGTAAAGCCACTGCCTGCGGTGCCAGCATCCCACATGGGCGCTGGTTCTAGTCCCAGCTGCTCCTCTTCTGATCCAGCTCTCCGCTAACAGCCTGAGAGAGCAGCAGAAGATGGGCTGAGTGCTTGGGCCCCTGCACCCACGTGGGAGACCTGGGAGAAGCTCCTGGCTTTGGCCTGGCGAGCCTCAGCTGTTGCAGCCACTGGGGATAGAAGCTTGCTCTCTTGCTCTCTAACTCTTGCAAAATCAATAAACCTTAAAAAACAGAACAAGAAAGGGGCCGCTGGCACCCAAGTGTGCTGATTGTGGGTCAGCCGGGGACCCTGGAGACAACCGCCACCTCCTTCCACAACAGCCCAGGCAGCGAGGGGCCCGGAGGGGGTCTGGGTCTCTCCAGACTCCAGCGTCAGAGGCCCTGCCGACCACCTGCTGCCTGGCAAGGGGTCGGGCGGGGTCCCAGGCGCCAGCCACAGCCTGGCCGGGCAGGCGACTCCCACAGGAAGCCGTCACCACCACCCTCGTCCCCTTGAGCACCAGCTTCTCTCAGAGAGGCGAGGTGTGGGGTGGCAGGCAGGGCGTCCCTGCGCGCCCCGCCTGTCCCACCGCCTGGGTCTCCCCTTCTCCTCGCCTCGCACCTGGCCCACACTCTGCTCTCCTGGCCAGTCCCGGCCACCTGGGGCTTCTTTCCACCAATGACAGAAAGGTCTCCCTGGGTCAACCCCTGCCGAGCCCGATCCCCCATCTGGACTTCCTGGGCCCGAGTCGTGGTGAGCAGGGGCAGGACTGTGAGGACCCTGTCCCCTGGGAGAGAACACGGAGCCGCAGCCAGGGGGACGCAGGCCAGGCAGTGTGGTGGTGGTGGGGCTGCTGTGTACCAGAAAGGACCCAGTGGAGACGTAAGGGCTGCCCGGGAGCCGGAGCCCTGGCCAGATGTCCCACAGGTGCGGCTCAGGGCACGCAGTCCACAGAGGGGGGGCGCCAAAGAGGAACCGGACACAGGTGACACTGCGAAGGGAGGCGCTGAGCAGGAGCCGTGAGCAGTCAAGGGCACAGGCGCTGTGGGCGGGGGCTGGGCTCTGGGCGGGGTCGGGCGCCAGGGTGCGGACGGGCACTGCCGGGACCAAGGGCGGCTTGGACAGCGCCACGCGAGCGCTCTGGGGGTGGTGGTGCAGGCTGCTCCCCAACGTGGCCGCACTGACACCCTGACTCGCACACTTGTAAACGGCTCAGTCGACCCCACATGCCCTGTGCTTGCCGCAGTAAAAATGTCCCCAAAGGCACAACAGGGAGGAAACAGAGGCAGGGCTACCCACGAGCAAGGTCTCGGGTTGGAAGAGAAGCGGCAGCAGGCGGCAGAGACTCGGGGAGCGCCCGGGACGGTGACCCGGCCCGCCCAGCGCCACCGCCGTTGAGGACCCCGTTTCTGCTTGTGGCAAAAATGGCGGCAGCAGCTCGGGGCTTGTGCTGTGGGGGACAGACTCCACAGCAGCGCAGGAGGGGCCGCGCGGCCGTCGGCACTCTGCCTGGAGCTCTGGCGGCACTCGCCGGCCACCTGTGCCAAGGACAAGCTAAGGACGCGTGTCGTGGGCAGTCACCGATAATGTAGACAACACGACGCTTCAGCTTAGCCTCCAAGAGGGAACGAGAAGAGAGAAACAAGGGGGAGACAGGCCCGGGGCAGCGGGGGCGGGTGCTGACCACAGGCCCGGCCCCCAGACCAACTTACTCGAAGTACTCGGCCGCAGGCGTGGTCCCAAAGGTGTGGTTGAGGCTGGCGGCATGGCTGGCGCCGCCGTGGCTGGCGTTGCCGTGGCCGGCGCCGCTGTGGCGGGCGTCGGAGCAGCTGGGGCTGTTCCAGGTGTTGTTGCAGTGGGTCCAGGGCAGCTCGGCCGCGAAGGAGGAGAAGAGGTAGTGCAGCGCCCAGGCGATGATGACGTTGTAGAAGAAGCCCACGTACAGCGAGATCAGGATCACCGTGAAGCCCACGCCTGCGGTGAGAGGGCGCTCAGGGGAGGGGCCCTGCACCTTCCCCGAGGCTGCAGGGCACCTCTGAGGGACCGCCTGTGCACCAGGGTCACCCAGGTACGCCAAGGTCACACTGCCACCGCAGCCACGGAGGCTCCGCCAGGTCAGGTCAGCTGACTCAGGGACACCTGGGGCTGTTGTGGGCCCCCCGGATGACCTAACCCAGGCGGTCAGGGACGACTGGGCCCAGGCAACACCACGAGACCCAGAAAAAGCCACTGTGACTGCCCAGGGGCACGCCAGACTGCCCGTGTCACCTGTGCCACCCAGAGACGTTGCGGCCATCATGGCCCTCGGTAACTGCCCATGCCCCCAAGACCACAGCAACAGCACTGTCTGTCGCCATGCCCCAGGACCACAGACAACAGCACCACCTGTCACCACGCCCCAGGACCACAGACAACAGTACCACCTGTCACCATGCCCCAGGACCACAGACAACAGCACAATCTATAGCCACGCCCCAGGACCACAGACAACAGCACCACCTGTCGCCACACCCCAGGACCACAGACAACAGCACAATCTGTCACCACACCCCAGGACCACAGACAACAGCACCACCTGTTGCCACGCCCCAGGTCCACAGACAACAGTACCACCTGTCACCACGCCCCAGGACCACAGACAACAGTACCACCTGTCGCCATGCCCCAGGACCACACAAACAACAGCACTGTCTGTAGCCCTGCCCCAGGACCACAGACAACAGCACAATCTGTCACCACGCCCCAGGACCACAGACAACAGCACCACCTGTCACCACACCCCAGGACCACAGACAACAGCACCACCTGTCGCCACACCCCAGGACCACAGACAACAGCACAATCTGTCACCACGCCCCAGGACCACAGACAACAGCACCATCTGTCACCACGCCCCAGGACCACAGACAACAGCACCATCTGTCACCACGCCCCAGGACCACAGACAACAGTACCACCTGTCGCCACGCCCCAGGACCACAGACAACAGCACCACCTGTCGCCACACCCCAGGACCACAGACAACAGCACCACCTGTCGCCATGCCCCAGGACCACAGACAACAGCACAATCTGTCACCACGCCCCAGGACCACAGACAACAGCACCACCTGTCACCACGCCCCAGGACCACAGACAACAGCACCACCTGTTGCCATGCCCCAGGACCACAGGCAACAGCACTGTCTGTAGCCACGCCCCAGGACCACAGACAACAGCACAATCTGTCACCACGCCCCAGGACCACAGGCAACAGCACCATCTATAGCCACGCCCCAGGACCACACAGACAACAGCACCACCAGTCACCATGCTACCACGCCCCAGGACCACAGACAACAGCACCATCTGGGGCCACTCATGGCACTCAAGGCCACCCCAACCACACCCAAGTATCTAGGATTCCCAGGGCCACACAAGACCACCACGGCAGAGGTGGGAGTTTGGGCAGGAGTTTGGTTATGACGAGGCTGTGAGGCACAGATCCTGTAGAGAGTGCTGGGCTTGGGTGGGGCAAGCAGGGTCAGGTGGGGGAGGGTGGGAGAGGCTGGAAGTGGGCAGGGTCAGGTGGGGGAGGGTGGGTCAAACAATGTCAGGTGGGGTCAGGTGGGGGTGGGTAGGGTCAGGTGGGAGAGGCTGGAGGTAAGTAGGGTCAGGTGGGGTCAGGTGGGGGTGGGTAGGGTCGAGTGGGGTCAGGGGGTGGGCAGGATCAGGTGGGGGTGGGTAGGGGTGAATGGGGGCGGGCAGGGTCAGGTGGGGTCAGGTGGAGGTGGGCAGGGTCAGGTGGGTATGGGTGGGGGTGAGCAATGTCAGGCGGGGTCAGGTGGGAGTAGGTGAGGTTTAGCAGGGTCAGGTGGGGGAGGGTGGGTCAAGCAATGTCAGGTGGGGTCAAGTGGGGGTGGGCATGGTCAGGTGGGGTCAAGTGGGGGGGTAGGGTCATGTGGGAGAGGCTGGAGGTGAGTAGGGTCAGGTGGGGTCAGGTGGGGGTGGGCAGGGTCAGGTGGGGGAGGGTTGGGGTGAGCAGGGCCAGGTGGGGTAGGGTGAGGGTGGGTGGGGGTGGGCAGGGTCAGGTAGGGAGGGTGCGGGAGGGTAGTGGTGAGCAGGGTCAGGTGGGTTAGGGTGGGGGTGAGCAGGGCCAGGTGGGGAGGGTGAGGGAGGGTAGGGGTGAGCAGGGTCGGGTGGGGAGGGTGGGCATGGGTGGGGGTGAGCAGGGTCAAGTGGGGAGGGAGGGGGAGGGTGGGGGTGGGCAGGGTCAGGTGGGGAGGGTGGGGGTGGGAAGGGTCATGTGTCTTCTCGCTCTTTGAGCTTTGGAGAAGCCATTTTCCACCCTGAGGGCGAGGGGTGCTGCATGGTGTTTGCGTCATACGGGGACCAGGAGTGCAGGTGCCCCACCTCGGAGAAGACACCGGGGCAGCCACGGCGCAGTGGGGGACCTGCCAGCGGCCAGCCGGGAACAACCACGCGTGGTGACTGTCTCCGGAGTCCCCGGGTGTCGAGAAGCCTCAGGCTGACCACGGCCACCCACAGGAAAGCTCTGTGTGCGCATGCTCAGCCTCTCGGGGTCTCAGGGGAGCTCTGATGGACGCTGGCGGCGTGGACCCAGCTCCGGGAGGAGGGGCGGGCTTTGCCCTGGTCCCCCTGGACCCAGCGCTGTGTCCGCAGCCGGGCAAGGCTTTGCCTCCTCCCCAGCAGAGCCACCGTGGCTCCGAGGTGGGGCCGAGGCCCCCCCCTGTGATGCCGCCCCGTGCCTGGTCCCAGCAGAGCCGCCGTGGCTCCGAGGTGGGGCCGAGGCCCCCCCCCGTGGTGCCGCCCCGTGCTTGGTCCCAGCAGAGCTGCCGTGGCTCCGAGGTGGGGCCCCCCGTGATGCCACCCCGTGCCTGGTTCCAGCAGAGCTGCCGTGGCTCCGAGGTGGGGCCGAGGCCCCCCCTGTGACGCCGCCCCATGCCTGGTGAGGAAGGGCTCCCGGCAGGGTGGCTGCGAGCGTCCCATTTGTGGGGTCCTGGGCTCGGAGTGGAAGCCAGGGCCTTCGAAGCTGCAGGCCTGGCCCCTCAGGAGCCCCGCCGGCATCCTCTGGCAAGGCCGCGAACCCCGGTGACGTGCATGGGGTCTCACTCACTCACGGGGAGCCACCACCCATCAGCCTGCCCAGGGCCACTCTCCAGCCTGACGTCTGAACCAGGGGTGAGCCCGTCCAGGTAGGGGCCGTGCAGGACGCAGTCACCCAAGTTCCAGCCCAGTCACGGTCGTGAAGGTGTGGCACCTGCCACCCCCTGCTCAGGGTGGAACTCGCCTGCTGCAGCTGGCCCCGGCCGCCCGCACCCGACTGGAACCCGACACGCACTGTCCACGGGAGCTCCTGCGACACCGCCGGAGACCCAGCCCCGCAGTCCAGCTTCCTGTCCGTCACATGGTCTCTGCGCATCACAGCACGGGCGCGCCCCACAGAGCTCCCCGACACCTCTGTAACACGGGGTGCAGAAGACAACTCCCCTGTTTCCTGTGATACCGTTCACGGGCGCGGCACTGGTGCAGGGGGAAGATGCCACTTGGGACCCCGGCGTCCCCTATGAGAGTGCCTGGGTGCAGGTCCCATCTCCGCCCGACCTCAGCTTCCCGCTCCCTGGGAGGCAGCAGCTGAGGGCCACCCACGCGGGAGACTGGACGGAGTGAGTTCTGGGCTCCAGCTTTGGCCTGGCCCAGCTCCGGATGTTGGAGGCATCTGGGGAGTGAACGAGCAGACGGAAGATCTGTCTCAACTCCACAAAATTTGGGGAAAACATAGTGAAAATGGAGAGTTTCTCCTCGTCCGCATCCCAGGGAGCTCAGAGCGGCACGCTGTTTTCTCCGTGCTGGTCCGTGTGCATTTCAATCACCTTTGTAGGAAGGAGCGCGTCCCAGACCACGCCAAACGTCTACTACAAAACACCGTGACTGCTTTTCATGCAACGCGACAGGTGGTGGCGCGCCCACGGTGCCCACGGAACATGCAGCTTGTCTTTGTCCATGAAACCGCCTGGGAAGGAAGTCCTGCTAAGCCGTGTGCTCCGCGGCCCCCTGCCGTCCACACAGCAGCACCCAGGGTGGCCCCGTGGAGCAGCCCTTGCGGTCCCCGCGAAGGACAGGAGAGAATTCCTCTCCTGCTGGTGTGGGCATCCTTGGTGCCTGCCTGGACTGTGCGTGCGTGCGTGCGTGTGTGCATGTGTGTGTGTGCATGGTGTGCGTGTGTGTGCATGTGTGTGTGCACTCAAACCAGAGACAGAGAAAGGAAGAAGAGCTGTGGCCAGGCGGAGCACTCCCGCCTGCTGGCTCACTCCCCAGATGCTGGGCCAGGAACTCCATCAGGGCTTCCCGCGGGTGGCAGGGGCCCAAACGCTCAGCCGTCACCGCGGGGCGCTGGCATCTGCAGCAGAGCTGGGGTTGGACGCAGGCACCGCGGTGTGGGACGCCGCTGCCAGGCCAAGGGCCCGCCCGTCTCACTCACAATCTCCCTGGAAGTCAGCATCCCGCAGACGACACAGACCTGCACCAGGCAGGGTGCCGTCATCCAGGAATCGCAGCCCTGTCCACAGACACAGAGGGCGAGCCC
Source organism: Sylvilagus floridanus (assembly GCA_949820135.1). NCBI lineage: Eukaryota > Metazoa > Chordata > Mammalia > Lagomorpha > Leporidae > Sylvilagus > Sylvilagus floridanus. The sequence continues at coordinate 100,529,839 of OX463246.1, read as the reverse complement.
GGCCTCCTGGCGGCTTCGCTTGGCTCTGCTGGCCGCTCACTGTCCGGCGCTGAGCAGCCTGGGCGGCTCTGACCAGATCCCGCCCTGGGGGCCCCACACCGACCCCCGCACACAGACCCGTCTTGGACTGGAGCCGAGGCCCCTGACGGCTGTCCACTGCCTGCAGGCTGGGCAGTGATGTGGTGCCCCGGTTCACCCAAGGACTCTGTCAGCACCTGGTGGCTTGGGGACAGCTGGACGGCACGCCAGGCTCCCTGTGTCCCCCTCCCTCCTGCCGGCCCCCAGCCCAGTCCCTGCTTGGAGAGGTGAATTCAGTCAGTCTACATCCTGGGGCAGGACATGGGGCCAAGTCAGGCGAGACGCAGGACTCCAGAGCGGGCCACGGGGCCACGTGCAGGAGGTGTCGCCGTGGCTGGGGCTACTGCGGGGCCATTCCTCTCCTACCCCCCTCCCCGCCCGCTCCTCACCACAGGCTCTGAGCCCCCATGGTCACCCTGACCACAGCCCTGGCCAAAGGTCTCGCAGCAGTGACTTCCAGCATGAGTTGGGGCCCCCGGGCAGAGCCGAGAGGACACGGCTAATGCATCAGTGTCTCCAACAGCGAGCTAGGTTCATGTGGCTGAGCCAGAGCCGCGTGCAAAGGAGAGGTGACGCATCTGGTCTGGAACAGACGACCAGAGACCCCAGCGCCTTTAACGACCACGGCTCTCTGTGCTGGGATGAGCGACTGGCGCAGCGTCCAGGTGAGTCCTCGAGCACTGACCTCCCCCAGCACAATGTGGCCCCTGGAGCTCTGCCTGAGCCTCAGCCCTGCCTAGCAGGCCAGTGAGCAGAGCCAGCACCCCCCAGGCACCCGGACACCCTTCTCTGGGCAGCTTTGCTCCTCCCAGCACTGACACTGACCACATCTGGGGAGATCCTGGACACGCACTCTATTCCAGACACCACAATGACTGTCCAGGGCTCCAGGGAGACCTGGGCAGGTCCCTGGGTCATCTCAATGGGTGCTGGTTGTCAGGGGGCTCCTGCCCAGGTCCCTGAGCCATTGCCTCCGGGGTGCAGTGTTGGCTCAGGGGCAGGTGCCGAGGTCTGGGATTCAACCCCACTGTGCGCCCTGCCAGGTGGCTTGCTTGGGCCCTGACACCCCCGGGGCTGACCCCCAACAGAGACGGCACATGGCGCTCCCAGGCTCCCGTGAGGACGGAGGGAGAACACCTGGAAGGGGTCAGTGCTGAGTGGGCACCTGGGCTCTCCAGTGCTGCTGCCTGGGCTTAGTGGCCTCGAGGGCTCTGAATAACCAGTAAGATGGACGAGTGACCAACAGCTGATGGGTGGACAGGCAGTGTAAACCCTGGTGGCTGACAGATGATAGATAACATATGCATGGATGATGACAGACATGAGTGACAGGTGGACAGGTGATGGATGGGTAGAAAGACAGGGACACAGACGGATGATGGACAGGTGATAGACGGATCCCAGACTGACGGACAGATGGGGACGCTATCTCATCCAGTGCTTGGACTCCCCGACAAAGCAGCACCATGGGTGAGCCTCGGGACAGCCTCCCCTGGGGGCGGGGCAGTGTGCCCCAGTCCTGGTCACTGCGGGCCACGAGGGAGGGCCCGGGCAGCAGCATGGCGCACGCACGCACAGCAGCGTGGGGAGGTCGCGGCTGGCGCCTGGGGCCTGGGGGCCACGTCCCTGCCAGGTTACCTTTCAGAAGGGGGCAGATCTTCCAGACGCCAGCGGCTCCTTCCCTGTTGAACTGCCCCAGGGCCAGCTCCATGTAGAACAGCGGCGTCCCGGCGATCACCATGAACAGCAGGTACGGCACCAGGAAGGCACCTGCGGGCCCGGCAGCACCTGGCGCTCAGGGGCCGCCTCTCCTCCTCGGGGCTCGGGCCCAGCTGCCACCCTCCAGCAGGGAGCCCAGGCTGGGTGTGCAGCCCCCACGGCAGGGCCCCGTGTTCCTCCTGAGACCCCAGTGGGGACGCATGGACGCCCCGCCCTCGGCCTGGCCCCGGGGCTGCCCTCCCTCCGTATCCCCGGGGGTCTGTGAGGGGGCAGGACTGAGCCTGCAGAGCTGTTCGCTGGCAGTGGCTGCTGCAGGGCGCGGGGGGGGGGCTGCTCCTCTTATTCCTGCCCCACCCAGGCACAGCTGGGGGTCTCGGTGCTCAGCCTCTGAATCCCCCTAACTGGACACACCTGTGTTCTGGGGTGGGGAGGGGAGGCATGGAGACCCCTCAGCTCTGTCTTTGGGCACAGAGGCCTTAGTCTCCTCTCTCCGCTGGGTTCCCACGGTGACTGCGGGAACCGGGCGGGGCATGGGAGGACCGAGGCGAGGTGGGAATGAGCTCCCATTCACGCGGCTTCCAGAGCTCTTCAGGGGACGCAGCCCGTCACCCCAGCTTTCGCTGGACGTAGCCACAGCTGCAGGACTGGCTGAGCTCTGGCAGGGGCGGGGGCCGGGCTGCGGCGCAGTCCCCGGCAGCTGGTGCCCTGTGCAAACTGGGGCCCCGGGGCCACCGTTGCCTGAGATTTTTCCTTCCAAAGTGGGAGCAGCTCTGGAAACAGCAGCGCTGGGGCGCCTCTGCCTGCACCCACGCGTCCTGGCTTCCAGCCTCACTTCCTGGCTGTAATGCAGGCCCAGAACCAGGGTGCCCACGTGGGGACGGCTGCTCTGGTGCCCACCCCGCCACTGCGCACCTGGGGTCCAGGGGCACTCACCTCCGCCGTTTTTGTAGCACAGGTAGGGAAACCGCCAGACGTTGGCCAAGTCCACAGCGAAGCCAATGACCGAGAGGAGGAAGTCGATCTTCTTGCTCCAGGTCTCGCGCTCCGGAGCCGCCACGCACGGCGGCCCGATGAGGGTGGAGTTGGTGAGCTGCACCCCATTGCGCTCCTTGACGAGCGTGAGCTCCACGGCCCGAGGGCCCGTGGCGTTGGGCTCCTTAGCTGGGGCCACTGTGGCTGACACAGGTGCCACGGAGCACTTGCTCTTACTCATGGCCGACCTGCGATCTCAGGATTCCGCGCTTCTTCCCTCTTGGTCAGCAGCCCACGTGGGAAAGAAACGCAGAGCAGAGCCTTAGCCGGGCCTCGGTGCCGCGCCAGGAGCAGAGGCCCGGCACTCCCTTCCCCTGCGGGGAAGAAACAATGCTCCTGGGACGCAGAGCCAGGGCCGAGGACGGCCGGAGACGCCGGTTCTCGTGGGGGCTGGGACGGCCCACGGAGCCTGGCGCCCTCACCCCATCCCCTGCGATGCTTGCACGGCCTCGAGTTTGCTGACAATGACCGCTTCCAGGGTGTGGCTTTGCGCTCAAGGAGCCGCACTCGAGAGGCTGGACCTCGGGCTCAGGTGCTCTCCACACCCAGGAATGAGAGCCACGCTACAGAACCAAACCCAGCCGCCTTGACTGTGAGTCTATACAAACGACCGACCGGCACACGCTCTCTTCAAAGAACGCCCGTCCAATCACATCCCCGCAGCCCTGAGCGCAGGGGCCCACCTGCGGGCATGGATGCAGCGCTGTGGCAGGCGCTCACCTGCGGCACACGCCGGCTCGTGCACTGCCCCCCCCCCAGCAGGTCACCTGCTTCCGGGTCACTGCCATGAAGCTGGGCAGCGCAGTGTGTGGGGGTGGGGAATGCAGCAGGTGGATTTGCAGAAGGGCGGCTTTGGACTCCACCAGCACTGATCTTGCTGCGCGCACACACCACACAGGGGTGCACACACAGGCACACACGTGCACACACCCCATGGAAGCAGCAGCTCGCACGGGTCCCTTCCCTCGGCCTCGGGGTCTGAACGCAGTCCCACAGCTCTCCTGCCTGTCCACCGCTAGTGACGACCCCAAGTTCCTCAGGCACGCAAAACACGGCAGCGGGTGGGGCCGGTCTGCGGGGTCCAGGGGAGGAAGGAGCGACAAACCCCAGGTTTCCCCCACCGCTTGGCCCTCCAAGGCGCGACGGGGCGCTCACCCCATGCGCCCCAGGCGCTTGATCAGGAAGAGAGGGTGGCGCGGGCGTTTTCCCGGGACCCTCGCCGCGAGCCTGGAAGCGCTGAGCCCACCACCGCGCCCCGCGCTTGCTCAACACGGGACGTGAAACCCCTCGGAGGGAAAACCATCCCGGCCGCATCTGGGGCGCTCCGCAGCCGCGCGGGGTCCGGCAAGGAGCAGCCGGGCTCGCTGCCAGCGGCGGCGGACGAGGGCCTGCGCTGCACTCTCGCTCGGGCGCCGACCTCGGCTTCGGTCGGCCCTGCGCACCCCGACTCCCGACGACTTTCGGAGACTGCGCCTCCGACGGCTACAGCCCCCACCCGGGGCGCCTCAGCCTCAGCCTCAGCCCGGGGTCTGCGAGGGGGCGGCGTGGCACGGAGACTTCGGAGGGAGCGCCCGGCTTTACCTGCTCGCCCGACCGCGACACTGGAGGCGCTGCGCTCCGCGAAGCCTCCGCTGGCTCTGGCTCGACCGCGGTGCGCGGTCGCCGCTGGGGCTCTTATCAGGTCGTGGGGTCCGCCCCGCCCGCCGTCGGGGGCGCCCCTCCGCCCTGGCTCCGCCTCCGCCCCGCCCCGGGCCGCGCCCCGCAACCCACTCCGGGCACCCAGAGCGCTGGGAGGCTGCGGTGGCCCCTGCGTCCGGATCCTCGCGGCCGAGCTGGGCGCTTTCCAGGCGGGAACAGTCTGGGTCACCACCGCCTCCGCCCGGCACACAGGCTCTGGCCTTCGGGGGGTCTAGGTCGCAAGCGTCCGAGCGAAGCCTGGGACTTGGAGACCCCCGTGGGGAGCGCGCAGGGAACGAACGGCGCCGGACCCCGCGGGGCAGAGCTCCAGCAGGTCACCCTCCTCGCTGTCCCCGCGGCTGCACCGACCCCTTTCCTCACCGTTCCCTTCCCTGCAGCCGCCTTGCGCATAGGACAATATCCCTCCACCCTACCGGTGCAGGCGGGCAGCGCTGGGGGACAGCAGTGGTGTCCCGGCTGCACCCCCAGCCGCATCGCTGTGACCCGGGTCTCTGGACCCCGCTGCTCCGCCATGCCTCTCGTCAGGCGCCCGGGGTCTCAGGGCCACCAGGTACCCGCTGTCCACAGGCACGCCGACTGCAGGGACGCGGGTACCTGGTGGTGCGCAGGCCGGCGGGTAGGGCCGGGGCCTCCACTGAGTCAGGGAGAGGAGCGAGCCCCACTGTCCTTGGCCACCTGCGGTGTGCACCACTGGGAACCAAGGGGCTGCGGGCGATGCGCAGTTGAGGGAGGCCAAGGGAACTCGCACCTCTCTGGGTAGGGACACAGGCAAGACGCAGGAAGCCAGGGTCCAGTGCAGCCAGGGGATGGCGACCGCGCCTCCAGGTGAGCAAACCCACCCAGACGCCTGCCCTCCGCCTCCCCACACCCTTTGCTTTTCCGCTGCCTGTGGGCCCTCGTGGCTGTCAGGATCCCTGGGCCCTGCGGCCGTCTCAGCCCGGCCTGCACCCCTGTTCAGCAGAGCAGGGAAAGTGTCCCTGCATGCTCCTGGCGTCAGAGCCACGGACTCCCCACTGCTGCGGTGCCCCCCCCCCGTGGCCTCCCTTCTCCTCCCCGCCGCTGCCACGTCCCGGCTGGTGCCCAGGGCTGGCGCTGCCTACACCCCGGAGCTCTGCAGGCTGAGAAGGAGCAGAAAGGAGGGTGGTCACGTGGCCTCTCCGTCCACCGGGCCACCATGAAACACGGACGGGGGCTAAGACCGCGTTTGGTTCTCACCATATGCAGCCCGAGGTCCAAGGTGCAAGATTCCGTGTGCTCTGAGGGGCAGCTTCCGGGAGCTTCCTGCGTCTGTCCTTGGCCCGAGTGCCCACCTCCTGATGCCATCACGTGGGGCAGCTGTCACAGGTCGGCCTATGACCACGTGCCCTGGACTCTGAAAGGCGCCCACTGGCGTGGATGAGGCCGCCAGGAGCCTGCAACAGCATCGGCCAAGGAAAAGGCCTGCGGGTGGCTCGGCGCTGGATCCCATGGGGGGGGGGTGTCTGGTGACTGTTCTGCGAAAAAAAGACGTGCAGAGGGGCTGGGAGCCGAGCAGGAGTGCAGGGCAGGGCTGAGGGGGGAAGGGACACACGTGCGACACGCAAGCAGGGAGCCTGGCCACGCGTGACCCCGCTCCTGCAGCCGGCAGGCCAGAAGGGACCGCCCGCCGCCACCCTGACTTCTGCTGGCCCTTTTCCTAGGGCGAAGCAGCCGTGGGCATTCTCAGGTGGCAGCAAGGCCTCCAGGTGACAGACACAGAGCCCCCAGACCCCAGGTCTCCGTCCTCCCAGCGTGGGACCCTCCCTGGGCCTGCTCAGGCAGATCCGGTGTGGCTGTGAGCTGATTAAAGCTGACTGAACGGCCGACCTCTGCTTGCCGGGAACTGGGGCCTAAATGCCAAGCCAGCCGTATCCCGGGCACCGCTGCCTGGCCGTGCTGGCCCAGAGCCGCGGAGGGACAGCCTGTGGCTGCCGGCTGCTGCCGTGTGGGGGCCCCACGCTGGGCACCGCCCACTGGGGGCCCGTGTGCTCCCCCCACCTTCGAGAGGATGGGGGCTGTGTGCTGGGGTCAGGCCTCAGCTGCAGAACCCCCCGGAGGCTGAGGCTGGGGGCGGTAAGCGCAGGCTCTGCGTGAGCTCCCGGAAGCCGTGTTTGGGGTCAGCGGTTTGGGGGCATGGTTGTCAGGAAGCTCCCCCAGCCGCCCCCTGCCTGGTGCCATGACAGGACGGTGGGAGGGGGCTCCGACCCTGACTGCTCAGTGGTGTGGCCAGGCGACATGGCGCGGTCAGGGTGACCTGGGCTGGCCCCCCTGGCCTCGCGTGGTCAGGTAAGGGTGGCTTCTGTCCTGGGGTGCAGGGACTGTGGAGGTGGGGACGGACACAGGGTGATGGGTCAGCGCCCGGCAGGGAGTGTGGGGATGGGGCCAGCTGCAGCAGGCGGTGCTGGGCTCCTGTGCCTGCTGCAGCCCTGTGCCCTCCCGCGCCCACACCCAGGAGGCCCTGGGCTCCGTCCTGACCCTTTCAGGGCAGGCTGCTCCCGTCCCGGTTCTTCTGCTGGCTGATGTGGTCCCCCCTAGCTCTGCAGGGGGCAGTGAGGCAGAGGCCACAGGAGGGTGGGGCCCAGGGCTGTGGGTGCATTCCTCCTACCCCGCAGACCGGCTGCAGGCCCAGGGGATCTGCTCTGCTGTCTGTCCTGTCTGTGCTGGGCTGATGCCGACACCACATCCTCAGAGCAGTGCCCAAACCCACGGGGAGGAGGCAGGAGCTCCTTTTGTCCAGGAGCCTGGGGAGCTGAGGGGCAGAGCCGGGACCCCCGCCCTGCGCCGATCTAGCGACGCCAGACCTCCAAGTGGCTTCAACCCTTCAACAAAGCGTGATGCACCCGGAGCTTCCAATCCAGGCAAGATCTCTGTTACTTATTTTAATTTGTTTTTATTTATTTGAAAGGGGGGGGAGAGATCTGCCATTCGCTGGTTCACTCCCCAGATGCTCCTCCAACTGGGGCTGGGCTAGGCTGAAGCCAGGAGCCAGGGGCTACATCCGCGTCTCCCACGTGGGTGACAAAGACTGAGCACCTGGGTCACCTTCCGCTGCTCACCCAGACCCTTCACAGGGAGCTGGATGGAAGCAGAGTGCGGGCTCCGGTGTGGGATGCTGGCTCAGGCTCTGGTGTGGGATGCTGGCTCAGGCTCTGGTGTGGGATGCTGGCTCTGGATGGGGTGTGGGATGCCGGCTCCAGGCTCCGGTGTGGGATGCTGGCTCCAGGCTCCGGTGTGGGATGCTGGCTCTGGATGGGGTGTGGGATGCTGGCTCTGGATGGGGTGTGGGATGCCGGCTCCAGGCTCCGGTGTGGGATGCTGGCTCCAGGCTCCGGTGTGGGATGCTGGCTCTGGATGGGGTGTGGGATGCTGGCTCTGGATGGGGTGTGGGATGCCGGCTCCAGGCTCCGGTGTGGGATGCTGGCTCCAGGCTCCGGTGTGGGATGCTGGCTCTGGATGGGGTGTGGGATGCCGGCTCCAGGCTCCGGTGTGGGATGCTGGCTTCGCAAGCAGTAGCTTAACCCATGCTCCTCAACACCAGAGTCCGGGATACTTTTTCTTTAATGCTTGCCCGTTTCCTCCCGGGCTGCTTTCCTACGCTCCTGTCACTACCTCATCTCCAGGTGCCGGGCGCACAGACCAGGAGAGGCATCGTCGGTCTCGCTGTTTGGCCCTGGTTGTGCATCAGGTGCCCGCGGGAGTGCACCGACCTGGCCAGGGCACACTTTGGGAGGTCCACCCCAGGGGCCCGCGGGGACACCAGACACGGAAGCGAAGCCGTACTAATTCCAGGCCTTTCAGAGCCAGCCCGGTACAGCCAGGGGATCAGCGAGGTCACTCCGCATTGTCCCCAGTCTGGAATGCGGCTCAGCGTCCGCTCAGCATCTGCCAGAACCCAGGGCTGCCGTGCCCAGCCAAAGCCCTCAGGACCGCGTCTGCCCAGCAAAATGCCCCGCGGGCTGGCGAGCGGAGGAGGGGTGATGCGGTCCTGGAGGCTGGGGCATGCCCGGGCCTCTCCAGAGGGGCGGGGGTCTCAGCGGCTGGGGCGCAGGTGCCAGTGCCCGACTGCCCAGCCAGGGGCGGGGAGCTGCTGTCCCTTCCCGCGCATGGGGACGCCCCCGGGCCTCCGCCCCCCACACCCCACTGTTGTGGGGATGCGCCCGCGAGCCGTCACTGCCTCATTCCCTGGGCCTGCACCGCCTCCGGCCCCACCCCTGGCTTGGTCCTTGCACTGCGACCCTCCCAGGCGCCCACATCAGACCCCGGAGAGCTGGGGAAGGAGAAAACAGAGTGGCCTCGCCGATGCCACGCTGGTCCCAGGTCTAAGAGGGCACAGAGCGCGAGACCTGCGGATAGGAAGGAAGGTCTGGAAAGTGGCATCTTCCCGCGCGTCCCGGGGCACGGGGCAGGGAGGCCAGAGCGGCTCTGAACACTCGCCATGCAAGTGCGGGACCGGGCCAGGCCCTGCGTGTGCAGGGGTCTCTGCGAGACCGGGTCTCGGCCCAGGGTGCGCACGGGGGGGCTCGCCGGGACCCAGACTGTCCCAAGGCGCTCTGGGATCTCTGTGGGACCTGGCCTCACCCTGGGGGGGGGGGTCCCGAAGGTTGAGAACCCGCGTTCCCAATGGCTCCCTGGAGACGTGCAGAAGCCGGGGCGGTCCTAGCTGCAGACTCTGTCCCAAACACACCGGGGGTTCTCTAAAGGGTCTGCTGCGACCCTGGTGCCCCCTCTGGGCGCCGGCGCCGACCTAGCGGCCGCAGGGTGGCCCGCAGCCACGCTGCGAGAGGCCCCGAGAGGCCCCGCACGTCCTGGGCACAGTGACCATGAGCAGGCACCTCCCTCCTGAGGGGCTGCCTGGGGGTCTCAGGACCTCAGCCCATGCCCTCCAACCACACCCACGGGCGGGGGTGTGTGTGTGGGCAAGTGAGCAGGTGCGCCAGCTCCTGGGATCAGGGACCCTGTGCCGCTGCAGTGGAATCCTATCAGCTGAATCCATTGCTGATATTTTTTAAAGGTTTATTTGTTTACTTTAAAGGCAGAGTTATGGAGAGGGAGAGGGAGGGAGGGAGAGAGCCGGCGCTTCCATCTGATGGTTCACTCCCCAAATGGCCCCAACAGTCAGGATGGTCCAGGCCCAGGCCAGGAGCCTGGAGCTCCACTGGGGTCTCCCAGGCAGCTGCAGGGGCCCCGGCACCTGGGCCATCTGCACTGCAGCACCGGCCCCACTTCGGATCTACCTCCCAGCTCCCAACAGCAATGCCCAGAGGCTATGGACAACAAGAGCCAGGATGCACTCGCCTCCTGACTCCTGGTTCCTTCCCCAGATCTGCGATTTTTTTTTTTCAAGATTTATTTTATTTATTTGAAAGACAGAGTTACAGAGCGAAGTAGAGACAGAGACAGAGAGAGAGGTCTTCCATCCGCTGGTTCACCCCCCAAGTGGCTGCAACGGCTGGAGCTGTGCCGATCCGAAGTCAGGAGCCAGGAGCTTCTTCCAGATCTCCCACGTGGGCGCAGGGGCCCAAGGACTTGGGCCGTCTTCTACTGCTTTCCCAGGCAATAGCAGAGAGCTGGATCGGAAGAGGAGCAGCTGGGACTAGAACCAGTGCCCATATGGGGTGCCAGCACTGCAGGTGGCAGCTTAACCGGCTAAGCCACAACACCGGCCCCTATTTTTCTTTTCTTTAAAAAAATTGTTTATTTAAGGCATGGGAGAGATTTTTCTATCCGCTGGTTCACTCCAAATCCATCTAACAGCCAGGGCTGGGCCAGCCCAAAGCCAGGAGCCCAGGGCTGTTGGGGTCTCCCGTGTGCATGGCAGGGACCCGAGTGCTTGAACCGTCAGTCAGGCCTCCCCCGCCCCCCGCCCCCGGGGTGTGCACCGGCAGGAAGCACCAGCAGTGGAGTCAGGACCAGAGCCAGACTTTCTGGCATGGGACGTAGGTGTCCCCAGTGCCGGCGTAACCGCTGCACTCCCGCCCCCTGGTGGTGGTGTTTTGAGGAGCAGGAGTTGTGAATTTTGATGAAGTCTGATGTATCGATGTTTCTTTTTATAGACCCCACCTTTAGTGTTGCATTGAAGAACTCCTTCCTGGGGCCGGCGCTGTGACATAGCAGGCAAAGCCGCTGCCTATGACGCCGGCATCCCATATGGGCGCAGGATCGAGTCCTGGCTGCTCCACTTCCCATCCAGTTCCCTGCTAATGGCCTGGGACAGCAGTGGAAGACGGCCCAAGTGCTTGGGTCCCTGTAGCTGCGTGGGAGACCTGGAAGACGCTCCTGGCTCCGGGCTTCAGCCTGGCCCAGCTCCAGCTGTTGTGGCCATTTGGGGAGTGCAGCAGCAGACAGAAGACCCCCCCCAACTCTGCCTTCAAACAAACAAATCTTAAAAAACAAAAACAAAAACAAAAAAACACTTGGCCGGCGCCATAGCTCACTAGGCTAATCCTCCGCCTGCGGCGCCGGCACACCAGGTTCTAGTCCCGGTCGGGGCACCGGATTCTGTCTCGGTTGCCCCTCTTCCAGGCCAGCTCTCTGCTGTGGCCTGAGAGGGCAGTGGAGGTTGGCCCAGGTCCTTGGGCCCTGCACCCCATGGGAGACCAGCAGGAAGCACCTGGCTCCTGGCTTCAGGGCGGCGCACAGCGGCCATTGGAGGGTGAACCAACAGCAAAAGGAAGACCTTTCTCTCTCTCTCTCACTGTCCACTCTGCCTGTCAAAAAAAATAAATAAATAAAAATAAAAAAACCTTTACCTACCTGAATATCACAATTTTTCTCTAAAATTTCCAGGAGTGTAGACTACACATTAGTGTGCGCTGTCCGTTTTAAAGCCACGAGGTGAGATGTGTGGCCAAGTTTGTTTTCCCACCTGCAGGCCCAGCTGTCCCGGTGCTGCCTGCTGGGGGTCCCCTCCCCCACGCGCTGGGCACTTTCTGGAAGAGCCGGCTGGGCCGCATGCACTGGACTTCTGGCCTCATTGGTTCTGATGTTGATACCGTGGGTGGAACTGTGCCCCTCCCCCATCACAGTCTGAGCCCTCACCCCAGGGGCTGCGGGGCCGACTGGGGCTGCGTGGGGTCCTCAGAGCAGCCCCAATATGATAGGACTGTGGCCTTGTGGGACAGGGAGGCGGCCGGCGGAGAGCAGGAGGAGGCCCCCTGCAGCCCCAGCCTGTGGGCCCCGGCACCCGTCAGTCACAAGCTCTGTCCCCTCCCAGCTGTCCTGGCCGTCTGGGCCCTCTGCCTCTGCACCGAAGGGCCTGTGGGGTTTGTCTGGGGTGGGGCTCTTGGTGCCGGAGGCTCCCTTCCGTGTTCTGCCTTAGCTGCGTCTCTGAAGTTGGATATATCAAGTTTTTATTTAAAGATCCCTTTTTTAAATATTTTATTTGAAAGCCAGAGAGACAGGGACAGAGAGGGCTCTCCCACCTGCTGGTCACTCCCCAGACGGCTGCAGCGGCCCGAGCTGGGCCAGGCCGAGGCCAGGGCCGGGAGCCCCTGTCCAGGTCTCCCGCAGGGGTGACGGGGCCCAAGCAGGAGCCGCCTGCTTCCCAGGTGCGTTAGCAGGGCGCTGCCCTGGAAGCGGAGCGGCCGGGGCCGGAGTCGGCGCTCAGTGCAGCGCCTGCCCCGTGTGTTCTCATTTTCATTGCGTGCAAAACGCATTTCAATTTCCCTTTTGATATTTTCTTTGACCTACTGTTATTTAGATATGCAACTAGCTTCCAAATATTGGAGGATTTTTCTGAACGCAGGAATGCTTCCTCATTCTCTCAGATACGCACCTTGTATTGATATCACATTTGTTTGCCTTTATTAGCGAGCCGAGTCTATAGCACTTGAATCGGTGAAGATTCACTGCGGCTCGCGAGCCGTGCAGAGCATCCCCGCGCCGCGCCGCGCCGCGCCGCGCCAGCAGCCTCGTGGGCTCGGCTATTATTGGCAGCGCCGCTGTGCAAACAGCCGCAGCCGCGCCTGCAGCCGGCTTCGCCCGGCGGCTGCGTCCCTGGGGCCCCAGCGCTGAAGTCTCGGTGCGATCGCCGGCTGCTCTGTTTGCCCTTGCGATCCTACCTGCCTCTGCTGAATGCATCTGGAAGCTCCGTTTTGGGCACATGAATATTTGGCCTGCTTTGTCCCCTCACTGGTGAGCCGGCTCCCTGGTCAGGAGACGACCTCGTGCGACGGGCTCGCAGTCCGCTCAGACATGGAGCAGTCGCTGGGCCTCCTCTGCCCCGTGAGACTCCCCGCCTGGCCCGGCTGGGTCTGCCCAGGCACCGGTGTGGCTGGGCCCCGCCTGGTGGCCACGCCGACGATCTCGGCTTCGTGGCCGGGGTGCCGGGGCCGTCCCCGGCGCGCTGCGTGCCGTCCGCTTGTCCACTGCCTGCTCTGTCCCCGTGCCCCGACGGCTCCCGGTTGAGGGGTCTCCATTTTATGCCATTGCCCCCGCTTTGCTGGGTTTTGCAGGCTGTCTCACGGCTGCCTTAGCGTTTAGCCTGCGTGCCCAGCTTGTCCGTCTGCCTTCACGGGACACTGGCCCTCACGCGGCCTGAGAACTTGACCGGGTAGCTGGCTGTCTGGGCTTTCGCAGCCCCGGGAGGCGCCATTGCTTTGCTTGGGCTCCACAGTCCCCTCCAGAGACATGACGTGACATGACGTGAGCCGTGCTTCTGCCGGGTCTGGGATCCAGGTGTGTGCCGGTGTCGCCGACCTCCGCAGGAGCGGAGCCAGCACTGCCTGCGAGGCGGACTCATTCCGTCAGCTTCCGACTCTGAAAAGCCTGTGCTTCACCGTCTGAAACACATTCCTGGGCGGGCGCTGCGGCGGAGTGGGCAAAGCCACGGTCTGCAGCTCGGCACCGCCTGTGGGTGCTGGTTCGAGTCCCAGTTGCTCCACTTCCTATCCAGCTCTCTGCTGTGGCCTGGGAAAGCCGTGGAAGACGGCCCAAGTGCTTGGGTCCCTGCACCCACGTGGGAGACCTGGAGGAAGCTCCTGGCTCTGGCCTGGCCCAGCCCTGGCCATTGCGGCCATCTTTTGGGAGTGAACCAGCAGATGGAAGACCTCCCCCTCCCCCTCCCTCCCTGTAACTCTGAAAATCAATCAATCAATCTTTAAAAAGCTGTTCCTGCTGGGCAGGGGCGTCTGGGCTGAGGCCTGCACTGTTGCTGCTTCCCGCCCGTGCTTCTGTGCCGGGGCGGCCGTTCCTCCCCAGCGCGGGGGGGGGGGGGGGGGGGGGGGGGCGGCTGTCGCGGCGTCGCCTCCTCCCTGCTGCTTCTGCCGAGTGGCTCCACGGTGGCTCTGCAGAGCAGGCTGCGCGGCTCCTCCTTCAGACGCCGGCCCCGCGGCCCGCACAGCGGGTCTGCGCCTTGGTCCACCTGCGCCTGCTGCGGCTCTCCCTCTACGGCTCCTGCCCCAGGACCCTTCCTGCTCAGGGCCGCCCGCTGGCTGAGTGGCGCCGGGCAGCACAGCAGGTTCTCTGTGGACGGAGGGAGACGCCGCTGTGCCGTGTACCCTTCTGCAGCCCGGGAGCCACCGGATCCAGACGTCACGGGTTTCCCATGGAGTGGCAGACGCAAGCGCTAGGGGCCGCCCCTGCTGCCTCCCAGGGCGCCAGGACTTGAACCACGGCCCAGGCGCCGGCCCCCAGCGGACGTGGGATGCTTGGCAAGTGCGGTCAGTTAGCCACTTTGCTCGCTACGTGGACGATCCGCCCTTTGCTTTCTTCTCGCTGCTTTCCTGTATGTTAACAATTCTGTCTCTGCTTTCGTTTTCTCTGGGGGCTCCGATGCCCAGGGGAGGCCTTGAAATCACATGGGCCCTTCGTGCAGAGCCCATGGCCGCCCTCCTGTTTCTAGAAAGTTCCTCCCAGCAGAGTGCTCGAGTGAGTTCTGCCCTCCGTCTCCAACCCCATCAGTCTCCAGGCATCCACTCTCTTTCTTTTTATTTAGTTTTCTTTTTATTTTTTTGACAGGCAGAGCGGACAGTGAGAGACAGAAAGGTCTTCCTTTTGCCGTTGGTTCACCCTCCAATGGCCGCCGCGGCCGGTGCACTGTGATGATCCGAAGCCAGGAGCCAGGTGCTTCTCCTGGTCTCAATGGGGTGCAGGGCCCAAGCACTTGGGCCATCCTCCACTGCCCTCCCTGGCCACAGCAGAGAGCTGGCTTGGAAGAGGGGCAACCGGGACAGAATCTGGCGCCCCGACTGGGACTAGAACCTGGGGTGCCGGCACCACAGGCAGAGGATTAGCCTAGTGAGCCACAGCGCCGCCCCGGCGTCCACTCTCACGAGCCTTGCTGTGTTTTTGTCGTGTTTACTGCGCTGGGTGTTTCCTGGGCTTTTTGGATGCTGAGTTTGGAGATTTAGAAAAACCCTGGGCACAGTGCTGTCGCTTTTACGCCGCCCTCCCACAGATAATAGGTGACAGATAATTAGGCGTTGTCCCGAAGGCTGCCTAAGTGTGGTCTCTTTCTCCCACGCGGCACTGGGGTTACACGGCACACGTACCGGGCGCCCTGTGGACGCTGGCCGCTCCTCGCCCCAGCCGCTGCCCCTCCTTTGGGGAACATCCCAGAGTTGCATGGGAGGACGGGTGGGGCCCAGGGCTCAGCCACGCAGGGCTGGCCAACACCAGTGACCTGGGCCGATGCGGTGCTCACAGGGCCCAGGGCTCAGCCCCCAGTATGGCGCTCTTTACGGGAGGGGGACACAAGCCCCCAGAGGCAGGTTGGTCCTACTGGACGCCACTGCTGGGGGCTGTGCCCATGTTAATACACTTATTCCAGATGCGACCTGTCTGCTTTGTGCCAAGACCATCTGTGACTGGTGAACAGCTTGTTCCCTACTGCCCAGCCCCGAGCACAGGGCCAAGGGACCGACTTACAGCGAAGGAGGCAGCAACAGGTGCACAGGCCCTGCCCTCCCACCCCTCCCCTGTCACCCAGGCTGCTGGGACTACAGGTGCACAGGCCCCTGCCCTCCCCACCCCTCCCCTGTCACCCAGGCTGCTGGGACTACAGGTGCACAGGACCCCCCCTCACCCCTGCCATCACCCAGGCTGCTGGGACTACAGGTGCACAGGCCCTGCCCTCCCACCCCTCCCCTGTCACCCAGGCTGCTGGGACTACAGGTGCACAGGACCCCCCCTCACCCCTGCCATCACCCAGGCTGCTGGGACTACAGGTGCACAGGCCCTGCCCTCCCACCCCTCCCCTGTCACCCAGGCTGCTGGGACTACAGGTGCACAGGACCCCCCCTCACCCCTGCCATCACCCAGGCTGCTGGGACTACAGGTGCACAGGCCCTGCCCTCCCCACCCCTCCCCTGTCACCCAGGCTGCTGGGACTACAGGTGCACAGGACCCCTGCCCTCCCCATCCCTCCTCCCCCTGTCACCCAGGCTGCTGGGACTACAGGTGCACAGGCCCCTGCCCTCCCCACCCCTCCCCTGTCACCCAGGCTGCTGGGACTACAGGTGCACAGGACCCCCCCTCACCCCTGCCATCACCCAGGCTGCTGGGACTACAGGTGCACAGGACCCCTGCCCTCCCACCCCTCCCCTGTCACCCAGGCTGCTGGGACTACAGGTGCACAGGCCCTGCCCTCCCCACCCCTCCTCCCCCTGTCACCCAGGCTGCTGGGACTACAGGTGCACAGGACCCCCCCTCACCCCTGCCATCACCCAGGCTGCTGGGACTACAGGTGCACAGGACCCCCCCTCACCCCTGCCATCACCCAGGCTACTGGGACTACAGGTGCACAGGCCCTGCCCTCCCCACCCCTCCCCTGTCACCCAGGCTGCTGGGACTACAGGTGCACAGGACCCCCCCTCACCCCTGCCATCACCCAGGCTACTGGGACTACAGGTGCACAGGCCCTGCCCTCCCCACCCCTGCCCCGTCACCCAGGCTGCTGGGACTACAGGTGCACAGGACCCCCCCTCACCCCTGCCATCACCCAGGCTACTGGGACTACAGGTGCACAGGCCCCTGCCCTCCCCACCCCTCCCCCGTCACCCAGGCTGCTGGGACTACAGGTGCACAGGCCCCCTGCCCTCCCCACCCCTCACCCTGTCACCCAGGCTGCTGTGAGTTGAGGACAGCTTGCACGCTGCCTCGCAGGTGGATCCAGGAGAGGCTCCTCTGTTGGGGCAGAGGTTCCTGCGGGGCTGCCTGGGCCGCGGTTCCCCTCCACCTGCCTGGCCCATCATGGCTCTGGTCCCGCTGGCCAGGGCAGCAGGAGGGGCCGACAAGAAGACGCAGCACCCTGCCTGGCTTCTCCCCTTTTCCCTGAGCCACGTGACTGCGTGGGCATCGTGGCAGGGACACAGCCCTGCCCCAGGGCGGGGAGCACGCCTACGTGGCCACGCAGCGAGCAGGGCACCGTCTCCTCTGCCACACCAGGCTCCTCCCGCTCCTGAGGACGGAGTCCTCCCGGTGCCCACACTGTTGCCTGCACGGGGATGCAGCAGCCATGGTGACCCAGGCCGCCCGATGGGCAGAGGCGTGCTCCTGGGGGTGGGCGGGACCAGGGCCACCCCTCCCGCTCGAGATCGGTGAAGCAGAGGAGATGCCCCCCCCCCCAATCCGGGAAGCAAAGTGCTGGCCACCCCGGGAGGGGTCTGATGCCGGCCCGGAAGCTGGGCTGGGCAGACGGAGCCGCTGGCTGTGGGGCTGGAGTCCAGGCCCCAACTGTCCAGCAGCCGTGGTGACCCCCGCCCTGTCCTCGCGGGGCCCGGCGCATGCCGACCACGAGTCCCCTTGCTCTGGCCCTGCCGCCTGGAGCAGGCAGTGTCTGTGTCGGAGAGAGGAGGAGTCACGACGCACGGGGCTGCTCCGAGGGGGGGCAGGGCAGGGTGGGGGTGCAAGATGGGCCGCAGGGAAGCCACTCCCAGCCCCTCCTCCCGGGGACTTCTGCTCGGGCCCAGCGTCCGGGAGGCCATCGGGGACTCCCTGACGGTTTCTGGGGGCGGCTCCGGAGCGCTGAGCTTGTCCGAGTGCCCCACTCTGTACAGATGCAACAGGGAGCGGCGGAGCCGGGGACTCGGGGGTGGGGGTCCCCGCTGCGCCCCAACACGAGCCCCAGGACGTGTTTAAAGCAACCGACGGCCACACACGTCTGCCTTCTGCACGCGCCCGCCGCCGTCTGCGGGATCAGAATGTTCCAGAACGTCTCCAGGCCGTCTCGGCCTCTCCCACGCGGGCTCCGGCGGCCTGGCTCGTCTGGTGCCGCCCAGCGAACACGACGCGAAGGAAACACGCCCTCCAGTACCAAGTCTCCCCGCTTTATTGAACCCCCGGCCGCGGTGGGGGCGGCCCTCGGCAGGAGCAAGCATCCGCTCCGAGTCCGGCCGTCGGGGACGCGGCGACGCCGGCCCCGTCATCGGCCGCGCGTGGAGCCTCTCGGCTCGCTGGCCTCCGTCACTGGCCGCTCCGGTCCCCGCGGGAACCCCGACTCCGCGTCCTGGGCCTGAGGCGGGCGAAGCAGAAACGCAGCCGCCCGCGGCCCGCGCCTCCCCGCGCTAGTCCGGCGGCCCACGCGGCGGCCTCCGCCTGCGGCCCGCGCCGTCCACGCTGAAGTCCGCGCAGAAGCCGTTGGCCGGCGTCCGCTCGCGCCGCAGGAACTCCTCCGCGAAGCCCGGGCGCGCCTGCGCGAACCTGCGGAAGTCGTCTGCGGACACAGGGCGGCCGCGTGGGTGCGGGGCCCGGGCGTGGACCCTGCGGGCGCCCCCCAGCTGCTCCTGCTCCGGGGAACCCTAAAACGCAGAGGGCACGCGGCCCGCAGGCTCGCGCGGCAGGGGCGGGGCTCGAGCAGGGCGGCGCGTGGGGCCCCACTCACCGAACGTGATCCTCCCGTTGTCGTCCGCGTCGATGGCTCGGAACAGCTCGGTCACGCCGAGCTCCGCCACGCCCAGTGCAGTCTTGAGGATGCTGGACAGGGCGTCCTCGTCGATGCTGCCGTCCTCCTGGGCGCCATACACCTGCAAGGCCAGGCGGCTCAGGCGGGGCCCGCCCCGGCTCCCCGCACACACGGCTCCCCGCACACGCGCCTGGGCCGGGGGCTGCACGTGCGCCCTTCCCCGGCCTCGGGTGCCCGCCGCGGCCCTGGGCACGAACAGCGAGCTGGACCCGAGAGCGGCCGCGCAGGCCGCAGCGGCGCGCGCCCCCTGGTGGCCGCGGGGAGGACCGCGGGGCAGCCAGCACCTGCTGGGCTTTTGGCGACTTTGCCCAAGACGGGAGAGGGGGACAGGCAGGTGGGCGGCCCTGCTGCGGTGTCCCCGCCCTCCCCAGGCAGTCGCGCCTGGCCAGCGGGAGTTTGTACAAGCAGCAGCTGAGCCCCGGGGGCGCCTGCCAGATCCCAGGTGGTGACGGTGCAGCTGGGAGGGGCGGGGCCGGGGGGGCAGGGTCTCTGGGGCCGGCTGGGCAGCGATCGGGCTCTGCTGGTGGGGGCAGGGCAGCGACAGAGAGGCGGCTTCTGGACTTGGCGTCAGGGTCTCGAGACACTGGCCCCCCAAGTGGCATCCGTTCTGCAGCGCGGGCGGCCCTGGGGTCGCTGTGAAGAGGGCGGCGACCCCAGAGGGTGGCACACACGTGTGTGTCCTGCATGTCGGATGTGCTACAGCAGGGGGAAGCTCCGTGGCCCTGCCCAGGCTTCAGCCGCAGCTCCACGTCTCTCCTGCGAGCGTGGGCGGAGCTGGAGCACTGGGCGTGTCTTCCAGCCCACAGACCAGCAGACGCCGGACAGGTGACACCGGGCCGCGGTCCCCACAGATCAACGCACGTGGGGCTGCACCTGCCTTGAACGCCAGCTGGATGGTGTCCAGGGTCCGGGACGGCCTGCAGACCACCGACAGGGCGACCACGAACTCACGCAGGTCCACCTCGCCGGCCTCGCCCTGTGGGGGGAGACGCGCGCTCAGCAGCGGCTCAGCCCTCCCGCCGAGGGAGCCCTTGGTGCCCACCCAGCTGCCTGGAACCACAGGCGCCCGGCACGTATGGAGCCCCCACGGCCCTGCTGTCACTCACTGGAAGGCGGGACCCGGGCGAAGGGTCTCAGCACGTGGCCTGCGTGCGGCCACGCCAGCACCTGGGCAGGACCAGGCTGAGGGATTTCGGTGGAGGACGGCACCGTCCCAGACCCCAGGGGGCCAACTGCACACAGAGCCGGGACGTGGGGACGGCGGAACCTGAGTGAAAAGCCCCAGAGCCCAGGCGTGCTTGGCCGCCAGGAACGATGGGGAAGTCGAGCTTCCTCGTCGCTGGGGAGCTGGGACGGGGGGCAGGTCCCCCATCCATGGTTCCAAACGTCCCCACTGGGGAGCCGGGGGTCTCGGGGGCCCACCTCGTCAAACAGCGCAAACAGGTCCTCCAGGGCGGGCGACACGGCCACCTGCAGGCACTCGGCGAACTGCGCCAGGCTGACCTTGCCACGCAGCCGCGTCTCGGCGCGCTCCCAGTACTTGTCCAGATCTCGCTCGAGCCTCTCTGGCTTCAGCCTGGACCAAGGAGACCACAGCGTGCTCAGGTCACAGCCTCAGGACGGCTCCTGCGGGCAGGGGCGCGGGTGGGCTCTGTCCCCCGGAGGGCCCTCAGCGCCCAGCTCCGGGGCACCGTGTGCACTGAGGTTGGTATTTTGAAACAACAAACAAGCGAGGGGCAGTAGGGCCACTGTTCCCCGCCTCACGGCTGACTTCCTCCCACGCGAGAACATGGCACTCACCCCAGGCCCCGCACGAGCCTGGCAAACTCCAGGAGGCAGGTGTCTGCGGGCAGCCGGAGCTGCCCCTCTGCCAGGGCCAGCTGACAGTCCTCGAACGTGTAGTCTGTCACCGAGACACCCAGGGCCCTGCAAGACACGGGCGCCCGTGCTCGCTCACTCGGCCGGACCCCCCCGTGCCCCTGAGGTGACAGAGGCCCCCACCTGTCAGTCACTGCCCTGCAAGACAGAGGGGCCCGCCTGGCTGCCCACCCCGAGCACACAGTGGGCGCCCCTGCTGCTGACCAGCAATGGGGACCTGGAGGAAGAGGGGAGACGTGGGGGTCCCTGCCTGAGACGCGGCACCCAAACCCCAGCTGCTCCACCCAGGGCCCCGAGTCCCGAGCATCAGAGCCCCCGGAACGTCACTCTCCGCGTGCAGAGCCCCGGGGCACCATGAGCCACAGAGCAGCGAGGTCAGGGTCATACTCAGCCCCAAGCTCTCGGGCTTCCCGCGACCCGGGCCTGTGCAGGAAGTCTAGCGAGCAGAATTCCCCAGGAATCCCTGCGGCCGAGTCACCGGGACACAGCTCACAGCCTGGAGGAAGGCATGGGACAGCCTGGTGACGGCCCCAGGAACCAGCCAGGCCCGTGTTTTGGGGGGAGGCGGGGCTCCCTGGCTGGCCTCAGCCTTCCTTCCTGTGCCCAGAGCTGGGACACGCCTCTCCCAGGATGCCGACGGGAACTTGGCGGCCGCACTCAGCACAGGGAACACACAGGCTGGCAGGGAGGGAGCGCGGGTCCCACTGGCAAGAGAAGACCCTCCCTGGCTGCACTAGCCGGGCACAGGGCCAGGGCCCCAGGGTCTGGATCCTGCCAGGGGCCCGCACACAGCGCCTGGGGGGCATGCGTGGCAGGAGCTGGGGAGGGACTTGGCTGTCTAAGCACAGCTGTGCCACTGGCACCCTGCTACCCAGACATTGGGTTCCTCAAAATCTGCAAACAGGCGGCTTTACACCCTCCAGCAGGCCCACTGGCGACCTCTGGTGGACTTCTGTGGAATCTCGCCTGCCTGGAGGCCTGCACGTGGAGAGCGAGCATGATGAAAACTGGGAGGGCACGCTCGGACTTGCAGCTGCACTGGAGAGCATCCTCCGTCTGCTCTGTGTGCCAGGGAGAGGCCAGGCGGACAGGCGGCGCCGTCGGCCGAGCCGGAGTCACGGGGGCACCTGGAGCCACCAGGGCCGGCACTGGGGCGCGCACGCTGCCCCGGCGTCGCTGGGGAGGGGATGGTGGGAGCACAGCCGCCAGCGCTGCAGGCCACACAGACACCAGAGCCGGCCCCGGGTTCCGGCCCGTGCACCAGAGCCAGCGAGACCGCGTGGGCCGAGGACCACCAGGCCCGAATCCTGTCCAGCCCGGTGCTGTGCCAGACCCTCGCAGCCCTGGTGTTGGGGGTTGTGGGCGGGACCCACACTGATCCGCCACCGTCCTCGGGGAGAACCCAGCACTGCCTGTTGGCGGCGCCCGCACAGCTCGTTCGCCGAAGCCTCGGCAGCACCGCGGCGGGGGACGCTGGCCCTGCACGGGGAGGACACGCTCACTCACTCGGCCATGACGCGCCGCACGTTGCTGGCGAACAGGGCGGGGTCTCTCTTCTCCTCCTCGGAAGGGCTGTACACGGGGAGGAACTGAGGACACGGAGAAGCCACGTCACTCCACGGGCGTCATGCACACCGGCCCCCCAGGGCCACCACTGACAACGGCTGGCAAACAGCTCTGTCACAGGTGCACACTCACAATGCACACACATGCACTTACACACACACACACACACACCACACAATGCACACACGCACCCACAATGATGCCGGCGCTGCATGCAGACATGTATCACACACACGTGCACACTCACAACACATGCGTACTCACACATGCACACAACGCACACACATGCACTCAAGTGCACATTCAAAATGCACACACATGCACTTACACACGCACACAACGCACACCACACAATGCACACATGCAGCCACAATGATGCTGGTGCTGGATGCACATGTACCACACACACATGCACATTCAACACGCGCGTATTCACACGTGCACACTCACAACGCACACACACGCACTTACACATGCACACCACACACACACACACATACACACCACACAATGCACACATGGACCCACAATGATGCCGGTGCTGTATGCACACATGTACCAAACGCGAGTGCACTCAACCCAGAATGTGTGTGATGCACACGTGTGCACCGTGCAGAGATGAGAGGCAGACAGCCATCACTAGCTCCCTTCCTGCAGTGCCGACGATTAGGAACACGGGACGTCCCGAAGTCCCATCAGCTGTCTCGCCCGATCCCACTCTGTCACGCACGGCCACATCTGCCAAATGACACGGCGTGCAGGGGCCCGCATGTGGACATCAGCATCTCGCATGAGTCTCGGCGGAATTCTGCAAAGCCCTTGGGTTTCTCTTCAGCTCTCACAGTTAGGAACCAGGGCTGGCAGAGCCGCCAGGACGAGGCAGGCCCTGTGCGGAGCACACGCACATCCCGGCTCTGTGCTCCAGGGCCGGGTGACAGCCCCCGCGCCCGCCACGAGGCGCCCACAGGCCGTGCAGACACGCAGGGGCGGCAGCCCTGGCACCAGCCGCGAGTGGCTCATCTTCCACGGAATCGGGCGCCCGAGGAAAGCCTGCTTGTGTGTTAGCATCGCTCTGCAATGCCTGCTGGAAGAACTCTCCTACCGAACACAGCGGCTTAGACTCGCCTGTGACCTTCAGGTGCAGGCACAGCACCCCAGTTTTAAGAGAAAACTCTTCCTTGTGCTCGGCTGCAGACCTGGAGCTGCTCAGTTGAGCCAGGAAGGTGGAGTCAGGGCCTGCACACCTGCACGCGGCAGCCGACAGCAGGAGGGCGGGTCACGTCACTCGACCAAGGGCTCCCGTCTGTGACACACGGAGCAGGACGCGGCCCACGGGATTAGTGTCAGGTAACAGTACAGCCAGAACCCCCGCGGGCCCCCGAATACGTGCCCCGTTCTCGTGCCCTTAAGGTACAGCAGCGGCACTAGAACAATGTTCTCAGCTTCCTGTGCATTCGAGACCCCATCTGCATGGCTCAAAAACCACGCAGAGGGGGCGGCGCTGTGGCGTAGCGGGTTAACGCCTGGTCTGCAGAGCCGGCATCCCACATGGGTGCAGGTTCAAGTCCCAGCTGCTCCTCTTCCGACCCTGCTCTCTGCTGTGGCCTGGGGAAGCAGTGGACGATGGCCCAAGTGCTTGGACCCCTGCACCCACGTGGGAGACCCGGAAGAAGCTCCTGGATCCTGGCTTCGGATCAGCGCAGCTCTGGCCATTGTGGCCATCTGGGGAGTGAACCAGCTGATGGAAGACCCCTCTCTCTACCTCTCTCCGTAACTGTCTTTCTAATAAATAAAGTAAATCTTTTAAAAAAAAATCACAAGACACAAAGTCATAGAATGCGGAAGCCTCTGCCGAGGAACGCTGAGGAGTGGAAACACAAGGAGAGACAGGACACAGAGCCCCACACGGGGCAGGCCTCGGCCTGACACCATGCACCCTGTCCCTATAGCACTCGGCACAGCTCCGCTACACCGCATCCACACGGCACTCAGTGTCACAACACCGCATCCACACGACTCTGTGACCACACTGCGTCCACACGGCTCTCACTGTGACACAACACCGCGTCCACACACTCTCACTGTGACCACACTGCGTCCACATGGCTCTCAGTGTGACTACGACACTGCATGGATACAGGTCTCACAAGCAGCCGTCTGGAAACATCTCAGTGTAACACAGCACCTATAGAGTCCCCGTCCTCAACACGGCACTTGCATGACTGCACGTGTGCTGTGTGCCGCCATGACACCTGGCAACACAAGACGTAAATGTTGCACAACACGCTTCCATACAAACCTCGATTTCCACTTGATTGTGAAACTGGCACAGGGTGAGCCATAGGATTTTCAACCTGCAGACGACACATTGGACAGCCTGACATTGGTCACGATGGATCCTCACTTCCTCCAGGCTTCCTGGCTTCCCGCTGCCACGGCCCCCACCCAGCACCGGCATTCTGCAGGCTGCGAGTATACGGCTGCTGCCTTCTCCCCTGTCCCCTTCCACACTGGCCACCCCAGCTCAGGACACCTGCCTGTCATGGCTGCACCCAGGGATTCTCAGGCCCTCGGTGCAGTCTCCCCGCGCCCGGCTTCTGAATTCCTGACCTCAGCAGAGGTTACTCCGTTTGCAGGGGTCGGAGGCAGAAGTCATCTGGAGACCCCAACACCCTCCCCAGCATGGTCTGTGCCGCGTGCCCATCACTGGGGCTGCCTGGGACTCGGGTCCACACGGGGACCACCAGGCAACGGAGGGAACTACTGAACGGACACAAGGCACGAGGGGGAGGTGTCCCACAGGGGCCCCGGGGCCCCGCGGGGGCCGTCAGCCCTCACAGGTGTCCCACAGGGGACCCGGGGACCAGCGGGGGCTGTCAGCCCTCACAGGTGTCCACAGGGGACCCGGGGACCATCAGCCCTCACAGGTGTCCACAGGGGACCCAGGGACCAGCGGGGGCCGTCAGCCCTCACAGGTGTCCACAGGGGACCCGGGGACCAGCGGGGGCCGTCAGCCCTCACAGGTGTCCCACAAGGGACCCCGGGGCCCCGCGGGGGCCGTCAGCCCTCACAGGTGTCCACAGGGGACCCGGGGACCAGCGGGGGCCGTCAGCCCTCACAGGTGTCCACAGGGGACCCAGGGACCCCGCGGGGGCCGTCAGCCCTCACAGGTGTCCACAGGGACCCCGGGGACCATCAGCCCTCACAGGTGTCCACAGGGGACCCAGGGACCCACAGGGGCCGTCAGCCCTCACAGGTGTCCACAAGGGACCTGGGGACCCCGCGGGGGCCGTCAGCCCTCACAGGTGTCCATAGGGGACCCAGGGACCAGCGGGGGCCGTCAGCCCTCACAGGTGTCCATAGGGGACCCGGGGACCAGCGGGGGCTGTCAGCCCTCACAGGTGTCCCACAAGGGACCCGGGGCCCCACGGGGGCCATCAGCCCTCACAGGTGTCCACAGGGGACCCGGGGACCAGCGGGGACCATCAGCCCTCACAGGTGTCCACAGGGGACCCGGGGACCCACAGGGGCCGTCAGCCCTCACAGGTGTCCACAGGGGACCTGGGGACCCCGCGGGGGCCGTCAGCCCTCACAGGTGTCCACAGGGGACCCGGGGACCCCGCGGGGGCTGTCAGCCCTCACAGGTGTCCACAGGGGACCCGGGGACCCACAGGGGCCGTCAGCCCTCACAGGTGTCCACAAGGGACCTGGGGACCCCGCGGGGGCCGTCAGCCCTCACAGGTGTCCATAGGGGACCCGGGGACCAGCGGGGGCTGTCAGCCCTCACAGGTGTCCCACAAGGGACCCCGGGGCCCCGCGGGGGCCGTCAGCCCTCACAGGTGTCCACAAGGGACCCCGGGGCCCCGCGGGGGCCGTCAGCCCTCACAGGTGTCCATAGGGGACCCGTGGGGACCATCAGCCCTCACAGGTGTCCACAGGGGACCCACGGGGGCCGTCAGCCCTCACAGGTGTCCATAGGGGTCCCGCGGGGGCCGTCAGCCCTCACAGGTGTCCACAGGGGACCCAGGGGCCCCGCGGGGGCCGTCAGCCCTCACAGGT
Source organism: Sylvilagus floridanus (assembly GCA_949820135.1). Classification (NCBI taxonomy): domain Eukaryota; kingdom Metazoa; phylum Chordata; class Mammalia; order Lagomorpha; family Leporidae; genus Sylvilagus; species Sylvilagus floridanus. The sequence continues at coordinate 100,503,891 of OX463246.1, read as the reverse complement.
GTCCACAGGGGACCCGGGGACCCCGCGGGGGCCGTCAGCCCTCACAGGTGTCCACAGGGGACCCGCGGGGACCATCAGCCCTCACAGGTGTCCACAGGGGACCCAGGGACCCCGCGGGGACCATCAGCCCTCACAGGTGTCCACAGGGGACCCAGGGACCCCGTGGGGACCATCAGCCCTCACAGGTGTCCACAGGGGACCCGGGACCCCACGGGGGCCGTCAGCCCTCACAGGTGTCCATAGGGGACCCGCGGGGACCATCAACCCTCACAGGTGTCCCACAAGGGACCCGGGGACCCCGCGGGGGCCGTCAGCCCTCACAGAGGACTGAACCTAGCTGCTGTGGAATGCAGTGAGTCTGCCCCTGGCAGCCACTGGGGCGGCAGCACAGACACGGTGGTGTCCAACTTACGCTCCAGGTCCCTGCCACGTCCACGTGATGGTGTCCTGCAGACAAGAAAGGGACAGAAGCAACAGTGACCCAGGCGGCGTGCTCGTCCTGCCCTCCCCTGCCGCTGCACAGGTGCTGGGTCTCTGTCTTCCCCCAGGTCGTTCCTCCCATGTCCCCAGAGCCCCAGAGGACCCGAAACACGCGACATGGCATGCTCCCGCGACACACACACCTACCAGTTTGTTTGGATACCGCAAGACCACGGGCTGGACGGGCACTCCGGGGATAAAGGCACCTGCAGGGAGACAAGCTGCTGTCCTCCTGGGGCAGCAGGTCCTCGCCTGCACCCCTCATGCAGGCCCTGGGTACGGTGAGGTCTTCTGCCCACCCCACGCCTGCAACACCGTGAACCCCGGGGAGGTGCGGCACCACTGCCCCGGCGACAGCATTGGGAGACACGATGCAGGGGCTTCCCGGCCGAGGCACTTCTGAACCGCCTGCACTGGGGCCCCCGTCACCCAGCTGGGCCAGGGTCTGCTCTGCCTAGCCCTGGACGGTCCAGGATGGACCAGCAGACCAGCCACAGTGAGCAAGGGCCCCCTGGACCTGCCCCTCTGAGCGGCCACGTGCTGGGCTCCCGAGGAGAGGGGAGAAGCCCTGGCGATGCAGAGCTGCAGTGAGAGACCTGGGGACCCCCCGCTCCCGTGCGAATGGTGGCCGCTGCCCGCCAGGCCCACTGCACTGCCCAGCCTGGCCACACACACTTGCCCTGCATGGCCGCCAGCAAGGAGCCACACGTTTTACGGAGTTCTGTTTCTATTTTAAGTTCTATGTAAAGGCTTAAAATAAACCCAGAAAATACCCATATGAGGAGCACCCAGATGTTACAACGTGATGGACACTGGGAGGACGCCCCTGCCGGCTGAGGGCAGCGTGCATTGCCTGGGGTCAGTGCCGGGTCTAGTCGTGGGTCTCTGAGGGAGGTCTCCCGGCCACCTCTGGGGCCTGCTGCTCAGCGCAGGGCTGCTGACAGTCCTGCCCAGAGGCTCCTGGGAGAACGAAGACCGTGGCTTCTCTCGGGGCTGCCAGGACCTTCTGTCCCCGCGGTCACTCCTCCACGGTGGCCCCAGGCCAGGGGCCAGGTCAGGGCTGCATTTCTGAGCTGACTATCCCCCTGCGGCCCAGCATCCGGGGCCTGCCAGGCTGGGGCCCCGCCTCGCACACAGGAACCCGCACACAGAGCTGGGCCAGCGTCTCCGTGAGCCAGGATGGAGGCTGGTCCCATGCCCGCGAGGCAGGGGCATGCCGGCAGCTGGTCCAGCCTCCTCGGTGCGTGGCGCCACTGAGAGGATTCCTCCCCTCGAGGCCGGGGAGCCCTGGGAGGCGCTGGCTGCCTTGGCTTAACCACCCGTCTGCACCGCACGACCCCGTCAAAACCCAGGGTCTTCCGTCCGTTTCCAGTTTGGAAGGCAGGTGAGACTCGTGCGTTTGCACAGGCCGCTCACATCCGAGTGAGGCGGGGAGAGGAGTCGCCAGGCCCCAAGCCCAGGCCGGCATCAGGCTCGCCGTGAGACGCCATCTCAGTAGGAAGCGTGTCCCTGCCGAGCCTGACACCGGCACAGGCGGCAGCTCCCCTGGCTTCGGTGCCTCTGGCCAACAGACACCACGGGCCCTGGGAAGGCCCCGGAGGCCTCCAAGTCCGACTGCGTAGGAATCCCACTTGCGATGCCCGCGTGAGTGACTGCCCCGTGGTCTGAACGCCATCAGCACTGAGCACCCACTGTGGATCTGACACGGACAGTGGGGCAGGCTGGGGAGAACAAGGAGGACAGGGCCCAGACCCAGGGCGGGGAGGGGCCTTCCACACCCAGGAGCCCTTGCGGCCAGGCCAGGGCAGCTCGGCCGAGCAGAGCCCCGTCCCCGTCCCCCCCGGCTCTCCCCACGGCCCTGCGCTGGGGGGAGCAGAGCCCTGCGCCACCCTGGGGATTGGGACATGGCCCGTGGGCAGTGTCCAGCTCCCGCCGGGGCACCCAGGGTGCTGGTGCCTCCTACAGTCCCTGCTGCTGTGGCCTTCCCAGGCCTGGATGCAACGGGCAGGTGTGGGTGACCGGCGACAGCGACAGTGACCTGTGCAGCCCAGAGCCAGGGGACAAAGCCAGGCTCAACCCACCCTGACGGGCAGCAGGGCCACTGCACTTCCTGGGTCCTGGGGCAGAGCTGAGGGGGCTGGGCCTCGAGCCTGGCATCACCCCTGGGAGCCGCGGGACCTCCAGGTAGATTCTCCTGGGGGCTGCAGACCCCAAGCCGACTCTGCCCAGAAGGCCCTGCAGGGCCCCTCCCGTACCCAACTGCCATGACCCACCCAGGGGCTTCGCAGGGCAGAGGCTTGGCCCGGACAGTCCCAGGTGACTGTCGAGGGGGTCTGTGTTGACGCGAGACCCTGGTTTGGGGCTCTGGGGGACCACCCAGAAGGCAGCGCTCCGAGAGGGGGCCCAGGCCCCTCATATTCAGACTATGCGAGGCTCTTCCCAGGGCGCCAAGGCCCCCACTCATAACAGACACGCAGCCACGCCCCTCCCTAACAGGGCTCCGTCTGCGAATCCGTCAGTGTCTCCCGAGGAGCCACCTACCAGGTTTGAAGGTGATTAGGCAGCTCCTGTTCGTGCAAGTTCCTTCCGGGAAAATCATTATCTAGAAGGAGAGGAGTCGGCATTGAAACCACCGGTGGGCCCCGCCCAGCTCCAACCCCACAGCCGCCTCTGGCCCACGGCCTGCTCAGCCATGGCCATGGCCATCCCCCGCCCACCAGGTTCATCAAAGCCTTGAGGATCAGTGCCCAGCACGTGCCCTCTCCAGCCACTGCGCCTTGGGCGCCAGCCCCGAGCGAGATGTGCCACCAGCTCTACCAGCTCCGGTGCCTGGACACAAGTAGCAAACAGAGGAGGGGCCAGTGCCATGGTGCAGCGGGTAAGCATCCCACATGGGCGCCGGCTCAAGTCCCGGCTGCTCCACTTCCCATCCAGCTCTCTGCTGTGGCCTGGGGAAGCAGTGGAAGATGGCCCAAGTCCTGGGACTCTGCACCCACGAGGGAGACCATGTGGAGCTCCTGACTCCTGTCCTGACCTGGCCATCGAGGCCTCCTGAGGAGTAAGCGAGTGGATGCAGTATCGCCCTCTCTCCCCGGCTCTTCCTCTGCCTCTGTCACTCTTTCAATTAAAAAAAAAACAAGAAAAACACAGAGGAGAGCAGACGTGGATGCGGGGTGGGGGTCTCTGAGGAATGGGGGCCCTGGGACCACACAGGGATGGGTGAGACGCAAATCACAGCCCGGCCTCCCCCGCACACCGCAAAGCATGGCTCAAAACCCGACGCGGCTGAGCCAGCAGAGCCCCAGCTGGGCACGCCCTGGCGGAGGGGCAGTAGCCTGTGCCACCCGCTGTGGTCCCCCTGGCATTCAGCACCCAGCGAGCCCTGCGGACCCCCAGCTTCTCGACGTCAGCTCAGCTGAAAAAGAGTTGACCCTCTCTCTGCCTCTCTGTAACTTTCAAACAAATGAATAAATCTTAGAAAAAAAGTCGGCCAAACCCAGCACGGATGACGCAGCCAGCACCGTGGGCTGGGACGGTGCACCCCGCTCGGGGGCTCGTCGCAAGGGGATGACGCGAGACCCAGGAGCACCAAGCCGACACTCAGCACATCCCTGGTTTGCACGCTCAGCAAAAACCAAGCAAAATGCGGCAAAACCCGGCACCCAGGGGCGTCCTGGGCGCTCTGCTGGAATTCACTGGCTGGGAACGAGGTGCGTACCTGTGGCCACGCCCCCTTTGACTGCGCCCGCCTCCGGATCTCCTCCACGGTCTTCCTGCGGGAATCCTGGTCTGACCGGGACACAAACACTGGCCGGATGTACCTGATCAGAGCTGCAAGAGAGGCAGGCAGTGTGGGAGGCCGGCTCTGGGCTGCACCGGTGGTGGGCCAGCTGCGTGTCTGCTCCGGGCTGCGGAAGTGAGTATGCACAGGCCGGGGCGGGGGGGCGGGGGGGCCAAGGCACAGCCTGGCCCTGCGGGCAGCAGGAAGTCCTCGACCACCCCTGCTGAGGGTGCGAATGTCCCTGGTCGGTGGCTGGGGCCCCAGAGCCCGTGTGGGTTGGACTGAGCCGCAGCCCGAATGCTGGCTCTGAGGACGGACCCCCTTTGCTTGCCGATGCTGGAGCAGAGGTGAGGCCGTCTGGAGCAGAGGCATCCTGACGCCAAGAGGAACGCCGGGACCACCAGCCACAGCAGTGGCCGGGAGGTGGCGGGGGAGGGGCCTGAGGCTGCTGACCAGCACCGTGAGCCTGGACACAGGTGGGCAGATGGATTCCCACAGTGCTTTGCGTGGGCAGCCCCAAGACCCTGCACAGCCTCGACCCCTGCGGGAGGATGAAGGTGGGAGACTTTGATAAAAGTGTCCTTGGGGAGAGCCGGCAGCAGCCGCCCTCCCAAGCCCACCTGGGCCACCCTGGCTCCCAGCATTCCTGCCACTCATGGGGGGTGTTTCACATCTACTCCTCCCTGGAGCATTCTAAGGAGGGAGAACGCACTGGGAAACCCTCCAGCCACACACTGGAGCGGAACCTTCTGCAACCTCAGACTCGGGGGCCCAGGCTCCTCACCTTCCTGTGCCCCCAGTGTCTGTGATCCCCACTCCAGGAGATCCCTGCTCACGGAGAGGGTGGAGCTGGGGGTGCCCCTGGGGGGTGGTGCGGGAGGGGTCGCTCACTGGAGGGGGTCGCTCACTGCAGCAGGAGGGTCACGCACTCCAAAGGGAGCAATCACTCATTCCAGGGGGAGGAGTCAGCGTGGGGGGGCTCTCACTGCAGTGGGGTGGGGCAGAGGGTCACTCACTTCCCCAAATCGGGATGTCCCTGCTCTCAGCCTTCATCACAATGGACGACATCGTCATGGTGACGGGGATGGCGTCGAAGTAGGAGGAGTGTGGTGCCAGTGTGAGGACAGCCGCCTCGGTGGGCAGCGCCCGCTGCCCCTTCACGGCCACCCAGTGGAAGCCGCCGGCGAACCACATGGCGCGCATGATGGCCTTCAGCAGGAAGTCCACGGCCCTGCAAGACGGGGCAGAGATGCTCAGGGGCGGCGCGGGAGGCCCCAGAGTCGGCACCGCGAGCACCGAGCCTCCCCCACACGGCGCCCAGGGAACCGGGCTCTGGGACGGCCGCCTGCGCCACGGAGACGACATGTGGCTTCCCAGCACGCATGGACGTGTCCCACGCCTTCGGCCTCGGTGACATGTTTGCCACCACGCTGTCATTTAATGGACATGGATCCTCAATGTCCGACACACGTGTGGGACCAGGGCGGGCAGCGCTGGCCCTGGATCCTGCAGGACAAGCCCAGGAAGCAGAGACCGGCTTCCCGCTTCTCCCAGTGGCCGGCGAGAACTCGGCACATGGCAGAGCCGCGGGGACTGGGCGGCGCCGACTGAAGCCCGTGGTTCTCGGAGAATCCCATTCCCAGGCGGCCTGCGTGGGGACGGCGGCCTCGGGTACTCTGGAGAGCTGTGCCAGGGGCATGGGGCCCACAGCGCTCGCCCCGCGGCAAAGGCAGCGGCGACCGGCCCGGCCACCCCATCTGCAGGAAGTGATCGGACACAATGTGCACGCAGGACACCCGGACTGAGGGCAGGGATGGGGTGGTGGGGGCCGCCGGGCAGCCTCAGGGCTCGGAGCTGGAGGGGGCAGGAGAGGCCGACTCAGGAGGCCACGGCTGGGACCACGTCCAGGAGGCGGAAGTGGAGCCAGTCTGAGGCCGACTGTCCTGAACCCAGGTGTGCGGGGGGAGGGGGACAGAGCCTGGGGGAGGGGCAGTGGCCTGGGTGTGTCTGCGCTCCTGTGAGGGCCCCGTGCGTGGAGAAGAGAAGGGGTCAGCCCAGGCAAAGCAGAGCAGACGGAGACCAGAGCATGGCCAATGCCAGGCCACTGAGCACTGGGCTTCTGACCAAACCAGCGGCCACGACCTTGACCACACAGGCACGCCTGGGGCTACGCTGGCCCTGCTATTCTGCCTGGTGACCCACCAACGCCACACAGGAACCACGGGACACAGCTTGCTCTTCAGGAATGCACACCCAGAACGCCAAGAACCAAGAGCCGGTGGTGACCCCACAGGGTCCCGGCAGAGCTGGCAGGAGGGCTTCCCACACTGTGCCTAGGAGGCGACTGCTTCCCAGAGGTGACGGGCGTGGTCAAGAGGATGGCAGGACCCGGGGGCGTCAGGCGGGAAGGACACACCAGAGTGGGCAGTCACAATATCACAATGAACTTGTTTGCAGAGGCGGGCGGGGCGCGCCCCAGGCCACGTAGGGCGTCACAGCCTTGGTTTTACGAGCAGAGTGGCCTTTAAGTCACCTAAATCCTCGCCAGCACACCTGGCACACCTCAGCACTCCCACTAGCAACGGCTCACGTGGCCCTGGCCGATTCGGCCCCGACAGGGGCCCGCTGTGCTCTCCGGGGCCCGCGGGGGTCCCCTCACAGTCAGGTCTGCATGGCTTGGGGCTCAGCCTGGGAGGGGCACCAGGGCGCAGGTGCCGCCCACCTTGGCTGCAGGGCCCCGTCTGAGATCCCGGGCGGGTCCGCCGCTTGGCAAGATCAGCCAGAAACAGCGACTCCGATGTCAACCTCCCGGCTGGTGCACACTCGGCGACTTCTAACAGAAGCCTGCAGGGGCGAGGCCCGGTCACTCCCGGAAGATGAGCCTCTGGCCCACAGCCCCCATGAGGTGCAGGTGTGGGAACCTGCATGGGTGTGAGGTCCGCGTTACGTGGTCCCAGGGCCGTCCACTCAGCTGGGGAGCCTGGGGGGACCGCACTGGCCCAGCCAGCACCACGGGCTGAGGCGTCAGGTCACAGGGCCAGGTGAGGGTGGCCACGGCAGGGCGGAGCTGAGGAACACACCACGTGGCACACAGGGTCCTGAAGACGGAGCCTCGGAGCAGGGCCTGGCCAGCCTCAGGCCAGCAGAGTGGACAGCAGAAAGCCCAGGGGGAGGTGGACAGAGAAGGGGAAGACGGACAGGGCCCTGAGGAGTAGGCACGACACCCCGAGAGCCACACACGACCACTGGCCGTGTTGCCCCAGTGTGAGGACACCCGCCAGGAAGCGCTCACCTTGCCAGGAGCACGCACCTGCGCCACACACACACACCCGTGCCACAAGCGCTCACCCGTGCCACAACCCAAACCTGCCAGCACGCACTCACCTGCGCCACAAGGCCAGGGGCCGCTCGGGCTCCTTGTCAGCAGGTCCCAGGGAAGCCACAAGCGCGAAGGGCCAGGCCAGCAGCATCATGAAGGCTGCGAACAGGAGCCGGACAGGGAAGAGCGTCAGCGTCATGAGGAGCACCTGGGGAGACAGGGGTGAGCGTCATGGGGGACGGGGTGGGGGGGTGAGCGTCACAGGGGACGGGGTGGGGGTGAGCGTCACGGGGGACGGGGAGGTGAGCGTCACAGGGGATGGGGGGGTGAGCATCATGGGGGGGTGAGCGTCACAGGGGGCCTGGGGAGATGGGGGGTGAGTGTCACAGGGGGCCTGGGGAGATGGGGGGGTGAGTGTCACAGGGGGCCTGGGGGGCATCACAGGAGATGGGGTGGAGTGTCAGCCTCACAGGGGGCCTGGGGAGATGGGGAGGTGAGCGTCACAGGGGACGGGGGGGTGAGCGTCACAGGGGGCCGGGGGGGCGGGTGTCAGCCTCACAGGGGGCCTGGGGAGGGCGAGGTGTCAGCGTCACAGGAACACCTGGTCGCCTGGTCCTGGGCTCGCCACTCAGGGACCCTGAACATCTCCCTCTGACCTTTGGCGTCAGCGTCACAGGAACACCTGGTCGCCTGGTCCTGGGCTCGCCACTCAGGGACCCTGAACATCTCCCTCTGACCTCTGGCGTGGAGTGGCCCAGGAGAAGCCAGCCCAGGGACACCCGCCTCAGCCCCGCCTCAGCCAGGCGCCCAGCGGAGCGCAGCTGCCCCAGTGCCACGTGCACCTGCGGCCCCCACCTCCCTGCCTCCACCTGAAAGCCCTAAGGGGACGGTCTGCAGGTTCAAGGGGCACTCTGCCAGTGCCCCACTCCCGCCACAGCCCCGTCCAGCCTGGGGACGGCGTCACACACGGTGGCAGGCAGCCGGCACGCGCCCATCTGTTGCTCAGCAGACGAAACCCCAATGACAGCTCGTGTCACAGGGCGTGTCTACGCACGGGACAAACAGCCCCAACTCCCCACACCCCTCACACATCCCTCAGGGAGGACCAGGCCCTGCAGGCCACAGGAGGGGACACCTCGGAAGCCCTCACCCCTCAGGTGGCAGAGGCCACACTGCCCTTCCCAGGTGGTCACTGACCAGCAGGGCCCTGCAGGAGGCCTTGGGCACCGCTACCCACCCTTCACCCACACAGCGCCGCCATCGTCCCCACAGCCGGTCACAGAGGAGGAGCTGCCCTCCACACCTGGACAGTACTCTGCATCACACCTGTGACCTTTCACCCAGTGCCAAGGCCAACCCTTGTGGCCCCCGGGCAGAGAGCATGGTGGGAAAAGGCCTGGGTGCTCGCTGGCCACTGGCGCCTGAGATGAGCAAAAGTGTGCGTGACGGGAAATGAGTGGACCTCGCTGCAGGTGCATCCGGGTGACTATGCTGGGCTGGGGCCCCACCACCTGCAGCACTGCCTGCCTCAGACCCCAGGCACCCAGGGCAGGTGTCCAGCCAAGGGCCAAGGGGCGGGCGCAAGCTCAGGCGTGAGTCACTATGCTCACTGACTGCAGGACGTGGCAGTGGGGGGGGGGGCACGGCTCTGAACCTGCGGCCCCCAAGCCCCTGCCCTCCCCCGGGCTGGCTCAGCTTTGGTCAGATCTTTCCCAGGCTCCTCGGGACCCCCTTCTGGGGACCAGAGCTCTGTCCGTGAGGCCTGAGTCCCCTCTGTAGCCCACAAGAATCCACATGCAGCCAGGATCTGCCGCGGCTGCCAGTGCCTGCTGGGGGCCGGCGTCGGGCAGGGCCTGGCTCCAGACAGGCGCCCAGGCAGGCGGGAGCAAGCGTGTGCCTGTGTGTGTGCGTGTGCACAGGTGTGCGTGCGTGCGTGTGTGTGCATGTGCACAGGCGTGCGTGCGTGCGTGTCGGGCAGCAGGAAAACGGGAATTTCTGTGGGGGGGGGGACAGGCAGCAAACCAGCATCCACATGTCCAAGTCCCACCTGTGCTCACCCGCCGGGGTGGGCCAGCCCTCTCCCTGGGGGCAGCGTAGGGCATCTCATCTGCCCCGCTCCAGGGGGGCGCCTGTGAGGTACCCCGGACTCGGAGCAGGGGTGGGGGGAAATCACCCACAGCCAGATCCAGAAAGAGCCCAGGCTGAGTGCAGAGCCGCCTCTCGGCTCCTTCCCGAGACGCCCGCCTGGTCGGCCACGTGTACCCTCTCCATCCTCTCTCTCCACTGAACTCTGCTACCTTGCTCACTGCTCCCACGTCGCACAAGGCACGGAGTTTCTGGAATGGAACTCACAGCTCCCAGGAACGAGGCTCGGCCCCAAATCCCTGCTCAGAGCTGCAGGGACCCTGCCGACCTGACCCACTTCTGTGCACCTGTAATCACAGTGCCGCAGGCGGGAGTTCGGGACGCCGGCTCTGTGCCCAAAGGCAGCTGCAGGCAGTCCAGACAGGCCGCCCCAGGGGTGCAGCTGGGGAGGGGCCGGGGACCCCTGCAGGAATTCCATGGAGAGGCCTTGTCCTCCTCCTCTGAGCCTGCGACATCAGAAACGCAAAAGAGGCAAGGGGCTGTGGCACAGCAGGTGAGCTGCCTCGGGCGCCCGTCCAGGACCCGCCCTGGCGACTCCACACTTCTCATCCAGCTTCTCACTCTCCCGCAGGGGGAGCCCGAAGCCCACGGCCCAAGTCCTTCATTCCCCGACGCCCTGGGCCCTGCGGGAGGCTGCAGCAATGCGGGGCCCACGGCAGTTCAGGCTTGTGGCAGACCAACGTGGTCAGGGACCACAGGGTGGATGGGCAGCTGGGAGCTGCCCCCAGCGCAGCGTAACTGGCACCCAGGGAGTCCTGAGACACATACACGGGCCGAGGGGCTGCCTACCGCCCGCCACAGGGACATCAGGAGAGGCACTCGGGACCCGGGGGGTGGGGCTCCAAGGCCGGCACACAAGCATCCCAGGGAGAACTGAAAACCCTGTACAGGCTGCCCTGGAGCCGCCACTCAACCTGGGGGCGGGACACAGGAGAGGCGGAGCCAGCAGTCTTAAGTTTATAGAAGTGAATTCACAAATCCGCGACGAGCAGCCAGGCAGGCTCTCCCGCCACAGCTCTGCCTGTGTAGTAGGGCTGATGCGGGAGAGTGGCACACAGCTCACACGCGGGGCAGACGCCAGCTCCTGCCACACACACCGTCGACGGCCCCAGGTTCTGAGTCCTGGTCCCTAAGTGTAGACACTTTCTGAGCCTGGTCTGAGTGTAGATACCCTAACTGAGCCCTGGTCCCTGAGCGTAGACGCCCGTCCTGAGCCCGGTCCCAGAGTGTAGACGCCCATCCTGAGCCCTGGTCCCCGAGTGTAGATGCCCGTCCTGAGCCCTGGTCTCAGAGTGTAGACACCCTAACTGAGTCCTGGTCCCCAAATTGTAGACGCACGTCCTGAGCCCTGGTCCCTGAGTGTAGACACTTCCTGAGCCTGGCCTGAGTGTAGACACTCGTCCTGAGCCCTGGTCCCCGAGTGTAGATGCCCATCCTGAGCCCTGGTCCCTGAGTGTAGACACCCTGAGCCCTGGTCCCTGAGTGTAGATGCCCGTCCTGAGCCCTGGTCCCTGAGTGTAGACACTTCCTGAGCCTGGTCCCAGAGTGTAGATGCCCATCCTGAGCCCTAGTCCCCGAGTGTAGACGCCCGTCCTGAGCTCTGGTCCCTGAGTGTAGACACTTCCTGATCCTGGTCTGAGTGTAGTCACTCGTCCTGAGCCCTGGTCCCCGAGTGTAGACACCCTAACTAAGCCCTGGTCCCCGAGTGTAGATGCCCGTCCTGAGTCCTGGTCCCTGAGTGTAGACACCCTAACTGAGCCCTGGTCCCCAAGTGTAGACACCCATCCTGAGCCCTGGTCCCCGAGTGTAGACACCCTAACTAAGCCCTGGTCCCCGAGTGTAGATGCCCGTCCTGAGCCCTGGTCCCAGAGTGTAGATGCCCATTCTGAGCCCTGGTCCCCGAGTGTTGATGCCTGTCCTGAGCCCTGGTCCCTGAGTGTAGACACCCATCCTGAGCCCTGGTCCCCAAGTGTAGACGCCCGTCCTGAGCCCTGGTCTCTGAGTGTAGACGCCCATTCTGAGCCCTGGTCCCTGAGTGTAGATGCCTGTCCTGAGCCCTGGTCCCCGAGTGTAGATGCCCATTCTGAGCCCTGGTCCCCGAGTGTTGATGCCTGTCCTGAGTTCTGGTCCCTGAGTGTAGACACCCATCCTGAGCCCTGGTCCCCGAGTGTAGACGCCCTAACTGAGCCCTGGTCCTCGAGTGTAGACACCTGCAGAGGTAGCTTTAAATCAGTGCACGGCCGGTGCTGTCCACACAGAGGTCCCCCGTGGGCAGTGCAAGGACATGCAGGAACTGAACCCCAAGGGCTCGGTGCTGGTCTACTGCACGCTTAGTGCCACAGCGCGGGCTTCTCATAAGACAGATGGTGCCACGCGTTTCTGTGACGGGGGTGGGACAAGTCTGTGAAGACGAATTAATGTGTTTTCAGAGCACATTTGCCATGACCTTGTTGAAGGCCCCCACACTTGTGCACACACACGCACGCACGCACGCACACTCTCCTGTTAAAGACCCAGATATGGGCAGTCTGGGGTAGCAGTCGCGGCACTGCTGGGGACGCCCACGTCCCACCCGGAGTGGCTGGGCCCAGCTCCCGCTCCCCACTTACGCACACCCCGGAGGCAGCGGCAATGACCCAGTGCGTGGTCCTGCCGGGAAGGAGCTCCTGGCCCCTGCTGCAGCCCGGCCCTGGGCGGTGTGGGCCCTTTAGGAGTGAACCAGAGGATGGAAGCTGGCTGGCTGGCTGTCTCTACCTCCATAGCTCTCAAGTGAACTTTGAAAAACTTCAGATCCCAACTTGAGGAGAGAAGACTACAAAGAGGCGGAAGTGAGTCTTCCAGCCCCGAGTGTCCCTCCAGAGGCCAGAGGAGCCAGAGCGTGAACAGCCCCCCCACGCACGCCCGGAGACCCAGCCCCGGCTCCCCACCTGCCTCCAGGGCTGCGGCCGACACGTAGCCGAGGTCACGGGAGAAATCCGGGCCTCCCCTGGGCCACAGTGCAGCAGCAGAAGCAGCTCCGTGGCAGGCCCAGGTCGTCTGACGGTGGCTGAGGGCCGTGGGCCTCCCTGGCACCCAGGGAGGGCCGGGCCCTGCACAGCCCTTGCCCCCTCCGGCCTCCTCAGGGGCACACACCCTCCCTGGAATCCTCCAGGGCAGCGTGACTGTCCCCTGCCCTCAGGGTCTGCCCCCAGGCCCCTCCAGAGTGCCAGCTCCAGGCCAGGCCGCCCCCTCCACAGACCCGGGGCTGCAGGGCGCAGCAGGGGCTTCAGGTCCCAGAGGCATCTGGACCCACGTCCCCACGTGTACGCTGGGGGCAGAGAGCGCCTGCACCTGTGGCTGGGGAGTGCTCAGGCAGGGGCCCCCTGCCCAGGGTGGGAGGTGGGGGTGCTGCCTCATAGCCCAGGCAGGCACTGGGACGGGCTCCTGGAGGGACAGGTGACGTGCTCCGTGCAGGGTGGGGCACAGCCCAGCTTGGGCCAGCCGGTGTCATAATCCTCTCTCTGGATTAGACTGGGGGGGGGGGGCGGGGGGAGCACTCACAGCCTCCTTTGCTCTGAGTCCATGCTCGGATCCAGGACCAGGCTCCCAGGTGCACCAGAGGCACCTCTGCCCTCCAGGACGGGAATTCCCTGACTGCTCAGGACACGGGGAGAGGACCCAAGGGCCCACGGAAGTGGTCACCAGTCTATGACTCCAAGGACACACAGGAGCACATGACTCTGAGGAACCCAGGCCGAACCACGCACAAATCCGTATCCTCGCTTTAGCCAAAGCCTGCTACGGACAGATGGTCACAACACCTCTGTCCAGATCTTTCTGTGTGGCTTCCTGTCCCAGCACCGTGTAAGCTCCTAACTAAATCTGTAGCTGAATGACAGACGGGCTGGAGGGATGAGGCGGCCCCAGCGCTAATCCCGCACGGCCAGCACTCCTGGAATCAACACGGCAGGTGCCACGGGGACTAGGGGCAGCCGGGGACCGTCCCAGGCACCCCCAGGATCCACGGGGACCGTCCCAGGCACCCCCAGGATCCACGGGGACCGTCCCAGGCACCCCCAGGATCCACGGGGACCGTCCCAGGCACCCCCAGGATCCACGGGGACCATCCCAGGCACCCCTGGGATCCACGGGGACCGTCCCAGGCACCCCCGGGATCCACGGGGACCATCCCAGGCACCCCCGGGATCCACGGGGACCGTCCCAGGCACCCCCGGGATCCACGCTTTCTTCACAGCCTTACTGTGAAATGCTCACCCTACAGTTACACAAGGGACTGCAGCAACCTTACCTTGATGGTTACACAAGGAATTGTAGCAAGCTGCCTGGGCCACGCCCCCTGCATACAAAGTAGCCCTCATTTCCAGGAAGGGCGAGACCACCTATTCTCTGGCCAACATCAGCCTGGGGAAAAGGGTCCTGTGGGGAAAGCTACCTGGAGTCCTCACCCCACCCAATCTCCCAAGGGGGACCCTGCCCCAGGGCAGCTGGGAAGAGCTCACCCCCCAGGTGGGCGAGCAGGCCCAGGTTGGGCGCTCCTGGCAGGGTTCTGCCCTGCTCCCATGAGGGCGGGGGGCACCCACTATGGGGCAGGACAGGGCAGACTACAGGGCCCTGGGGGGGGGGGGGACACAGCTTTTCTTCTGGAGGAGGTAAGGGTCCCCCTGGGCCGGGGTGGGAGGGGCACAGAGCCAGGAGAGAAGGGAGGAGTCCTAGGGAGTGACACGGGGGAGATCCCTGAGCCCCGCGGGGCGGAGCGGGCAGCACAGGGACAGGGGGCCAGGACAGCCTCTGCTCTCAGCTTCCGTCCCGGGACAGGGGTGCCAAGGAGCATCGCGGGGCGGCGGCCGGGAACCCCGCTCCTCCAGGGGCTGCAGGAGCTGCCCCACGCGCACGAGTTGGTCCCTCGGGGAGGAGGGGGCCCACGCCCCACGCTGAGCCGGACACGGAGGTCGCTCGCTCAGCCCCTCCTCCTTCAGCCCGGCCCCGAGGGAGAAGTTGATTCTGGGCACGCACCAGCCCCCGCGGCGGGAACCACGCTCTCCGCAGAAGGCAGCTCGCAGCCCCGAGGGGCCTCCTGCCTCCCGCAGGCCCGCGAGGTCCCGCACACGAGGCGCGCCGGAGACAAAGTCGCCGCCCGCCGGGCCCAGGGAGGGGACGCCCCGGGGTCCCGGCGCGCCGGGACTGCCGCGCGCGGGATGGGCGCATGGACCAGGGGCGGGCACCAGGGACGCGCGCGTCTCCGCCAAAGGGGGTGTGGGGCTGGGTTCGGGGCCGCGGGCGGACGGCGGGCCCCGGCGAAGCGAGGCGCGCGCCGGCCGCGGGGGAGGGACCGCGACTCCCCGCGCCCGCCCCCTGCCGCGGCTCCCCCGCGCCCGCGGGCCCCCCGCCCATCCCCCGCGCGCCCCCGGCACCCACCTGGGCCTTCCGCAGGGTGCTGAGGCGCAGCTCGTGCACGAAGGGGTTCCGCCCCGGCGGCGCCAGGAGCCTCGCGTCGCCGGCCCCCGCGCTGGAGGCGGCGCCGCAGGCGGGGGCGGCCCGAGGACCGCGCGCCCGCAGCCTCATGGCCTGCGCCCGCCGCGAGAACCGCAGGGCGCAGCGGGGCCGGGGCGCGGGCGAGGATGCGCCGCGACTGGAGCGGGCCGGGCGCGCGGCGGCGCAGGCGCGGGCGGGGCGGCGGAGTGACGTGGGCGGGCGGGGGGCGCTGGCGGGGCGGGGCGTCCCCGGAGCCCCGCCTCCTGCCGGCGGGAGAGGCGCGAGGGCCGCGCGGATGCGGAGACCGGGGGCGGTATCCGGGGGCGCCTCCGGCCAAGGGCGGTCCCTGGCCCCAGGGCACGGGAGCGGGGGGCTCGGAGCCGGGGTTCCCGCGCCTCCTAGCCCAGGGGCGCGGGCGCGGGGTTTGGCCGGCCTGCTCGGGGACCCTGCACCGCCTCTTCTACTTCCCCGTCTCTGAGCTCACGTGGGGGCGACCCCGGAAGGCTGCGGAGCAGTGACGGAGGTGCCCCCGACCTGGACCGCGACCCCAGGAGACCGCGGGGTCCTTCGGACGCGGCGGGCGGACGCGGCACGGAGTCTCCCGCGGGCGGAGGGGACGTTGGGGATCTGGTTGGTGGCGCTTTATTAGGGCAAAAGCAAAAGAGCTTCCTGGTCAAACTTAGCAAATTAAAAAAAAAAAAAAAAAAGCCAACTCCAGGCCGGCTTTAGGGCGCAGCTGAAATCTGCAGGTGGGGAGGGGGCGGCTGGGACGTTTCCTGACCGCAAGTCAGGGGTCGGGGAGCGCCCCCTACCCCATGCCCCTGCTGGCCGGCCTGGTGGAGTGGGGCTTGCTGAGGGCCTTCTGCTTTGAGACCTGGATGGGGGAGAGGTGGAGGGGATCCAAGACGAGGGTGGGCGAGAGGAGAGTGCAGCCCTTGTGGGGTCCACCCTCTGTGCCCCGAGGGCTGGGACATCTTGGGTACTGGGCTGAGGGTCCCGCTGGCGGCCTGGTCATCAGCACTCCACTGCCCTCTGGGCTCCAGTCTCCGGGGGAAGAGCCCAGCGTGAGCAGCCCATCCACCCCAGACCAGACCAGAGGGGCTGCCCCCAAAGGCTGCCCCGGCTTTGACAGGGGCCACACCTGGGGCACTGCAGGAGCCATCTCCGCCCTGTGACCTCGTTTGTCAGCAGGGTCTCTGCAGTCAGTCATAGGACGATGTGGCCTTCGGGTGGGCCCTGCCCACCCCCTGCCCGCCCCCTGCCCCTCCCTCCAGCCCGTGTCCCCCCAAACAGAGTCATGCGTGGACACCCCAGAGCACGCCGGAAGCTGGAGAGGGGCCTGCCCACCCCTGTCTGGGACTTCTGTCCTTCAGCCCTGGGAGGGGCATGAAGCCTGTGGTAGCTCGGCCGTGGTCCTGGCCGTGGTCCTGGCCTTGGTCCTGGCCGCGGGAGCCCCAGGAAGCTCCTGGGGTGGAGGGAGGACGAGAGCAGCCTCAGCCGGGCCTGCAGGGTCCCCTGCTGCCCCCTGCCCTGCCCGGTTGCTGCTGGAGCTGCCGTGGGGGACACAGTGTTGGCTGCTCTGGGGCCTTGAGGCAGGGTCCGGCTACAGTGAGAGGCCCTCGAGCCAGCTGGAGGGGCAGGCGAGCTGGCGGCCACGTGCTCCCCTGCCTGCCGCCAGCCAGCACTGGGCCCCGGGGCGGGGAGCCAGAGCCAGTGGGCAGCCGGGGACAGGCTCAGTGGGCGTGCCCCTGGCCCCTTGCCCCTCTCCTGGCCAGAGGGCAGCTCGGGCGCCACGGTCAGCATGTAGGGGGGGTGCTCGCTCAGCTGCCCACGGCAGTCATCCCTGGGGTCTGGGCCGGGCGGAGGCACCGACAGTATGGATCTGGGGGGAGGGTCTGGGGTGCAGCGAGAGGGGGTCCAGAGTGGCCACAGCGTGGCCTGGAGCTGTGCGTGGCCGAGGCTCTCCAGGAATGGGGGCATTTGTCGGGGGGGAGGGCCCTGGGAGCCCCGAGACAGCGGGGCCTCGTCCTGGGAGCGGCCCGGGGGGAGCTGTGACGTGGACGGGGTGGGAGAGGTGGCACTGTGAGGACGTCAGTGCATTGAAGACCTCGCGTTCCGCCCCGCGTCCCGGTGCAGTGTCAGTTTGCATGTTGCTGGTTTAACCGAGAACTTGTGTTAGGGCGCCTGGGTCTCTTCCCGGGAAACCCTGGCCTGTGAGGTTGGTTGCTTGTGGCGTCGGCTTTCGGATGGGGATGGCGCCGACTTCGTGCAGTGTGTTGGCAGTGTCCGAATCCCGTGAGTGCCACTGTGTCTGCCGCACGGCCGTCTTTTTAGGAAACTTTTAAATTACAAAATCGTGTTCTTCAGCGGCTTTGGGCTATTCGTCTTTCCTCTTATTTTAAACAGTGCTTCCTTATTGTACTTGAGAGAGAGAGAGGGTTCCCATACACCAGTTTGCTCCCCTGGTGCCTCCGCAGCGGGGCTGCTACCGGCCTGAGCTGGTTTCCCTCCCGGGTGTCAGCGGGAAGCTGGAGCTGGCGGTGCAGCCAGGGTCGCGGCCGGGCACCGGACGTGGGGTGCAGGTGCCCCCAGCCGCATCTCTCCACTTCTTCTGGACTCAGTTCTGGCAAGGAAATGGTCCTGGACGTCCAGGAGATGGTCCTCTCAGTGTCTGTCGGTCTGGACTGCTGTCTGTCCGGATCCTGGAGCTCGGCCGTCTGTGCCGTCTCTGCCATGTCTGCTACAGGTGCTCAGTGTGGTCGGTCAGTGGAGACATGCTTCGGGGTTCGTGTTTTTTCTGTTATTTTCCCATTCTGTTTCAGGCCTAACTTGTCCTGTCCTCCTTTGTTCCTGCTGACGGCTCCTCCCCTCCAGCTCTGGGGCAGCCCTGGCCCCCCCCCGCCCCCTCATGCCAGAGGTCTCACGGCTTCACGTGTGGTCTCTGTGGTCTCCTGCTCAGCCCTCCACGGCCCGCCTGGGGTCTGTGTCCTCTGGGGCCCCGACAGGGTGGCCCAAGTCCTCAGCTTTACCGCCCACAGCTCTGGAGGCTGAAGGCCACGATGGAGGCACCGGCAGTTTCCGTGTCCCAGGAGGGTCTCTGGTGCCTCCTCCCAGTTCTCACCTGGGGACAGGCTGGGCAGCTCTAGGGGCCCCCTCTGGAAAAGGGCTGACCTGTGAGGAGACTCTGCCTTCCTGACTGTGCCCTGGGGCTCCGCCTCCTGGAGGCCCTGCCCCTGGCCCCGCCCCTGAGGCTCCGCCTCCTGGAAACTCCGCCCTCCTGGCCGCCCCCAGGCTCCGCCTCCTGGAAACTCCGCCCTCCTGGCCGCCCCCACCCCCCAGGCTCCGCTTCCTGGCCCCATCACCTGGATTGGGGACACCCAGTGCAGTTCCTGGCAGCTCCAGGCGCCTGTCCGACTGCACCTGCAACCACCCAAGGCCAGCAGGCCAGGCCGGGGCTCCCCTTCCTTGCTCGCAGCCTGTTCTGTCCTGATGGCCTGGCCTTGCTCGATTATCGTCTGGGCGCGGCAGGTCCATCGTGTCTAGATGACCCCCACAGGCCCTGAGACCCCTGCCGGAAGGCCCCGGCACCGTCAGGAGCCAGGAAGTGGGGGTGCCGGGCACCTGCTGTGTGGGAGCCCTGCAGAGTGGTGTGGGGTGGGCTGGCCTGTGTGGGTCCCCGTGGAAGGAGCACCCCGAGAACACATGAGCCCCCCGGGGCATCCAAGCAGGTGCTCCTGGTGCCCCCGGGCGTCTCCAGGCCCTGCATGGTACAGCTGTCACCGCCAGTGTCCCCAGGGTTCCTTGTAAGTGGAGGTGGGGTGGCCTCCTGTAGGGGACCCGCCCCGCCTGGCTGCCGCAGCGCCCCTCATTCCTGAACCTCCTTCCAGGTCCCCCGGCCCCGCCCGCAGGAGGGCTCCAGCTCGCGGCTCCCGTTGCCTCTTCCTGGGCGTCCTGGCCCGACAGCCAGGCTGGCGAGAGCCGGCCTCATGTGCCTCGCTCGGGGTGTCTGCGGGCGCAGGCATCTGCTGTGAGGTGCAGGAGGACACGAAAGTGCCCAGGGTCACGTCAGGCCTGCCCCAAGGACGCGGCTGCCACTGTCTACTTCCGCAGGTGACCTTCAGAGAGGCCCGGCCACCCAGCACATTCCCAATCCAGCATCCAGTGAGGGTTTAGAAACATTATTTTGGGGGCTGGCGCTGTGGTGTAGCAGGTAAAGCCGCTGCCTGCAGTGCCGGCATCCCCTGTGGGCGCTGGTTCTAGTCCCAGCTGTTCCAATCCAGCTCCCTGCTGTGGCCTGGGAAAGCAGTAGAAGATGGCCCAAGTCCTTGGGCCCCTGCACCTGCTTGGGAGACCCAGAAGAAGCTCCTGGCTCCAGGCTTTGGATCAGCACAGCTTCAGCCATTGCAGCCAACTGGGGAGTGAACCAGCGATGGAAGACCCCCCCGCCCCGCGCCTCTCTTTCTGTCTCTGTGTAACTCCGATTTTCAAATAAATAAATAAATAAATCTTTTTTTAAAAAAAGAAACAGCATAATATTTATGTTTTACTGGGAAATCCTGACTTCATTAAAATCCAATAAGCATTTGACATGGGGGTGGGGTGGGCAGGGCAGTGTTATGGTGTAGTGAGTTAAGCCACTGAATGAGACGCCAGCATCCCATGTGGGCACCTGTTCCAGTCCCGGCTGCTCCACTTCTGACCCAGCTCCCTGCTGATGGCCTGGGAAAGCAGTGGGAGATGGCCCAGGTGCTTGGGCCCCTGCACCCGCTTGGGAGACACAGATGGAGCTCCAGGCTTCTGGCTTTGGCCTGGCTCAACCTGAGTTGTTGCAGCCATCTGGGGAGTGAACCAGCATAAGAAAGATCCCCCCCCCGACTTCCAGATAAAAATTAAATAAATAAATCTTAAAAAAAAAAAACCGCAGCGGGAGTAATGCTGGTGACAGCGCCAGCTGTGCCGAGGGAGGCTGACCTGGCACCGCGCCTGCCTCTGCGCCCACCCATCCCCTCTGAGGCCGAGCCAATGGGCCTTGGTTTCAAACCTGCGTGGGGTCGGGGTCCCCCCGGTGGTCCTCACACAGACTGCCAAGTCAGACGCTGGAGTGTTTGCAGCGTTTGCGTGCTTCGTTCTTCACACTTTGGGTTTGCAGAACAAATGTTTGCGCATAGTTTTGCTTCCTAAAATGTCAGAAAAAAAATCACAAATATGAAAACAAGAGATCCCCCAGGAGTGGTCTCTCACGAGATGAGTGCACAGCAGCTCGTGCCAGCCGGCTGAGAGACGCTGTGCCAAATGCTGCCAGCACCCTTGGGAGCAGGGCATTTGGCGATGACAGCTGCCCGTCCTGCGCCCACGATGCCAGCACCTGCTGACAGCCGGGGATGAGCTGGACGGCAGCGTCATCGCCTGCCCTTGGCAAGGAACCCAGAGGGGACAGCGTCACCGAGGAGGACCTGCACCGCCCCCTCCTCCATCCTAGCCACACCGCCTGTGTGTCGTATCCGGAAGCGCTCCTGCCACCGCTCAGGGCAACTGTGGGTCTCAGCGCGCTGGGCACTGAGGTGTGGTTCCGTGCGTAAGTTCTGGCACCAAATGAGTCACAAGCACAAGGTCTGTGAGGCTTCTGGGAAGTGCCCTTAAATCTGCACAGCCCCACACACCTGTGCCTGCTGCACGCCTGCACACACACACACCTGCGTGCACACACCTTCCCACACACACCTGCACCTGCGTGCACACACCTTCCTACACACGCCTGCACACACACACACCTGCGTGCACACACCTTCCCACACACACCTGCACCTGCGTGCACACACCTTCCTACACACGCCTGCACACACACACCTGTGTGCACACCTGCACCTGCACACACCCCTGCGTGCACACCTGCACCTGCACACACACCTTCCCACACTCACCTGCACCTGCACACACACCTGCACACTCACCTGCACCTGCACACACACCTGCACACTCACCTGCACCTCTGCACACACCTGCATGCACACACATTGGCTCCGTACCAGGGTCACCTGGGGCTGGGGCTCTTGGTCTTTGAATTGGTGCCCAGACTCACCTGCAGGCTCCTCACGTGGCGCCATCCTCACGGGGCCCCGTGCATATTTTCAGCTCGAGTAGCCGTCGAGGACCCTCACCGGATCAGAGGAGATCCTGCTTGCACTTGGCTCTAAGCACCGGACAGGAGGGCCTGGCTCCTGCTCCCAGACCGAGGAGCAGCACCGTGTTTGTGGAAGGAAGCTGGGGCCAGGATTTCGTGAGTGTGACGGGAACGGTGGCGCCACTCCCTGGGGTGCTTGTGGCGGCTGAGTCAAAGCACCATGGGTTTCACTTCACTGGCTTGCGTTTAAATGATCGTTTATTTGAAAGAGCAACAGAGAGAGAGAGAGAGAGAGAGAGAGAGAAGCCCTCTACCTGCTGGGTCCCTCCCCAAATGCTTGCCACAACAGCTCTGGCCAGGCCGCAGCCAGGAGCCCAGAACTGTGGGCAGATTGCCCATGTGGGTGGCAGGGCCCGAGGACTGCAGCCTCTGCCACCGGTGCCCGCAGGCAGGAAGCTGGATCGGATCCCGGTGCTTGGACCTGGCCCGACACCCACCCCCGTCTTCAGAATTATCCTCTGAGAAACGGCTTTGACCGCACAGAGCGAGGCTCTCCTAACTCTTCCCTAGCTGGAGGCGAGGGGCTCGCCGAGTCACTGTGCCCACTGCCCCTGGCTGCAGCGTCGCTCCGGCCCCTGTGCTGGCATGGGTGGCGGCTCTTTCTGCAGCCCTCCTGTGCCCCTCCCTCCTGTGCCCCACCCCCCTGCCCCACCCTCGGAACTCAAGGATGTCCTGTCGTGCTGAACCAGTGGTGATCCTGGAGCTGGGACACGTGGGTCCCGTCACGCGCTGGCTTGAATCCTGTGAGCTGCAAACCCTGGCGGGCACGACCATGGGCAGGGTGGGACCCGCCTGGCCCTGTGGCCTGGGAGGCCATCTCCTGTCCCCTCCTCCGTGGGCAGCAGCAGGGGCGTCCCCGGGGGCGTGTGGAGCTTGGAGTGTGTGCAGGCTCCTGGACCGAGCTGCACGCAGCGCGTGCATAATAAGGGCTGCTGGTTGCTGCAGCAGGCGCGCCACATTTGCATCCAGCAGTTAAGGGTCAGGCCAGAGCCCGCACTGTGGCTTAGCGGGTAAAGCTGCAGCCTACAGTGCCGGCATCCCATAGGGGCAGCAGCTTGAGTCCCGGCTGCTCCACTTCCCATCCAGCTCTCTGCAGGCCTGGGAAAGCAGTGGAGGATGGCCCAAGACCTCGGGCCCCTGCACCCACGTGGGAGACCCAGAAGAAGCTCCTGGCTCCTGGCTCCTGGCTTCAGCCTGGCCCAGCCCTGGCGGTTGCAGACATTTGGGGAGTGAACCAGCAGAAGGAAGACCTCTCTCCCATCTCTCCTCTCTATAACTCTGCTTTTCGAATAAATAAATCAATTTTCTTTTAAAACAAATTGTCCAGGCACAGGTGGGAAGCTTCGGGGTGTGGTGTCCAGCCTGACCAGTTAGCTACGGGGTGTGGGTCCCCGACGCGGGCTGGGGAGTCGGCCCCGGCGCCCCGGGCCGTGGGTCTGGGGCTGCCGTGAACTCAGGCTCTGGCTGCAGCACCCCGGTGGCCGGGAGGAACGCACAGCTCACTGCTGACTCCTGGCGTCTGCAGCCCCGTGTCGCAGCCCACGTGTGGCTTCTGAGCTTCTTGCCCCTCAGATGCGTGTGTCTCTGTCGCTGTCCCTGGGGCAGGACGCCCCCCACGCTCACTGCTGGTGATGGGAGAGCGTCCTCACTCCGGGCTCCGTCCTGCGCTCGGGAAGTGGGAGAGCAGGCCTCTGCGGCACGAAGGTTCGCCCGGCGTCCACACGGGTCCCCAGCAGCCGGGGCCTGACCACTGCGTGGGACCCTTGGCGGCAGTGGGACGGATCCCCCCGAAGTGGGCCAATGCCCACGCCCGGAGCGCGGCTGTGCTGTGGGCCCAGGGCACTCGTGCAGGTCCACGCGGTGCTGGCCCTGCCACAGAGGGCCCTCAGCACACGCGGTGAGGGTGAGGCTCGCGTGCCTGTGTTGCCAGCCCCTGGTTCAGACCGCTGTGGTTCTGGGGGCTCAGAACTGTGGATCCCCCCTGCAGCCTCAGCCCCGGGACCCCCAAGGGCAGCCGAGGGCCCAGGGGAAGGAAGGAAGTGGCCACTCTGCGTGTCAGGGGTCACCTTCAAGGCAGAGAAAGGGAGTGACGGCCCCGGGCCTGGGCTCCTGGGGAGGGGGCTCCTGTCCCCCCCCCACCCCGCCCTCTTGTCGAGCCCCTGTGGGTGAGGCTGAGCCACAGGCCCTGCCAGTCCACCAGGAAGCCCCGGCCTGGCCGCGGTGTTTTCGTGGAGCCGCTGACCCACGACTAGGAATCCGGCAAGGGCTTTCCCATGCACTGGGCAGCCGTGCTCACATCACAGAGGCCGCCTGGCCGCCGCCTTCGAACCCTCCCAGGCGGTTCTCCGGGCCGTGGCACACAGGCCTGGCTGCTGGCCTGGCCTGGGGGAGACCCCTCCCCGGGGGGCCTCACGGGTGCCGTCACTCAAGGAGAAATCCAGGCGTGTGCTCCCTGGTGCCCAGGCCGAGGGGCTCAGAGCCGGGGAGGGGGGCTCTCCAGGGCCACACACCCCCTGTGGAGGTGCAGGCTGAGCTGGCAGGAGAGCTGGCTGCGACCTGGAGGGTCGGCCCTGAGCAGGGGGCCGGAGCCTGGAGTGCAGCCAGGTGGCCGCCAGGGCGGTGGTCTCAGGCGCTCCCCCCGCCCTGCAGGGTGCCTGCAGCTCCGAAGAAGCACCTGCCCTGTGGCCCTGCCGCCCTAACGCACAGGCCCCTGGGGGGCAGCGTGGGCACCTGGCTTTCTGAAGGGAGGGCCGTGGGGGAGGCTCGAGCGGGGGCGGGGGGGTGTCCCCGCCTTCTGCTCCCCACGCCTCACCCATCGGTCCCCACCGAGCGAGGACTCGAAGGTGGACAGGGAGGCCCTGCCAGAACCTGCTGCCCAGCCAGCTTCGCCGGCTTCACAGCCACGGCCGGGCCACCTGCAGCCATGAGGTCAGGGCAGGGCTGGGCGTGGCCAAGGGGACCCAGGGTCCCTGAGGGGTGGGGGCACAGGGACACAGTGTCCACTCCTGAGGGAGGGGTGTGGGGGACACAGGGACACGGCACCCACTCCTGAGGGAGGGGCGTGGGGGACACAGGGACACGGTGCCCACTCCTGAGGGAAGGGCGTGGGGGACACAGGGACACGGCACCCACTCCTGAGGGGTGTGGGGGACACAGGGACACGGCGTCAGTGTCCCCCCACGAGGGGTGTGGGGGACACAGGGACACGGCGTCCCCCCATGAGGGGTGTGGGGACAAGCAGCTCTGGTGATGGTGGGCGGGCGGGTTTCGAGTGGCAGCAGCTTGGTCGGAGCGCAGGTTTTGCTCTGTGTCTTGAATTTGCCAGCATGTTACTCTATTTTTCACATGAAGTTCATCATTTCGTTTTATTTGAAAGGTGGAGACGGAGAGCTCCTCCATCACCGGTTCACTCCCCAAAAGCCCCAACAGCCCAGGCTGGGCCAGCCAAAGCCAGGAGCCGGGAGCTTCACCCAGGGCCCCGGCGGGGGTGAAGTGCCCACTCTGTAGGGAATCCAGGCGTCCCCAGCAGAGGCTCTACCTGTCCCACCACGGCACCCGCCCACGTGTCGAGATTCTCAAGGACGAGGGTGCAAAGCCGACGGCCTCAGTGACTGCGCAGGCAGGGCGGGCTCGCCTGGTGCAGGGCCGCGGAGCAAAGCCTGGGGAGGTCTGACCAGGCGCAGGGTGGGCACCGCAGCTGACCGAAAACAGAACCAGTGCAGTGACTGAAAACAGAGTCGTGCAGCGATGAGGATGGGACTCGGGGAGGAAGCCGGGCAGTAGGGAGCAGCCCCTGGCTCTAGGGGGCTCTCTGTGCCTCGCCCCACGGGGAGGGTCCATCCTGGCCAGGGGTGGGAGGGCGTGGGTCCAGGACACAGCTCGGACCAGAGCAAGGGGAGGCCCCGATCCAGAAGCTGCAGACCCAGGGACTCGCATGCCACACGGGTTCCTGCTTTGCAGTTGTGAGCAACTGAAAACGCCCGTCATCCAGGGACGTGCACGCGGTGACAGCCGTGGGGGTGCAGCCCCGGGGAGGGGTGGGTCAGCTGCGGGTGGGTGGGAAGATGTCTTAGAAGCCCCTGCAATAGCCCAAGTGCAAGCTCCTGGGGTAGGGGTTAGGGGTCAGGGTTAGGGACTAGGGTCAGGGCTGGGTTAGGGTCGGGGTAGGGCTGGGTCTTTAACAACGGGGCAGACTGAGGAGTGGAGGTGGCAGTGAGCAGCATTTGGAGATGCAAGGTTCGGCCCAGAAGCCCGCGGGCCTCCTGGGGACAAGTGGGCAGGCAGGACCTTGCTGGGGGGGGGGGTGTCCTGGAGCCGGGGGAGGGGCCGACCAAGCGTGCGAGTTTGACTTACGCACTTAAACTTTAGGCATGTAGGTTTATTTTATTTTGCAGTAAAGTATCACTTTTACATATTTTAAAAATCATTTGAGAAGCACAGAGAGAGCCCCACTCAGGTGCCTGCCTTGCCCGGCCCTGGCTGGGCTTGCCCGGCACAGAGGGCCAGGACCCAGTCTCCCAGGCACCCCCTCCAGCCCCCCAGGGTCGGTGTTGGCAGGAAGCCGGATTCGGGGGCTGCACTGGGAGGACCTGTGCCGTGCAGGAGGCCTACGCCCGTGGTTTTGCATTTCTGTTCTGACCGACTCTGCCACCCCGTCACCCCTCGGAGCGGAGCCGAGGGAGGGCGTGGGCCACGGCCGGTCCCCTGGCGCAGTCGGCGCCTCTGGGGCAGCAGAGGGATTATCCCGCCGCCACCTGGCTCGCGCAAGCGCGGGATTTGGTCTCCATTGTTGCGCTCGCTGTCGGGGGCGGGGGCGGGGGCTTCCAGGTCGTTCTCAGAGCAGCGGCTGCGGTGGCCTGGCGGGCGCCCAGCCTGTGGCGGCACTGGAGGCTCAGCCAGGGGCTGCCTTCCCACCGGGGCCGGGCTGTGATGTGGACACACAGACGCCTTCAGCCCTCTGTCCCCGCCTGGACGCCGGCCAGGCGTCCTGGGCCACGGAGCCAGCTCAGCCCTGGAAATCCCAGTGCGACAAAAGCCTCTGTCCCGTTGCCGGCCAGCCCTGCCCCCGCCACTGGGCTCCCCTGTAACTGGGTCAGCCCGGCTGGGAGGACGCCAAGCCCCCCCCCCCCCCCCGCGGGAACTTCTCCGAAATCCACCGTTCCTGGAATCCCGCCTCTGCTTCCTCGAGTGCTTGGCGCCGGCTCCAGTTTCGGGCCAAGGGTGCCAGCCCTGGCCCCGCTGCTGCCCACCAGGCCCCCACGGCCGAAGCCCTCCAGCCGCGGCGGGCCTGTGGGCCTGTCCCTCTTGGTCACTCCTGGGGGCCTTGAGCCTGGGCTGTTTGGGTGGCTCCTGGCAGGAAAGGGGAGGACGGAGCTGCCCGCGGCATCGCCCTGTGCGCCCCGTCCGCCTGTGCCAACACCGGCCGAGCCCTCGAGCCTCAGCTTCCTGCCTGGAACGAGGCTCAGGCGTTTGCTGACCCAGGGCCAGGCCAGGTTTCTCCCTCTGCAAACACCATCGAGATCCAGCTGAGCACAGTTTTCCGGCTCTCTGGGGGGCAGGGGGCCTCGAGGGGGGCAGGGGGCTGCGGGTGGGGCGTGGCCAAGCCTGCAGCACCCCGGAGAGAAAACGCAGCGCCAGCTCCCCAGCCAGGTGCTCTCGACCAGCAAGGCAGGTGGGGCACCCGGCCTGGCTCTGCTTTCCCGGTGGAAACCATTAGTCCCTGGAGCCCAGCGGAACAGGACAAGCTCCAGGAGCGGCCAGGCTGGCCGATAGCCTGGCAACAGAGCTCGGGGCCAACGTCCCACCCACACAGGTGGCACCCGGCCATGTCACGCGTACCTGCTGCTGGGGGTCGGTGTGTCGGAAGCGGCTACAGGCCCCGCCCCACTGCTGGCCGGGGGGCCAAGGAGCCTCTGGGAGACGCCTGGGAGGGCCACACCCCCAACCCCCCCCCCCCCAGCAGCACAGAGCCTGGGACTGACCGTGGTCCATGGATCGGGGCCGCCCCCTGTGGGCACCACTGTAGACATCAGGCCACACTGTGGAACCCCAAGGGGCCACCAGGACGGCCCTGGGCCTCCCTGACCCCTCAGGAGACACCTGCAGGAATCCTTGCCATGGGGGGGGGGGGCTTGGGCACGGGACTGAGTCACCATCTGGGACGTCCACACCCTACCCCGGCGCCCGCTAATGCAGCTCAGGGCGCGGGGCAGCCGCTCAGCCTCAGGCCTGGGAGACCTGAGAGGGGTCGCCGGCTCCCGACTTCAGCCTGGCCCAGCCCTGGCCGTGGGCATTTGTGGAGGGAACCGGCGATGGAAGACCTCTCTCCCTCGGGCTCTGTGACTCTCTCAAATAAAATGAAAATAAAAATTTGAAAAAGAAAGCACCACCCGGAGGTAGCAAGGCAGGAGCCGCGTGGCCTGGCTGCTCAGTGGGCACACGCCCAGACCCGCAAGGGGGCAGCGCTGGCTTCCTCCTCCGCTCCCCCTCCCCCTCCCCCTCCCTCCCCTCCCCCTCCCCCTCCCCCTCCCCTCTCAGAAACAAAAAATGACGGTGGTGGTGAAGAGGCTTCCAGTGCCAACACGCTGACCTCACCTTGTTTGTCTGACATCTGCTGGGGGGGAGACAGAGGTGGGGGAGGGAGAGTGGGGGGAGAGAGAAGGAGATGGAGGTGGGGGGAGAGAGAGATGGAGGGAGAGGGAGAGAGAGGGAGAGGGAGGGGAGGAGAGAGGGAGGGGAGGAGAGAGAGAGAGGGAGAGGGCGGGGAGAGAGAAGGAGATGGAGGTGGGGGGAGAGAGAGAGGGAGAGAGAGGGGAGAGGGGGGGAGGAGAGAGAGAGAGGGAGGGGAGGAGA
The DNA here is from genome assembly GCA_949820135.1 of Sylvilagus floridanus. Taxonomy (NCBI): domain Eukaryota; kingdom Metazoa; phylum Chordata; class Mammalia; order Lagomorpha; family Leporidae; genus Sylvilagus; species Sylvilagus floridanus. The sequence continues at coordinate 100,475,661 of OX463246.1, read as the reverse complement.
GAGAGAGGGGAGGAGAGAGAGAGGGAGGGGAGGAGAGAGAGAGGGAGAGAGTGGAGAGGGAGGTGGGGGGAGAGATGGAGGGAGAGAGAGAGGGAGAGGGAGGGGAGGAGAGAGGGAGGGGAGGAGAGAGGGGGGAGGAGAGAGAGAGAGGGAGGGGAGGAGAGAGGGAGGGAGGTAGGAGAGAGAGAGGGAGAGAGTGGAGAGGGACACACAGAGATGGACAGAGAGGGGGATATGGGGGGAGGGAGGGGGAGAGACAGAGGAGGCAGCAGAGTCGGGGTGGCCCCGTCTCCTGCTCAGCCCTCTCTCCCTCTCCCAGGACTGGTGGGCTTGGGGCTGTGGGAGCTCACTGGCCACACTCGGCAGCAGCCCCCCCCCCCAGGCTGAACAGTCCCAGTGGGTGACAGTGAAGCTGCGGTGGGCCGGCTGGTTCCGAATCCAGCTCAGGCCTCACTTGGGGTGCTCAGCCTGATGACCGAACACAGTGCCTCTGGGGCTCAGGCTATGGGGGAAGGGCGCAGGTCAGCACCAGAAAGTGGCCACCCACAGCCGAGAGGCCAGCCCTGGTCAGCTCAGCCAGGAGAGGGCTGTCGGGGGCCACGGAATGTGCCAGAAACCTGGAAAAGTCTGGCACCCAGGAAGCCCGGGCTCTGTCAGTCTTCACTGCAGATTTGCAGCAGGGAGCCGCTGTGGCCGGGGCTCAGGGCTGTGGGGCACCAGGCAGGCCCTGCACACGGCGGCCTGAGGGGCAGGAGGGCCCTGCCTGCGGCCCCAGACCCACAGGGGAGGGGCAGCTCCTGCTGCCATGGTTGCTGTGTAACCCCCACTCCCGGCAGAAGGGGGCACTCTGCCCCTCCCCCCCCCCTACGCTCCTCTTCCCTTCCCTCCCCTCCCCTTCTGCAACCAAGAGAACCATGTAAACACGTTTACAACTGCTCCAGAAACACCAGAACACATCCAGCACTGGGCGATCAAGAAAGATGCAACCAAAGGTGTTCAAAATCCTTTCCCCAAACCGGGCGTCTTCCAGGAGATGCCGAAGCGCAGGTGTCCCCGGCCACAGCCAGTTCCCCAGGCGCTCACGGATTCTCTCAGGTCACATGGCGGGGCTCTGCAGGCTCCACCCACGTGGACCGTGGACGCGGAAAAGCCATTCCTGAAGGGGACCGTGGTGCGCCCAGCGTGGCGCCAGTGTCACAGCCCGCAAGGGACGGAGCTGGGACTTGCGGAGCAAACAGGTCCGGAAGGAAGCAGAATGAGGCCGGCCGCTGTGCCCCAGGGGCAGGAGGACAGGGCAGGGTGGAGCAGTGGGGCGGGGCTAGCGCTGGGAACACAGCAGGACTGCGGTGCTGCGCCTCGGGTCTCAGTTCTGGTCGCCAAGCTTACCAAGGGGCTGACCATGGGGAGAGTCTTCTTCAGACACGGGAATGTTGTGCAGGCAGCTTGGAGACGCCCAGGCGAGCCTGAGAGCCAGCTGGCACTTTAAGATCACCGTGCGTGGGAGAGAGCCTGCTTCAGTCCCAGGACAGATGGGGTGAGGAGAGGGCACTCGGTGCCCCTAGGCAACACCTGTTCGGTTCACCCGTGTGGAGTGGGGACAAGGGCAGGACGAGCCCCCTCTGAGCAGCACTGCCTGCACTCCAGGTCCATGTGGACCTCCCAGGTGAAGTGCACCCCCGCTTTCCACAGGACACACAGGGCTCCCCCCTCGCAGTCCCAGGCTCTCAGCACAGTGAGGCAGTGAGGCGGATCTGCCGCTGGCTCCAGCACAGGCAGAGGACAGAGGCCATCCCCAGCTTAGACCGTGTGATGTCGGTGCGATGTGGAAGCAGGAAGTCCCTGGGGTTTATGTTCCAAACAGAACTGTCAAGCAGAGACCTCAGGAGCAAGCACACAGGCCGGCCCACAGCTGCTGGGCAGGGTGGGAGGGGGGGAAGGCGGGTTCACCTGCCCAGGTGTGTTCACCTGCCCACGTGCGTCAGTTGCTGATTGGTGGGAAGCTGACAGCAACTGGGGCTTTATCAGGAGCCAACCAGACCCAGCAGCCACGCCTGGACCCTGCAACTGACTGTGTGGGGTCTGCGTCCTCATCACAGCCCTCATCTGACTGTGTGGGGTCCGCGTCCTCATCACAGCTCTCATCCGACTGTGCGGGGACTGTGTCCTCACAGCCCTCATTTGACTGTGCAGGGTCCGCGTCCTCATCACAGCCTTCATCCGACTGTGCGGGGTTTCTGTGTCCTCACAGCCCTCATTTGACTGTGCAGGGTCCACATCCTCATCACAGCCCTCATCTGACTGTGCGGGGTCCGTGTCCTCATCACAGCCCTCATCTGACTGTGCGGGGTCCACATCCTCATCACAGCCCTCATCTGACTGTGTGGGGTCCGTGTCCACATCACAGCCCTCATCTGACTGTGTGGGGTCCATGTCCTCATCACAGCCCTCATCTGACTGTGCAGGGTCCACATCCTCATCACAGCCCTCATCTGACTGTGTGGGGTCCGTGTCCACATCACAGCCCTCATCTGACTGTGCGGGGTCCACGTCCTCATCACAGCCCTCATCTGACTGTGTGGGGTCCGCATCTACATCACAGCCCTCATCTGACTGTGCGGGGTCCACGTCCTCATCACAGCCCTCATCTGACTGTGTGGGGTCCACATCCTCATCACAGCCCTCATCTGACTGTGTGGGGTCCGTGTCCACATCACAGCCCTCATCTGACTGTGTGGGGTCCATGTCCTCATCACAGCCCTCATCTGACTGTGCAGGGTCCACATCCTCATCACAGCCCTCATCTGACTGTGTGGGGTCCGTGTCCACATCACAGCCCTCATCTGACTGTGCGGGGTCCGCGTCCTCATCACAGCCCTCATCTGACTGTGCAGGGTCCGTGTCCTCATCACAGCCCTCATCTGACTGTGCGGGGTCCACGTCCTCATCACAGCCCTCATCTGACTGTGTGGGGTCCGTGTCCACATCACAGCCCTCATCTGACTGTGTGGGGTCCACGTCCTCATCACAGCCCTCATCTGACTGTGTGGGGTCCGCATCCTCATCACAGCCCTCATCTGACTGTGTGGGGTCCATGTCCTCATCACAGCCCTCATCTGACTGTGCGGGGTCCACATCCACATCACAGCCCTCATCTGACTGTGCGGGGTCCACGTCCTCATCACAGCCCTCATCTGACTGTGCGGGGTCCGCGTCCTCATCACAGCCCTCATCTGACTGTGTGGGGTCCGCATCTACATCACAGCCCTCATCTGACTGTGTGGGGACTGTGTCCTCATCACAGCCCTCATCTGACTGTGCGGGGTCTGTGTCCTCATCACAGCCCTCATCTGACTGTGCAGGGTCCACATCCTCATCACAGCCCTCATCTGACTGTGCAGGGTCCGCATCCTCATCACAGCCCTCATCTGACTGTGCGGGGTCCACGTCCTCATCACAGCCCTCATCTGACTGTGCGGGGTCTGTGTCCTCATCACAGCCCTCATCTGACTGTGTGGGGTCCACGTCCTCATCACAGCCCTCATCTGACTGTGCGGGGTCCACATCCTCATCACAGCCCTCATCTGACTGTGCAGGGTCCGTGTCCTCATCACAGCCCTCATCTGACTGTGTGGGGTCCGCATCCTCATCACAGCCCTCATCTGACTGTGCGGGGTCCACGTCCTCATCACAGCCCTCATCTGACTGTGCGGGGTCTGTGTCCTCATCACAGCCCTCATCTGACTGTGCGGTGTCTGTGTCCTCACAGCCCTCATCTGACTGTGCAGGGTCCGCATCCACATCACAGCCCTCATCTGACTGTGCAGGGTCCGTGTCCTCATCACAGCCCTCATCTGACTGTGTGGGGTCCGCATCCTCATCACAGCCCTCATCTGACTGTGCGGGGTCCACGTCCTCATCACAGCCCTCATCTGACTGTGCGGGGTCTGTGTCTTCACAGCCCTCATCTGATGGTGCAGGGTCTGTGTCATCACAGACCTGGTCGGGCGCCTGGGGCTGAGTGTTGGGTTCCTCAGGCTGCGGAAGGGGTGTCCTGGGCCACTGTGTTCACCAGTGAAGTGGGTGAAAGTCCATTCAGACTCAACAGGAAATGCATGATGCTTCCCGAAACCAGGACACTCTCACTGCCTGGAACACTCACAGCAGCACGGAAACCTGGGGACACGGACAGGCAGGTGACGTCTCTACTCGGCTGTGCTGGTCCTGGAGACAGGGCGGGGCGGGGCAGGGCGGGGCGGGGCGGGGCGGGGCCCCGTCTACTCAGGTTGTTAAAGTTTCAGAAATTGGCTTTTCCCCATCGTCTGGGGCATCGGTCGCTGCCTGTGTGTCCCTGACCTGGGTGGCTTGTGTCCTCCCTCGCCCTGTCCCCTTCTCTGGCTCCTGGTGTGGGGCCAGCCTTGTCCTGGGCCAGCCTGCAGAAGCGTGCGCCACCTGCTCTGCTGGGGACTGGCCGCCGAGGTGAGCCCCTGTCCAGGACCCTGACCTCACCCTATGGGCACACAGGATTCCCGCCAGGCACTGGGAGGAGAGGGTTTGCTGGCTCAGGCTGGCTCACGGGTACCTCCTGATGAAGCTGCCCGGCCGCTGACCACGGGGTGCGGCTCTGCGCCTGCCTGCGGAGCTGTCCTGGGCCCTCACCCCAGGCCGAGAGCCTCTAATGGCAGCTGACCACAGCCATCGAGGAGCCGGGGCCCTGCTCCCCCAGCTGGGAGTGGGAGCTCTCCTATGAGAAGGAGACCGCTCTGGCCTTGCTGGGCCTAAACGCTTCTGCAGTGTCCCTGTGTGACGGGGGAGGGAGGCTGGACACCTGCCAGAGGCCAATGAAGACGGAGACAAGGCTGGGAGCCCCTGGAGCCTGGGGGGTTAGGAGAGATAGGTAGGACCCCCTGGGGCTCCAGAGGGAGTGGCCCTGACCACACCTGGACATCACCTGGACATCCGACATGAGGAGAGGCATCCTGTTCTCAGCCCGGGTCTCTGGGGCTTAGGGTTAGGCGGGCCCAGGGCCCAGCACCCAGGAGGGTGCCCCCTCCGGGGAGCCCTGCCCCAGGAGCCCTGGCCACAGCCCGGCAGCCCTCCTGCTGGCATCACGCGCTGCTGTGGGAGCTGCAGCCAGCCGGTGCCTGGGCTGCTCTGGACTAAGGGGCTTCTGCAGCGCGCACCTCCCCCCGGGCGCTGGGGCAGGTCCACGGGGGAGCAACGTGTGTGCCATCTGCCTTGGCGGCGGAGGTGGCGGAGCTGGGCGGCGGCTCCTGCCAGCCTCGGGTTCCTGGGCGCTGCCTTTGTGCCCCAGGCCTCTCATTTCTCGGGAGATCTTATCTCTGCCACCTGCCACGGGAGTCCCTGGCAGAGTGGAGCCGGTTCCCACCGCGCGTGCGTGCGGCGCTGGACTCAGCGCAGTCGCCTGCAGCTCCCACAACAGCAACGCCGGGAACACTCGTGGCCTCCAGGCTGTGGCCGGTCACGGGCGGGAGACGGATTCCTGGGCACGTGTGAAGGGGGTGGGGCTAGGGCGGCCCTACTGCCGCTGTACAAGTTACTCGGAGCTCCAGGTGCAGCCGCCACCACCCCACACGCAGTTTTGTGGGTCTGGAATCAGAAGGTTCTGGGGGCTCTTGCTCAGAGTCCACGTGGCTGATGGGCCTGCACGGCAGCTGCGGGAGTCTCTCCGTGGCTGCCCCAGGTGGTCTCCCTGGGTGCCGTCTGTGAGGAGGGCTGGAGCTCACCAGGTGGGAACGTCTTCCTCACCCCGGCCGGCCGTCCACGGGCCTCGGCACGGCTCCGCAGGCCACCATAGCACCTGCTGCCACGTGTGGAGTCACGTACAGTGGGGAGGAGAGGACATGGACTCCTGCGTGGGTGGCAGGGAGCTGAGTCAGGAGGGGGAGCGGGGAGTGGGGGCTCTGATGGGGCACCGGGGCGTGGCCAGCAGGCCGCGCGCTGTTTTATCACTCAGAGCCGGTGGTGTCCACAGGGGTGAGGGCCGCACCCTGCTCAGACCCAGAGGGGTCAGCGGCACCTGCTCAGAGCTCCGTGAGCACCAGTCACAGCCACAGCAGTGAGCCCACCGCCCGTGTCCCTGTCACAGCACATGGGGCTGGCCCTGTGACTGTGTGGACGTGACCATGAGGGACGTCAGAGGCCGAGCACAAAGTGGCTTCCTCTCTGCTGAGAACGGCCCTGGCCGCAGCAAGGGGCACCAGCCCTCAGGGCTGGGGTCGCCTTCACCCCTCCTCTCGCTGGGGCTCCAGAGACGGCAAGGGCGGCACAGACAGGATCGTGCTGTGCCAGCCTGGGCCGCCGCCCGGATGTTGGGCAGTCGCGGAGCGTCCAAGCGTCCTGTGTGCTGGACAGGAGCAGCCCCGAGTCCCCTGACCGAGGCACATGAACTTCTGAGTCCCCGCAGTCCTCTGGCAGTCTGCGGCCATGCCCAGCTTGGGCTGGTCTGAATCTGTCCCCAGGGGCTCAGGCAGGAGGCTGGGACCTTCCTGAGGGCCTGGGGAGTGTTCCAGGCGTCCACTGTCCTCTGGGGATGCCCCCTGGTTCCTACGAGAGCGAGTGCTGGAAGAGCCAGCCTGGCCAGGGACCTGTCTTCCCGTCTGGCTCCCGCCTCCATGCCACGCCCACTGGGCCTGCCGTCCTTGGGCCTCCAGCCAGCGGCGCGCTGGGCCACATCAGCCTCCTTCCCCGTCCAGGCCCAGCCCGGGCGTTCGGTGACAGAGCGGAAAGTTGGGCTGGGCTGTCCCGGGGCAGCACGGGAAGTCCAGCGTCCGGGAAGGGGAGGAAAAGCCGGTTCCGGGGGGGGAGGGGAGGGGTGAGAACGCGCACGGAGGAGATGTGTATATTGCAGGTTTTAGAAAAGATTTATTTATGTATTTGAGAAGCAGAGTTAGAGACAGAGAGAGAGAGAGACAGAGAGAGAGAGAGAGAGAGAGACAGAGACAGAGACAGAGAGAGAGACAGAGACAGAGAGAGAGACAGAGAGTGAGGTCTTCCACTCACTGGTTCACTCCCCAGATGGCTGCGATGCCCGGGGCTGGGCCAGGCTGAAGCCGGGAGTCGGGAGCTTCTCCCAGGTCTCCCCGTGGGTGCAGGGTCCAAGCACTTGGGCCGTCTTCCACTGCCTTCCCAGGCCATCAGCGGGGAGCCGGATGGGAAGTGGAGCAGCCGGGACTGGAACCGGTACCGGTGTGGGATGTGGTGCTGCAGGCGGCCCCTGCGTTGTGGCTTCCTGAGATCTTTCCCTTGCTGTACTTGGCCTCTCTCCTTTCCTCCCGCATTTTCTTACTGTGCCCCAGGCGGCTCTGCAACCGGGATGGGACTGGATGCCAGGGACGTGCCACAGCAGGAGCCCCACAGCTCCAGTCAGTCGTCTGGATGAGCAGAGCACCAGGAAGTCCTGGAGGAGGACACCAGGGGAGGGGGGGGAGGGGCAGAGCTGTGCCCTGAGCTGGGAGGGGGAGGGGAGAGGGAGGGGGCTGAGCGGTACCCTGAGCTGGGAGGGGGAGGGGGAGGGGGAGGGGGCTGAGCGGTACCCTGAGCTGGGAGGGGGAGGGGAGAGGGAGGGGGCTGAGCGGTACCCTGAGCTGGGCAGGTTTGGGGCGGAGGTGAGGCCAGACCTGGTTCTGTGTGTGCCCTTGTCAGGTGGGACTGTGTCCTGTGTCCCTGAGGGCAGAGGAGCTGCCAGGGCTGGGCTCAGTGCCATCCGCACGCCAGGAGGAGAGGCCCCCACCACACCGACCCTGCCAGCTCCTGGACCGTGGACATCCAGCCTCCAGGACTCCCTGGGGGGGCTGAGCCAAGACCAGCGGGAGGAGCCGTGGAGGACAGAGTAAGCAATCGGAGCTCTGGGAGCGGCACTGGCTGGAGTCCCCAGGTGGACACAGCCGTCAGCTTCTCCCATGGCCTCTTCCATCACCACCCCCGGGTCTTGGCGCAGGGGGTGAAGCTTCTGCCTGCGATGCTGGCAGCACCCACATGGGTGCTGGTTCGAGTCCTGGCTGCTCCACTTCCCGTCCAGCTCCCTGCTGTGGCCTGGGGAAGCAGTAGAAGATGGCCCAAGTTCTTGGGCCCCTGCACCACGTGGGAGACCTGGAAGAAGCTCCTGGCTCCTGGCTTCTGCCTGGCCCAGCCCGGCCATTGCAGCCATTTGTGGAGTGAACCAGCAGTTAGAAGATTCTCTCTGTGTTTCCTTCTCTCTCTCTGTAACTCTGCCTTTCAAATAAATGAATACATCTTTTAAAATAATCCCAGACCTGGGGAAGGAAGCAGGAGTCAGGAGATGGGAGCGTCCTTGCTCTTGTTGTCCGTAGCCTTAGGACTTGGTGTTGGGAGCAGGGAGTGGTGTTCCAAGTGTGGCTGGTGCTGCGGCCTCCGCGGGCATGGCCGGTGGCCCGGCTGTCTGGGCACTGGGTGTGGGGTCAGCAGCACGGCCCTGCTTTTCCTCGTGTGTCCAGAGCTGAGTGTGTGAGTGCGGGTGTCAGAGGCTCTCATTCACGGATGAATCCACCCAGCCCAGCGAGGAGGGGGCCGCACCAGCCCTGCTCTGGGCTCCCAGGCTCAGCCCTCGGCCCTCAGAGCCCCAGGCGGGAATCTGAACCTGGAGTGAGAGAAGTGTGTGAGAGCCTGCGGGAGCCTGCACCTGTGCTCGCGTGTGGCACTGTGGGTACACGATGCATGTGCATCCCGTGTGATGTGGGAGTGTATGCACACGTATGTATCCTTGAGTGTGCAGCTGTGTGTTCATACATGTGTATCCGTGCCTGGATCCTGCATGTGGGTCCCTGAACCTTCCTGGGCCAAGGCAGCACGGACTTTGTCTCCCTGACCCCGGCCTGTGGACGGATGGGCCAGGAACACGTGGGGACAGAGTGGCTGACAACGGCTGGGTGCCCGGCTCTCTGCCTGGAGCACGGGGTGGGGAGCTGTCTTGCTCCCTGGGCCAGGCACGTTCAGGCCCCCGCCTGGGATTCTGAGCTGCCACTCCAGCTGCCGCTCAGGCCGCTGCTCCGGCCTCTGGCTGAGTCCAGTGTGGCGTCAACCCACAAGGACGGCTCCCTCCGGCCCGCTGTGGCTGTGCCCACAGCGCCCTCTGGTGCTGAGCGTGGAGGCAGCTGCGGCTCTGGACCCGGAGGCAGGCAGGCGACCTCCTGACGCTGGGCGGGAAGCAGCAGCTGTAGGTGCAGCCTCCTGGCTCCTTCGTGGCTGGGAACCGGCTGGGACACCCCCGGGGGCCTGGTGGAGCCTCAGAGGGGGTCCGTGCGGCCTCCACCTGTCCCTACCGTGCCCCTCACATGGGCGGGAGGCACCAGCTCGGAGCAGGGACCAGGTGTCTGGTCTCAGCTTGCCCTGATGGCCCCTGCTCCGGGCTGCAGGAGAGGCCACATGGCCACAGCCTCAGCAGCCCCAATGGGGCCCCAGCACCTGCAGCAGCCCTGGACTCGAAGGATAGCGCCTCCTGGGGTGGATGTGTGGCTGCGGCCTTGGGAGCAGGTGCTGGGTGGGGACCAAGGACATTCCACACACAACCTGCTCCTGCGTCCTTCTACCCAGGGACAAAGGTGCGGGAGGAGAGACAGAGATGGGGAAGGGAGGAGAGGACAGAAGGGGGTCAGTGCTGTGGCCTACTGGGCTGAACCTCTGCCTGCGGTGCTGGCACCCCATGGGTCCGTGTCCCGGCTGCTCCTCTTCCGATCCAGCTCTCTGCTATGGCCTGGGGGAGCAGTGGAAGATGGCCCAGGTCCTTGGGCCCGGCACCCACGGGAGAAGAAGCAGGTGGCTCACCTCCACCGCGTGTGGCCGCAGCGCCCACTCCCAGACCGCTCCCTTCTCACCCTGCACAGCGCCCTGCACGGTGCCTGCAGGGCTGGGGGCTCCAACGGGGTCCTGCACGGGGGCTTAACCTCCCAGCTCTGCAGGTGGGCACAGGCTGGGCTCTGCAAACAGTGAGGTTGAGCCCCCACCCGAACACCAGGCAACACCTCGGCCTGTGTGGGGGCACCGCTGAGCCCCCATCGAAATCCCGTCTGGGATCCGCCCTCTGTGGGGTGGCAGAGCCCTGGTGCACCTGCTGAGCCCGTGCCGGACCCTGCGCCGTCTCGCACCCTCTGCCGCTGCCCATGCGCCTGTGCACACGCAGAGGCCTAAACGGTTAAACAGCAAAACAAATACACCGGCGAGCTGCAATCGCACCTTATTTTCTTTTAATTTCAGAGTTGTCTGAGAAAAGCTGATCTGAAGTTCGTTGAAATTGGATAGGTAATTAATTCACACGCACCTACACGAGGGGAGACACACAAATTACTTGTAACATTTTGTAAGCACTGAAATTAATGTAGTGTGAATTTGTCATTTCTACCAAAAGTTACAGATTTTCTATATTATAATTTAATCTTTTTAATGTAAAAAGAATAGGAATTTTGCCCTTTCTGGCCTCCTGGGAAGCAGGAGCTAGTGTATCTAATTATCTGAACACACAGAACATAAAGGAATAGCAAATGGTGAAATTATAACCGGGCCGGAACGCCTCCGCGTTTCCTGATTAAACCCCTCGCTGGGCCCTGGGCAATCGTGTCGCCCCGTGTTCGCAGTAATTGCATGTGTCAAGGCCCAGCCTTTGTGTACCTGGGACCTGGCGTCTCCCGGCTTTAATTTAGCAGGAGATAACCGTGCCGGCTGCGAGGCCGGCGGGCGAAGTGGGGGTCTGCGTGCAGAGCCGGGGGCACAGGCCCCGGGCACGGGTTAAGGGCGAGTGGGATGCAATCAGGCCACATCCCTGCAGTGGGCTCTGCACCACGGGAAAGCAATTTCCCAGCGCAAAGCCAGCCACCTGCCTTCCTGCGCCGCCCGCCAGAGGAGGGTGGTCCGGGCTCCCAGCCCAGGTCCCGTGCTCGCCATCCACACGCCACATGCCGGGTGCAGTGCAAGTCAGGAGCCGAGCAGGGGCCGGTCGGGGGAGCCCTGTGTCTAAAGTGCGTCTGGTGCTCCCACGCGGAAGGTGCCACTCAGCCCCAGGCCACAGCGTCCGGGGCCAGCTCGCGGAGGGGGAGGGGCCGAGAGCGAGGCCCCAGCACAGAGCTCCCACTGGGCGCAGGCAGCCGGCAGGACTGTGGGGCCGCGGGGGCCCCCGGAGCTGGGTGCTGAACCGTCAGCTCTCGGAGGCTGGCCTCTCCCTTCCTGTCGTCAACATAGGCCTTGTTCTCCCACCCTGAAAGTGACAGGGACCCCAGAGTGGGATTCTAGAAGGAACACTTCTGCGGCGAGGGGCCCTGGGTGAGGCTGCCGGCCTGCATACAGGCCCCGCTGTCCCCGCACGCTGGGTCCCTGTGTCCTGGCCCCGGGGAGGCGGTGTGCCCAGAGCTCTGGGGCCCCCGCTGGCCTCCCGCAGCCTCGGCAGGAGGGTCTGTTCACGCGAGCTGGGAGGGCCTCACGCGTGCTCCTCCGGGCCACGCTGGGACGCCAGGCCGTGTGCCAGTGGACGTGCTGGCACAGCTCTGGCAACTTCTGCCCCGGTGCCCACCGCAGCCTGAGCGTCCACTCACAGGTTCTGGGCTGGGCAGGCTAGGGGACGCCTGCTCCACAACCGTCCAAGAGCGGGTGCCAGCAGGCAACCCCCAGACTCCACACCTCCACGTCTCAGCCCCATGGGCCTCCCAGGGCGAGGGCCAGGGCCTGCGCTGAGCCGGGATGGCCTGCGCGTCACACAGGCAGCTCCCCCCGCAACAGCTCTGCAGCCATGGGGTCCCCTCCCCCTCCTGGCCGGATGCCGCTGACCTTCCAAACCTTCCCCAGCAGGGCCACGACCTCCCTCTCTTCTGGGGCCACGATGACCTTCCAGATGGACCAGCACCCGTCGGGCAGGAGAGGGCTGGCAGGTCCCCGTGGGCCCTGTGCCCCATGCCGGTGAGTGCCCAGCCCCAGGCGTGACTGTGGAGCGAGGTGAAGGGCACGTAGTCCTCGACCACCGAGCTTCCAGGTGTCTGGAGACAGACGTCTGTCCATATCCGTCGGCGAGGGCAGCTCTCGGGGCCACGCTCCGTGTCTGGACAGCCCTTTGCTCTCCCCAGTCAGGGGGGGGCTGCGGGCCAGGGGCCAGGGCCTCGGTACTGGCTCCTCCTAAGTCCCCTCCATGTGCTCGGGGACTCAACGTCCTTCTGTATGTGTCTGTGTCCAGTCGGGGAGGGGGGCAGGGCGCAGAGGGGACACAGGGAACCCGGGACCTGCCAGCGATGGCTCCCGAAATCCCCGTGGCACAGTGGGGCTCCCCTATCCAGGCCATGTGCCCGCCACGCCACGGCCTGAGCCCAGGAGTCTCCAGTGCTGGGGATGGGGCTGGTCCCAACACCCCACGTTCACGGGGAGGGGTCTGGGGCACGGAGCCGCCTGTGTCAGCCCAACACAAAACGGGCGAGGCCGGGAGGTGGGGACGCTTCTGGAACCATGGGCTGGCACACAGCCTCAGACTGCCCCCGCCCTGGTCGGCCGAACTCCCTGTGGTTGGGAAAGGTCCCCTTGTTCCCAGCCAGGTCCTGCGTCACAGGTGGCCCCAGTGCCCGGTCGCTGGCTCCTTCTGCTCGGTTCTCACCCCTTCCTGGGGGGCCGTGAGAGGTCTGAGCTCTCCTGCCCAGGGAGCCTCCCCACATTCTCCATAGATCACCCCAGGGGCTTCCACTGAGCCCATCCCACCCCCAACAGCTGCCCTGGGCCTGGGCCCACCCTCTACCTGAAGCCCCGCCCACTGACCTGAGAGCAGGGGCAGGAGAAGCCCCAGGGAAGAGGAGGCATCTCCAGGGGTCTCCCCTGGTGTCTCGGGGATTCTGAGCAGGAATCTGGCAGCTGGTGGGGGAAAGGTGGAGGCCCCGGGCCAGCGGGGGCTGGATGGTGTGGGGCGGGACCTGGGCTGGGGCTTCAGGCAGCTGAGTGTCTGGGAAGACCTGCAGAAGGGGTAGGCGATTCCTTGGAGGGGAGTGGACACCCGCTGTGGAGGCGGGGCTGGCGCCGGCCCTCCACCTGCACATCTCCCTCTGGGGCTCCTCCCCTCAGAGCCCCTCCCATGGGGGACTGGACCGGCCTGGGCACGGTCGGCTTTTAGATGTGCTGGTGGTCACTTCATGGTTCAGCTCTGTGTGGTCCGGCTCTGTCACCGGCCTGCCGGAGCTCGCAGGAAGTGGGCTCCCAAGCACGCACCAGCTCCTGTTCCTCCACCTTAACCCACAGAGCCACTGCCACCACCTCCTCACATCCACAGTCAGGAGGTGCCCCCATCAGCACAGCCGACAACCAGCCTAGCTCGCACCAGCACCCTGACTGTGGGCCAGGAGGATGCCCAGGGTCCTTGCGTCCTGGAGCCCCCCCCCCCAGCCCGCACTGGGACCCTGGGTGTGCACAGGTGTGGGCTGAGCCCTTCACACCCGGGGAGCGAGGAGAAAGACCCGACACTGGACACTGCGTGCAGTCGGATCTGCCGCCCGACTCCTCGGCACCAGCGGGCAGCACCGTGGAGTGTTCGAGTCCCAGGACAGCCGCGTCTTAGGCGTTCCTGGGACAGTCACCTCCCAGGGGTGCAAGGCACTTTGAGACTAATGTTCTTGGGGGGGGTTGTGTGGTCCTTGGCTCTGGCATGGGGAGGTCAGTATGTGGGGGCAGGGATGGGACCCTCTGGCAGGGGTCGCTTCTGACCTGGGGGCTGCATCAGATATGGGGAGGGCCAGGCAGGGGAGGAGCCAGTGGGAGACGGGGGCTGGGAGGTTACTGAAAGGTGGGGTCCCAAGGTGACATCCCCTAACACACTCTCCCCATGTAGGGGCCCTGGTGACTCCCCCCACCCTGCCTCATGTAGGGTCCCGAGTGCTGACTGACCAGCCCCGGGCACTCAAGCCCCTACACAGGAGGGCTGACTCTCCAGGGAGCTCCCCCATGCAGCCGGCAGGGTGTGAGGTGGGCAAGGCCGGGTTTACTTCCAGGACTGACTCAGCCCCACGGGGAAGGCTGGCTTCTCAGCGCAGGCGCCCCCGCGGAGTGCCAAGGTGGGTGCTGCGTTCTCTGTGGCTCCAGCTTTGCCGCCGTCAGGGGCCCTCCACGGGCGGAGCAAAGCCCACAGCAAACAGAGGAGCAACCCCGACTCTGAGCCTGTGTGGCAGGAACAGCCAGAGAGGTGCGACCACACCGGACCCTGCCCAGCCACGGCGCACAGCAGGCGGTCACGGTGCAGGCTCCGCGCGCTCCCTCTCCTGGCCCCTGAGGCGTGGGTCCAGTCCCGGTGAAGCGCCTCTCCCCCGGGTTGAGGCTTTCTGGGTAGACAGTGCACACAGGTGTTCAGGGCAGGTGTGGCGACAGCGTGTCCTGTGCAGGGCGGGGGCAGCGAGTGAGCTCACCAGCCCGTGTCCCCGACGGGGCGTCCCAGGCCGGCACCTGCACAGGCCACCTCCCGGTTCTCTTCCTGGCTGGGTGCTCAGCCCCTGGGCCTCAGGGGATTAACCTGGTGTGGGGCTGCACCACTCTGTTCTTCACTGCTCCCCAGGCCTGCTGATTTCTGAGCTCTCCCTGTATGGGCTCACTTAGCCCCACACCCGAGACGGGGACGCTGAGACCCCTGAGTGGGCTGCAGGTGGGGCCCAGAGGGTGGCCCCGGAACCTTCCTGCAGGCTGCTTTGTCTTAGCGCGCTTCCGCCTCCGACAGGGGTAGCCAGCCAAGGGCCTGTGCACCTGCCCCCCTTAGACTCTAGGGGTCCCCCGCAGCCTCCCCTCCGTGCCTGGCGTTCACCTCCCCGCGTGCCTCGCCCCAGGCCCCGGCGTCCCCTCCCTGCAGGACCCCGCTCGGTCCCCCAACCCGCCGCCCCCTCCACGAGGCGCCTTCTCTGTGCCCACCGAGCGGTGGCGCTGCTGACCTGGGAAGCGGTGGCCCCGCGGCCGCAGGACTTCGGGGGTCTCGGCTCCCTGCCCTGGGGGCCGGGGGAGCCTTAGCGGCTGCCCGGGGGCGGGGCCTCTGGTGGGAGGGGTCGCGGAGGCGCGAGTCCCCCCTTCCCGGCGCAGGTGCAGGTGAGGCGAGGGCGGGTGCCGAGGGCACGGGTTGCGGGCCCAGGGCGTTGTTTGTGGCCGCGTGACTCGGTTGTCCAGGTGAGCGGCCGCAGGCTGTGGCCTGGCTGAGGCGCCGAAGGCCGCCTGGGAGGGCGGGACGAGGGTCCAGGCCGACCCCACCCCGTAGTCCTCGGGCGAGGTCTCCCGCCAGTTCCCGGAGTCTCGGCGCCCTGGGGCGTGAGGGACAGGTGGAGCAGCTTCTCCTGGCGACCGAGGCCTGTGTCCTGAGCGCAGGCCTGGGGGTCTCTGGGAAGCAGACTGAAACATCCCTGCACCTCCCGGGGGAGGGGTCACCCAGACCTCTGCTCCCCCCCACCCCCCAGGCCTCCGCGCTTTTACCCCTCCCGGCTGGGCTCTGACTGATGCTCCCTGGGGTCCCGCCCCCCCGCACCTGCTCGCAGGCCTGGCCTCGGCTGTCCAGGCTTCCGCGTGGGTGTGGGCTGTGGGGTCCGGGGGTCGGGACCCTGGCTGTGAGATGGGCTTCTCAGCACAGGGTTTGGGGGCTGCTGCCTTCCCGAGAACCTGGGACAAGGGGCATTGGGTCCCCCAGGGTCTGTGTCCTCTCCAGCCCCACCTCTGTCCACCCTTGGGCCCTGGCTACGTTTTGGGCGTGCTCTGGCCCCTCTCTGCCCTTGACTCCCGGGAGCTTCTCTCACGGCGGGGCTGAGATGCGGCCTGTGCGGCGGCCTGGAGCCCCCCTCGCCCAGACCAAGGCTGTGGGGACCCAGGCCGTTTTCTGTGATGCTAGCGAGGCCAGTCCCCAGGGTCTCAGGGTCCCCTCTCCCCTGAAGCCCCCCACCTGTCACCCCTCCGTGCACACTGTCCCCGGCCGCCTGCCACAGTTCCAGGGGCCGTCCTCATGGATGTGCGAGGCCTCGGGCTTCCCCCTGGCAAAGCATCCCAGAGTCCCGGGGAGGGGAGCCCGCCCCTCCTGCAGCTCCCGGGACCTGTCACTCACCCCCCGTGGCAGGTCCGTACGGGAGCTTCGGGCCAGCACATGTTTTGGCTTAACTTTGGTTTATTTGAAAGAGAGACAGGGAGAGAGAGTGGCTGAAACACGCGAGGAGAGGTCTCCACCTGCCTCGCTCCCCAGAGGCCTCGAGAGGGGCTGGGTCAGCAGGAGCCAGAGCCAGGACTCAATGCCGGCGTCCCACGTGGGTGGTGGGGACCAGCGCCGGGCCTCCCAGGGTGCCCAGGGTGCATGTTAGCAGGAAGCTGAGGGCAGCCGGGCCAGCGTGGGGCGCAGGATCCCCAGAGACATGCAGGGCGCCGTGGGGCGCAGGCATCCCCGGAGACGTGCAGGGCGCCGTGGGGCGCAGGATCCCCGGAGACGTGCAGGGCGCCCTGCGTGCTGTCCGTCCCCCGTCCAGCTTTGACTTGGGTCTCCGCGGTCTGCGTCTCCCGTGGGTTTCCTGCTGCTCATCACAGGCAGGCATCTGGGTGCTGTGGTGGTTGTCGCTGTCGTGCGAGAGCAGGGCAGCTGGAGTGCACAACCTGTTCCATGTTTTATAAATTACAGATTATAAATTATTCTATGCTGTATATCGAGGGAATCAGGATCCCCAGGGCAGTGGAGCGGCGACTGAGAGGGCACGCGGACTCCCTTGATGGAATCATCACGCATCGCAGGCGGTGCTGTCACCACGGTACCCCAGGAACACGTACCCCCACGCGTGTCCCTGTGTGATGACCTAGCACCTGAGCTAGCACGCGTTTGGTCTCCGGCATTGGCCTGCACTCGGATGGGCCACGTTGCCACGTTGTTTTGTTTTGTTTTTGTTTTGTTTTGTTTGCTGTTTCTAGCAGCTTCTAGGAATTCTACAGATTACACAGGAGGTGTGATGAGAACTTCAGTGCCGATTCTTGGTGTTCGCTTGAAGATTCTTGCTATTTTATCTACTTTTTAAAAAGTTTTATTTATTTGAAAGTCAGAGTTACACAGAGAGAGAAGGAGAGGCAGAGAGAGAGAGAGAGAGAGAGAGAGAGAGAGAGAGAGAGAGGTCCTCCATCCCTCCATCCACTGGTTCATTCCCCAGTTGGGCGTAATGGCCGGAGCTGCACTGATCTGAAGCCAGGAGCCTCAAGGTCCTTCTGGGTCTCCCATGCGGGTGCAGGGACCCAAGGACTTGGGCCATCATCCACTGCTTTCCCAGGCCATAGCAGAGAGCTGGATCGGAAGTGGAGCAGCCGGGACTCAAACCGGCGCCCACATGGGATGCCAGCACTGCAGGCCAGGGCTCTAGCCTGCTGCACCACAGCGCCGGCCCCAAGTTGGATCTTACTGCTGAAATTTGTTTAGAATTTGTATATCCATGTTGATGAGAGACTTTTTTTTTTGTTTCCTTTTGTTGTAAGACTGATGGTCTTTGGTGTCAGCTAATGCTGACACAGTCATGCACACGAGAAACCAAGTAGTCACAGGTGGTTCTGTGAATGTAACACGTGACAGTAGCAGTCACCCCTCTGCAGGAGAGTTAAACAGGGAAGACAGCAGGTGAGGAGAGGACCAGTGGGCCCGAAGTGAACCGAACACACCACCCGGGATGGCGCACAGAATCACAGTGTGCAGTGGGCTCCAGGAGCGGCGGGAGTGCAGAGGCCTCTGTGTCCTGAGCTGGAGCTCCTGGGGACAAACCGGGAGAGCGACAGAGCCACGGTAGACAGCCAGTGGTGGAGAACGGAGAAAAACAGAATCCGTAGAGTCAGAAGCACAAAACCACAGGAGACACAGTGCGTTGCTTAGCAACAGGATTCTGTCCCCAGGGCTTCTGTGAGGCGCTTCTGTCAATGTGGGAGCATCACAGTGGGCACCTGCTCAGACCCGCGGGTGTCGGATGCCACTCGGCCACGTGACCTTGTGGGATCCTTGTCCTGAGTGTGGTCTGTCACTGGTGGAGGTGTTGTTACGTGACATGTGACTGTGTAAAACGAGGTCTGTCCCTAAAACAATATAGTGAACTTTAAGAGTAATTATAAATAGTTATTAATTAACAGTAATTAAAAGTATCTGGAGATGGGGCCGGCACTGTGGCGCAGCAGGTTAAAGCCCTGGCCTGAAGTGCCGGCATCCCATGTGGGTGCCGGTTTGAGTCCCAGCTGCTCCACTTCCGATCCAGCTCTCTGCTGTGGCCTGGGAAAGCAGTAGTAGATGGCACAAGTCCTTGGACCCTGCACCTCGTGGGAGACCTAGGAGAAGCTCCTGGCTCCTGGCTTCAGATCGGCGCAGCTCCAGCCATTGCAGCCATCTGGGGAGTGAACCAGTGGATAGAAGACCTCTCTCTGTCTCTACCTCTCTGTAACTCTGTTAATAAAATAAATCTTTTTTTTAAAAAAAAAAAAGTATCTGGAGAAAAGAGAGATTAGGAACTGATTAAAGATTTACAACAGATAAGCAGAGCTCTGAAGAAATCGGGTTTACTGTGATTGGACGACAGCTGCCCTCTGCAGAACATACGGGAGCCGGGACTCAGTGCGACGGCGTCGTCACAGTGCAGAGACCGGGGAGGATTTCAGACAGACGTGGACACAGGGGCGGCCCTGGTGTTGCCTCCCCCGGCCGTCACTGGCCGGGGCTGTGTCTCCTGTGCCGCTGTGCGTGGAGACCCCGAGGCCGGCTCTAGGGAGGCGCTCCTGAGTTTTCACTGCTCTCCCAAGGGCTCTGCGACCCCACTCTGTCTCAGGAGACATGGCAGGGAGCTGAGGCCACAAAATGCGCCCCTGGCTCCACACCCACTCTGCTGCCCGGGTGCCGTTGGGGTTTCCTGTGGTGCCTGATACTGATGAGTGGCCACGCAGATGTTTGGGGAATGTGGAAAAAATCAGGGAGCATTTTCCATCATTATGGATAAGGTTCTGGACTGATGTGTCACAGAACGGCTGGGACAGTGTCCAGTGAGGATGGAGTGGCCGGGGCAGAGTCCAGTGAGGACGGAGCAGCCGGGACAGAGTCCAGTGAGGACAGAGCGGCTGGGACAGTATCCAGTGAGGACGGAGCGGCCGGGACAGAGTCCAGTGAGGACGGAGCGGCCGGGACAGAGTCCAGTGAGGACAGAGCAGCCGGGACAGAGTCCAGTGAGGACGGAGTGGCCGGGACAGAGTCCAGTGAGGACAGAGCGGCTGGGACAGTATCCAGTGAGGACGGAGCGGCCGGGACAGAGTCCAGTGAGGACGGAGTGGCCGGGACAGAGTCCAGTGAGGACGGAGCAGCCGGGACAGAGTCCAGTGAGGACAGAGCGGCTGGGACAGTATCCAGTGAGGACGGAGCGGCCGGGGCAGAGTCCAGTGAGGACGGAGCGGCCGGGACAGAGTCCAGTGAGGACAGAGCAGCCGGGACAGAGTCCAGTGAGGACGGAGCGGCCGGGACAGAGTCCAGTGAGGACGGAGCGGCTAGGACAGAGTCCAGTGAGGACAGAGCGGCCGGGACAGTGTCCAGTGAGGACGGAGCGGCCGGGACAGTGTCCAGTGAGGACGGAGCGGCCGGGGCAGAGTCCAGTGAGGACGGAGCGGCCGGGACAGTGTCCAGTGAGGACGGAGCGGCCGGGACAGTGTCCAGTGAGGACAGAGCGGCCGGGACAGTATCCAGTGAGGACGGAGCAGCCGGGGCAGAGTCCAGTGAGGACAGAGCGGCCGGGACAGAGTCCAGTGAGGACAGAGCGGCCGGGACAGTATCCAGTGAGGACGGAGCGGCCGGGACAGTGTCCAGTGAGGACGGAGCGGCCGGGGCAGAGTCCAGTGAGGACAGAGTGGCCGGGACAGTATCCAGTGAGGACAGAGCGGCCGGGACAGTGTCCAGTGAGGACGGAGCGGCCGGGGCAGAGTCCAGTGAGGACGGAGCGGCCGGGGCAGAGTCCAGTGAGGACAGAGAGGCTAGGACAGAGTCCAGTGAAGAGAGGTGGAGGCAGAGGCTGAAGGGGGGGGCGCTGCAGCAGGTGCACTCTTGGTCTCAGTGCGAGTCTGGCGGAGCTGGGAGCTTGCACGGTGGTGGATCCAGCTTGCTCACAATGGCCCTAGAAGATTCCAGAGCGTCCACGCCCTCACTCTGCAGCTCCTCCTCATGGCCAGCGGGCCATCCTCAGACACGCCAGCCTTGTCCCCTCCCAGAAGCACTGCATCATCTTCCTAACCAAGCCCAGCTTTGCAAATGCCTCCGCTGGGGCAAACGCATTCCCCCAGCCCCGCTGTCCCCGAGGGCTGAGGCAGCTCTGGGGGTGTCCAGGATGAGCCTCTTGGAAGTCAGCCAGTCATCGTCTCTGTGACTGAGCTGGGGAAAGGGCCGAGTCTGTGTCCCAGCACGGGAGGGGTTTGTCACCCCCGGTGTGTTCTCCACCGCCACGGACATCCGGCGATGCCTGCCACACGTGCCTGGGAACCGGGAGCGTGCCTAGCGCCAGGTCCCAAGTCGCTGGCGGTGCCACCTGGCCGCGGGCGCAGACTGACCTGTGACAGAGCCTGCCCTGCAGGTCCCGCGCCCGCCTGGCCCTCCATCAGGGAAGTCTCACGGGCGCTGCACAGTGCAGACCCTCGGGAAATGACTGGGACTTGCAGACGGGGGAGCCGGGAGGGGAAGAGCAAGGGAGGGGCCGCGGTCCAGCCGGGCAGGAGGGGCTGCGCCACCACGTCGTCAGCACCCGGGGGAAAGTTATGGGAGAGCTCACCTGCTCCTGTGTTGCTTTCTGCCGCTCCTAAGAAGCCCATTTGAATTCACAGTGGCAATTTACAGTGCACTTCATTTACAACAGCATCATCCGTTGTAATCACAATGCCATAAATTCATGTTCTAAGTAATTTTTAATGCTTGTAGCAGCTGGGGCTCTGGAGTGTGGAAATAGCTGACATTTTTCACCTGGTGCAGCCCCGGGGACAGGAAGTGCTGCTCTTTAATTATGTAACCTGCACGGACAGCAGTGGGCCAGGGGAGCGGAGGTGCAGGGCCCCAGCTCGAAGGCTGATCAACAGGAAACATCATTAGGAAGACGGGGGTACAGAGAGTAGAACTAGCTCAGACCGGGGTCAAAGATTCTGTGCAGCGTGGAAAGCACTCTCGTGGCCTGGCCCCAGCCCCGAGGGCAGCGGCGTTGCCCGTCCGTGGGTGAAGAGGCTCGGGCGGTCGGCCCTGGTGCCTGGCCCGGGTCAGCACTCCTCCTGGGGGCCGGCGTGTGGCCCCGCCCACCTCCCCCACCAGTGCCCCGGTTCAAGTCTGGGCTCTGCTCCTGATGCCGCGTCCTGCTAAGGCGCCCCGGGGAGGTGGTGCCCAGCTCCAGCACTGCAGGCATTCGGGAAGGCAGCAGCGGGTGTGGGCTCCGTCTGTCTGTCCCTCCCAGAGTAGACATGCATGCGCCCGCCTGGTGCAGCCTGGCCCCCGCCACTGTCTCAGGCTCCGTGTGGCTCCAGCTGCCCCGGGGCACGCACCGGCCCCGAGTTCTCCGCTGATGTCCTAAGCCCCAGAGCAGACGGTAGCTGTGTTTGGAGATGGGGCGTTTCGGCAAAGGTCGTTAGATTTAAGTGAGGTCTTTTGGGTGGACCCCAACCCCTGGGACCGGTGGCCTTACAAGGAGAGGCAGTGGGACCCAGACACACATGGGGACGACCACACGCACGCGGGGAGACGTGTGTGTGCCAGAGAGAAGCCCCAGGAGCGGCAGCCCTGCCGGCGGGCGACCCTGCACGTAGACAGCTCTGCTCCAGCCACCCTGGCAAACCAGTGTTAAGGAGCCCACCAGTGAGTCAGCCGCTCTGTCCATCAGTCTGTCTGTCACCCACTCACCCACCTGTCCACCGTCCATCCGTGCACCCATCTGTCCACCAGCATAGGCTGCAGCGGCACAGGGCTGGGATGGGGCATCGAGTTAAGGAGAGGGAGTTCTCTCACGTGAGCTGAGTTTACCTTTAGAACCCCCAGAAGGGAGACGTGTGAGCACGGACGTCTCCCTGCAGGCCCTGCGGCTTCCGTTCCCATGAGCCCGACTCAGGACCAGCCACACTCTGCGCACAGGGGAGAGCGCTGCGAGGAAGGCGTGCTGCCCCGGCCTCCCTGCCCTGGGCCCGCTGAGCCTCTGCCCTCAGGGGTCTGGGTCCAGCCCTGCCTGCCCTAGCTGGAGCTCTCTAGGGTTGGCAGCCCTTCTTTGAAGCAAACGAAACACAGAGAGCGTGGATGTCCAGTGGCCACGAAAGAGAGGCAGGGCCTCAGAGGAGTTGAACGGGAAGGGGACCAGAGTGACCATGGACCTGAGATCAGTGGGACCTCACTGCCCGGGTCTTGGCGGGATGCTGCCATCGCTGGGGCCTTGTGATGTCAGGCAGCAGCTCTGGGGGAGGAAAACAGGAGTGGGGGGAACTGCCCCCGAGGCGCGAGGGAGCCATGTGTCGAGGGCACAGAGACTGAGCCCTGTGTCTGCCGCCCGTCCCCTGCCCGTCCCGAGCCCCTGCCGCTCCCCTGCTCTGTCCCTGCACGTGGAGCAGAGGCAGAGCCGGGGGAGCCCAGCGACCGGCCACGGCCGCACTCATCTCGCTGTGGGCGTCCGTCTGGGTCACTCAGTGTCCGGGAAGGGACAGCGCCCACTGCCGCGGTGTGGCGACGCCGCACACAGCGCCCGCAGGTCTCTTGGGAACGCCCACCGCCTCCCTGGAGATGGAATGAAGCTTGCTTTGTTTTGATAAAAGAATTCTGTCCCGCGCACCTTGCGAAGGCAAACCTGTGGGCCTGTTCCGTTATTACCACTGCTCAAGCCTTCCGCTTGTCATTGATGTATGTGGCATGGAAATAAAGAACGCACCCGGAACAGAAAGGCTGGGTGAATATACATTCCGGGCGCCGCCGAGCGCCGCGCCCCTTATCTGCATTTGCAGGTCGGCCAGATCCATCAGTGCAGCTGCCCAGCCCGGCCCGGCCCCAGGCCCGCCCGAGCCACCCCGCCGGGAGGAGCCGGAGGCAGAGGGGACGCCTCAGCTCTGCACGCACTCGCGGCCGGGCCCACTTAGAAATTTCTGCTGGGGGCAGGGGCGACATAGCTGTAATAATTTTAAGGACATTTCCCAAATGTTTATTTAGATAAAAGATGGATAACATGGAGGCTCGGGAACCTGCAGCCCGATAACTGGGTTTATTAATGACCTGCCATATGCCCGGGCTGGATAATTAAAGTTCTTCCCCCCTCCCCAGAGGAAGAGAGTGGACAAATTTATTTGATGGTTTGATAACCAGGGACACTGGTTGAAAACTGTTGATAGAATCGGAGCTCATTCGATTTGCCCAAGACAGCCGTCCCTATCAGCTAATTTCACCTGTGAATACTTAATTATTCTCTGAATGCATATGGGCGAGTCATTAATAAAATTTGACTATGTCATAGTTTCTGTGTCAGCCACGTGTGCCTTCTATCTCCTGCATCTCCCGCTCAGTCTCCCTTCCTTCTCATTTTTAACATTTTTTTATTTTTTTATTCCTTTCCATTTTCTCTCTTAAAAAAAAAAAGTGCTAGGGAAGACAGATGTGGGCGCTGGGATCCTGCAGCTGCTACACACAGCGCCCGGGCTGTGCGGGATGAGGGCCCGGGCGCAGCAGGGCAGGCGGCCAGTTCCCCATGTGGAGGGCAGGGTGTGCAGCGGCCAGGGCGTGGGCGCCGGGTGTGGCTGGCACCCGTCTGTCCCCACAGTGCCTGGTGCCCCCGGGTCACAGCCTTTGAGTTCTCCGATTTCCTTCTTCTCGGTGTAGAGCAGGATCGACGCCGGGCTGGTGCTGTGGCGCAGGAGGTTAAGCTGCAGCTTGCGACGCCGGTGTCCCGGATGGATGCTGGCTCGGCTCCCGGCTGCTCCACTTCCCGTCCAGCTCCCTGCCTATGGCCTGGGAAAGCTGCGGAGATGGGCCAAGTGCTGGGTCCCTGCCACCCCTGGGGAGACCTGGATGGAGCTCCTGGCTCCTGGCTTCAGCCTGGCCCAGTGCTGGCTGTTGTGGCCATTTTGGGAGTGACCCAGCAGGTGGAAGCTCTCTCTTTGCCTTTCAAATAAATAAACAAACAAATAATCGATCCTTGAAAACCCCAGGGCTGGTCACGCCTACTTCAGGGAACGTGTGGGCGCCCAAGGCTGTGTTGGGCAAGCAGACACAGAGGTGCGCAGGACAGGGAGGCGTCCGTGGCTGGGAGGGGACCCTTCCCCCACCCCTAAGGTGGCCCAGC
Organism: Sylvilagus floridanus; assembly: GCA_949820135.1. Taxonomy (NCBI): domain Eukaryota; kingdom Metazoa; phylum Chordata; class Mammalia; order Lagomorpha; family Leporidae; genus Sylvilagus; species Sylvilagus floridanus. The sequence continues at coordinate 100,451,395 of OX463246.1, read as the reverse complement.
AGGGTGCTGGGCCTTGCTCTGTTTGTCTCTGGGTGACAGTGGACAGACGCAGAGCAGGGTGAGCCCCAGTGCCCCTGTGGCCGTGTCTGCCCTGGCTTGCCCCGCCTCTCGTCTCACGGCGTGGCCTGCTGCCCGGTAGATTGGCTCACTCTTCCGGTTTGAGTGTGGATGAGACTTGCACCCTGGGACAAAGCCTGCCTGGTCATGGTGTGTGATTCTCGCTTTTGAATGTGATTAACTAATGTTTTGTTGAGGATTTTGCAGCCGTGTTTGTGAGCCGCTGACCCGTCTTTCTTTGCAATGTCTGTCTGGTTTTGTGTTAGTGTAGCGTAGGCCTCGTAGAGGGAGTTAGCAAGTGTTCACGTTGCTTCTCCGGGTGTTGTAAAATTTCTTTCCTAAATGTTGGGCAGAATCCACGAGAGACGCACTGGGCCTGGTGCTGTGTGGGGGAGTTGTGAATCCGCCTGCGTTCGCAGGAGCTTTCGGACCCGGTCAGGGTGTCCGTGTCCCTGAGTTCCCGAAGGTCGTGGCCTCCCGGGACTTGGTCGTTTCGTCCAGGGCATCAGGCCTGTGCTGTCCTCTAACGCCCGTGGGGTCAGCGGTGATGTCTTCTTTCATTTCTGATCTCGATAACTTGTGTCCTTGGCATTTTTTCTTAGTCTTCTACAGACTTGTGGATTTGACTGATCTCAAAGACTCAGCATCGGCCTTGCTTGATTTTCTGATTTTGTTCAGCTTCATTGATGGTTGTTTCTTCACTCCTCCAACAGATGACAGTTTGTTCTTTTTTTTTTTTTTTTTTTTGACAGGTAGAGTTAGACAGTGAGAGAGAGAGAGAGAGAGAGACAGAGAGAAAGGTCTTCCTTCCGTTGGTTCACCCCCCAAATGGCCACTACGGCCGGCGCTGCGCTGATCCGAAGCCAGGAGCCAGGTGCTTCCTGCTGGTCTCCCATGGGGTGCAGGGCCTAAGGACCTGGGCCATCCTCCACTGCCTTCCCAGGCCACAGCAGGGAGCTGGACAGGAAGAGGAGCAACTGGGATAGAACCAGCGCCCCAACCGGGACTAGAACCTGGAGTACCGGCGCCGCAGGCGGAGGATTAGTCTAGTGAGCCAAGTGCCGGCCACAGATGACAGTTTGTTCACAATAACAGCAACAATGTATTCATGAAGGTTTGTTTAGGAATGTGTCTATCCTGCATGCGGATGGGAGAACGGATTCTGGATGTTTTGTTGTAAGGAACTCACCCTCCCCGTGAAGCCAGTGTGACCACAGGGTGCACACAGTAGGGCACCCACCAAAAAGTGCAAGGATAAGAGGAAGAAATGTGACGAACCTGCGGAGAAAGGAGAAAAAGTGGGATTGCATAAATGCTCAGTTAAAATCACAACAGATCCCAGAAGCTCCACGGGCCCCAGGCAGTGCGAGGCAAAACACTCAGGAAATCGCAGGCACGGGAGAGACGTGACGGAGTCAGAGTGGGCCAGAGGGACCCTTCCTGGGAGGAGCTGACGGAGACGCCTCCGCGGCCGCCTTAGAGACCGTACCAGCCAGGGGCGCGCAGGACGCCGGCAGTGCCGACCAAAGTCCGCCAGCCTGGAGTCTGTGCCCTGCGAAGCCAGCCTTCTCCCACACACGTCCTGTCCACGGCTTTGCTGCCACCTGTCTGCTCTTGTGGCTAAGTGGGCTTCTCGTGGGCTAAGTGGGCTTCTTGTGGACCACTTCCCATGGCCCTGCACGGAGCTGAGTCGCCAGCATCCAGTCCCCCGCTCCTGCTCCTGCTCCCCCCCCCAGCCTTCTCTGTCTGTCAGAATTTAAAGCATTTAAAGATGTTTATTTATTTATATTGAGAGGTAGAGTTACAGACAGAGAGAGGGGGAGACAGAGAGAGAGGTCTTCCATCCACTGTTCACTCCCCAAATGGCCGCAATGGCCGGAGCTGGACCTATCCAAGGCCAGGAGCCAGGAGCTTCTTCCAGGTCTCCCACATGGGTGCAGGGGCCCAAGGACTTGGGCCATCTTCCACTGCTTTCCCAGGCCACAGCAGAGAGCTGGATCAGAAGAGGAGCAGCTGGGACTAGAACTAGCACCCATATGGGATGCCTGCCCGCTGCACCATGGCACTGGCCCCTCCTCTGTTTGCCTCTTGGTGCCCTGGTCTCACCAGCTCAGGGGCGTGGCCTCAGCCTGCTCAGGGGCGTGGCCTCAGCCTGCTCAGGGGCGTGGTCTCACCCGCTCAGGGGCGTGGTCTCAGCCTGCTCAGGGGCGTGGCCTCAGCCTGCTCCTGGGCGTGGCCTCAGCCCGCTCTTGGCCTCACAGGCACTCTTCCTATTACTGTGCCTCCATCTCTAGCGTTTCCTCTGACTCTGGGTCAGCATTTCGCTGCCCGCCTGACCCACCTGTTCCCTGATGCGGTCGCACTGAAGTCCTTAGCGGCTTCCTGCTGACATCCGTGTGGAATTTCTGGTCTGTTCTCTCCCATGTCACCGCCGTATCTGGCTTGGTTCTGATGCCTGCTCACTGTCTCCCCGGGGTGCCTTGTTGCCGTTAGCACACCGCGGAATTTTCTGCTGACAGGCATTGTGACGTGCTGGGTGAGGGAGCAGCTGTGAGCGGCCTGGGCGAGGCAGATGGCCCGAGGGGCCGGGGTGCCCAGCTGAGAGACCGGCAGGGAGGCCCCGGCTGAGTGGCCTCTCCTAGGACACACCCTGCGAAGGGACACTCGCGCCCTGGCCTCCCTCACAGGGCTCCTCCCTCTCCCCTGCTGGGGCAGGAGGGGCTTTGCCTGATCTGCTCTGTGGGGACCTGGGGGGCCCTGGAGGTGACAGGCACGAATCTGGACCCCACCCCCAGGTTTTTATTTCTCAGGCTGGTCTGCATGAGCCTCAGCCCTTCGGGGTCTCCTGCCCGGCACTGCTCCCTGCCAGGGTCTCTGGCCTCTGCTCAGGGGGGAGGCAGCTGCCCTGTGGCCTCACTTATCTGAGGGACCCAAGAAGAGCTGTTGGGTTTCCGGTTTGTTCCGGTTTTCACGTGTTCATCTGAGGCTGAGCTGCTCACACCGGGTCCCCGTGGCCCTGTCCCGAGTCGAGAGCTGGACGCAGCAGAGCCGCCCTGCCTGGCTGCGGGCTCCAGCGGCAGCTGTCACTGGGCCTCCACGGGGCTGCTCCTGCCCGCAGCGGGACACCCAGGGCAACAAGCTAAACCGGGGCTGCCCACGATCAGTGAGGAGTAACGGCAGGGGCCGGGGGCCAGGACCTCCGGCAGACGACTCGGGTGTTGCCCAGGGATCCCCAGGCTGTCACAGAAACAGGACTATAATAGAAACAGTTCAGGCGACTGGCCGCGGCCTCCCGCCCGGAGCCACAGCTCTGCCACTGACCACACAGGAAGCTCCGCCTGCCCCTGCCAGCGGCCAGCGACCAGTGACTGGGATTCCCGGGCCGGCGGTGCCACAGGCTGAGACGTGGCCCCGTGGACATGCACAACGTGGCCTTACTTGGAGATGGCATCACTGCAGGCGTGAACCGTTGCCATGGTTAAAAGTCAACTGTCACACTGGGGCAGAGTGGCCAGACAACTGTGTCCTTTTAAAGGGGGCACTTGGCACACTCCCAGGGAGCGGCCGGGTGATGACGGAGGCCGAGATGGGGCTCTGCTTCCTGGGCCAGGGACAGCCGTGGCCACAGCAGCCAGCAGGCCTGGGGAGGTGGGCAGGAGGACACAGCCCACCGAGTGGCCAGGCCTGGCCGTCAGCACCCAGCCTGAGGCAGATTTGTGTCGTGCCTGGTCTGGTCAGTAGAACGTATACAGCAGCCCCAGGAACTGATACAAGGGTATTTCAGAAAGTTTGTGGAAAGGGAAATTAAGGAATAAGTTTATCTTGGTGCAAATCCAGGCTACACCAGCCTTGTCACCGAGCTGTGGCGTAGAGGGGGTTAAGCTGCCGTCCATTATGCTGGCATCCCATGTCGGTGCTGGTTCTAGTCCTGGCTTCTCCACTTCTGATCTAGCTCTCTGCTATGACCTGGGAAAGCAGCAGAAGATGGCCCAAGTCCTCGGGCCCCTGCACCCATGTGGGAGACCTGGAAAAAGCTCCTGGCTCCTGGATTTGGCCTGGCCCAGCCCTGGCTATTGAGGCCATTTGGGGAGTGAACCAGCGCATGAAAGATCTATTCCCGTCCCCACCCCATAACTGCTTTTCAAATAAATAAATCTTAAAAAACATACTGAAATCGATGCACACAGAGTCTTCAAAAGTTTCGAGAAAAGTGCAGCATGAAAAACTGCATGGATTCAAAAACATTTTTGCACCAAAACAAACATCATCTTTCACTCGTGTGCTTCCGTGGACTTGCTGGGTCCCCTCCTGCTCTCATGTCTGTGAGAACAGGGATTCTGAAGGACACGGGGCTCTCCCCGCAGCTACGGGACTCAGACATGGAGCTGGGCGCTCACCACGGCCCCGACAGTGGACTTCCTGAGCCCCACAGTGTAGCCCCAGCTCTGGCCTGCGGTTCTGGCCCTGCCTGAGGGTCCCCTGTCCACAAGGCATTTGCTGGCTGTCCAGGGTCAGCAGAGCTCCGAAGGCCAAAGTCCCAGACAGGATTAGTCAGTTTGCTGCCCTGGAAATGCAGTGCCCAGGTCACTGTGGCCGGCATGGAGGCCACCCCAGACAGCCAGGGCTGCAGGTCCTGACGCCGCCCTCATGGCCCCAGGTCGGTGGCACTGAGGGGAGGGGTCCATGGACTCCGACTTCCAGAGTCAGGGGGTGGACGGGTGAGGCTGCTGTTCACCTGTGCCTCCCCTACAGCCTGGGGCGCTCAGCCCAGAGGATGCAGCTTCTTCCGCTGTGGCCTGCTCTCCCTAAGGGAAGCCCATCCAGGCCTCCCAGCGTGTCCTGTACATCTCGGCGCGGGGGCAGGAGGGCCCTGTCCCCCGGGAAAAGGTCGGGTTTGGTCGCCCGCCTCCCACCTCCACCTCAAGGTGCAGGGGCACCAGACAGGACAGCACCCCCAAAGCACGTCTCTAACCAGGGAGGACCGTCCCCCTCATGGGGAGTGGTTAGGATCAGCCGGCAGCCAAGGTGCGGGCAGAGCAAGCAGCTCCCTGGGGTGCCCGTCTGCCGCCCGGGCCCTGCAAGCCTCCTCCGTCGGGCAGAGCAGTCCCGTGCTTGGCGGCTCCCGCAGCAAGCGTGGGCCGTGGTTAGCGGCTTGTCTGTTCTTGGGTGGGGGAGGGCAAGACGGATGTGAGTGAGCCAGGTGCTGGGAGATTAGCATCTGGGCTCCCACAAGATGGATTAGTGCGGGGGCTCCCGCCTGGCGCCATCCTTCTTTGGGAGTGCTGGTGGGGTATCCATCACAGAGCCGCATCCCCGGGCAGGGGAGCATCCATCCTGCCCCCGCGCCCGCGCTCCGTGTAACGTGATCCATCCCACGCGTCTCTCCAGACAGCGGGTGCTGGGACCGACAGGCTCGCGGTGACGCGGCACTGGGAGAGTCCTCGTATCGCTCCATCGACACCCCCGGTCTTCCCACAGCGCTGACCCTGACACTCAAGCTACTCCCAAGATCATGGGTGGTGGGCGGTGTCTCCTCGCTCCCGAGCGTTGAGAAAGGAGACGGCCAGGCACTGGGAACCTCGAAGCTAGGGCCTCCGCCCTGTGGTGGGTGCCACGGAGGGGCTGCGTGGCTAGGGACAGTATGGGCCTTGCACAGTTAGAGCATGGGTGACCGTACTTACCACCAGGGAGCCCCAGGACCTGTGGGTGCTCACGCAGGGGCCAGGAAACAGGTAGGGCTGAGCTAGGGTCGAGGGGTGGGGGCCAGCTTGAGCCCAGGCCCTGCAGGTTTACAGAAGCCGCAGGACAGCCCAAAACCTGAAATCATTGCAGGGGAGGACGCAGCCCTGGGACTGACCCTGGCCCGGCTGTGGCCAGTTCCCCCAGGTTCCAGAAGTGACACAGGCAGGTGGGTCACCGCCCATCTCTCCTGGCTGCAGTAAGGACCGGTGGCTCAAAACCCAGTTCCTGAGGTCAGAGGTCAGAGTGCTGGCAGGGCAGGGCCCTCCCAGAGGCTGGAGGGGACATCACCTGGCTCCTTGCACTGGGGGCTGTGGACAGTGCGGCCTTGCTGGGCTGCAAGACCCTCGCCCATTCCACCCTGCACGGGTCCTCCTCAGGGTGCCTGACCTGGACACACCTTTTGGGGTGACTCCACCAGCTGCAAGGCCAGGGCAACCCTGGCCTCCTCCTCACGCCAGCCGGGGCTGTGTGGTCACCTGGTAGCAACGTCGAACCTGGCTCGTGAGTGGCCAGGCGTGACCCTTCCCAGGCGTCACCTGTGCCCACTCCTGGCGGCCTCTGCCTCTGTCCGCGTGGAGCTTAGAGGTTCAGAGGACCCTCCCAACCCCAAGTGGGCACGCTGCATGGCTCTCCCTCTCGGCGACAGGGTCAGTGTCCCCGGAATGCCGGCCTCGGGGGGCCCGCGCCCCACTCCGCTGAAGGGGACAGCGGAGCTCCCGGCCTCTCGCACAGGAAGACAAGGGCTGACAGGAGGGCCCTGCGCCCCTGCACCGCCCGGGGAACTGCAGGGTGGCAGCGGCGGGCCCGCTTCCGGGGGGGTGTCCCTCCGCGCTGCGGGTGCCCAGGCCGGCGGCGCAGGGCGCGGAGATGCGGGGGGCCCAGCTCGCCGCTGCTGCGCGCTGCGTGTTGGCGTCTCCCCGACACTGGAGCAGAACCCCGGCTCCGGGGGGAGCCGCCTCCCGCGGTGCCGGGCGTCCCCGCAGGCAGCCAGCCCACATGGGTGAAGCCTCTCCGACTCTTGGAGATGAGGCCCCGACCCTCCTGCTGCCCGGCGCCCCAGACACTCTGATGGGTCAGCGTGGGCAGGGAGAGGAAGCCCTAGTCACTGACACTCGGCTCCCTGGCCCGAGGGGTGGGGGTGCGGGTGCGGGCCGAGGGGGGGGGGCTTGGTGGCTGCCAGGAAGGAGGCCAGACAGCTCTTGGCCGCTTGTCCTCGCCGCCAGCTCGCCTCGCGGTGCCCACTGGGCCGGCTCCTCCCAGCTGTGGGACTTCCGCGTCCGGCCTTTGGCTCCGCACCTGGGGGCTCTGCCCTCGGAGCCCGGTGGCCCCACTGTCCGCTGAGGCCCCCCACTTGCTCACTGCTCATGGGTTTGGCCCCGGCTCAGACCAACGCCCCCTGCTGTTGGCTGAGAGTTTGGGATGCGCATCCTAAACCCCAGGCAAGGCCTCTGGGGGTGGGGTGGGGACAACTTCAGGAGGGTGGGATCAGTGCTTTCTAGAAGGGCCCAAGAGCTGTCTGGCCTCCTTCCTGGCAGCCACCAAGCCCCCCCCTTGGCCCGCACCTCCACCCCTCGGGCCAGGGAGCCGAGTGTCAGTGACTAGGGCTTCCTCTCCCTGCCCACGCTGACCCATCAGAGTGTCCGTTAGGTTCTGGGCACTGACGCCACTGGGGAGCCCCCCTGGGGCAGCTGCGGGGGGGGGGGTCTGCGCTCTCGCCCTGCCACAGGCCTGGCCTTGTGATGGCAGGAAATGTGGGCAGGGGACATCTTCAGGGCCACGGCCAGCTCACACACTGGTGTCAGGCTGACGGCCCGCAGCACCCCGGAAACCTGAGGCCCCTTCCCTGTAGAGACACTGCAGCTGACTTGGGGGTGGGGTGGGAGAGCACTGTGGGGCTCTAGCCCCCCCCCTCCCCCGCTGGCCTCTGGCGCAAGCCCTTACCAGGGCCTCACGCCGCCAGGTGGCAGCACCCAGGCCCACCTCGGCCACGTCGGGCCCAGGTCTGTTGTCTGTGATGGAGCAGCCGGGGCGCTGTGCCCTCCTTGTGCGGGACCTGGGGGGTCTCAGACACCGTGGGATCTGGGGGGGTCTGATACCTCTGGGGTCTCAGACACCCGTGGGATCTGGGGGGTCTTAGACACCCGTGGGATCTGGGGGGTCTGATACCTCTGGGGTCTCAGACACCCGTGGGATCTGGGGAGTCTGATACCTGGGGGTCTCAGACACCCGTGGGATCTGGGGGCTCTCGGGCCCAGGTCTGTTTGTGATGGAGCAGCCGGGCCGCTGTCCCCTCCTTGTGCCCAGGCTGTTTGGGCCTTGAGACTCGGCCTGGCATTCATCTCAGTCACCGGGGACGAGCTTCTCACTCATGTGCCTTCGCTCGGCTTTGTTTTACCGCTGTGTTCATTACCAGGCTGGCTGTGCTCACTGTAGCACGGCAGACAGCCGCGAGAAGAAGCCGCTCCCGCCTTCCCGCTCGGGAGCTCGGCTCTGCGGCCGCCCTCTCCGAGGCCCGTGGGACCTGGGAGATCTGGGGGGTCTCTGACGCCCGTGGGACCTCAGGTGCGCGGCTGGTGGGCTTGTATTGCCTTTGCTGCTGTTTTGCAACACAACCAGACCTGACGCCCACCCGCGACTGTCCTCCTCTTCGCCTTCCTATGGGCGCCGAGGGCGGGGCCTGCAGGGGGGGGGGGAGAGGGTGCCAGAGCCGCTGGGTTTGCCCCCACGGGAGGGAACGCCTGCTTTCCTCCCGAACCTGCCCAGGAGGGGGCGGTCAGCGTCCCCGCCTGCTCTGCCACACGCGCTGTGCACACGTTTGAGTGGCAGCTTCGCCAGCGTGTCGATGGGGGGTGAAATCACTTCTGACTTCGCGGCATGGCGGCCTCGCTCTCCAAAGGTCTCTGTAACCCCCACTTCTGCCAGGAGCCCAGCAGGAGCCGCTCCCCGCCCGCCATGGTGCGGCCAGGGGGCCTTGGGCTGGGTCAGGGTCCCTCTAACTCTGTAGTGAACTCCATCCCTTAATCTGATGCGACAGGGAATTCTGGTTCTGAGACAGGGAGCGATTGTGTCGCCACGAGAAACCGGTCCGGACACGGCGCTGGTCCCCTGGCTTCCCAAAAACCAGCCCCCAACATCCCGCCGCTGTCCCCGGCGTCCGTGCCCCGGGCTGATTCCTCTCCAGCCTCCTTCCTGGGCTATGATGTCGCCTGTCCCCTCCCCCAGGATGGCGAGGTGCTGATTTGCCGGGCTGTCCCCACTTGTGTGTTTCTGGGGGCCAGTGAGGGCTGCTGCAGGGTGCTGGGGTGCAGTGGACGTGTGGTCAGCTGAGGGACTTTGCGCGTGTCCCCTGGGCTGGTGCAGTGGACTGTGGTCAGCTGAGGGACTTTGCACGTGTCCCCTGGGCTGGTGCAGTGGACGTGTGGTCAGCTGAGGGACTTTGCACGTGTCCCCTGGGCTGGTGCAGTGGACGTGTGGTCAGCTGAGGGACTTTGCACGTGTCCCCTGGGCTGGTGCAGTGGACGTGTGGTCAGCTGAGGGACTTTGCACGTGTCCCCTGGGCTGGTGCAGTGGACGTGTGGTCAGCTGAGGGACTTTGCACGTGTCCCCTGGGCTGGTGCAGTGGACGTGTGGTCAGCTGAGGGACTTTGCACGTGTCCCCTGGGCTGGTGCAGTGGACGTGTGGTCAGCTGAGGGACTTTGCACGTGTCCCCTGGGCTGGTGCAGTGGACGTGTGGTCAGCTGAGGGACTTTGCACGTGTCCCCTGGGCTGGTGCAGTGGACTGTGGTCAGCTGAGGGACTTTGCACGTGTCCCCTGGGCTGGTGCAGTGGACGTGTGGTCAGCTGAGGGACTTTGCACGTGTCCCCTGGGCTGGTGCAGTGGACGTGTGGTCAGCTGAGGGACTTTGCACGTGTCCCCTGGGCTGGGCAGTGGACGTGTGGTCAGCTGAGGGACTTTGCATGTGTCCCCTGGGCTGGGCAGCCATGTGGACTTCATGCCTTTGCTGTCAGTGATCCCGAGTCTGCTAAGTTAAGGTACCTACAAATCCCTCCCAACTGCCATGGGCTGGGTTGGGTCACCTAGAGGGTGTGCATGTGTGGACACGTGTGTGCATCCATGCACGTGTGTGCATTGTGTGGTATGTGCGAGGGCGGACACGTGTGTGCATGGTGGACGTTGTGCATGGGTGGACACATGTGTATGGTGGACGTGCACGGATGGACACGTGTGTGCATGGTGGACGTGCATGAGTGGACACGTGTGTGCATGGGTGGACACATGTGTGTGGTGGACGTACACGGTGGACACGTGTGCATGGTGGACGTGCATGAGTGGACACCTGTGTGTGTGGGCAGACACGTGTGTGTGTGTGGTGGATGTTGTACATGAGTGGACACGTGCGTGTGTGGATAGACATGGGAGCGTACGTGTGTGGGATTCCTTCGATCAGGGGTCTCAGTCCTGCAGCGCGCGGGCCAGGGGAGCCTGGGCAAGAGGCCTGTCCTTTGGTAACAGCCGCTCAGGCCAGAGCGGGCTCAGTGACCAAGGCCTCGTCCCCTCATCTGTTCTGTGATTGAACTCCTGCCGGGCCACGGCCACAGTGGTGGTTTGCACGCTGTCTGTGTCTGCTTTGTGGCGCAGCGGCACCGCTGAGCGGTGGGCGGAGCTCCTGCAGCTCCCGCCGTGGCGCGGGCCTGGCCTCGTGTGCCGCTCTGCGCCTGGGCTCCGGGAGTGGTGGTGCCCGGGCGCCAGGGGCACAGACTTGGAGGACAGAGGCGACTCGGCAGGACTTCTGCGAGGAGCGTGTGCGGCACGCAGCTAATTGTTCGTGAAGGCCACGTTGTCCACACACGCCGGCTCACTCCAAGGACAGCACGTTCACTGTGACAGCGCAGGAAAAGTGACTGTCACGCGGGTTGTCTGGACGCGTCGGTGTCTCCGTTGTTTCCCAATGTGACGGGGCGCTGAGTCGGAACCAAGCACTGGGGTTTGACTGTGGAATACAGCCCCCTCCCTGGAGGGTCTGGCAGCACAGGATGAGACCCCGCGGCGGGCTGTGTTCAGCTTCCGGACGAGCGCCGGCCAAGCCTGAGCGGGAGTCATGCTCCCATCTGGTTTAACTTAGACAGGAACTCGGCTGCCCCACAGACTGCGGCCCGACGCCAAGTGGACCCCACGGCCTGTGCCGTAAACCCGGGTGGGGTGAGGGACCAGCGAACGTGGGACAGCGCAGAGATGGACGGGCGAGAAAGGGAAGACGTGGAAATGAGTGTTCTCTACACAGGACCCGCGTGTCTGGGCTGAGCACACCCTGGCCGGCCTGCCCCGTGCTGGATGCTGCCACTGCCCCCACAGCCTTGGGTGCGGGCGAGGGGGAGGGGGAGGGCGAGCCCTGGACCCTGCCACCCAGACGTGGAGCTGGACCCCCAACAGCTGGGGGTGCGAATGCTCGGGGACCCCAGTTCCCAGACGCAGGCACCATCAGGCCGGCGCCCCGGGCTGTTTGTCCCGCTTGGCGCCGCGAGCGGCTTGTCCTGAAGAAGCCGTCGCGAGGGCAGCCAGACCGGTCCCTGGACCTGCCATCGCCTGTGTCAGAGGCAGACGGAGCCGCGGAGTCGGCGACGGGGAGCGGGGACCTGTGTTTCCTCTGGCGGAAGTTAATTCTGAACCGAGTGCTCCCCGGAGACAGGCAGGCACACATTTCCCCACATCTGCCCCGGGCCCTCCGCGGACCCGTGTTTCTGAGTGCCCACACCTGCGCCGCGTGCCCGGGGCTGTGTGCTGTTCTGCAGAACCGGAGGACGGGCGGCGCCCAGGCTGCTCCCCGCCTGGTGGGTGCTGGCGGCTCGTGCCTGGAGCACAGGTTCGGCGCCGCGGGGCAAACGCTGGGGACTCTCCTGTCGGCACCCCCCCCCCCCCCCGCACCTGCAGGAGCTGCGGGCTTCTCTCTTGCACACACACACTGCACAGGAATGGGCTCGGCTAGGAGGTCACTTTGTGGCTCCTCCACCTGTCCTGGGCCCCGAGGCCCAGGACCCTGAACGACGAAGGCCCAGCTCCGAGTCTCAGAAATGCCGACGGGGCCCAGGCACGCGGCTCCAGACGGCCCTGGGGGTCCTGGCGCTGCATTCAGACCTGCTACTTCCCGCCCACTTCCTGTCCCTCCTGGAGCTCAGACGCACAGGCTGCCACTGTCCCCAAGGCCTCCTGTGCAGGTGCACACCATGCTTCCATCTGAGCACATACAAACACAACCACATGTGTGCACACGCAAATATGCCGACCATTCACATGCATGAGCTGAGCACGCAGGAACGTAATACCCTGTGGATGAATACACATACCACGTATGTTGTTCCAGGCAAACACATGTGTACACGTGTGCACACTTGTACAACACAAGCACACTGCACAGGCGTGCTGCACACATGTACATGTGCATGAGATGGAGGAGGCCTTGCAAGTTCTTCACTAAAGTGGGTCTGCCCCTACTTCCCCAGGGAGAGCCGGGAGGGCAGGGGGGCCTGGACACGGGTGCTCCAGGGAGGGAGAGCCGTGAGGGCTGGGGGGGCCTGGACATGGGTGCTCCAGGGCGGGAGAGCCGGGAGGGCGGGGGGGCCTGGACACGGGTGCTCCAGGCGGGGAGAGCCGTGAGACCTGGGGGGCCTGGACATGGGTGCTCCAGGTGGGGAGAGCTGTGAGGGCTGGGGGGGCCTGGACATGGGTGCTCCAGGTGGGGAGAGCCGTGAGGGCTGGGGGGGCCTGGACACGGGTGCTTCAGGTGGGGAGAGCTGGGAGGGCTGGGGGGCCTGGACACGGGTACCCCAGGGCGGGGAGAGCCGTGAGCTGGACACAGGTGCTCCAGGGGGGGAGGGCCGTGAGCTGGACACGGGTGCTCGGGCGGGGAGGGCCGTGAGCTGGACACGGGTGCTGGGGGGGGGGCTGTGAGCTGGACACGGGTGCTCGGGCGGGGAGGGCCGTGAGCTGGACACGGGTGCTGGGGGGGGGGCTGTGAGCTGGACACGGGTGCTCGGGCGGGGAGGGCCGTGAGCTGGACACGGGTGCTGGGGGGGGAGGGCCGTGAGCTGGACACAGGTGCTCCAGGAGGGGAGGGCTGTGAGCTGGACACGGGTGCTAGGGCGGGGAGGGCCGTGAGCTGGACACAGGTGCTCCAGGGGGGGAGGGCCGTGAGCTGGACACGGGTGCTCGGGCGGGGAGGGCCGTGAGCTGGACACGGGTGCTGGGGGGGGGGGCTGTGAGCTGGACACGGGTGCTCGGGCGGGGAGGGCCGTGAGGGCTGCCGTGAGCTGGGCTCTGGGCGCGGGGCTCTAAGTGGCCCTGCGCTTTGTACAGGCTGCAGCGGCTGTCCCCAGTGCCGCCTGTAAGCCCATGTGTTTCACGGAGTGCTCTGGAACAAAGGCTGGTCCCTGTGGCCTGTCAGTCACACACCTGCGTGGCCGCCCCTGTCGCCTCTCCTCTGGGTGTCAGAAAGGCCGGCTTGCTTTCAATCAAGGGCGTGTCCGGGCCCTCCGCCGCAGCCTCTGAGTCGGGTGGCTCTGCGTTTGGCCCCGCGCCTGCTGCACGGCTGACACGCGCACCTATAAATCACGGAGGTGACAGGTGCCCTGTCAGCACCTGCTGACGGACGGCGCCTTCTCCACCATTACAGCCTTGTGACGGCGAGAAAATTAATTTAAGTGGTAGTTAATTTCTAATGAATTCCACCCAAGCGGCTAATATGGTCCCTCGGTGTTATGGTAACCTTCACGGATCATTGCATTATGTAAATAAATTCTGCTTTATGCCGGTTTATTAAAAAAAGAGCGAAGATTGCGAGGTCTGGTCGCGTCTTCTGTGCACAGGCCCACGGAGCCACGCGGGGCCCCCACGGGGCTGCACTCCTCTGCCCTCCCCTGGACCCGCTCTGCCGCCTGCTGCTGGCCCTGGACGTGTGTCCTGCCTCCACACTGGCCCGGTGGGGGTGCTCGCCAGCGAGGAAGAGGAGGGACTCACACCAGGGCCCACCCCGTGACAGCTGAGAGCCTCTGCTGCAGACAGTCCCAGGGAGGGGTGGGCTCTGGGGGCTGCCGGGAGGAGGCGCTGGGGCAGCTCGGGCTCAGGGCCAGCAGGCACGGAGGATACTCCGCAGTTGGCTCCCCTGGTGAACCGCCTGGGCGCTCGGCGGCACTGGGCGGGAGGGAGGTGCGGGAACTGGACGTGCCCAGGGCTGTGCCAGCGGGCAGTGACGGCTCCCAGCGGAGCCCGCGCCCCAGGCCTCGCTAACCCCGCAGCAGGTCTGCCCAGGCTCTCTAGGCCTCCCCTGTGGAAGCCCCTCCCTGGGCCCTCCCCCACCCCTCCTGGTGGCACTGCTGTCCCAGGCACGCCCCGCCCTCTGCACCTGTCCCGTCCGGGCACCCAATCCCTGCGTGCCCCTGCTCTCTCCTTCCTGCCAGTGCTCGCCATGGGAGGCAGCAGCAATGGCCCAGATGCTGGGCCCTGACAGCGTGTGAGACCCGCGTGGCCTCAGCCTGTCCCTGGCCCGGCGGTCGCAGCCTTTGGGGACTGAACCAGAGGAAGGAAGATCTGTCTCTCTCTGCCTGTCAAGTTAAAAGCACACCACCGTCATGCATGGACCTGTGTCAGAGCAGCCTGAAGGCTGCTGGGGGACGGATGTCGGGGGTAGCATGTGCCTTCAGGTTCTGTGGGGTCACAGGATGGGGGTTCCCACCCAACCCAGAGCTATGGGGTCACAGGATTTCTCCACTGTTTCTAGGCACCCGAGTGTCCTTACAGGGTGGTGGTGGGCGGGGCCTGTCCCTGTGTCCTCACATGGTAATGTGGGCGGGGCCTGTCATTATGTCCTCACATGGTAATATGGGCGGGGCCTGTCCCTGTGTCCTCAGAGGTGGGCGGGCCCGTCCCTGTGCCCTCACACGGTGGTGGTGGGCGGGGCCTGTCATTGTGTCCTCACATGGTAATGTGGGCGGGGCCTGTCCTCACATGGTGGTGGTGGGCGGGGCCTTGTCACTGTCCTCACACAGAGGTGGGCGGGGCCTTGTCGCTGTGTCCTCACACAGAGGTGGGTGGGGCCTGTCCCTGTGTCCTCACATGGTAATGTGGGCGGGGCCTGTCATTGTGTCCTCACATGGTAATGTGGGCGGGGCCTGTCCTCACATGGTGGTGGTGGGCGGGGCCTTGTCACTGTGTCCTTACACAGAGGTGGGCGGGGCCTTGTCACTGTATCCTCACACAGAGGTGGTGGGCGGGGCCTGTCATTGTGTCCTCACATGGTAATGTGGGCGGGGCCTGTCCTCACATGGTGGTGGTGGGCGGGGCCTTGTCACTGTGTCCTCACACAGAGGTGGGCGGGGCCTTGTCACTGTGTCCTCACACAGAGGTGGTGGGCGGGGCCTGTCATTGTGTCCTCACATGGTAATGTGGGCGGGGCCTGTCCTCACATGGTGGTGGTGGGCGGGGCCTTGTCACTGTGTCCTTACACAGAGGTGGGCGGGGCCTTGTCACTGTGTCCTCACACAGAGGTGGTGGGCGGGTCCTGTCACCCACTAAGCAGCAACACAGACCCACCATCCATCTGTTTAATACTTTTGTCTTAACTTAGACCTGAGCTAAAAGGGATGAGTGGCGCCATCAGACATCTGACGCACACTTAGCTTTGCCAGGGGTTGTGTCGCTTTTCCCTGAAGCCCACCCCTGCGCACCTGTGGCGTGTTCGTCCGCCACGTGTATTTCGCGGTGTGAACACCTCTGCAGTCTTCTGTCTAAAGTTGCCTGCTGATGACTGAGCTGAGGTTTCTTTATATTTGCTAGATCCGCTCCTGGCAGACGTGTGGCTCCCAAGGGCCGCCCCTTGCTCGTCGGCGTGCCCTTGAGCAGAGGCAGTGACGCTCACGGTCTGACTCGGCCGTGCTCTCGTGGCTGCGCTGCGGGTTTACATCTAGAACATTTCCCATAGCCAGGGCCACAAGACCACTTCCCGTGCCTTCTCCAAGAATTCTTCCAGTGCTGTGTCCTACATCTAGGCCCGTTATCCGTGTTCAGTTCATCTTGACGCTTGGCCAAAATGCCAGCGTGCCTGTTGACGGAGCGTGTGATACCCCAGAAGAAACCCCAAGGCTGGGAACGAAGGAGGCGGCTCCGTGTTGTCAGTGGGGAGTGGATGACTGATGGACGGTCTGTCCCCCTCCCCCTCCTGTCACTCTGCCTTTCAAGTAAGTAAAAATAGGGCCGGCGCTGTGGCATAGTGGGTAAAACCGCTGCCTGTGACACTGGCATCCCACAAGGGCACCGGTTCAAGTCCTGGCTGCTCCTCTTCCGATCCAGCTCCCCGCTGATGGCCTGGGAAAGCAGTAGAGGGTAGCCCAGGTCCTTGGGCCATTGCAGCCACGTGAGAGAATCAGCAGATGGGAGGTCTCTCCCTCTGTCCCCCCTCCCCCCCGTAACTTTCAAATAAATAATCTTAAGAAAAAATATAAGTAAAAATAAATTAGCATTTTAAAAAAGATTTATTTACTTAACAGGCAGAGTTAGAGAGAGGCAGAGAGAGGTCTTCCATCCGCTGGTTCACTCCCCAGTGGCTGCAACGGCCAGAGCTGAGCTGATCTGAAGCCAGGAGGCAGGAGCTTCTTCCGGGTCTCCCATGTGGGTACAGGGGCCCAAGGACTTGGGCCATCTTCCACTGCTTTCCCAGGCCATAGCAGAGAGCTGGATTGGAAGAGGAGCAGCCGGGACTAGAACTGGCGTCCATATGGGATGCCAGCACTGCAGGCAGCTGCTTTACCCACTATGCCACAGCACTGGCCCCAATGAGCATTTTTAAATAAACGTTTATCTGGGCACTGACACCAGGGTCCAGACCAGAGTGGACGGTGGTCCCCGCGAGGCTGCAGGGCTGTTTTGTGTGGGGCAGCCGCAAAGGCGGGGTTTATGTTTTGACACAGCACACGGGGGCGGGCGCTGGACTCGCCACGGCACTCCTCTCCTGTCCTCAGGGCAGCTCCCTGGGCCGGCTCAGTCCGTGGGTGAAGCCCACGGCTGCAGAGTGGCACTGGTCAGGCTGACGGTGGTCGGCATCCCCCCGAGAGAACAGAGTGGGCGAGACCGCAGTTGCCATGGCATTGGTCACACAAGGGAACTCCATTTCCCCAGGGTCCCGTGGGGGCGGTCCACCCTCTCTTCGTGGCAATGCCTCTAAGTCTGCCCTGAACATCATTTGCACACAAATGCGGGGCCTGTGTGTGGACCCCGGGGTGCACTGTATGTGGGGCCCGTGTGAGGACCCCGGGGTGCACTGTACGCGGGGCCGTGTGTGGACCCCGGGGTGCACTGTACGCGGGGCCCGTGTGAGGATCCCGGGGCCCTGGTGTGCACTGTATGTGGGGCCCGTGTGAGGACCCGGGGCCCCGGGGTGCACTGTACGCGGGGCCTGTGTGAGGACCCCGGGGTGCACTGTACGCGGGGCCCGTGTGTGGACCCCGGGGCCCTGGTGTGCACTGTACGCGGGGCCCGTGTGTGGACCCCGGTGTGCACTGTATGCGGGGCCCGTGTGTGGACCCCGGGGTGCACTGTACGTGGGCCCGTGTGAGGATCCCGGGGCCCCGGGGTGCACTGTACGCGGGGCCCGTGTGTGGACCCCGGGGCCCTGGTGTGCACTGTACGCGGGGCCCGTGTGTGGACCCCGGGGCCCTGGTGTGCACTGTACGCGGGGCCCGTGTGTGGACCCCGGGGCCCTGGTGTGCACTGTACGCGGGGCCCGTGTGAGGACCCAGGGGCCCTGGTGTGCACTGTACGCGGGGCCCGTGTGTGGACCCAGGGGCCCTGGTGTGCACTGTACGCGGGGCCCGTGTGTGGACCCAGGGGCCCTGGTGTGCACTGTACGCGGGGCCCGTGTGAGGATCCCGGGGCCCTGGTGTAGTCTGGGGCCTGTGGCTTTGTTGACATCCCGTAGCTGAGCCCTCAATGTTGTTTTGGTCACTCCACTTCCTTTCTTCCCCAGAGAAGGTTTTGAATAACCAGGACGTTTCATATAAAAACCCCTTCTGTGGTGTTGACTGGGATTCCCCGAGTCTATGGACCATTCGGACAGAATTGACACTTTTTAAAAGATTTATTTATTTCAAGTGAGAATTAGAGAGAGAGAGGGAGGGAGGTCCTCCATCCGCTGGTTCACTCCCCAGTTGGCTGCAAAAGCCAGAGCTGCCCCAAACCGAAGCCAGGAGCCAGGAGCCAAGAGCCAGGAGCTTCCTCCTGGTCTCCCATGCAGGCGCAGGGCCCAAGGCCCTGGTCCATCTTCTACTGCTTTCCCAGGCCACAGCAGAGAGCTGGATAGGAAGAGGAGCAGCCGGGACTCGAACCCGCGCCCATGTGGGATGCCGGCGCTGCACGTGGCCACTCTGCCTGCTACGCCTGGCAGTCACCTTACATGCTGCATTCTCCGTTCAGTCACTGAGTGATCGCGACAGTGTTTGTTTTACGCTCTTGGCCTGCGGCGGGCAGCACTTGCAATCTCCACCTCTCCTTGCTCGCTGACACGTGCAGTGTCGTGGCTGAGTCCAGTCCCAGGACAGGAAGGCCCTCACGGACCCCCACGAGGAGTCCCAGCAGCGGGCCCGGGGCCTGAAGACCAGCGAAGGGGCGGGGCTGTCCTCCGACGTCATTCTTAGACGGCGCTGGGCTGTGCTGATGGTGGCGTGGCCGCACCCCAGATGGCTTTCTGTGCTGGAATCTGGGGCCGAATAACGCTGGCCACCGGCACACTGGCAGCTGGGGGCGGCACTCGGGCCGTGACCCGAGATCCCGGGCCGGCAGCCTGGGGGCGAGCAGGGACGACGAGCTGCCCGGCGGGGAGCACCAGGTCACCCCGAGGCCCCGGGTGCTCACCGCCTGCCCTGCGCCCGCTCCCGCGGAAGCCGCCCGGCAACGGCCTCGCCCAGCGGACACGCCCTCGGGTCCCGCGCGGCAGCCGCGGGCGCAGAGGGTTCTCGGGCCGGCCGGCTGCGCGGCGCGGACGCAGGGACGGGCACAGCGCGGGCCGCACGGGGCTCGGGGCTGCGCGGCGCGGACGCAGGGACGGGCACAGCGCGGGCTGCACGGGGCCCGGGGCTGAGCGGCGCGGACGCAGGGACGGGCACAGCGCGGGCTGCACCGGGCCCGGGGCTGCGCGGCGCGGACGCAGGGACGGGCACAGCGCGGGCCGCACGGGCTCGGGCCGGCCGGCTGAGCGGCGCGGACGCAGGGACGGGCACAGCGCGGGCCGCACGGGGCCCGGGGCTGCGCGGCGCGGACGCAGGGACGGGCACAGCGCGGGCCGCACGGGCTCGGGCCGGCCGGCTGCGCGGCGCGGACGCAGGGACGGGCACAGCGCGGGCCGCACGGGCCCGGGCCGCGCCTACATCTGCCGCTGCTTGTGGCGCGGGTTGCTCTCGCAGTACACGAACCAGCGGCCGCGCCGCTTCACCAGGCGGCAGTCCCGGCAGCGCCGGCGCAGCGCGCCCTTGGTCTTGAAGCCCAGCGCGGGCGGCGGCGCGGGCAGCGCGGCGCGCGGGGGGCCCAGCAGGCCGGCAAACGGGCCGCGCGGCTGCAGCAGGGGCCGCAGGGCCGCGGCCGCCAGGGTCCTCACGAGCGCGGCGGCCATGCCGCGGGCGACCTGCGGGGAGAACACGCGCGGTCACGGCGGCTCCTCCGTCCCGCGGCCGGCGGCGCCCCTCCGCGAGCCCAACGCCCCAGCACCCCGGCACCCCTCGACTCACCTGCAGAGAAGCGGAGCGCACCCCCCCCAGCAACCGGTCTGCGCCTGCGCGCGCGCCTGCGCAGTGGAGCGCGGAACACCGCCAGGAAGGAAGATGGCGGCGAGTCACGTGGTTCCCCGGGCCGCGCCAAGTCCGAGGCGCATGCGCGCTCGGGCGGGCGTCCGCTTCAGGGTCACGTTGCGGCCTAGCGCTGTCTGAGCGGAGCGCTGCACGAACCGTGGCACCGTGGGGAAAGTGGGCGCGGGAAAGGCATTAGAAAGCGGACGAGCCCCCAGCCCAGGGCCAGGCGTGGCGAGGCCCCGTGTGTGGAAGAGGACATCCGGGCCGACGCGGCCCCCGGGAACGCGGGTCGGAGCCTCGCCAGCCCGGGACCGCCACGCGCGGGGGGCACCCGTCGGGGCTCTGCAGGCCTGTCTCCCCGTCGCCTGGCCGAGCCCTCCGTTCTGAGGGCGGCGCGCCCGGCGGCCAGGGGCTGCCCTGGTCACCTCGGGTGACCCCGGGCCCCGGCTCGGCCTTGTCCCTCCTGGTCGGGCCGGCTCCGGCCTCGGGAGGATCCTGAGAAGGGGACCCCCAGGTTTGCAGGCGGGATCGACCCCGAAGGGCCCGTGCGCGCAGAATACACCGCCTTGGCCGGCGGCTGGCCGCGGGGCGCGCGCGTGCTCTGCACCCGCGGTTCTGATAAGCAATCGCCCCGTCACCCGGGAGGGACATCTGCTATCCAGACTCGGTGAGCAGAACGTGGACAGTGCCGCAGCAGTCCGCAGCCTCCTCCGCCCTCCCCCGGGCCGGGACCACCGAGCGGCCCCACGCCCAGCTGCCAGCCCGCACCGGGGTCCCTGCTGCGGGAGCCGCCGGCCAGGCCCGCCCGCACTACGCAGGCGCAGCACTCGCCCCGCCCCCGTGCCCGCCTCCCTAGGGCGAAAAAAGTCCCGGGATCCGTACGCATGCGTCGGCGCTCGGCGAGCCGGCGCGCCGGGTCAAGGGTCATCCGGAAAGATGGCGGCGGCGTTGACCTTCCGCCGGCTGCTGCTCTTGCCCCGGGGCGCACGGGGGCTCGGGGTGCGAGTCTCGAGCACAGGAGAGAAGGTCACGCACACCGGCCAGGTAGCCGCTCAGGGGCCGCGGGCCGGGCGTGGTCGGTGGTCGGGGCGGGCCGGGCAGCGCGGAGGCAGGGTCCGGGGGCGCCGCCCGGCGCGGGGCGGCCTCGTGCGGCCCTGGGGGTTCGCGTGGTGCTAAGTCCTGCAGCCGCACCTCCCCGGACGCGCAGGGGGCAACGCGCTCCTGTGCGGCTTCGGCCCCGCGGCGTGGCCTCGCTGGGGGCCGTGCGCGCTGAGCTCTGCGTTCTGTTCCTGCAGGTTTACGATGACAAAGACTACAGGAGGGTCCGGTTTGTCGGCCGTCAGAAGGAGGTGAGTGGGAGACCTGGGCCGGGGGTGCGCGGGCGCGGGGACGCAGGTGCAGCCGCCCCCGGGACGGGCGCGCACGCGCGTGACGCTCCAGTGGGGTCCACGTTCGGGCTCGCGTCCCGTCCCCGGTACCCCGGGTGCACATGCTGCAGGAGCCCACAGGCCTGCGCAGGGCGCGTGGGAGTCAGGATCTGACCTGTTCCTGCTCGGAACCGGCCTGGGCGACTTTGTCTTTATTTCTGGGCCTTGTCCCCCCCCCCCGTAATGTAAATCCCACCGAGTTATTATTATTATTATTATTATTTTTTGACAGGCAGAGTGGACAGTGAGAGAGAGAGACAGGGAGAAAGGTCTACCTTGGCCGTTGGTTCACCCTCCAATGGCCACCACGGCCGGCGCACCGCGCTGATCCGAAGGCGGGAGCCAGGTGCTTCTCCTGGTCTCCCATGGGGTGCAGGGCCCAAGCACCTGGGCTGTCCTCCACTGCACTCCCGGGCCACAGCAGAGAGCTGGACTGGAAGAGGGGCAACCGGGACAGAATCTGGTGCCCCGACCGGGACCAGAACCCGGTGTGCCGGTGCCGCAAGGCGGAGGATTAGCCTAGTGAGCCATGGCGCTGGCTCACCGACTTTTAAAAATTACTGTTTTTTTTTTTTTTTTAAAAGATTTTCTTATTTCAAAGAGTTAGGGAGAGGCAGAGAGAGGTCTTCCCTGGCACACTCCCCGGCTGGCCGCAACCGCCGGGCTGGACCAGGCAAAACCAGGAGCCAGGAGCTCCTTCCGGGCCTCCCCCGTGGGCGCAGGGGACAGACAGTGGCTCACGGCTGTGCCACAACACCAGCCCCTAGGCGCGTTCCTCCCGGGCCCCAGGCGGACAGAGTAGCCGTGAGTCCGTCCGCGGAGTGAGGGGCTCAGTGTGGGCAGGCGGGGGTCTCCCGCAGGAGCCTGCTTCCCGTCTCCACCCCGTCCCCGGCAGCTCCTCGGTGTCTGGCCCTGTCCTGCCCTCCAGCGACTGCAGACCCCCCTCCCCAGGCGGGGCCGCTGGCTCTCGCTGTAGCCCCCTCCCCGGGTCGGACCTTCTCCTCCTACTCCCAGGACGTCTCGAGGATCAGAAGTTCTGTTGAGCGTTGGATTCACGGGGGTCCTGAAGCCAGGTCCAGGGGCAGTGGGGGCCCCAGGAGGGTGCGCTCTGCTGGAGTGGACACTGTGTGGCCTTTCTGGTCTGATGGCCTTGAGGTGCCATCGCCACAGGGTGACCGCTGGTGAGGTGGGGACCACGTGGCTTCTCACTGTGTGCGTCCAGTGAGGCTGCGAGCCGTCCACACACACACACACACACACACACACACACGTTCATTCTCCGAGTGGCCCATACAGCCCAGTCTGCTCTCGGTGGAAGCCAGGAGCTCCGTCCAGGTCTCACATGGGTGCAGGGGCCCCCGGGCTTGGGCCGTGTCCCACTGCTCTCCCAGACCCGTTAGCCGGGAGCAGCCGGGACCCAGCAGGCGCGGTGACGGGGTGCCGGCTCTGGTGTACTGTGGGGGTGTCGGTGCACTTGCACCCCCTACAGTGGCGTCTTCCACAGCTTTGGGGCGGGGCTGGCTTTGAGCACACTTGGCTCGGGCTTGGTGAAGGTCAAGTTCTCTCGTTGGGTCCAGCCACCAGGCGGAGACGAGCAGGCTTGATCTGGTGGGACCCTTTGGTTTCCGTGGCTGCGAGGGCCGGGCTCCCCCGGGCCCTGGCATCCAGGGGCGCTTCCTTTCCAGGCAGCGGCTGGGCTCGGAGCTTCCCCGTTTTGGTGTCCTGGCTCGGACGCCAGGTCGAGCAGGTTGGCCCTGAAGCCCTGGATGGTGTTGGGGGGAGCTGACCCCAGCCCCCAGCTCAGCTCCAGCCGTGACAGCAGGTGCCCGTCCCTGAGAAGTGTGCGTGACTTCTGGTTCTGGTTGGCACAGTGGAGGGCGCTGCAGGAAGCCGGCCTGGGATGGAAGGCGGCCGTGAGCACGCAGGCCGGCGGCTCCCGCCCAGTGCCCGCCAGGGCTGTCCAGCTGCGTGCCGGCCAGCGTCCTGAGGGCTGTGGCTCCACACACAGCACACGGGATACGTGTTCCGGGCGTGGTTACGACTGTCCGTACAGTGCAGGGATCTAGTCACTTGGGCCATTTTCACTGCTTTCCCAGGCCATAGCAGGGAGCTGGATTGGAAGTGGAGCAGCCGGGACTTGAACCAGTGGACTGTTGGTGTCACAGGCAGCGGCTTTACCCGGTACGCCACAGTGCTGGCCCCAGCAGTAAATCTTCCCTGATGTGAATTTTTCCCCACAGTGAAGGGAAAATGGAGAGGAAATATGGCTTCCAGCCCGTCCAGGAAGGGACCACGGTGCACAGGTGGCCCTCTGTGGCTCTCCTGTTTGCCATGGGGCCGAGCACTCTCGGATAGGGCAGGGGCTCCATGCTCAGGCCGGGGCCTCAGCGCTGTGCTGTAGCGCTCGGTGCGGGGTCACCTGTACACTTGCAGTGTGGGTGGGACAGGTCAGCAGCTGAAGGAGTGCAGGGGTCCCCAGTGCAGCAGCAGCCACCACCCCAGCACCGAGGACGGCGGGGAGCAGGTGTGGTCACCTGGAGGCGGAGCTGAGAGCAGGAGCAGGGGGGCTGGCGTGCGGGGAGGTGGGGCCAGGCCGCAGTGGGGGCAGAACTTGGGGCGCCCGTCCCCGCTTGGCTCAGGCCAAGATGGTGCATGTGGTGGAGCTGTGCTTGCTTCCCTCTCACGCTGCTCTTCGAGGGCCTGGCCCTGGTGTCCCCCTCTTGGGCAGCGTGGCCTGCGCCCCTTGGAAGCCCTACTGTGGGCCTTGTGCAGCTCCCCGTCCCTGCCTGTGCGATGGGAATTGGGGGCGGAGCAGAAGCGATTGGATTTTCAAACGCAGTTCCTGACTGCAGGGGAGCCACAGGCTCTGACCGTTTGGAGCTGTGGTCGGGAGGGAGGAGGCGTCCTAGCCCAGCCCACTGGGGAGCCAGGCCAGGCCTGTGGAGCTGCCCTCGGAGCCGCCTCAGGCTGCTCCCTGGGCTCCAGCAGCCCAGAGCCCGTTTGGACCTGGAGGACGGCCAGCCCAGTGACTGGTTTTGAGCATTTTCTACAAATGTGCTTAAGTTTAAAAATTAACTTGGTGGAAACCTTAGATTTTTCAGTGATTGAAAGTATCTTTTTTTTTTTCTTAAGATTTATTTATGTATTTGAAAGGTAGAATTAGAGCGAGAGACAGGGAGTGAGGGCCTCCATCCAGTGGTTCACTCCCTAAATAGCCACAATGGCCGGAGCTGTGCGGATCTGAAACCAGGGCCCGGGAGCTGCTTCCAGATCTCCCCGCAGGTGCAGCGGCTGCAGCACCTGGGCATCTTCCACTGCTGGGTCAGGAGAGGAGCAGCCAGGACGTGAACTGGTGCCCAGGGGGGAGTTGGTGCTGGAGGTGGAGGCTCAGCCCCTCCACCACGGCGCCGGCCGGCCCCCGGAAGAATCACAGACTCACACGTGTGTGCGCGTTCACTCTCACATGCACACACGCACACGGCGGTGTTATGGTAGCCACTCACTGAGCCTGGATTCATTCTGGACTGGAGTTTGCAGGAGCCCCGGGGTCTGTCAGAATCGAGTTTCATCCGCAGTAGATTTCCTCTGCTAATAGATGTAATCTCACTCGAATAACCTGCCCCCGGACTGTCCCTCGGCACAGAGCGGGGACAGGCCCTGACAAGCTCATCTGACCCTGTTGCTGGCCCAGTCGCCGCGCAGCCGCTGTCTGCCGTGGGGCCGTGGCGCCCCGGTGCTGGGGAGGGGGCTGGCTGTGACAGGCTTGCCTTGTGGTCTCGTCGCGCCGTCCCGGTGTCGTGGGCAGCTCCTTTGTATCCCTGTGACGGGGCTGAGGGCTGGCACACAGACGCTAATCACTGAAGGTCAGGGCTGCCCCGAGGAGCAGGCTCCGTCCGTCAGGCGTCTGCCGGTGCGGCCTGGGTGACAGTTGTCACGGGCACACGCTGGCTCATTTGCATGGAGGGCTGAGCGGTGGGAGCTGGCAGCTGGCGCGCAGGCACTGTCTGGTTGGGGCCTGGCGCTGTGCTTCGCCTAGGCCTGTGTTTCTGGAATTGGTGGAGCTTTGCCAGCCAGGGGCTGTGGCCAAGGAAGCTTTGTAGAGTGCTCCACGATCCTGGAGGCCCGGCCTGCGTGGGAGGGGAGGTGGGCACCCGGGGGGTCGGCTGGCCTCAGCTGGGGCCCAGCCCAACAGAGCCACAAAGGGTCGTCCCGCGGACCCCCACCCACAGAGCCACAAGGGGTCAGCCCTTGGACCCCAACCCACAGACCACAGGGGGTCGTCCCTCGGACCCCCACCCACAGAGCCACAAGGGGTCGTCCCTCGGACCCCCACCCACAGAGCCACAAGGGGTTGTCCTCGGACCCCCACCCACAGAGCCACAAGGGGTCGTCCCTTGGAGCCCCTGGGTGGGAGCCGTCAGCTAAGAGGAGACTCTTGTGCTGATGCCCAGGGCAGACTGACGGTGGACAGGGGCGCTGCTGGCCGTGGGGGATGGGGGACGTGCACGTTTGGGACAGACGGTGGACGGGGTGCTGCTGGCCTGGGGCTGTGTGGCAGGCCTCTGGCGCCACGCTGGAGTCTGGATCTGTGAGGGTGACGTGACACATGGCTCCGTGTTGCCCTCGCCCCCAGATGCTGCGTCCTTCCCCAGGTACAACATCCGGGTGGTGGCAGACGTCGGTTGTGTGCGTTTGAGACTTACAGTCACGCTCGGGGTCCAGACGGAAGCGTGTACCTGCGGTGGCTGGCGGTCCCGTGGCCCTCACCCACACCCCTCCCCTTCCTCCTGGGGTCCCTGAGGGGCCGCTCTCTCCTGGTGCTTTCTGAGGCCCTCGCTGTCGTGGTTACATGAGGTCGTGTTCTTAGTGTTTCAGGACACGCGTGTGCTGGCGCAGCGCGACTCTGTAAGGGGCCGGAGGAGTGTGCTGTGCTGATTGTGGCGCTGTCCCTGTGGGCCGACCTCTGTCCTGATGCAGCGCTGGGTGTGTGTCCCGTCCCATCGGGCTCTCCCTGTGCTGCGTCTGGGTGGGCGGGAGGTGTTCACATACATGATCTGCTGTCGCATCGTCTGAGTGTCTCTGGCTTTGTGCAGGTGAACGAGAACTTCGCCGTGGACCTGATAGCAGAGCAGCCGGTGAGCAGTGTGGAGAGCCGCGTGATCTCCTGTGACGGTGGGGGCGGGGCGCTCGGCCACCCGAAGGTCTACATCAACCTGGTGAGCACATGCCTGCACGCGCCTCCTGCCTCTCCCAGCCCCTGCTGGCGGGTGGGCGGGGCTCCCCTTCTCCTACATCGGCCCTCGTGTCCTCTGAGCCCCTGCCGTGCCCCTGCTGTCGTCGAGGCTGGGCGAGGCCCCGGGTCAGGTTGGCCCCACGCGAGGCCGCGGCCACCGCCCTGCATCGGTGTGTCTAGTCGCGGCCGTCTCGTGTCACCGTGGTGGCGGAAGGTCGGGCCGGGCGGTGTGGAGTGCGAGGGCGTTCCTTTTGAATTTTCTCAGGACAAAGACACGAAGACCGGGACGTGTGGCTACTGCGGGCTGCAGTTCCGACAGCAGCGGCACTAGGTGGAAGCGGGGCCGGAGCAGCGGGTCGCGTCCGTCTGAATAAAGCTGCCGCTGTCCGCGTGACGGGTGCCGTGTCTCCTTCACAGAGCGAGCCGTGGCCGAGGGGGAGACGCTGGGGGTCGTCCCCCTGCGGGGCAGGAGCGCTTGCTTATTGCCGGACCGCACCAGGAGAGCCCTCCAGCCAGGTCAGACTCCGTCCATCCTGGCTTAGGGTGAACTGCACAGCCGTAAAGCCCAAGCACTGGGGCCAGTGCTGCGGCGTGGTGGGCTGGGCCTCTGCCTGCAGCGCCGGCATCCACGTGGGCAGCAGTTGGTGGCCCAGCCGCTTCTCTGCCAACCCAGCTCCCTCCTGGTGGCCAGGGGGGCAGTGGGCTTGGCCTGGGTGCCTGGGCCCCTGCACCTGCGTGGAGGGTCTGGGGAAGCTCCTGGCTCCGGGCTTTGGGTCGGCCCAGCTCTGGGCTTCATGGCCATTTGGGGACTGGGCCAGCAGATGGGAGACCACTCACTCTGTCTCCCCCTCTTTCTATAACTCTGCCTCTCAGATAAATAAAATTTTTACGAAAAACCAAAAACCAAAAACCAAGAACTTGGGTTTCTGTTCGAAGCTGAAAGGGCGCACGCTGGCCGAATTGGGGGCAGCGTGGAGCCAGACGGCTGAAGCACGGGGCCGGGCGGGCGTTCGGCACGGCGGCTGAGACGCTGCCCGGGACACCCGCGTCCCTCCTCAGGGAGCCTGGCCGCAGCCCCTGGCTCTGCTCCTCAGTGCAGGTCGGGCTGGCGCGCGAGCGGGGAGGGAGCAGGGGGTGGCCTAAGGATTTGGGCCCCTGCCATGCACTTGGGGGACCCAGGTAGAGCACCAGGCCCCTGGCTTCATCTTGGCCCAGCCCTGGCTGTTGCAGGCATTTGGGGAGTGAGCCAGCGGGTGGAAGGTGTCCGTCTCTGCCTTTCAAGGAAAAAGTGCAAAGGAAGAACCTGGAGCCTGGGCGAGGGAGGGGGGATTCCCGAAGGCAAGCGTGCGCAGAGGCTGGGAGGGGAGTGAGCATTGTCTGAGCTCTGGAACGCTCCGGGCACGGGGCACAGCCAGGTCCCAGACGCGCTGGTGAGGACACAGGAGGCATGTCCTGGCTCAAAAGGCTAAGCTTGGCTTCTGGCCTGGCGGTGGTCTAGACGGGAGCCCCAGCCCCTGGCGCGTGGTGGGGGAGGCTGGTGCTGTCCCCTGTAGAGCTGGGGCTGGCCTGTGGTTGGACGAGGGGCCTGCGCCTTCCAGGCCAAGGGGCGCTGGTGAGCATGGGCCCTGTGAACCAGGGACCCCGTCAGGAGCCGACGCGGTTCACAAGTGCATGGGGGAACTGAAGAAGACAGAGTGGCCGCCAGTCGCACCTGGCTCACCCGTGACCCGGGGCAGGGCAGAGGTCGCAATTCCAGCCTGGCCTCGGGGATGGGCTGCGGGGGGCCGTGTGGCTTCCTTGCCAGTTGCTGGCAAGTGTGATGCTGTCCAGCGCCCTGGCCTCTGCCTCCAGCCCTGTTCCCCAGGCCCGGGCATCCCGGGGGACGTGCAGCCAGGGCGCCGCCTGCCGACTCCGGCTCGGCTTGTCTTCCCTCCCGAAGCGAGCGGCCCCCTGGGAATGGAGCACGGGTCTGTCCTCTTAGGAGCGCTGGGTCCTTGGGAGCAGACTCTGCTGTGCCCACTCTATCACCGTTTTTTATAAAGATTTGTTTTTATTATTTATTTGAAAGGCAGAGAGAGAGAGGTCTCCCATCTGCTGCTTCACTCCCCAGATGGTCACAGGACCAGGCCAGGCTGAAGCCAGGAGCCAGGAGCTTCCTCCAGGTCTCCCCCGTGGGTGCTGGGACTCAGGCACTTGGGCCATCCGCCGCTGCTTTCCCAGGCCATTAGCAGGGAGCTGGGTCAGAAGTGGCGCAGCTGGGACTTGAACTGGCATCTAATGGGAAGCCAGTGCTGCAGGCAGAGGTCCCATCTGCTAGGTCACAACGGTCCCAGTCAGCACCATTTTTTAAAAAAATATTTGAAAGGCAGAGTTATAGAGAGGCAGAGAGAGA
Source organism: Sylvilagus floridanus (assembly GCA_949820135.1). NCBI lineage: Eukaryota > Metazoa > Chordata > Mammalia > Lagomorpha > Leporidae > Sylvilagus > Sylvilagus floridanus. The sequence continues at coordinate 100,422,719 of OX463246.1, read as the reverse complement.
GAGGGCTTCATCCGCTGGTTCACTCCCCACATGGCCACAGCTGCTGGAGCTGCGCCGATCAGGAGCCAGGAGCTTCCTCCAGGTCTCCCCTGTGGGTGAGCGAGGGGCCTGAGGACTTGGGCCGTCTTCTGCTGCTTCTCCAGGCAAGAGCAGGGAGCAGGATTGGAAGGGGGCAGCCGGGACTTGAACTGGGATGGGATGCCGGCACTGCAGGTGGAAGCCTAACTTGCTGCGCCACAGTGCTGGCCCCTCAACACCATTTTAACCAATGCAAAATACCAGGAAAATGACCCTGCTGAGCAATTTGAAATTTTTTAAAAAATATTTATTTGAGAGGCAGAGTTAGAAGGAGAAACAGAGAAGTCTTTTATCTGCTGGTTCACTCCCCAAACGGCTGCAACAGCCAGAGCTGGGCCAGACCAGGGCCAGGAGCCTCCTCCAGGTCTCCCATGCGTGTGCAGGGACTTGGGCCCTCTGCTGCTTTCCCAGCCGTAGCAGGGAGCTGGATCGGAAGTGGAGCAGCCGGGACTCGAACCGCACCCATATTGGATGCTGGGCCCTGAATACCTTTTTTGTATCAACTTCTTTTTTATTTTTTTAACAAAATGGATCTGTAAGCCACCTAATTTTATTTTAATCGTTTTTATTCATTTGAAAGAGTGACAGTGACACTTGATAGATGGGCGATAGACAGTAGAGGTCTCCATCTGCAGGTTCACTTCCCAGACGCCCACAGCAGCCGCAGCGAGGCCAGGCCCAAGTCCAGACCCAGAACCCAGCCCAGGGCCCAAGCACTTGGAGGAGGAGTCACTTCTTCCAGGGAAGGGCTGCCCACGTCTTTGCTGGGACCTCCGGCAGGGCTGCCCCGGGTCCCTGGGGAGCCTGGGCTGCAGTGGTGTGGCGGCTCCTCAGCCTCTCCGGGACTGGACGGCTGTGTGTGGGTCAGGCCCACGGTGGATGGGGCAGAGAGGCCGAGTCCCTCAGAAAAAGTGAGGGCAGTGTAAGTGCAGCCCAGGACCCCCAGAGACCCTCACTGGACAGCGTGCCAGGTGCCTGCTGTGTGTGCTGAGCTCCAGGATGGGGGTCAGAGGCCCGTGGGTGGGGAGACGCTGCAGGAGGGGGAGATGGAAAGAAACCCGGAGGCCGTGGGGTGAGGGAGCTGGACCGGAGCCTCCCTGGTTTAACGTGGGGCTGGGGCACTGGGCACAGAAGACAGGTCAGGGAGAAGGCCAGGTGTGGCAAGAGCCCTGAGGCTGGACCCCCAGGGTGGCCCCTCCCCACCGCCCGGGCCCCAGGGAGCGGCCCTTTGTCAGCTCTGGCTGTGGTGTCTGAGACTGAGGAGCTGAAGCCCCCACGTCTAGAACGTTCTCTGCGCTGGACAGGTCACTAGGGCAGTGTACTCGTGTCGCTGTAATCGGCAGGGAGTGTGGGCAGGGAAGGTACTGGACACTGCACGTCCACTTGCCCACGGGTGGGGGTCCTCAGCCCCCTGCAGCTGCCGGGGTGTGAGGTTCACCTGAGACCAGGCGGGAGCTGGGGGGGACACCCTGGGGTGGCCTGTGGAGGGAACAAGCTCCCAGCCTCGGCCTGCGCCCCTTCTGCACCAGCCCCCCGGGGTCCCAGTATGGGCAAGGACCCGCCAGGCCCATCGCCTGCCCACCGGGGGGCAGCAGTGCACAGCCCACGCGGCCTGGACCAGCAGAGCTGGCCTCTCTGGGAGTGTCTGGGGACGAGGCAGCCTTTGAAATCTGGCTCTGGAGACGCCGAGGGCCCAGGGCAGGTGCAGCGCCTCCCGCGGGCAGAAGGCTCCAGAGCCCGGCACTAGGCACTGATCACCCCACAGCTGGGGGAGGACTTGGCCCCATGGGACCGAGGGTGCTCCCCATACCCAGCAACCACCGGAGCTCAGGGTCGCCTGGCTGCGGAGCCGAGGCCAACGCCCCGCGCGCCAGGGGGCGCTCCTGGGCCTGCGGCCGGGCCTTCAGGCTGACGCACGCACGCCCCCCAGAGGCCGGTGTTGGTACTGCCGCGGGGCAGACTGGACACGCAGGTGCTCCGTGTCAACCTCAGGCAGTCATTCTGGGGACGCACACGGCTCTGTGAAATGCAAACAAGGAGCCCAAGAACGCCCCGACAGCCTCATCTCCACGGAGATCCGCTCCAGGAGCTGCGGTCACCCAGCATGTGTCCTGGCACGCGGGCGGCCCCGCACTGGGAGCGCCGAGCCCTGCACCGACTGCCTCCCCGTGGCCCTCTTCCCCTCCCGCGGGAACGCGGTTTTCCCCTGAGGCCCTGCTGGGACGGTTGGCGGGAGAGGCCCCGGGAGCCGCCCGCAGCTGTCCACCAGGAGCGCCCATGTGGACCGTACCTGTCCCTTTCCAGGGACTGTCGGGAGTGGCCCCATGGCCGGGCCGCCGTCCACTTGGTCCATGTCATCCCACCACGGGGACTGTTGCGCCCAGACCTGGGGAGCAGCGGTTGATCTGATCTGTTAGACGCTGTGGCCGGTGCCCCCGCCTGCACAAATGGAGCCTGTGTTGTGGGGGCGCAGCCTGCCCGCGCGTGGGCTTCATCGAGCCTGCCACGCCCTGTGCTCTCTTCAAGGGGGAGTCGTCTGAAAGATGCAGCTGGGGCGTTAGCGAGACCCACGGAACATTCCAGAGAGGCAGCATCCCTCGGGCTCCCCAGTTCTCACCAGGCCACCGCAGCGCCGAGGCGGGGCACAGCGGGTGAGCTGGACAGGGCAGGGCAGGAGACCCCCCCCACCCGTCTCCCCACCCCAAGACCCCCAGGGCCTCCTGCCTCCACTCTCCCCCCACTCCCGCCGCCCTGCTCAGCTGGACGTCACCCTCGTCCTCCCCGCTGTGGCCACGGGCCTGGCACCGGGAGCTGACCCTGAGGACAGGCTGCATCCTGGCCTGCTCCGCGCTGGTCCCCAGTGGCGTGTGCCTGTCACCCCCTGTGCACCTCAGAGCCTGTCGCTCCTCCATGTCACTCGGTCACTCCGTGTCACTCTGCGTGTCCCTGCCCTGTGTGTGTGTTCCGTGAGTCTGTGTGCCGCATCCCAGACCGGAGTACCGAGTCGGGTCCTGGGCGCTCTGCTTCCGGTCCAGCTCCCTGCTGCCTCACCTGGGAAGGCGGCCGCCCCGTGAGGGAGACCCGGATGGGGTCCCAGGCCCCGGGCCCACCTGGCTCAGTGGCACACTGTCGAGGCCGTTGGAGGAGCGAGCCCGCACTTGGAGCTCTCCCTCTGTCTTCTGCTCAGTCACACTCCGTGTAAATAAACATTTTCAAACAAATAAAAGAAGCTGTTAAAAAAAGGGGGGGGGGCTTCCTTAAGAAGGGAGTCCAGTTTCCAGGACACGGATGTATGTGCCTGGCTGGGGACTCACCCCAGCGGCCCCTCTGGGGCTGGGCCTTCCGGGGCCTGGTGGAGATCCTGGTGGAGATCCGGGGGGACAGGTGAGGGCCTTGGGTGGGCGTGGCTGCATCCCTGAGGGCAGGACCAGGCGGGGGGGGGGGGGATAAGCCCAGCCTTCTGAGTGCACAGCCATGCTGGCCCCTTGGCGTAGGACTTGGCAGCCAGTGCTGGTGGCACAAGTGACAGCGACTGCTGGACGCGGATGAGGGCCAAGGGCAGAGGCGCCCTGACCAGGGGAGCCAGGGCGGTGCCCATAGCCCCTGCAGCCCGAGCTCGCGGCCGGGGCTTCCCCCTCCCCCCACGCACGCAGGGCTCAGCCGATTTTCTAGAAAAGCCCCTGTGGGGTGGGGCATCGGCCAGAGGGCGTCCGCCTCGGGGTCTCGATTCAGAAAGGGCCCTGCTCACCCAGGCCATGCCAGTGGCGCTGTGGCCTCGGTCAGCGCCTGCACTGGGCCCCCAGGATGTGAGCATCCCGCAGGGTCTGTGGAGAGGTGGCCAAGGCGGGAAGATTCCAGCTGTGCCGTCCCTGTGGGAAGGGAAGGACCCGACAGAGGGATGCGCAGGGGAGGCTCGGGAGCCGTGGCTGCAACCAGGAGGACGAGACCCATGAGGAGGCTCCCGAGGGGTCACCGCCCAGCCTCTGCTGGCCGACACACAGAGGCTTCCCGTCACCACCACGTGGGCCTGGACAGGATGGAGACGTGGACTCCCTGCTGCCCCCGATGCCCAGCAGTCCCCGAGCCCCCCTTCCCTCAGCCTTCAGGGGATTGGGACCCTGCACCTCCCCCCCGCCGGCCATGCATGCATTCCCCTCGGTGGGCATTTGAAGGGGGCGAGGCCTCCCAGCCCCCTTGTGGCCCCAGAGCACCTGCGATGCCCACCTGGCCTCTCACACGGCCCCACCTGATGGCCTCCGGCCTCACGTTGCACCCACAGCTCCGTCCCAGGCCACCGGCCGCCCCCAGACACCTGCAGGACGCTGGGGGTGGCCCCGCCCGTGCTCGTGGGGGGTACCTCGGCCCTCCCCGCTCCTGGGTGGCGGACGCCTGCTTGGCCTGCAGCCTGCAGAGGGACTGGAATGAGCAGCCAGTGGCCCCCTTCTCACAGCAGGGGACGCGCAATCAGATCCTAACAAAAGGTCACATTTGCAATAAGTAGGAGCTCAGGTAATTGGTCTGGGCTGACGAGCTGAAGCCTCCCTCCAGGTAATTACAAGTGAGAGCGGGGCTGGGGTTTGTTAGGACGGCACCCACTCGGGGGCTCCCAGCCAGGGCCAGGTGGTCAGCACGGCAGCGGGGATGCGACGAGGCGTGGGTACAGACGCCGCTGAGCCGCCGGGTCAGCCCCCAGCCCCTCCCGGCGAACGGCGGCCCTGGCCACACAGCCTGCGTCCTCAGCCAGAGCGGGCGGGGGATGTGGCTGACAGCCTCGTGTCGCTGTCGCTGAACGATGATGTCACGGAGCCAGTGTCACTGCTCCCCGTTCATGACAGGTTCCAGAGTGTCAAGATGGACACTGTACCCTGAGATCTCAAGCGCAGGTGAAATGCCACATCCAAGAATAAAGTACAGAAACGACATGAAAAGCATCAGTTTTGTTTGTAAGATTTTTTTTTCCAGCTAGCGAGATGTTTGCAAACCTTTTTCAAACCATCACTGGGCTCCGTGGGAGAGGGGGGATATCTGTCCGGTGGCAGTTTGTGTCCAGCCTTGCTGTGCCGTCCCCGGGCTGTGTGTGGAGTTCCTGCAGGAGGCGGTGGCTGTGGGAGAGCTGGGGTGCTCCTGGCATGGCTCTCTGACGTGGTCCTCCACAGCTGGTGCCATGGTTCTACGTGGCCCTCCACGGCTGGCGTAGTGGCGCTCTCTGCAGACACAGGTCATCGTCTGAGCCCTGGGCTCAGGTCCTGGCTCCGCTTCCAACCCCAGCTTCCTGCTGACGTGCGGGGGCCCCCGCCACCCACTGGGAGAGCGGCTGGACTCCAGGCTCCCGGCCTCAGCCTGGCTCGGCTCTGCAGTTGCAGGTGTTTGAGGAGTGAAGCAGCGGGTGGAAGGTCTCTCCTCTCTCTGTCTCTGTTTCTCTCTCTTCCTGCCTTTCAAATAAATGCGTGCAGTTGCCCTTATTTTTAAATGAAGACCCGTGGCTGCAGCTCAGTACTCCAGCACTGTGCGGCAGCACTGCTTTGCCCAGGGTCTCAGGCACGTGCATGGCCGCCGCCCGATGATCCTGCTCTGCAGAAACAGGAGTGACGATGGAGCCCCTGCCGAGGGCCGGGCCCCAGCCCCTACCCCAGGGTGCATTCTTTCCCAGGGGCAGGAGGTGACAGGTGACAATCTAAAGGCCTCGGCCATCCGCCTGGGCCAGGAGGGCTCTGCGGCTCTGATCTCCCGCAGGGGACAGCCTGTGGACGCCGCTCCTGGCTGTCTTCACACCACGGCTGCCGGGAGGCCAGGTGCCAGCGCCCCGGCTGCCTTCCCGTGGGTCCCTCCCCGACCCTGTCCCCCCGCAGGCCCTCTGTCCTCACGGCCTTCCTCCATGGACCCCAGGCACCCGGCACTGAGGCCGGTGTGGGTGAGGCGGGGAGGCCTCCCTGCAGCAGGTGGTCCAGAGCCCAGGGCTTGGGGCTCGTTTCTCCTTCCTGCTCTGAGACGTGGGCCCAGGCTTGAAGGTGCAGAAGGGCTCAGGAGGGAGGCTGCACAGTTCCCTCCCTGCCCCCGGACCCTGGAGAGAGCGACGGTCTCCAGATCTACCCGAAGCAGCCAGGAGAGCGGGCAGTGACCCCTGGCCCTCGGGCCGAGGTGCTGGGGAGCTCCCCTCCGTCTCCAGGAGGGGTTGGGGGGAGCCCAGGCCTCCCGGCCCCTGCCTTCTGCCCAGGGCCCCGCCCTCGCACTTCCCCTGGGCCTCCTGACCCTGGCCCTGGCCCTCCCCATCTCGGGACGGAAGCGCTGCAGCCTGAGTCACCCAGGAGCAGCTCTGTTCCCTGCACGCCCCAGACCTGGGTGCCGCTCGGCTCCCGGCCGCCTCCCACGGCCGAGTGTGCAGGAGTGTGCAAGTCGCTCCACGCTGCAGGCTCCCCTGGCGTGCCAGAGTCTACACAGCCTGAGGCTCTCAGCAACACGGCCGTGTGTCCGGGTGACCCAGCCCGTCTGTCGCCCTAGCTGGAACTTGCAGCGTATGCATCGCCACTTAGCACTTAAGCGTCACTTAGCACGGCCGTTACTGCAACCCATGAGTATGAAGAGAACTAAAGGAGGGACAACGTCCACCTGCCACCTGCATTCCTCAGAAATGTCCCATTCTGCATTTCCCAGTGGAAAGTGTGCTCTGTGCTAGTAAGACTGAGAGAGACGTGCGGGAATGGGGCTTTGTGCCTTACCCGGGAGGAGCGCTGAGCGCGTGCACACGGGACTCACTCAGCTCCACATCGGTCCGTCCCCGTCTTTCTCAGCCCCAGGATATTGTTTCTACTGTGCATCAGCAGCCCCTGTTCAGATCTGCGCTGGCCGGGCGCAGACTCAGTGGCGTCCCCGTTCACAGCCCTAAACCCACTTGGGACGGCAGGTGGGGCGGGCACAGGGACGCGGGGAGGAGGCTGTGCAGAGGCAGGGCTGGAGCTCGGCTTCCCCAGCCCTTGCAGCCTCCAGACCTGGTCAGAGCCGGCGTCTGGTTGCTGGGTGACCGAGGCCAGGCGGGGCCCCTCCGGTCTCCCTCGGCCTGCAGGGCTCAGCCCTCTCTGCACTGGGAGGGCAAGTCCATGCCGGCCGCTGCTGGGGAGGACCAGGCTGCAGGGCGAGCGCCTGTGTCCCCGGCCCTCGGGGCCCTGCGGGTGGCATCAGGGGGACAGGGATGACCTGTGGCTGTGTCACTCAGTGCTGCCACCACTGCAGGGGACCCCATCCGTGGCTGTCACTCCATGTCCCCACCACTCTGGGGACATTGTCCACATTGTCCACAGAGTCCAGGGTCCCCTGTACTCCCAGGAGGACCCCATCAGATTCCAGGCTGACTCCAGGCCAGCAGCTGCTCCGACAGTGGTGGTGCGTGGTCCTGGGACTGAGGACCGTGCACAGCCCTGTGGCAGCCCCCACCCCCGGGCCCCCTCTCTGGGCTGTCTGGGAGGCCCCTGCCCACTGCGTCCTTTCTCGGGACAGCAGGGGAGGAAGGACACAGATAAGGCCTCTTGGGGCCGGGTTATCGCCCGACCTCTGGAGAGGCTGAGAGAGGAGTGTTGTCACCGGGCAGATAGGGGGTCGGGGGCAGGGCTGGGCGCCCACAGCCTGAGCTGCTCCTGGCCGCCACGGGCACACAGGGAGGCGGGCAGAGCCTGGCCAGCGGCCACGCCAGGGAGGGAGGGGGATGCAGGCCTGGGAGGAGGGAGAACCTGGGGTGGGGGGACAGGAGGCCACGTGCGGGCGGAGCTCACATCCCCGCAGGACCCGGGGCAGCTGCGCGACTTCCAGACAGAAACCGCAGCTGGCGCAGGCTGTGACCGTCCCCACAGGAGCAGCCCCGTCTCACGGGAGCCCACGGCCCCCACGCCTGAGTCTCGGACGGGGCTGGCGGTGGCCGGAGAAGTTTCTGGAAGCTAGTGTTTGTCCAGGTAACAGGTGCCGGGTGGTCCCATAGAGGGCAACTCCACCCAGTGCCACTGCACCAAGCACAGTTTCCCATCAGGCCTTGGTGGCACAGGGACGGTGACACTGGGTGACACAGAGGTGTGGGGACAGTGACACTGGGTGACCTGGGGGAGATGTGGGGACAGTGACACTGGGTGACAGAGGGGGAGATGTGGGGACGTGACACTGGGTGATGGGTGTGGGGACAATGACACTGGGTGACACAGCAGTGTGAGGATAGTGACACTGCGTGAAATGGGGTGTTGGGATGGTGACACTGGGTGACATGGGGAGGTGTGGGGATGGTGACACTGGGTGACACAGGGGTGTGGGGATAGTGACACTGGGTGACCTGGGGGAGGTGTGGGGACAGTGACACTGGCTGACACGGGGTGTGGGGACGGTGACCCAGAGGGTGTAGGACTGTCACCCTGGGTGGGGGGATGGGCCCTGTGGGACTTTCTTCTGTTTTGGACAGCTGGGAGCCCAGTGGCTGCTGGGACTTTGGGAGGCAGCCTCTGCTGGTGGGGTCATTCGCTTGCCCCCAACTCGCGGGAGCCCCCAGGGGTCTCGCTCCTGCAGCTGTGAGTGGGCGCTGGCTCGTTCCGAAGGTGGAGGGCGACACCTGTCCCATCCCTGTGGTGTCCCGGGCGGAGAGAGGCTCTATCGTGCGCTGCATCTGGCTGGTACCCAAACAACAAAAGGGCACCATCCTGGTAGCTGAGAAAGGCAGCATTCTGACGACGTAAATCTCACCTTTTGTGAGCGAATTCCAGCGAAGCCAGCAGCTGTGGCCTTGGGGGTCTGCGGACCGGAAGCGGGGTGCAGCGGGAATCCGAGGGCAGGGGCCAGCGCCCTGCGGGTCCGCTCTGGATCTCTCCCGGCCCCTCCCAGGGGTCCGCCCCAGCTTCTCCTACGCGGGGGTTCCCAGAGCCCAGGGTCTCAGCGCGTTTTCCGGGGGCTCCCAGCCTGCGGAGGCCGTGATGGGAGTGTCCCCAGGGGACCGAGGAGTAACAGCAGGAGGCGGTGCACACCCGGGGCAACGTTGTGACCCCACCCTGTCGGCGATGCTGGCGGTGCTGGCTGGGGCGCCTGGGCCGCCCTCCGTGGGTCGGGGACCCCAGCCGAGAGCGGAGGACCGGGCACTGTCCTGGGTTGCAGGTGGAGGGGCCCCAGACGCACAGCGCACGGGCCGCGTCCCCTTCCTCCCTTGCCACTGTGGAGCGCACAGAGCTGCCGGTTCTCCTGCCCAGCTCCTGCTGGGTCTGGGGGTTTCACGGGGGCGGGGGCTGGGGCAGCTGGAGGGGGCGGGGGGCAATGGCAGCTGTCCGAGCGTTGGCCTTTGTCCCGCACCTGGCCGCCTTCAGGTCAGGGGGCCTGCGAGTCACAGAGCGAGCCCCTCAGCCGGGATCGCCACCTCACCTTGTACTGCAGTGCGCGTGCTCATGCGAGCGTGCCCACACATGTGTGCTGTCTCCTTCCTTCCACGGCCCGTGTGCACTGCACGCACACGCATGTGCACACACAGACGTGCCCACACCCATGTGCTCATCTCTTTCCTACCTCAGCACACGTGCACACGTGAGCACGCCACGCACGTGTGCTCCTTCACAGTGCACATGAGAGCATGCCACGCACGTGTGCTCCTTCACACGGGCACATGCCAGTGTGCCCACACACGTGTGCTCCTTCACAGTGCACATGCGAGCATGCCACACATGCGTGCTCCTTCACTAACACACGCACACACACACAGCCATGCTCACACGCATGAGCTCCACTTCTCTTGCCTAGCACAGCACGTGTGCACACACATGCCCATGTGAGTGTGCATCTAAGCGTGCACGGTTTACGTGAGGTCTGTGTGTTGCAGCTCCGGCTGAAGTGACGGGTGTGCACCTGCGGGGCCCAGCCCACAGCGGGAAGGCCTTCGGGCCTCACAGCCCTCACCCCCACGAGCCCAGCCTCCCCCTCTGTAACAGAGCCCGGGAACAATCCGATTCCCAGGGGCCCCGTGAGCCGGGTACAGCGGGTGAGCGCTTCCCCTGGGCCTGTCCTGGGTGGTCCTGGGCCCGGGCCTGGCTCTGGCTCCAGCTTCCTGCTGGAAGGCTGCAGGCCTTGGAGGGAGACTCAGGTGGAGCTCCTGGCTCCCACCCTCTGCCAGCCGCGGCCAGGAGACCGGGGGTCTCTGTGTCTCCTTCTGACCCTCAGAAGCAAGAAGTTTTTAACAAGCAGGGGCAGAGTTAGGAGCAGGCCGCAGTCTGTGCCTGCAGAGCGGGGTCGGTGCTTAAATTCCAGGAGCCGCGGGAGTATGGATCTATGGATCAGCGATCAGCGAGGTGGGGGGGGGGGGCGGCAACCCCGGAAACCAGGGCGCGAGTTTCAGGCGCTTCTGCGGGAGCCTGTGCGCACCAACCTTGCGCCTGCCCCGCCCAGGACCCTGGGGCCCAGAGACCGCAGACCCCCGCCCCAGCCAGAGTCTGCAGAGGATGGGACGGCAGAGCTGCGGGGGGAGCCGGTGTCACCCTTCAGTCCCTGCAGGGATGGTGGGCGGGGCCGGCGCTGCCTCCACCTGCCCCACAGCTCTCACCTGTGCCAGAGGCCCCTCCCCCTACCTGGGCCCCCCCTCCCGGGCAGCATTCCCGCTCAAGCAGCCCCCTCCCCAGCCCGGCTCCGGAAGCGTGTGCCCGCCCCGCAGACTTCCCAGGAAAGGGGGCCTGTCGGTGGGGCGGGGCTGCGCTTGTCTACAGGGCGGGGCATGTCTGGGGGCGGGGCCTGCGTGCGGGGGCGGGGCCTGACTGAGGTCAACTCCAGCCGGATGGGCTCTAGAGGTGGTCCTGCCCGCCTCAGGCCCCTGCCCACAGGGCAGCAGTGCGGATGGGGACAGAGCAGGTCCCAGCGGCGGCCTCCGCCCGCTTCGTGCCGGCCACGGCAGTTGTTCACCGCGAACCCAATGCGTGTTCACGAGGGAGCCCATGTAGACCGGACCTGCAGCCCCGGAGGCCGGGACGTGAGCGCCGCTGGCAACCGTCTGTGCCGGGAGCCCACGGTCATGCTCTCGCCTTCCCCCACTTTCTGTGTCCGCCCTGTGTCTTTCACATGAAGGAAAGAATGAGCAAGTGAATAAACTTTTGTGAAAAGAAATCCCTGCTGATCGGCGTGGGCCCCCCCGCAGGGTGTCTCCTGGGGCGGCCTGGGGCCCGCGACGGTGCGCTCTGGTGTCTCAGCGATGCCCACAGCTTTGCTCCAGGGGCCCCAGACAGGCTTGCTGGTGCACACGCATGCACACACGGACACATGCGCACATACACGCACACGTGGACACATGCACACAGTGCACACATGGACACATGCACATGGATACAGTGCACATACATGCACACATGGACACAGTGCACACGCGGACACACGTGCACATATGTATACATACACACGTGGACACAGTGCACACACATGCACACATGTATACATACGCACACATGGACACAATGCACACAGTGCACACATGGACACACGCACACATGAACACAGTGCACACACGGACACACGTGCACATGTGTATACATACACACGTGGACACAGTGCACACACATGCACATATGTATACATGCGCACACATGGACACAATGCACACAGTGCACACATGGACACACGCACACATGAACACAGTGCACACACGGACACACATGCACATATGTATACACACGTGGACACAGTGCACATATGGAGACACATGCACATACACACATGTGCGCACACACGTACACGTGCTTACACGTATACACATACATGCATGCACGTGCACACCGACACGCATGCACAGGCGCTCCAGCACTGCCCCAGCCTGACGGTGAGATCCTCGGGAGTCAGCATCTGAAGCGCGTGGCCCCAGGGCCTGGAGCTGGGGTGGACCTCGGTGCCGCTGAGGGCTGACCCCGGATGTGCAGGCCCTGCTCTGACCAGGCCATCGGTGGCCACCTTCAGGTTTCCAGGGCAGTCGCCGGGCCGTGTCCTGGGAGGTGAGGCCATGGCGCCCACAGGCCCATGGCGCCTGGACAGGAGACTTCAACACTTGAGGCCCGGGCCTATCCCTGCTCCCTGAACCACACAATCTGAGCACGTGTGAGCATGTAGGCATTGCATGTACAGGTGAGTGCGTGGTGTGTGGATGTATGGGTGCACACTTCAGAGCACGTGTGAGTGTGTAGGGATGTGTGTGATTTTGTGAGTGTGTGCACAGGAAAGGATGTGGGTATACACATGTGTATGCATGACCTTGTGTGCACTGTGTACAGCTGCGCATACGGTGTGTGAGCATATGTGTGCAGGCACATGTGAGCATGTGTGCACGTGTGTGACCTTGTGTGCACTGTGTGTGGTGTGTGAGGCTGACTCCAGGGCGCTTGAGGTGTGGCAGTGCTGGAATATTCTGGAATATTCCGTGGCTGGCCTCCTCCCACTGCCCCGGGAGTCCTGGCTGTCAGCCGTGCCCACCTTGCTGGCTGAAGACCCCAGCTCTGCACACTCAGCTGGATGCCCCAAGCTGAGCCCAAAGGGCCACGCGTGGCCTTGGCCTTGCTGTGCGTGGTTTCCCCTCAGGGAAGAGGGACGGGGGGTCACCAGCGAGGGGCAGGCGCCTGGGGCCCACGGGTCCACTGCCTGCGGGGGCCTGGGCGGCCACACTGAGCACCAGGCCCCTCCCTGTGCCACAGCTTACACAGCACGCACTTGGGCACGAGCATCTGTGCACGCCCATCACACGTGTGCACACACGTGAGCCACGTGTCCTGTGAGCCTGGGTTGCATCGCCTGATTCTGGTGAGACCTCCGGGGCTGTCGTGTGGTGTCCCCGGGGAGCCGCGCGGGTCCTTTCTCTGCCACCCCGGCCTCCGACATGCCAGCAGTGACAGCCGGGAGGCTGGGACGGATCAGAGCCGTCAGCTCTCCTCACCTCTCCCTGTCACGGCCCCGTCTCTGCCACTGTGGCATTTGGAGCTCTCCTCACTGCCACCGCCCCGCTGCAGGATGCGAGCCAGCGGCTGCCAGATGATGGCCGTCAACGGCCTGAGTGGGCGCCTGACCTCGCAGGCACGCGCGGGGGTGGGAGCAGGGCGCACATTCCAGAGGCGCGGGGGCCGGTGGTGACAGGTGCCACCTCGGCCCTCCGCGGCCTCCCTCCCGGGGCCGGGCCCCGCAGCCCTGGGCCCGGTACCTGCAGCCCCCGGCTCCTCCAGCAGGCACAGGAATGTGGGTCTCGGGGCGTGCTGGGGCCTGCCCGCCACTCCCTGCGCACACCTGGCCCAGGTGCCTCCCCACGACCCCTGGGGCTCCTGCAAGCAACACCCACCCTGCACGCACTGCGAAGGCCCCAGGGCTGCTGTGGCCGTGGGGGCAGAGCCGGCACACCCGGAGCTGACGGCGACAGGGCTGCCAGGGCCTCCGCGGGGTTTGCCCAGCTCCTGCTTTCCCGTGACGTTGTGCAGGGAGCTGACGGTTTGCGGAGCGGCTTTAGGCCGGCAGGGGAGCCGAGCAGGTGCAGAGCCCCCGGCTCCTCTTCCCAGCCCTCCTGCCCCAGCGTCATCCTCTCGCATTCGTCAGGGGCACCTGCCACTCCGAGCCGCTGTGGATGCGCTGCTGTCGGCGGCAGGCCGCGCTCTGCACCAGGTCACTCTGGGTGTGGACGAAGGCCCTAGGACACGCGTCCACCCGTGCCAGCACGTGGTGCACGCCCTGTGTCCCGGCTTCCTGCCTCTCCCGGGCCCAGGCAGCTCCGGTGTCCCCGCCGTCTCCCTGCTCCATCCTAGGCGGGTCGGCCTGCAGCTGGGCCCCACCCGGCAGGGGGCTATCCACTGCTGTTCGCACCCAGCCACCTTTCCAGTCCCACCTCCCGTCCCGGGGGCCGCTTGTGGGGACCCTGTCTCTGCGTGCCAGGCCCCCATGCCGCTGCCCCCACCTGCACCTGCCTGCTTCCTCCTTCATGGAGGGGGGAGGGGAGGGCTGCCTCAGCTGCAGCCTCTCCCTGAGGCGGAGCCCAGCCGCCCGAGGCTGGGGACACTGGGCACTTTGTTCCAGCTGAGTCAAGGCTCGGGCTGGACTCCCACCCAAGGCTGGGGGCCCAGGGCCACACACGCACACGGACTGCACGCACAACACACATGTACACACGCAGACACACACGCATATACATTCTCACATGTACACATAAACGCGTGAAAACCACGCACAAATGCTCACACGCAGACACACCTACACATGCTTACACAGGTGCTCACAGACGTGACCAAGTCCACGCACACACAGAACACACACGACACGTGCACATGCGTGTTCAACACGCACACATGTGCGGGGAGCCCAGGAGCTAAGAACGGCCTTGCTGCAGGGCAGAGGCTGGCGGGGAGGGCGCAGAGTGCAGGCTGCAGGGGCTGCTGCAGACCGCGCACCTCCCTGTCTCCCCACGCCTCTGCCCGCACACAGCCCTGCGGGCCGGGGCAGCTCCTGCAGAGTGCTCCAGCCCCGCCCTCAGCCCTGCTCCCCTTGCCGGTGGGGGTCTGGAGCCCCGCGGCCCCTTCGGTGGCTCACAGGGAACCTGGGACCGGTCTCCTCGGTGTCCCGGGTCATCGTGGTGCTCAGGAGGCCCTGGCCTTCCCCTCCCCCAGAGCTGGCTCAGTCTGGACGCCAGGCCCCGCTGGACGTGGGATGTAGCCCTAAGGGTCCGGACTCACCGTGGCAAAGCCCCACTGCATCCCCATCCTGGTGCCGTGGGGGCGAGCAAGTCCAGGGGGGCCAGACACAGGCCACGTGGACAGCTCGTGGTCAGCGGGCTCGGGGAAGGCGCTAAGGGAGGGGCCTGCACACGGCCTGGAGGGGAAACTCCCCCACCCCCATCTCCCAGCTTCTCCTGTAAAGGGGGTGGTGTTCTCCCCTGGGGCCCCTGGGGCGCGGCCTCGGCCAGGCTGGGGATCCTGAGGCTCACAGCGGGGAGCGGCGGGACGCGGTGCGGTGTGCGAGGCACCGATGCTGCGACACAGGTGGCCAGCTCTGGGAGCCCGCAGCGGGCGGCGGCCCCAGCTCCCCGCGCCGCGCACCGGGGCCGCTTCCGGTGTAATTGGTGCGTAGGCTCAGGCACGAATAATTTATTTGTGCAATAAAATGCACCGTCACCCAGGGAGCAGCAATAAAGAGGAAACCATACGTCTCACGCTATAATTACACAATAAGGCTGGAAGCAGACCCACCAGCTCCTGCCCGGAGAGCCGAGTCCGCGGCACCGCTCGGGCGCCCGCCCGGTCCCGCTGCGGGACCTGGACTGCGTGGGCGTGCGGCGCGGCGGCGAGGGGGTGGGGGGGAGTGAGGAGCAGGGCCAGTCCCCCGCGGACTTCCTGTACGAGAGTTGACAATGACACCCAGGCCGCTTCCTCACAAGGAAGAGCGCCGGCAGGCAGGTGGCCGGCGGCAGGAGTGACCACCGCATCCTCGGAGGGCAGCCAGGCCCCGCTGCCCACCTCAGCCCGCGCCCCAGCGCCCGGACCAGGCCATGCCGGAAGCAGAGGGCCGTGGCCTGCACTGGAAGCCGCGTGGGTCCTCCAGGCTCCGCGGCGGCCGATGGTGGCCCGGCAGGGGTGGGAATGGGGCTCTCCCTCCCCAGCGGCCCTGGCCCATGGCTGCCTGCTGTGTGGGTGAGGCCTGCACCCCGCACTCTGCACCCCGCACCGCACCCTGCATCCCACATCCCGCACCCTGTACCCCGCACCCATGGCCCAGGGTCGACGCTGCAGGGACCCCTCCCTGAGGACCCCTTTTATCCTGAGCCCCCACCTGGCGCTGTGGCCCTGACGGGCACAGAGGCGACCCTACCCACGCGGGCGGGACAGGCTTCCGGGACTGGCTGCGCTGGGCCCAGGCGTCCCTGCCATCCCCCCCAAGGTCTGCGCAGATGCTCTGTGCCCTGCGGCTTTGCCAGCCCCCTCCCCCCAGCCCCCTCTGGGCAGTGGCCATGAGGGCAACCGACCTAGGTCCCTGGGAGTGCATGTGACACAGAACCAGCCCCTGCTGTGGGACAGAAGACAGCCTGGGGTCGCCTGCTCCATGCGGAACCCAGAGGGACGCGGTGAGCACACAGAGCCCCCAACACAGGCCCCAAGCCCCTGAGGGACTGGGCGATGTCCGCAGGCCCCTCTGAGTGCTGCCTGATAAGACGCACACAGGAGCTGGGGCAGGAAGGGGCCTGGGGGACGCTCAGCTGGGCTCCCGACTCCCGGCTGACCCCGAGGCCTGGCTGGGGGTTCGCTGAGCCCGGGTCTCCCAGCTAACCCAGAGATCTTTCTGACCCCGGTGCCCGCAGAGAGAGGACCGCACTAGGTGGAGGTTCCCCAGGACCGTGGGCCCTGGCAGAGAGGCCTGTGTTGGGCCAGGGCAGCCGTGGGGCAGCTCCTGTGCCACTGGGCCTCTGTGATTATCCTAAATCAATGCCCAGGGATCCCTGCAGGGCGTCTTGCTGCTGCTGTGTGACAGCCGTCAGGGGTGCTTCTCCATGGTTTTACCCAGTCTCTCGTCTACACGGAGAGCGGCTGTCTGACCTGCCCCACCCGGCTGTGCAGAGGGAGACACGTCGGTGACAGGGAAGCTGCCGGGAGGAGAGCCGGGCACCCCTGGCTCGGGCCGCAGGTTCCTTTCTTTAAAAATAATGTTCATTTTATTATTTATCTGAAGGGCAGAGATACAGAGAGGGAGAGGGAGACAGTAAGAGAGAGAGAGAGAGAGAGAGAGAGAGAACGCGCGCTTCCATCTGCTGGTTCACTCCCTCAACAGCCAGGAGCCTGCGGCGTCATCGGGGTCTCCCCCAGAGTAGCAGGTGTCTGAGTGTTTGGGCCGCCTCTCTCTGCGCTCCCAGGAGCGTTCGCATGGAGCTGGACTGGAAGTGGAGCACCCGAGACTGGAACTGGTACTCACAGGGGAGCTGGCAGTGGGCTGGCCTTCTGCACCAAGCGCTGGCCCCTTCCCCGCATGCTCTGCATGTACACGTACCATATGTGTGCATGCATGAAGCATATAGACATCACGGGGTCGTGTGCATGTGTGTTCATGTGTGAACAATGCATGTTTATAGCGTTGTGTGCATAGTGTGTAGTTCATCGTGCATGTGTACTGTGTAGCATGTGGAAAATGCGTGTGTGTGGCTGTGTCTTAGTATTGTGTAGAATGTGTCTAGTGTGTAGTGTGTGTATACAGTGTGTGCGTGTGTAGTATTGTGTGTAACTGTGCAGTGTATGTGTGTGTAGTGTAGTGTGTTTATGTCACATGTAGAATTGTGTAGTGTGTAGCACGTGTAGAATGTGTGTAGTGTGTGTCTACCATATGTACGTGTGTAATATGTGTAATGTGTGCAGTGTCAATTGCATGGTATCTATTGTGTGGTATGCATGTGTATGTGTGGTGCATGCGTGTGCAGTGGAGGGAGGCATCTGGTGGTGTGTGTTTTAGGCACACACGTGTCAGGTGCCACCACATGGCCCCATAATGCTGTTCTGCAGACGGGGCTGGGCCACAGGGACGCGTGGTCTGTCCTGCGGGCTGGCCGCTGCAGGCTCCTGCCGAGGCCTCTGCTGGGTTTGCAGAGCGCCCCCTGCGTGTGCTCCCGCGGCCTGCGTGCGTGCCTCCCCCACGGCTGCACCAGTCGGACTGGTCAGGGCCCACCTGACGACTCCGTCTCTACTTAATTGCCTTCCCTGGGGCCTGGCTCCTAACAAGGTCACTGCCTGTCTCGGTTGCTGTAATTTTCCTCTGGCCACAGGCCACAGGCCACAGGCCACAGGACACAGGACACAGGACACAGGCCACAGGCCACAGGACACAAAAGACCAGAGACCAGGATTTCAGGCATATCTCCTTGCCCGTGTGTGTGCGCGAGAGAGCCAGAGAGCGAGAGCGAGAGAGCGAGAGCGAGCGCCACTCAGTCTCCCCTCTGTGGTCACCCCCTGTGCTGACCGTGGGGTGCGGGGCCCCGGGGGCCGCCAGCAGCGGCTGTGCGGCGGGAGTGCTGGGGGCCAGTAGCTGCCGACCCCCCGCTCTCACTGTCTCCAGGTGGACAGCTCTGGGCACAGCCCCGTCTCCCTGAGGCGTTCCTCGCCCACTGGTGTCCGGCTCCGTTCTCTGTGGCAGCCGTGGGTGTTCCAACCTACTCTCAAAGCCACACAGAGCAACCAGCAGACCCGAGCAGGGCCCCCAGCTGCACACCTGGCCTAGCCCAGGGCCAGGGCCTCGGGTCAGCCGGGCCCCATCCACCCAGGAACAGCAGCAGACCCTCCGGCCCCTGGGGTCTCAGGGGGGTGTGGGCAGGGGTGGGGGAGAGGGGGCCTCGGCGTCTCCAGCTCCCTGATTCAGTGTCCAGCGAGCTAACTGCCCCAGATGCTCCTGTGCTGGGCCCGGAGGGGGCTCAGGTTCCCAGAAGTCCCAGCCCCCCCCCCCCCCGCCCCAAGGGCTTCCTCCAAACCGCCCGGCCCCTGCGCCCAGCCCCTCCCGTGCGTGCTGCAGCCTCGCCCTGCACCAGGCACGGACTCGAGGCCGCGGCAGGCCCTGGGGGCTGTTTCGTAACCGGGCAGGCAGCAGAGCCACCGCCACTCTGTCCCGCCGGGCGATCCCGGGATGAGGGAAGTGGTCCCAGAGGGGACGGCGGACCCCGCCCGAGCTGGAGGGGCCCCACGCGGCTGCCCCCCAGGTCCTCAGAGAGCAGAGGCTTCCCTCCCCTTCTTCCCTGGCCGGCCCCTGGGAGTGGATGGAGCCGGGGCCCTGCGGGGACAGTGGGCGAGCCGTGGAACCATGCAGGGCCCAGCCCGGCCTGGCCCAGAGAGCAGCGGCCCCCTCTGCTAGCGTGTGCACAGCAAATCCTGCAGACACAGCAGAGTCCTGGGCGGGGGCTCTGGCCAGGCTTCCCCACGGCTGCGATCTGCAGTCTCAGGATGAGAGCATTGTCCCCAGTCCTCCCGTGGTCTCAGGATGAGAGCATTGTCCCCAGTCCTCCCGTGGTCTCAGAATGAGAGCGTCCCCAGTCCTCCCGTGGTCTCAGGATGAGAGCGTCCTCAGTCCTCCCGTGATCCCAGGATGAGAGCATTGTCCCCAGTCCTCCCGTGGTCTCAGGATGAGAGCATTGTCCCCAGTCCTCCCTGCTGGCTGCGAACAGCAGCTGTCACTCCTGTGCCGAGCCCCAGGGTTGGGGGGCTCCTGTTGGATGTTGTGACACCGACAGTGCCCCTCTTCAGGGCTTGTGTGGTGAGGGGGACGCCACTGGGAACTGACGGGGGCACAAAGTGTGGGTGGCTCTAGCTGCTGAGCCCTGCTGCCTGCTTGGGGCGGGCCTCCCCAGCCTCGGTGTGGGTGCTGGGTCCAGGCCCCCAAGGTGGAAAATAAAGCAGAAATAGGGACATGGCCATGAACCCTGGGAGTGACTTCATGGGAACTGCGCGGCGACCCCGGGACAGGTCCCCGTGCACACCCACCCCCGTGCACACCCCCAAGTCCGCCAGCTGTGTCCGGGAGTCTCGTGCCTGGGGTCTGATGAGCCACGGCCCCCCCTACACCAGGGCAGAGCTTCCAGACGGACGTGGTGGAGGAGGAGGGCCTGTGGACACCCCTGTTTCCTAGAGTGGGCGCGTCTGTGTAGGGGTCGGGGGAGCATGAGACGTGCTGGGGCGTTGCACTTGGAGGGTAGAAGGACTGCGCAGCGTGTCCCCGTCCTGGCCAGGACCACAGCGTGCCCCTCCCAGGGCCAAGCACACGGAGGCCCCGCCTCCAGCTGCAGCACTGGGGGAACCACAGAAACAGGTAAAAAGTCTCCAATGTGCAGATAACTCCCTAATCAGCCATGGCTGTGGGGGAAGGAGCAGTTTAGGGTCAGAATCAAGATAACAGCAAGAACCCTGGCTCCAGGGCGGAGCCAGCAGCTGCCCATCAGTGGTGAGCAGCTGAGGAGTGGGGATGCCGCGGGCTGGCGGCTGCAGGGCCCCCAAGTGAGGGGTCTTTACCGAACGCAGCGGGCAGAGCCCCTCTCCTGCTGTAGGGTGGCTGCTGGCCCCAAAAGGTCCCTGGCAGCTCCTGGGTGACCTCGAGCCCCTCCCCACTGCCCCCAGGGACCCAGCAGGCCTGTGCCTGGGGCTTCCGAACCACAGAGGCGCCACTAAGGCAGCCCGTGGAGGCCACCTGGCCACTCCTCCCCTCCTGCTCTACAGCCGCCCCAGAAAACCAGATGCTCTCAGCCCCGAGGCTCACAGAGGCGCCTGCCCGTCCGAAGCTGTCCACCCAGGCCCTGACCAGCACCGAGGATCAACCCTGAGGGGCTCCCCCACGCCACAGGGCCCTGGGAGGACGCCACAGAAAGCCGCCCTGGACGGGCACCAAGCAGGAAGCCAGCTGTGGCCCCGCGCCCTGAGCTCCACTCCCCTGGGCATCCCCGCCCTCTCTGCCAGCATCCATGTCCCAAGGACAGGGAAGGGCCAGGGCTGACGGCTGTGGCCACAGGGTGGACAGGAGATGCCCGCCAGACCCAGAAGTGGGTGGGAGCAGAGGTGAGCCCAACACCCCCGCCCTGGGCGAGTGCAGCCGTCCTGCTGGACTACACTCAGGCCGACCGTCTGCACCTGGCTGATGTCCTACGAGACCCTGATCAAAGTCACTCACTGAGGTCCCATGTGCAGCGCAACTACAGCGCAAAGCACGTGTGTGCTGGGAGAGACTCTGCTGCCGCCGCCGAGGCCGCTGGAAACTCCGGCCCGGAAGCGCAGCAAGTGGGAGAGGAAGGAGCCTCGGAGCCTGGCTGAGCAGGGCCCAGCGTCTCGCTCCCAGGCAAGGAGTGGGGTGCGGGGGTCCTGGAGCTGGCATGGAATGAGCTGGGCGGGCTGCTGGCCTGGCAGTGGAGCGGGGCGGGAGCTGCCCACCTGCCGTGATCTCCTTACACTGGGCACTGCTCCATCACCTGCCCCATGCAGGGCTGTGACCCTGGCCTAGGCCCAGCTGCCCTCCCTGGAGGGCTGCACCTGTGTCCTTCCCCACACCTGGGATTCCCCCGCAGGTGCAGCCCACGGGCTCCTTCCAGGCAACCTCCGGCCTGATGATGCCGCCCCCTCCACGCGGGCAGCTACGGAGCTGCCGACCCTGCCCCGCGGCTCCACTGTGAGGAGGCCACAGCTCACCCACTGTGGGAAACTCTGCAGCCTCACATGGCCCTGGGTGCAGCACACGTGCGTGCATGAGTGTGCTCCTGGGTGTGTGCACGGATGGGGGAGGAACAGCGTGCATGTGTGCACACGTGTATGTGCACACGAGTGTGCGTATGCTTGTGGGGGGGCAGGGAGGGAGGGAAAGAGGCTGAGACAGTGTGCATGTGCTGTGTGTGCACATGTGTGTTGCATGGATTGTGCACGTATGCTCACATGTGAAGTGCTGTGCCTGTGAGCACATGTGTACACTGTATGCATGTGTGTCACACATGTGGGTGTGCTTGTGTGTTGCACTGGGTTTGGGTATGTGTTCGTGTCAGAATGAGTTGTGCCTGTGTGCACGTGTGTACCGTGTGTGCATGTGTACACATATGTGAATGTCCTGTGTACAGTGTGTGTGCTCACATGTGACTTGCGGCGCCTGTGTGCACTCCTGTGGGTGTGTGTTCACTGTGTGTACACTGCATGTGTGTACACTGTGTGTGCATGTGTGTACATGTAGGTGTCCTCTCCTCCCGTGTTCTTCCTGGGCTCACCCCCAGACCTTCCCTAGGGCCTCTCCCGGCCTCCTCTTTCCTCCCATGTCACACCACGGCAGGAGCAGCTGGGCTGGGGTGAGGTGCCCAGGTGCTTCAGGGCAGCATCGTCCCCCCCACCTTGTGGGAGCTGTGACCCTGAGCGGCCTCAGAGCCTGCAGGGGGTCTAAGCAGGTGCCCACGGTGTGGCCAAGACGCACCTGGCTCAATGTCCAGCTTGCCCCCCCCCCCCGCCCTGGGCTCAGCACCAGTGGTGCCTGGCTCTGTTGGCTCAGCTCCAATTGCCTGTACGAAGACTCTGCTCGGATTCCTTGGCCCTGTCTGGTAGGTGATGGTGACAGACAGTGACGTCCTCACAGACAGCTGCCGTCCCTCTGTCCTTGGGTGCACGATGGCCACCTTCACCCTGGCGGCCAGTGTATGTCTTCCACACCCTCAACCTCCTGCCGCCCCCTGGCAGGTGAGCCCAGGTCGGAGTCAGCAGCCTGTGCCCGCCCAGCCACCCCCATGGCCCTGCCCAGAGCCCAGCTATGCTCTCTCCAGCAGGTCAGAGCCCTGCCTGGGTGGCCCCTCCCACTCGTGTCATCTCTGAGCTCTCCGCCCCCTGTGACTGAGTGACAGTTCTGCACGCAGACCACCCAGCTGATACCCAGCCCCCAGCCCCACGGCACGTGATCGTGGATCTTTGAGAGAGATCTTTGATTTCCTGGTTCATTCCCCAAATGTCAACCCACCAGGGCTGAACCAGGCCCAAGTCCAGAACTTGGCAGGGCCCAAGTCCTGGAGCCTCCCAGGTGCGTTAACAGGAAGCTGAGCTGGAAGGAGAGGAGCGGGATTGAACCAGGCACCCGACAGGGCACAGGGTGTTGCAAGCCGCAGCTCTGCTGCTGTGCCAGACGCCTCGCCCTGGTTTTGACATTAGGAGGGGAGGCGGCCCCCACAGAGCCCCTGCGGCTGGGGGGAGCACCCCCTAGCTCCAGGTCGTGCCCAGGATCCTCCGCAGAGGCCCCCATCCCCGTCCTCCCCAGAGGCGCTAGGAGGCTGTCTCAGGGCCCCCAGTCTGTTCCGGCCCTGGGAGCCCCCAGTCTGCACCCCCAAAACTCTCCTCTTGGGAGAAGGCCTTTGCTCTAGAGGCGATGCGGACACCCTGGAGGGCCCCCCTCCCCTCTCTGTGCCCTCCCCTCCCCCGCCCCCACTGTAGGCTCTCTCCTGCAGGGCCTTTGTCTGGGGTCGTGTCACAGGGTCACAGTGCTTCCTTCTTGGGCCCCTTGCCTTCCGAGGAGGTGACCCTGGGTGAGTCGTCCAGTGCCTTCTGTGTAGGGGTTGGGGGGAGCATGAGACGTGTTGGGGCGTTACACTTGGAGGGTAGAAGGGGGGCATCACCCGGAGGGAGGTGACCCAGGTGAGGGCTTTGGCTGTCACAGGAGCTCCTGTAAGGAGCCAGCACCCTCCTGGGGCCTGGCAGGAGGGGAACCCCCACTGGCTGTGTTTGGGGGGGGCCCCCAGCTGTTCCCACCCTGGGGCTCCTCCTCTGCTCCATGCCGTGGCCTGAACCCCGGTGAGAGGCCACTCAGACTCCTGTGGCCTCCCAGGCCACAGAGGACACTGAGGGCAGGCGGGGCTGCCCACCGCCCCAGCCACCTGTGGGTGGGCCTAGGGGACTGGTGGGGGGAGCAAAGAAGACAAGAAGGGAGGGGGGAGGGAGGGAGGGAGGGATGGAGAGAGAGAGAGAGAGAGAGAGAGAGAGAGAGAGAGAGAGAGAACCCAGAGGGCGGGACAGGGGCAGGAGGGCCCGCACAGCACGGGTCGCGCCTGATCTCAGGGGCCGGCCCCTTTAAATCTTAATTGGCCGCCTCTTAAACATCATTTAGGGGCTGGCGTCCCTGGCTCGCTCTAGTCCATAGGGTGCCCTGTCAGACTCCAGCACCTCGCCAGGCCTCTCCCGTAAGTTAAAAAAAAAAAAAGAAAAAAAAAAAAAGAAAAAAAGGAAGGGAGAAAAGGAAGATGGAGCCGTCAGCGCGGTCGGGGTCGATAAAGCTTTCAGCCCGCGCCGCTCTCCGAGCCCGTGTCCCGCGGCTACGAGCGTTAATGGAGCTCAGGACGCGCCCGGCCGCGCGGGAGGGCCGTATATTTCCCGCGCGGCTCCCGCGAGCCCGCTCGCGCCGCTGTCAGACCCGCTTAATGAAAAGTAACGCGCCGCTGATTGCGGTTTCACTCGGGCGCCACGTGAGGAGCGCGGTGCGTTCCACACCCCCGCCCGGCGCCTTCGCCTGCGCCACGCCTGGGCGCGCTGCGGGGACGCGCCCCCCGGGCCCTGCCCCGGGCCCTCCACGCCGGCCTCGCCCTCCGCACCGCCCGGAGGCGCGCGGGGAACCCGAGCCCCCGGCCCGCCCCCGGCCCGGAGGGCTCCACTTCGCGGCCTCTCAGTGCGATCCGGAACCCGCGGTCGCCAGCCAATTCCACCTGGCTCCGGGCAGCCCGCCGCGCGGGGTTCCGACGGCCGGAGCCACGGGCGCGACGGGGGTCCCCGCGCCAGGGACCGCGCCAGGCGCGGGCGGCCGCGGGAGCGCTCGGCGCCCCGGGCCCAGCGGGACCCCGCCGCGCCGCCCTGGCCTGGGCGCCGGGCCCAGGTGCCAGCCCCGGCTCTGAGCCTCCGCGGCCGCCCGCGCCGCCCGGCTTTGTCTGGGCCCGCGGCGGGGGCGCGCTCGGCGGCCGCATTAGCATTCGCGGCGCCCCCGCCGCGGCCCGCGCGCCCTCCCCGGGGACTCCACTTTCGCTCCTCCTGTCAAGTCCCCTTGACTCCTTCCTTCTGCCCTTTTATCTGTTACAACTAATTCGCGTTCTTCTGCCCTTTTCAGCCCTAGACGTGGGCTTCCCGCGCAGCCGCCGCTGCCAGCGAGCTCGCGGAGCGCCGCGCCGCTGGAAATTGCGGGGTTCACTGTCAAAATGAAAATTTCACTTCAAATTATCTTGGCTGATGCTCGCTCGCCAGGCCGGGGGCTCCTGCCGCAGCCTTTTGACAGGCACATCAGCGGCGAGCTTCCGGACCTCGATAATATCATCCAAGAGCGCGAAAGTCAATACGGTGACAGCGCGGGGCCGGCTACAATCCAATTACCGCGCGGCCGCCGGCGCCCGCTCCGCCGTCGGGGCTCGGGGCGGGGCCCCGCGCGGGCGACCCGGGCGTCCCGGACCCCGCCGCGCGCGGGGGCGAAGGCGGTTCCCGGCGCCCAGATAGCCTGAGACTTCTGGGGGCCGAAGACCCCCACGAGGCTCCAGGCTGGCCCCCGCTCCAGGCTCGCTGGAGCGAGAAAGCGCCGGCCTCGCGTGCCCCTCGCCGAGGTCCCACCTCTAGCTAGGGTCTCCGCGGCTGTCAGTCTCTGTCCGGGTCCCCGCCTCCCCAGGGCTCCCCCCAAGGCTCGCGGGCCTCTCCGACCTCCTCTGCAGCGGGGCGGGGCGGCACGGGAGAAGGGGCTTTGGGGGCAAGGCCGCGGTTTGCGCAGCCCTGAGCGGCCAGGCAGGGCCGGCCCGCGCGCTCCCAGCCCGAGGGGGCCCGGCGGGTTCCTTCCCCAGCCCTCCCCGCGGCCCGGAGGCCTTTCGGTCCGCCCCACCTCCCGTCCGCGGCTAAGGGGGGTGCCTGGAGGGGGGGGTTGGGGTCTTGTGGAGTTGGGATCCCAGGCCCCGTCCCACAGCCCAGCGGGGAGTCTCCTACACCGGTTTCAACAGCGTCCTGCGGCGGCGAAGTTCTAGGTCGGACGCGTTCAAGTCCGGTGGGGCAGCCCCCGCACCTTCACGCGGGGCCTCGCTTCCCGGCGGAGGTCCGGGGGCCAGTCCCCACCTCAGCTCGCCCTTTCCCGGGGGACTGGCACCGCCTCCTCTGCCGATCTTCTAGGGTGTGAGGTGTTGAGCTCACTTTGCAATGCAGACACCATCACTGGGTTTTATTGGGTTTGTTATAGGAGCCTCTCTCGAAGCAGGCAATTACTGGTGTGGACATACATTTAGAAGCCATCACTGTACCAAGTGTGAGCAGTGGTGCGTGGGGGGGTGTGCTGTCGGTGCGGGCCGATGCGTGGGCGCCCACACAGGCTGGGGACGATGCCTGCCGACCCCCGCATGCCTCAGGCCCGAAAGGAGAGGCGCGCCCAAGGATCTGAGACTCCATCGCTCCCTTTGCTCTGTGCGCGCTCTCCGCCCGGCTCCCCGAATTCCGGGGGACAAACCGGGTCGACTTGACCAGGTGGGGTCGGCGTGCCCGGCCGGCCGGACAGCGCGCACGGCCTGTCCACGGCCCCGGGAGCCCGAGTCCAGGTCCTCCCCTTCCGGTGGGCTGCCGGCCAGGTAGGCTGCGCTCTCGCCTGCCTTCGGACACTCGGTCAAAGAGTCCGCGCCGCCTGCGCGCCTCGGCTCGGCTCCGCCCGCGTTAGGCGCAGAAGGGCTTGCCGCCGGCCTTGGGCACCGCCAGCAACTCCGGGGCGTCGGGGGGCGCGGCGGGAGGGAAGGCGCGCGCCGTCAGCACGTTGGCGCCCGCCCCCAGCGAGCGTCCCAGCGGCCCCGGGTCCAGGAGGGCGCCCTTGGCGGTGGCCCAGGCCTGGTTCAAAGTGCTGTGCCTGAGGATGGGGTCGTGGAACACCCCGTCCACCCAGTTTCTGAGACTGGTCACGGGGGAGTCCTGGTGCCTGTCCAGGGCACCGGAGGGGGACGCCGCAGGCACCGAGGATGCGGCGGCGGGCACAGCGGGGCCTTGGCGCTTAAGCATGCACGACGGAAACTCAGTCTGGTTGAGGGTGGTCGCGGCCGCCGTGGCCGTGGCCGTTTGTGCCAGGGACCAGATGCGCGGCTTTGCCTCGAGGCCCGCCGGCGCTGCAGCTGGCGCGAAGCCCAACTTGGCCTCGCACGCCTGCGGGCCACCCTCCGCGCCAGGCGACGGCTCTGGTCCAGCCACTGCGCTCCGGAGGCAGCTCCGGGCCCTCTCTAGGTCCTCGTCCAGGGCGGCTGCACCACCGGCCGCCAGGGGCATGGAGAGGGCGCCCGAGACCTCCTTGGTCGGGGCGCCGGCACGGTCGGGCGCCGCGGGGACGCGCTCCAGGCCGCCGTCCAGGGGCTGGAAGGGCGCTTTCAGCTCGCACTCCGGGGTCTCGGCCTCCAGGGGGTCGAAGTCGTCCAGGTCACTAAGTTGCAGCTCCTTTTCCTCTTTGCTGACCGGGTCTGTCGGGAGAGAGCACGTGGCCAGTGGAGGGCCGGAGGTCAGCGGGTCAGCTGCAGCGCCCGCCCGCAGCCCACCCTGGAGCTGAGAGAAGCACCCCCGTCGTCCACGGGCAGCCTCCCACCCACAGGGAAACGGGAGCCTAGCGTCTCTCAGCGTGCAGTCTCTGCCGCTGACACCGTCCCCACAGCCGGGGCGCTGCCCCTGCAGGACCACAAGCCTTGGCCCCTCGTGCTGGCTCCGCAGGGCGCCCCGGGGAAGGCTCAGGGACCCGGGCACAGCAGGCAGACCTCCGCCCGCACCTCCGCTCTTGGCGCCCTTAGGGGCCTCCTCCCGCACGGCGTCCTCGCCGCCTTCCTCCTCCTCGCCCTCCGCAAAGGGCCGCTTCTCGTCGGCGCACTTGTTCCGCGGCGGCCACGTCATCTTGTTCTCCTTCTTGAGCCGCCGGCGCGCGTTGGCGAACCAGGTGGAGACCTGCGTGAGGGTCATCTTGGTGATGATGGCCAGCATGATCTTCTCGCCCTTGGTGGGGTAGGGGTTCTTGCGGTGCTCCTGCAGCCAGGCCTTCAGCGTGCTGGTGGTCTCCCGCGTGGCGTTCTTGCGCCGCGTGCCGCTGTCCACGGTCCCGTACCTGGAGACAGGCCCAGCAATGGGGCACCGGCCGCGGAGCCCGTGCCACGGGCAGCCCCGGGGCGCGGCGGGCTTGGCTTGGCTGGGCAGGGGTTATGCTTAGGGTCAGAAGGCCCCATGGGAGCTGGGCCGCTGCCATGCCTGGTCTTCGCGGCAGAAGGCGAGGATGTTAAAACCACGGGGATCCTGGACCCTCACCAAAGGGATAGGGCTGAGCGATGGGGCTCCTGCCGCACCCCTCTGAGCCCCTCCCCCCCAACATGCCTCAGACATGGGACTGCACCCTGACAAAGCCACCCGTGGGCATCAAGTCCGCAGGGGCTCAGCGGGCTTTCTCGGGTTCCGTTTGTAACGGTGCCCGTGGACGACGGGCAGGCTGTCGCTGGGCGCAGGGGCACTGGGCCGGAGGAAAGCTGCCCCACATCGTGGCACTGCGGGCAGTGCTGAACCCGGATGCGGGAGGGCCGGGGCCGCTGTGGCCCTCAGGACTACGGCCAGGGAGTCGCCCGCGACCCAGGACTGGTGTGGTGTTGGCTGGCGGCGGACTCGCAGCGGCCCTGCGGTGGGAGCCGGGCAGGACCTCACCTGTCGTATGGGTACTGGCCCAGGGCCGGCTCGTACGGGTAGTAGGCGGCGGCGGCGGGCGCGAGCCCCGCATGCGCAGACCCCGTCCCGTCCTTGGAGTCGAAGCCGTTCTGCGGGGGCGAGGAGTCGGGTGGCGGCGTCGCGCAGATCCCGCTCGGCCCCGCCCCACCCTGTGGCTCCGGCCTCCTCCCCGCGCGTTCGAGCCCCAGCCCCGACGGAGGAGGGAGGGCGCGGTCGAGGGGCGGAAGAGAGGACGAAGAGCGGGGAGGGGCGCTGGGGTGGGGGCTTGGGGAGGCGGGGCAGGGGTGGGGAGGGAGGCGGGGCGGGGGAGGGGCGAGCGCAAGCACGCGAGACGACGTCGGGGTCCCAGGGAGACCCCAGGGCAATGACGGCGTCCGACACGGCAGCCTGCCTGCCCGTCCCCTCGCGCGAGCCCGACCCGGAAGGCGCAGTGGCCCGGGAACCCAGGACCACGTCCCGGCGCGAGGCAGCGGGGGTGCGGGGCGCCCCTCACCAGCGAGTAGAAGGCAGACGCGTCGGAGCCGTAGGTTACGTAGTTGCCGTAGCCCTGCGAGCCCCCGTAGGGGCCTCCGTAGACGCCGAGCGCTGCGGCCGAGTTCAGCTCGTGGCGCGCGGTGGCCAGCAGCCGGCTCTCGTAGACCGGGCAGTAGACTGGCGCCTGGGCCGAGGCGGCGGGCCCGGGCTCGGCCAGCGTACGGCCGCCCGACTCGCAGCACGCACTCAGGGAGTTGGCGGCCATCAGGAACTGCGGGGAGAGGGCGGCGAGGAAGCGCGGGGCCCTCGGGGGCGCTCCCGCCCGCCGTGGCCACGCAGGGCCCGCTCCGGGCCCCCGGGTCAACGACACCTTCGTGAGCCACGTGTCTCCTTGTCCGCCGGCTCCCCAGGTCTCGGGGCTCCGATGGAAATGTGGACCCCCCACCACCCAGCCGAGTTTTCACGGCGCCCCTGCCCTCCCAGAGCCGAGCGGTGTCCACCCGCCGGAGGAGGGGTCGCGCGGCACGAGCCAGGCCCGTCGGCCGGGACGGGGCCTCGGTGGGCCGCGCGTCCCCCGCAGCCGTCGCTGCTCCTTACCTGGGGGGCCGAGGAGTAGGGGTATCCGAACTGCGTGTAGGACATGGCGGGCGTGGCCGGAGGGGTCCTGCTCGGGGGCGCGGCCACGGCTGCAGGCTGGGGGCTCCTAGGCGCTGGGAGGGCGGAGCGGGAGAGCCGGTTAATGCGTGCACGCGCTCCGCAAACTTTTGTAACGCGGGAAGAAAGTGAGCCGCGAGGGCCGAAGCAGCTGGCTCTTAGCTTCTGGGATTCGGAGCCTTGCGGAGCTCGGGGGCCGCCCGGCCTCGCCGCAGCGGCAGCACAGCATCTTTGCCACCCACCCCCCGCAAAAAAACCAGGGTGCGTGGGGATAACGGGGCGCGCGTCCCCACCGTGGCCGATGTGCTGGCTTTAAGCGGCCCTGGCTCTGACGTCAGCACAGGCCCCTGCCCGGCTTGGCCGCGGGCGCGCCGGTCACTTGGCGGGGCCGAGCCGCGCACCCCTGGCCGGCGAAGGGGCCTGGGGCTTTCCCGCGAGCATCCCGCCCCAGGAGCCGACATTGCGCCGAAGCGCGGGGTTCTCCTTAGTCACTGAGGACTGAAGCACTTTTAATTAGAAATTAATTAACGAGCAGCTGCTCCTGCCCGCCCCGCTGCCATCATTCGTCTCAATTACAAATGAGGCCTGGGAGGGACACGCGACCGAGCCTTCGCTGAGGATGTCACCGACAGTTAAAATGAACCGCGCGCCGGCGGCAGCGCCAGCCTCTCCCCGCTATTGTCTGCAGGCTCGGCCACACCTCCCAGCAGCTCCGGCCCGACCACGAAGGGCGCTGGGAGCCACCTGCGGCCGCGAGAGCGCCGGCCCCGGGGGGCGAGATGTCCTCGGGCGCGAGATCGCCCGGGCCTTCCCCACAGCCGGACACTCCGCCCCGGGACTGGTGGCCCCGGTGCTGCGCGGCCTCCCCGGAGAGCGCCGGCCCCGCGCCGCTTCGGGCCCTCTGGGTCTCCGCGCAGCCAGCCGCCCTGGCCTCTCCTGCCCGCCTCGCCCCCCTATCCCTCCCCCGCGGGCCGCCCAGCTCCGGTCGCTCCCGGTCTCCCGCGGCTGCGCCGGGCGCCGCCAGACGTCCCCGCGCGCTCTGGAGAGCAGGTTTCCCAACTCGGCCCCGGGGCCCCTCCTAGTCGGCCAGGGCTCGGGGGAGGGGGGCGCCGGGCGCCGGGCAAAAGCGCCCTCCCCCGTCCGTCTTTGCGCAGCCTCCTGCCGGGGGAGGGGTGCGGGGAGGAGGAGGGGTGCGCGCCCCAGGGCTTGCCCGAGGTCAGAGGGGGAGGCCACAGAGCAGGCGGCGAGGGGGCGCCCGGGCCACTCCGCACTGTCTCCGCGCGATTCGCGCCGCCGCGCTCCGGGGTCCCGGCCCGCCCCTGCCGCGCTCGCCCGGGAGCGGCGCCGCGCTGGGCGGCGCTGTGCAGACTTGCTCGGAAAGATTCCTGGGCTCACCGGGTCACCCTCGCATGGATGATGGCGGTGTCGCCAGCCCCGGGCTGCGGGGCTGCCTCGCAGAAGCGAATCCGCCGGCCCTGACAGCTCGGTGCAAGGTGATTGATGACTACCCGGAGCCCGCGGTACACATCATATGATATCTGCTGCGTAATTGCTTTAATTTACAGATGGAAATCCGAATTCTCCGATCGCGCTGGACCGCAGCCGGGCGCGTCCGAGCCGCTCGCGCGCGGAAGGCGTCGGAAATAACGAACGGCCGCTCCATGCAAACGATTCGGACGGGTCGGCGTGGCCGCCGGCAGACGCGGACAGCGGACGGAGCCAGGCGACGCTCGCGATCGCTCCTGGATCCCGTATTGATTTCACGGCGGGCCGCGTTTATTTCCCTCACCCGAATTGCTAATATCACCTTCCTGTAAATAATAAGAAACTAGCCACCGGGCTTCTCGCTGGAATCGCGTCTCAATCTCGCTGCCTTCCTGCGCTGCCGCCCCTCCCCCACGCCACTCCCCACGCCCGCCCCCTCCCCACGCCTGCCCGTTTTCCGGCTTTGGCTGAGGCTCTCGCCGCACCCCCTCCTACTTAACCATTATTTGTTGTTTACAAACAACTCGCACCGTCCTGGCCGTGGGGAGGGGGGACGAGGGAGGGCGGCGCAGCTGGCCGTGGGGCGGGGTGGGGGGCGAGGGAGGCCAGGGCCCAGGGCCTGGAGGCCTTCGCCCTGCGCCTGGGGTGGAGGTGGGGGCCTGGGTGCTCCGGAGCGAGAGCCGGGGCCAGGGAGCCACGCTTCTTTCCCCGGCCGCGCGGGCCAATGCGCGCGGGGGACTGCGGCCGGGGCACGCAGCCGTTCTCCTCGGAGCCGAGCACGCGCAACCTCCACTTCCCGGCCAGCCGGTCTGCGGGGGGCCTCTGGGGAGTGGCTTCAGGGTCTCTCCTCCGAGCCCCCGCTGGACTCAGGCTCGCCTTTGCGACCTGCTGAGTTAACAGGCACTCTGTGTCGCCTGCAGCCCCGCCTGGATCTCTGGCAGGCCGCCCTTTCTCTTCGACCCAGAAATGGGTTCAGGGACCCCACTTGCCCTGGCTGCTGCACCCGGACCGTCCGCTTCCTCCCCAACCCAGGCCGTGAGGCTGCCCGGGGCTCTGGCCTGGCCGCGCTTGGGGGAAGCTCGCAGTTCCCCGAGGAGGAGGAGGAGGCTCCCGACAGGGCTGGCCGCACCTCGGGACACAGGGTCTGCAGCGCCTGGCTCCGGTAGGTGGGCAGGCTCCTGGGCAGTCTGCTGGCCACCTGGAGCCTGGCCGAGGCCCACCCCGCGAACCTGGGACGCCTGGGCCTGCCTTGACCCCCAGATCTTCCTGGAACCCCTGCCCAAGTCCCCTTCCTGAAAGGTCAAGCCCTGGGCCCAGGAGCCCGGAGTGGACAGACCGGGAGAGCCACCTCAGCCCGCATACAGGCCGCGTGCAAAGCTCCTGAGTCGCGGGGACCCCAGTTCTAAATACACCTGTGAGCAGGTCGGCCAGCAGTCCCGCGCCTTTCCAGGCACGCAGCCGCAGCTCGGCCTTGCAGAGGGGCACGCACTGGCCTCAGAGAGCGAAAGGAGCCCGGGACGCGGGCGGGCCCAGGCTTTAGGGGGGCCCAGCGTCGAACGGGAGGGGCTCCCACGCACACCTGCCCAGCTAGGGGTTGGTGTTGGCCGCCTGAACGGAGGGAAGAGGCTGGGGAGCCAGGCCCAGCCAGTCCTTCCTGCCATCTGCTGGGCCCTGGCGCTTCAGGGGCGCTCGCCAGGCCTTCCCCTTCTCACACAGAGTGGGCTGCGAGCGCCTTCCGGCTCGGAGAACTTGGCCCCAGCGGGAGGCCAAGGCGGGGCAGGGAGCGCGGGGAAGGGCCGAGCCCTCGCTGGACTGCTGTGCCCGCTCGCTACTCCCCGCACATCCCGGCGAGGTGTGGGGTCCAGAGGGCCGCTAGCTGTCGGCGCCGCAGGGTGAACCCCGAGGTTAGCAAGTCGCTCCCTGGCAGTCAGCCCTAGGAGTCCCTTCAAAGCCCGGGGAACGAGCCCTGGTCCCCGAAACACCCACCCCTCCGGCCCTCTGCTCGGCTTTCCCGCCGCGCCCCTGCTTGCTCCCAGGGCGCCTCTCCAGGCACGGCCGAGCGCTGTCAGGGCGACCGTAGAGCAGGCCCCACCACCCGGCGCCGGCCCCTGCACCCCGCCTCCCACGCCGGACCCCGCACCCTCCCTCCCGCAACTTGCAGCGAACGCAGCGGCCCCCGGAGACCCCACCGGGCGGGCGGCAAACTTTGTCCCCTCCGGCGCAGGAGCGATCCTTACAAAGTTTGCGAGGCCGAACCCACTCCCTACCTGCGCTGGGGAAGCGCCTGCCCGGGCCGCGTGGGCGCCAGGGCCGCGGGGAGCAGCGAGCAGCCCCGGACGCACCGGGAGTCGCCGCCACCGCCGCTGCCTCCGCCGCCCTCGCCCCTTGCCGCGCGCGGAGCCTCCGCCTCCTCGGAAGGGGGGAGGGGTCTCGGAACCCTGGGGCGGGGGCTGGCGCGGGACCTCGCCTACCTGCGGTGGCGCCTGGCTGCTCCCGGCCGCCGGCGAGGGCTCTGCGGGGCGGCTCGGCGCGCGCGCTCCGCCGGGGAGCAGGCGACAACTAATGGAGACATTTCCAGGCGGAGCACCTGGCGAGCGGAGCGCGCCGGCGTCCCCAGGCGCCGCGGTCGTCAGCCGAGCCCGCACCGGCGTGACGTGGGCGAGCGAGCGCGCGGCTCCCACCCGGCCGCCCATCAGCGCTTCGTCCCGCGGGCGCCGCGCACCTGCCAACTTTCCCCCCGCGAGGCGCGGGGGTGCTGGCTGGGCGCGGGGGGCGCCGGGGTACGGGCAGGGGTGTGGGGAGGGGCTGGTTGGCCCTGGACGCCGGGCTCAGAAGAGGACTCCCAAGGCGTCACAGGTCGGCAGGGGGGCGCGCGGCTACCTGGGCTGCTCCCCGCTGCCTTGGGCTCAGCCTCGGGGGCGGGGGCGTCTCCAGCCCAGCCCGTCCCACTAGAGCGGCGCATTGCATTTCCGTGGGGGGGCCCCTGAGTCTCCTCTCTATCCAAGCGGGCCCCAGGCTCAGACCCTCGCTTTCTTTCCTGCAGTTCCGGCTTCTCCCCCTGGTGTCCACGTCGGTCCACGACCCGCACTCTGGAAGTCCAGGAGCTTTGGTGTGGGCACCAGGACTTGGGCAAGTGGGAGTGAGTGAACCAAAGCGATAGACTTGTGGGAGGACTGACGAGTCGGCGACCTGCCCGGGACCGGT
This sequence comes from Sylvilagus floridanus, assembly GCA_949820135.1. Classification (NCBI taxonomy): domain Eukaryota; kingdom Metazoa; phylum Chordata; class Mammalia; order Lagomorpha; family Leporidae; genus Sylvilagus; species Sylvilagus floridanus. The sequence continues at coordinate 100,388,679 of OX463246.1, read as the reverse complement.
GCAGCAGTCACCACCACAGAGCTGGGCTGGGCTGACCTCGGGCCTGCAGACTCACAGCCTGAGGCCAGGAGCCCAGGGCAGGGCAGGTGGGCCCAGGGGGGTCAACAGGGAACCCCTGAAGGCTGGGCACCGGGCTGTTTCCCTCCAGAGCTCGGGCCAGTGGCGGGAGGGTCAGAGCCGTAGGGGCCACTGGTAATGGGGCCTCGGAGCCGCGTGGAGGGCTGGCTTCCTGGGCTGGGCTGGCAGGACAGGTCAGGGGCAGTTTCCGGGGGCGTGCACTGCCTGTCTCCCCGCCACCCGCCATGCTTTGACTTCAGGAACGACTGTGTCCTTTCTCAGTGCTCAGTGGTGTGGCGGGCGTGGGCGCCGTGCTGGCCCAGACGCTGAACAAAGTCCCTGCAGCCGCCGAGGGACAGGAGACACAGAGCTGCAAGATCCCCCCCCCCCCCGCCCCGGGAGCTTTCAATCAGCCTGGGGGAGGAGAACTAAAGCAGTTTATTTTGCTGCAAATTTTTTAAACCCATGAATATATTTTTCTTAAAACACATTTTCCATGATTTTTTTAAAAACTCATTTGTTTTCATTTTGCCTGAAAAGGCAGACACGGACACGGACACTCGTGATTCCCACCCACTGCTTCACTCCCCCAGTGCCCACCATGGCCAAGGCTGTGTCTCCCACATGGGTGCTGGGACCCAAGTACTTGGCCCGTCGTCCGCTGCCTCCCAGGGCGCTGGGCTCGCTGTCACATGGCATGTGGGCCTCCTGACACCACCCCCCACCCCCACCCCCCACGATTGTTGCTGAAAGTTTTGTTTTACTTATTTAGAAGCCAGGTGCAGGGTCGGGGCAGGGGAGAGAGAGATCGTTCGTCTGCTGATTCACTCACCAAACAGCTCAGCAGCCAGGACCGGGTTGGGCTTAAGCCAGGAGCCTGGAACCTCATCCAGGTCTCCCGCGTGGGTGCAGGGGGCCCAGGCACTTGGGCCGTCTTCGCGGCTTTCCCAGGCCATTAGCAGGGAGAGGGATCAGAAGTGGAGCAGCCAGGGCTCCAGCAGGTGCTCCAGTATGAGATGCCGGTGTGGCAGGTGGGTTTTAACTCAGTGTGCCGAACTCCAGGCCCCACGCCTTGATCCTTTTGAAGACTGCTGTCAGCACGTGGGGTGCTGGCCTTGTAGGCCCTGCTCACCCCTCCTCTCCCCTGGGCAGTCTGAGTGCTGTGGAGCCCGTCCCCACGCCCACCTGGACGCTGGGCCCAGAGCTGTCTGTAATGGTGAAGGCGTAGCCTGGGCACGCGTGTCAGTGACCCCCGTGGGGCCACTCCCGGGTGCAGGGATGAGCCTTGTGTTCTGGGTGCCTGTGAAGGGGCTCATGGAAGCAGGCTCCCTAGAAGGTGGGGGCTTGGTTCCCCCTGGAGGGCAGTCTGGAGACTGGATTCGGTTCCCATCACTGGGCTTGTTCCCTAGCGGTGCCGGAGCAGCAAGGCCCGGGAGCGCGCAGCTCCGTCCCTGGTCCTGGCCCTGGCCCCTGGCACCCAGACAGGCCAGGCAAGCGCTCAGGCAGGAAAGGCCCTGGTTCAGGGGGTCCCACCCAGGATGGCTCATCTGGAGGCCCCGGGGCCTCACGGCACCCTGGCTCCAGACCACAGGTGAGAGCCTGGGCCTCCCTTGGAGCAGCTGCCCCAGGCCCTCCTGCTGCCCTTCAGTCCCCTGGGGGGCTGGTTCTGAGCAAGCATGGGAGGACAAGTCCCCTGGCTTCCCAGTGGGCGGTCAACCCAGGCCAGAGAGCAGCCTGGGCCAGCAGTGCAGGGCGCAGCTCAGGGGGCTGGCTTCGAGCAGGCCCAAGAGGCCCAGGGCTGCCCCGCGCCCCCGCCCCCTCGCCTTCAATCCCTCCTTTGTCTTCCCACTGGCAGAGCCGCCAGAGCCCAATCTGCAGGCAAGTCTCCGTGCCCCTGGGGCTTGGCCGTGCGGCTCGGCTGCCGCCGCCTCCCTTGCAGGCGCTGCTGGGACACGCACAGGCATCCAGGGAGACCGCGCACCCAACCCCAGCCTCGACGCTGCCCCCGCACTGGGAGACACGCAGCGGGGGGGGGGGGCAGGGCTTTCTGGAGGAGGGGCCGAGGGTCGAGAGTGCACTGTGACGGGAAGGCCCCAGAGCAGGGGGCGTCCGGGCCGCTGGGGGGGCGGCGGAGGGAGCTGTCCTAGGAGTCGGCGCCTGGGCCTGCGGGGAGGGCACTGCCCGTTAGCCGCGGTTTCCTTGTCAGGGCAGAGCGCCCTCCGGGGGCCGGGCCGCGTGGGGAGACCCGCACCTCGGCCCTCTCATGTCCTCCGGGGTTGGCAGGAGGTCGAGAGGCGATGCGTGAGGCGCCTCTTCCAGGCAATCGCGGTTATAAACAGCCAACGGCTGTCAACTCCAGCGCTGGGTCTGTGCGTTTGCATCTGAAATGTTTACCCACCGAGGCCTGGAGCCACAGAGTCCAGGCCCCAGAAGACACGCGTGGGGTTCAGTTGTTCCTGTGTCAGAGGAAGGCAGCCCCACGCAGCCGATTCCTCAGGGCGGCTGGGGGCCTGGGAGCAGGCCCTGGAGACGCAGGCAGACGCCTGCCCTGTCGCCTTCACCTCTGGGGGCTTCCGTGGACAGGCCCAGCAGTCACAGGCTACCGTGCGTCCAGAAATAGCAGGTGGGGCAGGGGGTGCCGGGGTGCGATGGGTAGAGGGGTGGGGCTGGGGGCGCGTAGGGGCTCGGGGAGCCCCCTGTGAGCCGGCTCTTGTCCAGGGTTCACTCTGCGTGCCCCCTGGGAGGTGCCGGCCACACGTCGCGGAGGGAGCACTGCACCGCACGCCCTGAACGAAGCCGGGCGTCGCCGGTGGCGCCCGCGGTGACCAGCGCGCCCGCACGCTTTTAATTACCGTGGCAGCAAATCACACAGAAATGTCCTCCAGGACTCAGCCGACTTTTATATAAGAAACATTTCAGAGTATTTTTGAAATTCAATTAATGGCAGCCCCAGATAAAAGGAACACATTCTTAATGGCTACAGAATCAGCCCGAGGGCGCGAGGGCCCCACATCAAAGTGCGCCAGAGCCCGCATCTCACTCCCGGAGCTGCGGAACCGCGGCCAGCGACCCTGCCCGTCCCACTGAGGCCGGCTGGGGGGAGGCAGGGCCTGCCTCTTCTGCAGGGGGCTTCTGTGAGGGGCTGGGGGCCGTGTCAGGGTCTGGGGGTCCTGCGAGGGGCTGGAGTCACCCCTAACAGGGACTTCGCTGTCTGCCAGCTCTGAGGCGGGGGTCTCCCTGTTCTCCCCAGACTGCGAGGGAGCCTGCTTCGGGCCCTGTCCTGGTGGCTCCTGGGAGTCCCCTGCCCGCTCCGCTGCCTTTAGGAGTCCCCTGTGCTGTCGGTGCCGGCGGTCAGGCGGGAGAGGGACCGCGGGTGCCGGCGGTCAGGCGGGAGAGGGACCGCGCTGCTCCCTGTGGTGCCATCTTCCCTCCTGGCCTCCCAGTGAACCTGCTTCCGGATGAGGCCATGCCCTGGGTTAGGACTGGGGGCGGACACCGTCCAGCCTGCGACAGGGGGCACAGAGGGCCACCTCCTGGACCACCCCCACTGCCCCCTCAACACCCTGCCCCCAAGTGACCCCTGGGACAGAGTTCTGTGTACTGTCCCTGAGTACTTCTGGGAGAGGGAGGGGGAGGCCCCCGGGTGCTGAGGCCCCCCACCCCTCTGGTGAGCCCCGTGAACGGCCTCTGGGTGCTGAGGCTCCCCACCCTCTGGTGAGCCCCGTGAGCGGCCCCTGGGTGCTGAGGCCCCCCACCCTCTGGTGAGCCCCGTGAGCGGCCCCTGGCGCGTAGCGGCTGTGCTGAGCGGCCTGGCTTAGGCTGGGCGGTTCTCAGGAAAGGCACCGAGGAGGGAGAAAGCAGTGACCCAGCCGTCCTCGTCCTCGCTGCAGCCTCTGGGGGGAGGAGCTGCAACTGCTCAGGCACAGGGGTCTTCCCAGGGCCCCAAAGCCCCCACTCTTCAGTGGCTCTGGGGCGCCTGGGTGGACAGAGGCGGGGGAGGGGCTGTCCTGGGGGGTTGAGGAGCTCTGGGCAGACAAGAGTGGATGACTGCACTGGGGAACATCCGACCCCAGGCTCCCCGTGTGGGCGTCTGTGGAGCGGCAGCTGAGACTCAGCCCGTGTGCACGGCGCCTCTCCGTGCCCTCTTACTGCTTGGGGGCCCAGGCCTCCTGGGCATCGGGCCCACCAGCACCCCTCCTCCAGTCTCCAGTGCAGCCCCGGGCGCCACCTGTGCCCTGTTAGGGGGCTATGGATTTCTCTGCCCTCCCTCCCAGCCTCTGCCTACCACCCAGAGCTCGGCACGGGTTCCGGCAGCCGCCAGGGCCGGTGGCAGATTCCTGTTCACTGCTGTGTGACAGAGCCACACCCTTGGCTGAGGAGGGCACACGCTCAGTGTCTGCAGGTTCTGGGGTCCTGGATGCAGGCGTGACCCTGCTCAGTGTCCGCCCAGGGCCTCCGGAGCCCTCAACGAGGCCTGGGCCGGGGCTGGGCTCTCTTCCTGCTTGGTGGAGGCCGGGAGGGCCGGTTCCCTGTGGCCATTGGATGGACAGCTTCAGACTTTTGGTGGCTGCCATTCATCATTTGCTGTGGGGTCGAGCCCAGCCTCTCCCCACTGGGCCCTCCCTGCTGTGGCGGGACAGGGAGTCCAGTGAGGGGACACCCACTCTTGTGGAGCAGATGCCCACGACAGTGTGGTCACGGCACGCACCAGGAGGCCGCCACAGCCAGGTCGGGGACACAGGGCCACCAAGTCCACCTGCCTCGCTGGATAATGGGGAGAGGAGACTCCGCTCCACTCCTGGCCTCAATTTCTCTAGGATTCTTTGCTGCCAGCCCAGGCCATGCTGTGTGTGGCCGGGAGTGGTGGTGGGTGCCCCAGGCTACGTTATGGGTTCTAGCCCAGGCCATGCTGGCACGTGGCTGGGAATAGTGGTGTGTGGCCCAGGCTGTGTTCCGGGTCCCACTGCAACTTTGGGGTCCTCTTTTCCATCAGGCTGGGACTGCACCTGGGAGTGTCTCTGGCCAGTGAGATGTCAGAAGAAGCGCAGGGCTCTACGTGGACAGAGCCCTCACCAGGAATCAGAAGATGCCAGGTGACCCCGGCATCCGGAGCTTTCTTCACTTGTCTGCGTTTCAGGGTAGATATTGTTGAGTGTTGTCACTGCTGACAGCGTCTGTTACCCGTCGTGCGTCTTGTTTCACAGGAGCGTTTTGCTTTGATGTCAAATCTGTTGCTACTCCCCCTTGACCTGTTTCCTGTCCAGTCGTGTGTCTGGCCAAGAGCCACTCTCGCCTTCAGTCTCCACGGGAAGCCATGGTGTGAGGCAGGGATCACAACTCTGTTTTTATCACAGCCGCTTTCCCTGTCAACAGTCACTAAATAAGCAACTTTTTAAAAAAAAGATTTATTTATTTATTTATTTATTTTTTAAATTTTTGACAGGCAGAGTGGACAGTGAGAGAGAGAGATACAGAGAGAAAGGTCTTCCGTTGCCGTTGGTTCACCCTCCAATGGCTGCTGCGGTCGGCGCGCTGCGGCCGGCGCACCGCGCTCATCCGATGGCAGGAGCCAGGTGCTAGGTGCTTATCCTGGTCTCCCATGGGGTGCAGGGCCCAAGCACTTGGGCCATCCTCCACTGCACTCCTGGGCCACAGCAGAGGGCTGGCCTGGAAGAGGGGCAACCGGGACAGAATCCGGCGCCCCAACCGGGACTAGAACCCGGTGTGCCGGCGCTGCAAGGCGGAGGATTAGCCTGTTGAGCCACGGCGCCGGCCAAAAAGATTTATTTATTTGAAAGGCCAAGGCAGAGAGAGAGAGAGAGAGAGAGAGAGAGAGAGAGAGAGAGATCTTCCATCCCCTGGTTCACTCCCCCAGATGGCCACAATGGCTGGAGCTGAGCTGATCCGAAGCTGACTTGGGCCATCCTCCACTGCTTTCCCAGGCCATAGCAGAGAGCTGGATCGGAAGTGGAGCAGCCGGGACTTGAACCGGTGCCCATATGGGAAGCCGGCACCGCAGGCGGCAGCTTTACCTGCTGCTACGCCACAGCACCAGCCCCAATACGCTGCTTTAATTTGCAGATTTGACACTCACTTTCGTGTTGCTGAAGCACCACGGAGGTGGGGGGTGGGATGACTGGCCTCACTTCCTATTTCCTGCGCCTGCCTCCAGCAGTGCTTCCTGACGGGCTGGGGGCACTGGTGCCGTCGGCCCATGCCACGTCGTCTCGGCCCTGGGCTTGGCGCACAGCTGGCGCCTCAGGATCCAGCTGTCACGAGGCCAGGCACCTTTGTTCTTCATTCCATTTTCCCGTGTGACTTTCCTCCTCGCCGTGAGGAACACAGCTGTGGGGGGCAGCGTCTCGCGGTCGCCACGGAGGCATTCTTGTTTCCTCGCCGTGAATTCCTCTCTGACCCTGGGGCCTTTGTCATCACAGCACGCCTGTCGTTAACACAACAGCAATGACACAACACGACATAAGATAACAGTACAAAATAACGCGATGTGACACATGACAACATGACACAACATGACACAAGATAACACAATACAAAATAACATGACATGATACAACATGACACAAGATAACAGTACAAAATAACATGACATGACACAACACGACACAAGATAGCAGAACAAAATAACGCGATGTGACACATGACAACACGACACAACATGACACAAGATGACAGTACAAAATAACACGACACATGACATGACAACATGACAAACATGACAACATAGCATAACACATAACGCAAGATAACACAACATAACATGACACAACATGACAATATGATATGACATGACAACATGACACAACATGACACAAGATAGCACAGTACAAAATACCATGACATGACATATGACACAGCACATGACAACATGGTAGATGACGGCATGACATGACACAAGATAACAGTACAAAATAACACAAGACACATGACACGACAACATGACATGACACAACACAACACAAGATAACACAGTACAAAACATGACAAACATGACACAACATGGCAACATAGCATAACATGTAACACAAGATAACAATAGGAAAACACATGACACAACATGACATGATGACATGACATGACATGACACAAAACACAATGCAAAATAACATGACACAACACATGACACAGCATATGACAACATGACACAACATGACAGCATGATGACATGACATGATACAAGACAATATGACATGACACAACATGACAAACATGACAACATAGCATAGCACGTAACACAAGATAATACAAAATAACATGACACAACATGACACTACAAGACATGACAGGACAGGACACATGACATGACACAAGATAACACAATGGAAGTAACACGACACGACAACACGACACAATGCAGCATGACACAACACAGCATGACGACACAAGATAACATAGCAGGACACTACACAACATAAGACAACATGACAGGACAACACACAGCTCGACACCCCGTTGTCTCAGAGTCTGGAATGCATCCGGCCCGGTGGCCCTGGGGCGGCGGAGGCCCGGCCCCCCCTGGAGTGGAGGAGTGGCAGGACTTTGAGCATCATGGCCGGGTGGCTCCCCGCTGCTCACTGAGGCCCTGACCCTCTGTGTCCGGCTTGCCATGTGGGAGGGGCTGCTGCACCCCGGGGGGCGGCCCCTTGGCTGGGGGGGCCAGTCCTGGGCTCTCGGTCTCCTACTGATAGGGTGGCACTGAGCCCTCACTGTGCTCGGCCCTTGCTGGGACCTGGGGACCCTCCCCCGGGGCGTGTGTCAGGGCAGCCTTCTACTGCCGCCGGCTGGGAGGTGGGGGTCGGCAGAGGGCGCTGGGGAGGGTGGGGCTGCCCTGAGCCCTGAGCCCTGAGCCGGGGCGCTGCCCACCCCGCGGGCCCTGGCTGGGAGGGGCACTCGCACTGTCACCGCCTCCCTCGGCTGACCTCGCTCCGGCGCCGGAGGAGCCTGGTGGCCACGGGGGTCTTTGCCACCTCGCGTGTGCGAGCCCGGGAGAAGCCAGGGCCACAGTGGCCACGGGCGCCGCTGGGTCAGGCCCGGGCGGTCGGGGTCTTCGTGGCTCGTCTCCCAGTCTCTTGGCCGTGAGGCGGCCGTGGGGGCCCCCCCACAGAATGGGCTTCCTGCCGTGATGCAATTGATTTTACGGTGCTTGGAGACGTTGGTCACACGCGCCTCATCGGAAAACTATTCTCGGGGAGCGTCTGCCAGCGAGTGACACCGGGGGAGGGGATGCGCTCACTTCCCCACGGTTTCTGGCGACAGGACTGCACCGCGCTGGGCCACAGCACCCGGATCACTCCGCCCTCACTCCACGGGTCTAAGTGAATGCGCACATTCATTCATTCATTCGTTCACGTGCATTCATTCGTTCATGTTGCTCCCTCTCCAGCCAGTGCGCCCGAGCCGCGGCTGTGTTGCCAGACCCCTCTTCCCCACGCGCCCCAGGGGCGCCCAGCCCTGGCCGGGGCTCTCCTGCAGTGTCTGGTTGTCTTGGGCTCGGGGGTCCCCTCGTGGGTGCAGCTGCCGGCCTCCCCGGTCCCCGTCGGCTTTTCCAGGTCCACTTGCACGCAGCAGCCACCCCCCGGGGGGCCTCCTGGTGACCAGCGCCTGCGGGAGCTGGGGCAGTTGGCCGCTGACGTCTGCTGGATGGGGCGATGGCCCCAGGCCCTGCCCACCACAGACAGCTGCCCGTGCTGCGGAGTGTCCAGGTCTCCCCGAGTGCACACCCAGTGTAGTCCCCTGCATGGTGGCAGCACCGAGGGGACCTGGGATTCCGCACACAGCTGCTCCTGCAGCTCTGCATGGTTAAAGCCCTCCACAGCCTTGACCTCTCCGCGTCCCCCTGCCCCGCTCCTCCCCCCGCCCCGTCCCCATGTGCTCCCAGCTCACCTCATCCACAGGACAGGGCTGTGACCAGCAGCCCCTGCCGTGGATTCCGAAAGTCCCAGGGCAGCTTGTGGCGGTCAGTTTGTCCCTCGCACATGGGATGGGGCTGTCACAGGGGGTGGCTGGCCATGCTCTGTGCGAGCCCCGTGGGACCCGTGGCGGTGCTGGGCCAGCCTCAGCAGGCCATGGCCAGCACGGAGGACAGGGCGGGCCTGGAGGGGCAGAGGTGGCACACGCAGGGGGAAACCCGAGTCCTGCCTGGGTTGAACCCTGCCCTGTGCGTGTCGGAAAGTCAAGTTTTATCTGAGCTCAGCTGCGCTTGCTCTCTGGAGTGTCATCGGCGGCAGCCGTCACCCCACAAGGCAGAGGCAGTGACCGACAGTGTGTGGCCGCGGACCTGGCATGTCCACGCCTGGCCCGGCTGCAGGCACTGGCGCTGCCCAGCACACGCGTGAGGATCTCCCGTGGGACAGAACCCAGGAGCCAGGGACGCTCAGGGGCCCCTGGCCTCACTTGGCGGTGGGGGGGTCCCTAGTGCTCTGCAGGTGACTGCTGTGAGTCTGGCGTCTGCCCGAGTCGTGCAGAAATCTGTCTGTCTAGAGGGGCACAGAGGTCAGAGTCGTCATCACCCTCTGGGTGTGACAGTGAGGGGACAGCACCCAGGAGTCCTCCTGGAGCCGGTGGCTCAGGAAAACAAGCTCCAATGTGCTGGAGGACACTGACTTTTGCCATCAGGCTGGCCAGGCCATGGTGTGTCGACGGGGAGAAACTGGGACACACAGGATCATCAGAAACCCGTCTGTGACACGGGCGCTCGAAGCAGACCGGAGTCTGTTCTGCCTGGAGGTTCCGGTGTCGCACCCCGGGCCGGGGGCTCGGGCTCGGGCCACAGCTCCTGCCGATGCAGCTCCTGGAACTTAGTCCCCGTCAGCCACTGCGAGACCCGCAGTCCCAGCTCCCGGCTGTGGCTTCAGCCCAGCCCCTTCCTGGCTGTGGTGGGCATTTGAAGAGGGACCGTGAGACGGGCGCCCTGTCTCTAAAATAAATGAAAAGTTTAAAAAGCCTCAGTGGGCAGGAGGCTAGTTTCCGCGTCAAGACTTCTGCTTTTGGTGCTCCCACGCGAGCTCTGTTTACAGAGTGTGTGTGAGCACAGTGTGAGCATGCACAGTGTGTGCACATGTACAGTGTGAGTACAGTGTGTATACAGTGTGTGAACATTGTGTACAGTGTGTGAGCACAGTGTGAGCATGCACAGTGTGTGCACATGTACAGTGTGAGTACAGTGTGTATACAGTGTGTGAACATTGTGTACAGTGTGTGAGCATGCACAGTGTGTGCACATGTACAGTGTGTACATGTACAGTGTGTACAGTGAGTACAGTGTGTATACAGTGTGTGAACATTGTGTACAGTGTGTGAGCACAGTGTGAGCATGTACAGTGTGTGCACATGTACAGTGTGTGCACAGTATGCATGTACAATGTGTACAGTGTATGAGTACAGTGTGAGCATGCACAGTGTGTGCACATGTACAGTGTGTGTACATGTACAGTGTGTACAGTGAGTACAGTGTGTATATAGTGTGTGAACATTGTGTACAGTGTGTGAGCACAGTGCGCATATACAGTGTGCATGTACAGTGTGTATAGAGTGTGTGTACTGTGTGTGTGATTAGGTACTGTGTGTATATACAGTGTGCAGCTACAGTGTGTACTGTGTGTGAGTCCAGTGTGTGTGTGTACAGTATGTGTCATGTGTGTGAGTTGTGTGTGAGTCCTGGGTTAGCCCAGTGTGTGTGTATGTAGTGTGTGTGAGTCATGTGTGTGTGTGAATGGGCAGAGCTGTTCCTCAGTGTTCATGGGGGCTTGGTTCCAGGCCCCCGCCCCTGTGTAAACCAAAGTCCAAGGGCTCCCAAGCCCCTCCCATACAGTTGTGTGTTCTGTGCATACAACCTGCACGTGTCCTGCTGTGTACTCGACACCACCCCTCGATTACTCACACTACCTCACACAATGCACGTGCTATGCAAGCGCTGCCACACTGCCACATTTAGGGAAAGTCCGTACACGCTCAGCACAGATGCAGTCCCCTTGGGAACACTTTCAGTCTGTGGTTGGTTGAGCTGCAGACGCAGAATCCCAGGTGTGGAGGGTTGACTGTTGTGAGAAGTGCCCAGGGAGGGTGTGTGCGGCAGGCTTCCCAGAGAGGCGTGCCAATGGGAGCTACATGTAGCTGTGCTGTAGCTTTGGGTGTAACTGCAGATGTAGCTCTGTGTGTAGCTGTAGCATTGCTGTAGGTGTAGGTGTAGATACAGGTGTAGAAGTAGCTGTAGGTAAAGGTGTAGAGACGTAGATGCTGCTGTAGGTGTAGAGAGAGTTGTAACTAGGTGTAGGTGTAGAGATGGTTGTAACTGTAGGTGTAGGTGTAGAGATATGTAGGTGTAGGTGTAGAGAGAGATAAGTAGATGTAGAGACAGATGTAGATGCTGGTGTAGGTGTAGGCATAGAGATAGTTATAACTATAGGTGTAGGTGTAGAGACCAATGTAGATGCTGGTGTAGGTGTAAATGTATGTGTGTATATATGTATGTGTATATATATATATAAATGTATGTGTATATATATATATACGTTTTCCTTCCAGCACCTGAGTGGGGAAGGCCCTGACCACGTGGAGATTTCCTGTGAGGTTCAGGCTGGGACGAGGACATTGCAGGGCCCAGCAGGGGGCAGCACTGGGCGCGGGGAAGCCCTGAGACAGGTGGTCAGGGGAGCCCTGGAGGAGGTGGTGTCCAGCCCAGACCTGAAGGCCAAGGGAGAGCCAGACAGGGATGGGGAGGAAAGGCACTGGGGAGGCCACGTCCAGGGGCCCGAGTGGCCAGCAGCCGAGCGTCTGTTGTCTGTCCTGCTGATCTGGGACCACATTCTCCGTCCTCCCCGATGGTCCTCGGGGGAGGCTTGGGCCCAGGGGCTCAGCATGCACGGCGGGGACCCAGAGACCCCCGCGGGGCTTTGTGCCTGGCCCCCTACTGGTCACCTGATGCCCGGGCTCTACAGGACACACTCCAGGAAGAGGACCTCGTTCATGGTTCGCGTTCCTGTCTGCACGAGGTTCCCATGCAGTCTGCAGGCTGATTAGCACGGCCGTGACCGCCTCCGGGAGCTCCTGGCGACCCCAAGCCGGCGTCAGGCGAGCTCGCCCGGTGGGACTCACCCCCCGGAGGGCAACTGGGGCCTGGCTTCCTCTGAGGCCAGCGCCTGGGCCAGCGCACGCCCACAGCTGTTCAGGGAGGACTCGGCTCCTTCGGGTCTTTCTTTCCTGGTACAAATCTCGCTCCTGGCAGCCGGTCTGCGCAGCACCTGGAGGCGCGGTACTGAGTTGCATGTCCCTGGAGGAAAGCGAGGCTCACCTTAGCGGGAACAGATGAGCAGCTCGGAAAGCTACGGCTTTGTGCCCGAGAGTTCCAAACACCTAGTGGAACGGGCAGTGACGGCCAACAGTGCTCCGTGTGCCCCGGCTGTGGTGGGTGCTGGTGCCCTGGGGGCTGCAAGCCGTGTGCGGGTGCACTCCCGGCCCCCACGTGGGTTCTGGGCATGCACTGGGGTTGGGGCACCTGACATGAGCTGTGTGCATTACGAGTGTGCCCATTTCACAGAGACGGAGTCAGGCTGTCTTTCCCGGTCTCCTCTAGCAGAGAGCAACGCAGAGCATGGCTGAGAATCCAGTTTTTTTCCCCCAAGATTTTGTTTATTTATTTGAGACACAGAGTTACAGACAGTGAGAGGGAGAGACAGGGAGAGAGGTCTTCTGTCCGTTGGTTCACTCCCCAGTGGCTGCAATGGCTGGAGCTGCACCGATCTGAAGCCAGGAGCCAGGAGCTTCTTCCAGGTCTCCCACATGGGTGCAGGGGCCCAAGGACTTGGGGCATCCTCCACTGCTTTCCCAGGCCACAGCAGAGAGCTGGATCGGAAGAGGGGCAGCAGGGACTAGAACCAGTGTCCATATGGGATGCTGGCACTGCAGGTGGAGGATGAACCTACTGTGCCATGGTGCCGGCCCCAAGAATCCAGTTTAAATCCAGGGACATCATCTGGGGGAAAGACCCCGCAGCCCAGGGTCCAGGTGGCAGCCCCTCCCGTGGGCAGTGTGTGGGCCAGGTGGGACCAGGCGAGCCTGGTCTGCTCTGTCCTCTGACAGAACACTGCCGTGTGTTTTATATGACACTCAGGAGACACGAGGAGGAATGGCACAACTCGCAGTCCTGCCACTCGGGGGGCACCCACGAGACCTCTGGGTGCCTGGCTCCTGTGACCATGTGACTTCCCACGAGCCCGTCTGTGGCTGCACCTGTGTGTACAGACTTGGGCACAGACAACATGGTACAGAGTCCTTGAGAATGGATCGAGATGGGGCCGGCACACCCCATCTGAGGGCTGGATCAAGTCCCAGCTGCTCCACTTCCGATCCAGCTCCCAGCTAATGCACCTGGGAAAGCAGCAGAGGATGGCACCCACGTGCTTGGGCCCCTGCACCCACGTGGGAGACCCAGATGGAGCTCCTGGCTCCTGGCTTCCGCCTGACCCAGCCCCAGCTGTAGCAGCCATTTGGGGAGTTAGCCAGAGGATGGGAGATCTCTCTCTCTCTCCCTCTCTCTCTCTCTCACTGTGCCTTTCAAATACATAACATCTTTCTAAAACAAAGGCAGATGAGGGATCAGGAGGGATGTGAAAAGCATGCCTGGATTCACACGCGCAGCTTTGAGGACCAGGGCTGAGTCCAGAGACTGACAACTTCCCGGGGAAGGTGGAGCGCGAGTGCCGGGAGCTCCTGCCTAGAGGGACGGCGGGCCTCCATTAGCGCACCTGGAGCGCTGTGCAGGTGAGAAAACCCGTTACTTCCGCACCAGCGCCCGTGCCGCGGCCCTGGCGGGCCCCTCTGCTCTCTGGCTGGCAGGGCCTCTGCAGACCGGGGCGCAATTACGAGGCCGGGTTTCCACCCAGCGCGCTCAGGCCCTCTCCCGAGCCAGGCGGGAGTCAGCCCACGCTGGTCCCCGGCCGTCCTCGCCGGCTCTTCCACTCCAGGGCACAGGGGCTCCCGGCTCTTCCACTCCAGGGCACAGGGGCTCCCGGCGGAGGGGTCGCTCGGGCTCTGCAGCTGGGAGGGGCGGGCCAAGCCAGCGGCCAGGCCTCCCAGGAGAGGCCCCTGTGCCAGGTCGCACGGCAGAGCTGGGGGGCGCACTGGCACTTTCTGGAGCTTCTGCCGCCTCCAGCCCCTCCCCCTCCGGACACGCCCACGCCCGCAGCGTCCAGGGCCAGGCGCCCCTCGCTGGGCGATCCGGGCGCCCCGCGCTGTTCCCTCTTGCTCACGCCGGAGGGCGTCCTGCAAAGCCCGCCCGTGGCAGCGCCCACACCCTCAGCCTGGCCCATGGCCTGGATTCCCAGGTGTGCGGCCGCAGCTTCTGATGGCGCTGTGGGACCCACGTGTGGCCGGTCACGGTGACGTCACCGCCTCAGTCGCCGTGGACACAGCGGCCTGCGGTGCCTTTGTGAGCAGGTTGCCAGCGGGGTCAGGACGCTCTGTGCGCTTCTGCTGTGGAGGAGGGGCACTCCAGCTGCCGCCCTCTGACGGCCGCTCCTTCCCATGCCACGCTCTGGCTCCAGCCCGCAGGCCCCAGGCTCTCCTCCTGCCCGAGAGCCCAGCGGGAGTAGACCAGCGAGGAGCACGGGGGTTGGGACCCGTTCCTGGAGCTGGTGGCTGGGTTCTGCTGGCTCCTGGCCTTCTGTGAGCCACAGAGCAGCAGGGGTCTCCCCGAGCCCTGGCTGGAGGGGCCACAGCCTGCCCAGGACGACCCAAGGCCTTCCCCGGGACAGGGGCCCTCTGAGGGCTTCTCCATGGGGTCTCACCTGGGTTGGCCGAGCTGGCTTTAGTGAGAGCCCTACCAGGCCTGGTGAAGGGGCGGAGGCCCCTGGTTCCTGTCCAGCGTCTCCATCCATGGCCCTCGGCAGGGACCCGGGTGGGGCCCTGCTGGGTCCCGGGATGAGCTCCAGTTGCCCCTGTTGCCACCGTCTCCAGTGAAGTCAGTGGGCATTTTTAGCAGGGGTCCCGAGGATTTCTGCACTTGGGGCCTCCCAGGACCAGCTGGGGCCAGGAACCGGGAGTCCAGTGGGGACGGCGAGTGGCCCTTCTGTGTGGCTGGGTCAAGGAGAGACGGAGCCACGAGCAGCTGGGGGACCCTGTGGCCGTAGTGGCATTGCCCCCCACCAAGTGCTCAGCGGGATCTGCGGTCCCATGGAGGAGTGGGTTCCCCACAGCCTTGCCAGCATCGGGGTCGGCCCTGGCCGGGCCCTGCATGGGGGTCAGAGGCAGAGAAGGGGCAGGAGGAAGGAGGCACGTGGCGTCCCGCCCTCCCAGAGCTGCCCTCCTGGGTGAGCTGAGCCCCTCCTCTCCCGGCATTGCCAACACCGACACGGCTGTTCCCGTACTGTGAGAAATCAATTGCAGGGGAGAGAAAACAGGAAAATTTCTTTCAAATGCCTCAAATCTCCTGGGCTGTGTTGTACAATGAAATGAGTACACAGACTGCCCGGCCAGCACATCCTTCAATGTCTCAGAATTGTGGTTTGCTGGGATCGGCGCCCACCGCGGGGATCTCAGGGCCGTGGGCTGGCCAGGAGCTGTGCCCAACTTCTCCAATTGTGCCAGCAGAAGCCAACAAGACCCAAGGTTTGCAGAATGATCCTGCAGCCCTGGGTTCCAAGAACAGCGTGTGTGCCGCGGGGGTCACACGAAACACCGCTGTTCTGCCCACGGTTTCGAGTCGCTCGGCGGAGGCTCATCCACTGAAAAGCCTGCTGTTCTGGGTCGTGTTGTGCACAGGCGCGTGGACGTGAACAGTGGTCTCACGCGGGCGTGGAAGCTCTGAATGTGACGACTTCAGATGAGTCACTTGTTTTTGACTGATGTAAGACTTAGTATGAGAAAGTCAATTCTCATCACGTGGCTGCCGTGGGCCCTCCTAAATCTCTTCTGGGGAAAACTTGCTGACTTGGAGCGGGTTTTACAGAGAGCAGCACACTAGCCAGTATTTTCTGGTCTTCTGGAAGGTTCCAGAGTGGCACGTGGCTCTAGGGTATTTTTCAAATAAGACGCTGAACTCAGATGAGAAAGTTCAGATACTCACTTTGGCCCATCTTGCGGTGTTTATTTTTATGGACTTCTTTGTTACAAGGCTTTGAAGAAACTTATTTGGAAACTTTCCCAGATGTCATGAGCAAATTAGGAAGCTCCAGACCCGGGAGCAGAGGTTAAGGACGAACAGCGTGAGGGCGCCGTGCTCCGGACTCCACACGGCAGCTCCGTGCTGCAGGAGCCAGGCTGAGTCCTGCCCGATGACTGCGGGCACCTGCTGAGGGCTCCTCACGCACACACGGGCGGAGCGCCCACTGTGCAGACTAAGGCTGTGCTGGCCACGTGTGCCTGCTGTGTAGACAGAGCTCCCCATGTGCGTGGGCAGAGTGTGTGCTCACTATGAAGACATAGAGAGAACTCTCCATGCTCTTGGGGAGAGTGTGCCCACCATGTAGAGGTAGAGCTCTGTGTGTGTAGGTAGAGTCTGTGCCCACTGCGTAGATGTAGACAGAGCTCTCCATGTGTGTGTGTGCAGAGTGTGCCCACTGTGTAGACGTAGAGAGAGCTCACCATGTGTGTGGGTAGAGTCTGTATCCATTGTGTAGACGTAGAGAGAGCTCACCGTGTGTGTGGGTAGAGTCTGTATCCATTGTGTAGACGTAGAGAGAGCTCACTGTGTGTGTGGGTGGAATGTGTGCCCACTGTGTAGACGTAGAGCTCACCGTGTGTGTGTGCAGAGTGCCCACCGTGTAGCCGTGTGTGGCCTTGCTGGTTTGTGCAGGATTTTCCCTGGTGACACCTGCGGCCGCACAATTTCGCGCCGCCCAGAGGATGAACCTCCGGCTACCGTGCCGCCCCGTGCACGGCGCCTGGGCTGCTCTTTACCGTCAGCTCTGCTGCTCCTGGGGGTGATCGGGTGTGGTGTGGCTGTGTCGTCCTGCTACCTGCTGGTGCCCGGCGCTGCTGCGCCTGCTGACGGCGAGCACAGCCCTTGCTGCTGAGTGGACTCCGCGTGCCCTCGCACACATCCCGCGTGAACGGCGCCCGTGCGCATCTCAGCACTGTGCCAGGCCCCGCAGAGACCCAGAGGAAGTGCTCGCGGGTCCTGGAGACCGCCAGCCCCTCAGCTAAGAGCCCAGCGCTGTTGGGCCGGCGAAGCTCACCGTGGCCCCTGCTCCTCTAGGCCCCCCCACCCCGTGTCTTCCGCCTCCTCTCCCCAGCTGGGAGTCGCGGGGTGGCTGTGCCCTGTGGAGCCCCTCTGCGGTTGGGTCCTTGCTGCTCCTCCAGGAGCCGCATCTGGTCGCTGAACATCGCGTGGCAGCCTCAGTTTCCACGCCAGGGCCTCGCTCGTGGCGCTTTGGGACGGAGCCCGGCAGGTGGCCTCTTTCCTGAGGGCCTGCAGCGCCTCCCGCCCCCCGCGGGACTCTGTCTTCTGAGGCTGGGGCTCCCGAGAGCCCCGTTTCCCTCTGCGGACCACAGCTGCTGCCACCTGACGACCCACAGCAGCGTGGAGGTTTAGTTAACAGGTGGCCGTGAGACCAGGTTTCGGCCTGCGGGCTGTTGGAAGAGCCGGGGCCGCAGACCGGAGCAGGGTGGGTACAGGGTGGGCGCTCCTCCCCCTCCAGGACTCGCGTCTGTCTGAGCTACTCACGGGCCGGGGTACGTCTCTCCCGCTCTCTGGGAAACATCCTGCCATAGGCAGGCGAATCGCAGGTGGCCCTGTGACAGGACGCAGGCCAGCCGACCCAGGGACAGAGCGGGGCACGTGTGTCCGCAGCACATCCGGGCAGCTTTGCTCTAAGGGTGATGCAGTGTAAAACATGGACCCGCAGGAGTCCGGAGAGAAACACGGATTCTGCTGCTGGGAGAGTCCAGCGTGCCCAGAGGCTCTCATGCCTTCACGCTGCGGCCAACATCTCCGTGGGTGGGGGGGAGTGAAGACCCCCCTCCCAGAGAAAGCGAGCGGCACTGTCGTTTGATGCTCCGTGCCAGTGGTCCCCGGCCCCGCGCCCACCCCTCCACTCCTGGCTGGGCGGGTCTGGGGGGAGCTCCTGCTCACCGTGTCCACCTGTGGTCCTGCAGTGCTCACGGTCTGGGGGGAGCTCCTGCCTGCGGCCATCTGGCTTGGGGAGGTCCCCGGGAGGCTGCGTGTGGGGCTGCCCGGAGCTGCAGCACAGTCCGGGCTCAGTGATGTGTCTGTGTCCCCAGGAGACTCTGACGTCTGCTCTCCCTTCTCCCAAGCCAGGGCCCGTCTCCAGCCGATTCCCAGGGCCCCAGCATGTGTGTGCTGTGCCGCCCTCGCCTTTGTGGCCTCACGTCCTGAGACAGCGGTGGGCATCGGGCAGCTCTGGAGAGAGGCCTGGGGCGAGGTTGAACGCCATGCTGTCTCTGATGGCTGAATCGTCGGCCTGTCTGTGGGGTGGCCTGGAACCCTGCGTCGCCCTGCTCACCGCGTCCACCTGCGGTCCTGCAGTGCTCCCGGCTGCCCCTTCTGTGACGCCAGCTGTAATGCCCAGGTGCTGTGGTGCAGACGAGAGCGTGCATCCCCGCCTCCCAGCGCAGGAGCAGGGCAGCGCTCGCTCCTCGGGCTCCGGGGGCTGCCGGGCAGCTTCCCAGCCTCGCTCATCCAGTCTCTGTAGCAGACACAGAGACTGTCAAATGACCGTGCTGTTAGCATAGAGACAGGCGACAGTGACTGGGTGGACTGGTTTCTACCGGTTCTGCTCAGTGTGGCCTCTGAAAATGCTTTGGGAAAATGACTTGAACTTTCCAGAATGGCACACTTCATTACTTCCTGTGGGAGAGAAGTCACTTCCGGTGGGAGAGGTCACTTCCTGTGGGGGAGAGGTCACTTCCTGTGGGAGCGGTCACTTCCTGCTTCTCTGCTGCCATCCGGAAGTGGATTCTCAAGGATTTTTCAGGCGGGGTAGAGCGCTGCTGACTCGCCCGTCGTGCAGATCTGGTGTCAGTTTCTCGGCGGGGGGAGGTGTAGGTTTATCCACAATCCTGTCTCTGCGCGAGCTGGGGGCCACGGGGGATTTCCGGGACAGCACCGACGTGGCTGGCGTTTTGTGGCTGGTGCTCAGCCACAGGGCCCCGCGTCCACAAGCTGCGTCCTGGGTCCTGCGTCGCTCCCCGGATGCCGAGGAGAGGCTGTGACCTCCGGGTTCACAGACGGCCCAGCAGGAGGCAGAGCAGAGGGTGGGTTCTGGGAGCGTGACGCCCAGGCCCCCGGCTTCCGGGCCATAATGATGCGTCCAGCAAGTGGAAGCTTCCCCACCCAAATCCCCAGGACGTCCCCAGGACTTGAGAGGGGCTGAGCAGGTCTAGGTTTGCGCCTTGGTCCCACGCCCTGACTCCCGTGGGCCTGGTCCTGCGTGTGTCCACTCTGCCTGATCTGGCACCGTAGCATCTGCGCGTTGATGGACTCTTCTCACCCTCTGACGTGGGCGGGCCCTGTGCTAGCACCGGGCTCCCCACCCTGCAAAGTCAACTCTCCAAGCAGTGCCCGTCCTGGGCCCCGGACTTCCTCCCACTACCGTGCCTCGTGCTGCCCAGGTGGGACGCAGACCGACAGTGTCCTCCCAGCGTGGCGGTGCCACGTCTCTGCACCCCGAATCTGAGCCTCCCAGATGTGGCTCCCGGGCCTGGCAGCCTCATCCCACCGCCAAGCCACATTGCTTTCATCTCAGCCACCATGGCTCGGGCAACAGAAGCCACGTGGAGAACACAGACCACTAGGGCTGCAGGGCACCCAGGACCTGCTGCACCACGGGAGGATCCTCAAGGATTCCGGAATGTTCCTCCACCAACTTCCCTCCCTGCTGGGTGGGCTGGAGCACTGGGTGTGGTCTCCTGCGGTCCCCACCCCAGTGCCTTCCACGCGTGACGGGGGTGCCGGGAAGGCCCGCGTGACAGCGGGGTCCCGCTCCTGCCCTGCGGTGTGCAGCTCGCTCCTCCCGTGAACAACGTGTGCTGCTCTCGCCTGGTTCCTGGGGGTGAATGCGGCTTGCGGGGTTCCCCACATGGCGGGGACGGGACCTCGCGGTGCTAGGCTGGCCGGGGAGCAGGTTGCTGGGTGGCCCTTTCTGATGGGGGAGGGCAGCTGAGAGGCCGCGCCGACCTGGCCCTGAGCGCGTTCGTTTGCGCAGGAGCCCAGCCTGGGCATTGGAGAGCGGCGTGGACGTGGACTCGTGGGATGGCGGCGGGGGGCACGCTGCTGCGATGGCTGTCGTCTCCTGCTGCACGGGACTCAGCCTTCGGAAGACTCCAGAATCACAAATGAGCTGCTCCCCGCTCCGGCCTGGCGCCGCGGCCGACAGCGTGTGCCCGGCCGGCGTCGGAGAATGAAGGCTGCGGCGGGTCCTGGGATAAACAGGCATCATGGATGATTGCCTTACGTCTCCGAGTCCGTGTCCGTCCCGGGAGCGCGTGAAGCACCAGCCCGCCTTGCATACCAATTCCGCTGTGATTGACAAGTTGATGCTGCGGCCGCCGCGCGGGGCTGGGAGCGGGAAGCTGCTTCCCTCCACGCCTCTCGCCCTTGCTGCAAGGAGCGGGAGGAGATGTGAAGTTACAGTTCGCCAATTAAGCTGTTTGTTTCCAGGCTATGCCTCTGCCAGCCAGGAGGAGACAGGGGAGGCTGGCTCAGCCCCGCCCCCCCCGGCCGCTTCCCGCCTGCACCAAGCACGCACTGGGCCTTTCTGAGTGCGTGATGGTGTGTGCTGTGAGCTCACCTGTGACGGTGTGTCCCGTGAGCTCACCTGTGATGGTGTGTGCTGTGAGCTCACCTGTGACGGTGTGTCCCGTGAGCTCACCTGTGGTGGTGTGTGGTGTGAGCTCACCTGTGATGGTGTGTGCTGTGAGCTCACCTGTGATGGTGTGTGCCGTGAGCTCACCTGTGACGGTGTGTGCTGTGAGCTCACCTGTGGTGGTGTGTGCTGTGAGCTCACTTGTGGTGGTGTGTGGTGTGAGCTCACCTGTGACGGTGTGTGCTGTGAGCTCACCTGTGACGGTGTGTCCCGTGAGCTCACCTGTGATGGTGTGTGCTGTGAGCTCACCTGTGACGGTGTGTCCCGTGAGCTCACCTGTGACGGTGTGTGCTGTGAGCTCACCTGTGACGGTGTGTGCTGTGAGCTCACCTGTGATGGTGTGTGGTGTGAGCTCACCTGTGACGGTATGTGCCGTGAGCTCACCTGTGACGGTGTGTGCTGTGAGCTCACCTGTGATGGTGTGTGGTGTGAGCTCACCTGTGATGGTGTGTGCCGTGAGCTCACCTGTGACGGTGTGTGCTGTGAGCTCACCTGTGATGGTGTGTGGTGTGAGCTCACCTGTGGCGGTGTGTGGTGTGAGCTCACCTGTGGTGGTGTGTGCTGTGAGCTCACTTGTGGTGGTGTGTGGTGTGAGCTCACCTGTGACGGTGTGTGGTGTGAGCTCACCTGTGATGGTGTGTGGTGTGAGCTCACCTGTGACGGTTTGTGGTGTGAGCTCACCTATGATGGTGTGTGCCGTGAGCTCACCTGTGACGGTGTGTCCCGTGAGCTCACCTGTGGTGGTGTGTGCTGTGAGCTCACCTGTGACGGTGTGTGCTGTGAGCTCACCTGTGATGGTGTGTGGTGTGAGCTCACCTGTGATGGTATGTGCCGTGAGCTCACCTGTGATGGTGTGTGCCGTGAGCTCACCTGTGATGGTGTGTGGTGTGAGCTCACCTGTGGTGGTGTGTGCCGTGAGCTCACCTGTGGTGGTGTGTGCTGTGAGCTCACCTGTGACGGTGTGTGCTGTGAGCTCACCTGTGACGGTGTGTGCTGTGAGCTCACCTGTGATGGTGTGTGGTGTGAGCTCACCTGTGATGGTATGTGCCGTGAGCTCACCTGTGATGGTGTGTGCCGTGAGCTCACCTGTGATGGTGTGTGGTGTGAGCTCACCTGTGGTGGTGTGTCCCGTGAGCTCACCTGTGACGGTGTGTGCTGTGAGCTCACCTGTGACGGTGTGTGCTGTGAGCTCACCTGTGATGGTGTGTGGTGTGAGCTCACCTGTGATGGTATGTGCCGTGAGCTCACCTGTGATGGTGTGTGCCGTGAGCTCACCTGTGATGGTGTGTGGTGTGAGCTCACCTGTGGTGGTGTGTGCCGTGAGCTCACCTGTGGTGGTGTGGTGTGAGCTCACCTGTGGTGGTGTGTGGTGTGAGCTCACCTGTGATGGTGTGTGCCGTGAGCTCACCTGTGATGGTGTGTGGTGTGAGCTCACCTGTGGTGGTGTGGTGTGAGCTCACCTGTGGTGGTGTGGTGTGAGCTCACCTGTGACGGTGTGTGCTGTGAGCTCACCTGTGACGGTGTGTGCTGTGAGCTCACCTGTGGTGGTGTGTGCCGTGAGCTCACCTGTGGTGGTGTGTGCTGTGAGCTCACCTGTGGTGGTGTGTGGTGTGAGCTCACCTGTGACGGTGTGTGGTGTGAGCTCACCTGTGACGGTGTGTCCCGTGAGCTCACCTGTGACGGTGTGTGGTGTGAGCTCACCTGTGATGGTGTGTGCCGTGAGCTCACCTATGATGGTGTGTGCTGTGATCTCACCTGTGGTGGTGTGTGGTGTGAGCTCACCTGTGGTGGTGTGTGGTGTGAGCTCACCTGTGACGGTGTGTGGTGTGAGCTCACCTGTGATGGTGTGTGCCGTGAGCTCACCTGTGATGGTGTGTGGTGTGATCTCACCTGTGGTGGTGTGTGCCGTGAGCTCACCTGTGGTGGTGTGTGCTGTGAGCTCACCTGTGGTGGTGTGTGGTGTGAGCTCACCTGTGGTGCTGTGTGCTGTGATCTCACCTGTGGTGGTGTGTGGTGTGAGCTCACCTGTGACGGTGTGTGGTGTGAGCTCACCTGTGGTGGTGTGTGCCGTGAGCTCACCTGTGGTGGTGTGTGCCATGAGCTCACCTGTGGTGGTGTGTGCCGCGAGCTCACCTGTGGTGGTGTGTGCCGTGAGCTCACCTGTGATGGTGTGTGCTGTGATCTCACCTGTGGTGGTGTGTGGTGTGAGCTCACCAGTGGTGGTGTGTGTCGTGAGCTCACCTGTGGTGGTGTGTGTCGTGAGCTCACCTGTGGTGGTGTGTAGTGTGAGCTCACCAGTGGTGGTGTGTGTCGTGAGCTCACCTGTGGTGGTGTGTGGTGTGAGCTCACCAGTGGTGGTGTGTGTCGTGAGCTCACCTGTGGTGGTGTGTGGTGTGAGCTCACCTGTGGTGCTGTGTGCCGTGATCTCACCTGTGATGGTGTATGCCGTGAGCTCACCTGTGATGGTGTATGCCGTGAGCTCACCTGTGATGGTGTGTGCTGTGATCTCACCTGTGGTGGTGTGTGGTGTGAGCTCACCTGTGATGGTGTATGCCGTGAGCTCACCTGTGATGGTGTATGCCGTGAGCTCACCTGTGGTGGTGTGGTGTGAGCTCACCTGTGGTGGTGTGTGCTGTGAGCTCACCAGTGGTGGTGTGTGTCGTGAGCTCACCTGTGGTGGTGTGTGGTGTTCTCACCTGTGACGGCGTGTGCCCGTGATGCTGTGTGTGAGGAGGCACAGCCGGGAAGCACTTACCGTACAAAGGGGATTTTCTAGTCACTGCACTTTGCTCTTCCGTCGGCAGAGTCCTGCTGGCTGCCGCGTGCCCTGGGCCCGCCTCTCCCGTCCCCGCACAAGGCCCTGGCTGACCCTCAGGGCAGGTGTGTGCCTCTCCCCCAGTCCGTTGGGGGATAAAAGTGGGACCAACCCCCAAGGTCCTGGTTTTCAGTAGCATGAGGCAGCGCAGAGAACGCCAAGTCCCACGTTAGGAGGCTCTGGGACAAAATGAGCGAATTCCTTGGGGAAAATAGCCGGTTTATTTGCATTTTTAATATAAAGAAACGGCTTTAATGTGGTACGCAGATAAAACCCAAGGACGTGGTGTTTCCCGTCGTCTCATCTCCTCCCTCTCTAATTCCTGTGGCAGCGGGTCTGCTTTACAGTCAAAGGCTGCGTGCGTCACCGCACCAGGAGCTCAACAGGTGTAGGGTGGGAAGAGCGCTGCCCGGCAGGACACGGACAGGGCTGTCGGCCGCCCGGACCCAGAGGCTGCGTGCGTCACCGCACCAGGAGCTCAACAGGTGTAGGGTGGGAAGAGCGCTGCCCGGCAGGACACGGACAGGGCTGTCGGCGGCCCGGACCCAGAGACGTCAGTCACCCACACACCACAGCTTCCTACCACCCGCAGATGGTAGCTACCGCAACTCAGCGCGCGCGGGATCTGCCTTCTTGGGTCTGGCTTATTTCATAAACATAATGTTCTAAAATATTTAGTTTTTAAGTGTGGTTATGGCATACTTTGGAAATACTGTTATCCAGACATATTAGACAAGAAATACGTCGTGCATTGAACATTGTTCTGTGCGGTGCATTTTTTGGGATTTGCCTTAGACCCCAGGCATGTGCAGGTGACTGACCCTCTCCCCCCGCCGTGGTCCACCCTGCAGACACCATCCAGAGCTGTCTCCTCTCCTGGAGCACCTGTGGCTCCGCCTTCCTGTCTGTGAGCAGGGTCCCTGCCTGAAGAGCCCTCACTCCCCATCTTTCTCTATCTATTGTCTCTATCTATTGTCTATCAATCATCTGTCTGCCTATTAGCCATCTCTCAATCATCAATGTCGTTATCAATTATCTATCATTTGCCTATTAGTGATCTACCGATCATCTGTCATCTATAAATTATCTTCTGTCTCTCTGCTTAGTAGCTGTCTATCAATCATCCATGTATCAATATCTGTATCAATTATCTATCGTGTGCCTGTGAGTCGTCTTTCAGTTATCCATCAGCTGTCTCCACCCCGTCCAGTCTCCCAGGTCCACACCCCACAGTTCCCATCCAGGACGCATGCCCAGGCCTCCCAGCCTGCGGGCTCCTTCTGGGTGTGGAGTCCACACGGCACGGCGCACTTTGCAGATCATTTACGAAGGCTGCCCATGGCGTATGTTCTCTACCCCAACTGGATTGAAAGCAGTGACGTTACTAAAGTGGAATGTGTGTTGTCACAAAGTGAGCACACGCCACTCCAGATGTCACCATGACCTCGGGTCATGCCCCAGGAGTGCGCCCCCACGGTGTCCACCTGCAGGACATGGGCAAGGCTGTGCCCACAGGCCTGGGAGAGACGGTCACACATTGCGTTCCCCTGCCGCTCAGGACCATGCCAGCAGGGTGCATCTGTGCCATGTGGCTCGCGTCCTTAAATTGCCGGATTGCGTGCACGTGTGCGTGTGCATGTGCGTGTGAGTAGTGTGTGCGTGCGTGTGCGTGTGAGCTCCCATCTCTGGGATGTACCCTCCTCCCTGGGCTACAGGGGATGGACGCTTTCCTGATACTGTGAATGACGCGGGCACAGCCTCAAGTCTTCCTTCTGGTAAGTGTAGTGCACTGTGTCGGGCACCTGCGGGCAGCTGCTGCCTCCTGGGGCGTCTGTCACCTGGGGCCTCACTGAGCCACTGCTGGATCTGGAAGCAGAGCCCTGATTGGGGGAGCCACGAGCCCCCCGCGCGGATCAGCTTCCACCACCATGACAGAGCACCTGGTCCAGCCTCTGGTGGGGCCGCGTCCAGCCCAGCTCGTGTGAGGACCCTCTTGCTGGCTCATGCTGTGGGGGAGGCGCTGTGTATGGAGGGGCTCGTTCACAGGGAGACTGGGGTCCCACAGTTCCTTCCACGGGAAGGGCCACCACGACTGGGCCCCACCCCTAAGGTCCACACAGACGCCCAAGCCGCCACCTGGGGCCATGCTTCCAGCCCCAGTAGGTAAACAGACCACAGCACCCACATTTCTGCCACCACCGCTTGAGCCAGGCACTGTGCAGGGAGCTGGGGGTGGGGGAGGGACAGTGAACACCCAGGCACATGCACACACGTGTACACACAGCTGGTGCTGGAAGGAGCCGGGCAGGGGCTCGGTGGACCAGGGTAGTGGGCTGTGCCACAGGGATGGGTGGGAGAGGGGCTGGGGATGTGTGGGCGTGTGAGTTGGGTCTTGGTGAGCACTGGGGGCCTGGCAGGGGTTGTTGTCCCACTGCCCCAGCGTTTAGGGAACAGGTGTCACTGGGGGTCCCGAGGGAGGGGTGCGTTGGCCTGAGCTGCAGGTCTGGGATGTCCGAGGGGGGTCCAGACGAGTCAGACTCGCCCTGCGTGTGGTTCTTGATGGGGGGGGTGGCCCCCGGCCCCCGACTGTTTTCCAGCATGTGCCCCCTCTGAGGACCGGCTCTGACGAGGCCCTTGCCCTGCCCCGGCAGCCACTGGGACGGCCGCCCCACTTCCCGGGCGGAGGAGCGCGCCCCGCGTCCGGCTCCTCCCCTGCCTCCGGGCTCTGGCGAGGGCCCTGCAGTGACTGTGGTGAGCGGCCAGGGCTGCACTGGAGGGGGAGTGGCTTGCGCTCTAGACACTGCACGGCGACCCCCACGCAGCGGCTCACCCGCACAGTGGTGGGAGAGTGGCTGGCCCTCCGTGGACGGTCGAGAGGCAGCCCTAGCACTGGGCAGCGGGCCGTACACTTGGGGAGTGGGTGACGTAGGTGCGATTTGGGCTTGTGAGTTTCCAGCTTACTGTGGACTCTCCGTTGAGGGGCGTGTGCCTCGCTGTGGGGAGAGGGTCTCACGGCCCAGCATGGCGAGGAGGGGCTCTGCTCCCGGGGACCGGCCCCTGTGGCTTGAGTGGATTTTTCCAAGGGACCCTCAAGTTCTGGGTGCCGGCAGCTGCTGGCTGCTCCCCACGGAGTGAGGTCTACACTGCCTGCTCCGCTCCCTGGGCCGGGGCACTGTGCCTGAGTCCTGGCCCTCACCTCTGTGGCTCCCCTCCCCCAGCAGTCACCCCGGTCCCCACTCCCACCCCCTCTCGGGTGGCCTGAGACCAAAGTCTCCTTGTTAGGGACTGCCCCCCGGGCCCATTCTCAGCACATCCGCCAGGCCACAGCAGCCACCCTCCCCACGGCTCCCTCGCTCCCGGAACAAGCCCTGCTCCTGCCGTGGTCCCCGTCCTCTCTGGCTGGCCTGGCCCGGTCCCTCGGCACCACACTTCCCACCTCTCTGCTCCCTGGTCCCCCGCGCTGCCAGGCCGTCTGCCTGGCCGTCCACGTCCCACACCCGACTTCCAACGTCAGGCCTTGGTTGGGATGGGGGCACCGACTCAAGGCTGGCCAGGACCGTCGCTCCTCCTCAGGCCGTGTGCGGGGGGGAGGGTGCGGCTCCGTGACGCAGGTGCCCTCTGCCCGGGAGCGTCTGTGTCCTGGCGCTGCCCTGGGGCAGAGGATGAGTGAGGTCTCACTGCAGCATTTGGGACAAGGTCAACCAGAGGTAGACAGCATCATGCCGGCCACTAGGCTGCAGACACCTCGGCCAGGCCGGCCCACTCACGCCACAGGTCAGCTCTCCAGGGTCGGGGGCACAGGCAGGCGGCCCCCGTCAAAGATGCGTGTGGGGTGAAGCTCGCGGGTCAGCACCCGTCCAGGGGCCCATGGCCAGGGAGAAGCAGAGCTGGGATTTGAGCCCAGGCAGAGCGGCAGCCGCCCACCCTCCATGCCACCCATCTCCTCCCGTCGTCCTGGACCCCTCATGTCCGCCACGGCCCTGAGTCGGCTCCAGGGTCCCCTCCTGGCTGGTTCACCAATGCCCCAGCGGCGTTCTCCCGCCCAGCCGTGATTCCTCTGCAGGCCCGGTGCTCTGGAACAGGGCCCTGTGTTGATGTGTGCTCCCCTTGTCCATGCCCCCCAACACAGGTCAGCCCTGGGGTCAGGGGCTTTGGGCTGTGATCAGAGTCAGAGTGGAAGCCACCTGGAAATGCCGGGTCTGCAGGCGGCTCCGGGGCACGCAGCCGGCATCCTCCGGCTCCTGCGGCTGCATCGGGCGATTTGCTGGAACACGCAGTGGAATTAAAACCATTTCTCGGCTGCCGTGAACGGCTTCGCTCCCTCCACAATCGATGCAGGCCCCGGGCGGGGGCTCGGCCAGGCGCGGAAACCCCCCATCCGGAGCCCGCGCCTCTCCCTTCCCGCCTCTCCAAGGAGCCGTTCTCCACACTCTCAGTGGAGGCACTTTGGTTCTGACGGATGAGGGCTGGTCTGGGGTCCGGCTGACGGGGCCACTGCTGCTGCGCCTGTCCAGTGTGCTCTCACGTCTGCTGCCGGACACGGCTTTGTGGAGTGCGTGGACTGTGCCCAAGGAGGCGCAGGAGACCTGGGCCAGCCCCGCCTCGCAGAAGTACGGCGGGAGCTGCACGGGAAATGGTGACCCCCCCCCCCCCCAGAAGTCGTGCTGCAAACATTGGAGACATGGGGGACGCGGATCCTATGACTGCGCAGGACGACTTGTCTTCAAAAGTCCACGGAAAATGCGTATTATGAGAAGTTTAGGAATCAGTTTAAAAAATGTTTCCACCACAGTAAGCTTATCTTGTAAATCTATTTTCCCGTGAGCTCTCTGAAGTCCCCTGGAGCGTGGTCTCTCTGCTCGGTCCCCAGTGTCATTGCAGCAGCGTCTAGGGTAAGGCAGCAGCAGGCGCTCCCCAGCCCCCCCACCCCCCCTGCCAAGTGCTGCAGCTGCACAGAGCGCGTCCGCACAGAGCGCACAGCCCCATGGGACTCTGCACACATCCGCACAGAGCGCGCAGCCCCATGGAGCTCTGGGTCAGCACTGCAGGGGGGCAGGGCAGGTCAAGGAGGCCACGCCCTGTGCCCGAGAGCCCAGAATGGTCTTTTGTCTCTGTGTGTCTTTTTTAGGTTGATAAACACAGAAGTATATTTGAGAGAGACCACAGGTTAAGATGAATGGGTTTATCATAGTTTTTAATATTTGTTTATTTGGAAGTCAGTGTTACAGAGAGAGGGTGAGACAGAGAAAGCAATCTTTTCTCCATGGGTTCAGTCCCCAAAAGGCCCCAACAGTGCTGGGCCAGGCCGAGGCCAGGAGGCAGGAGCTTCATCGGGGTCTCCTGTGTGGGGCTCAAACACGTGAGCCACCGTCCACTGCTTTTCCCGGGCCGTCAGCGGGGAGCTGGGTTGGAAGTGCACACATCTGGGTCACGGACCAGCGCCCACATGGGGACTGGTGTTGCTATGCCACAGTGCTGGTCCCTGTTATAGCTATCCTTAAATGAATCAATACAATTAATTTTTCTGAGTTTTAAATAACCTGAAGAGAGGGGGAGTGAGAGAGATCCCTGTGTCTGCTGGTTCACTCCCCGGCTGCTTGCAAGGGCCAGGGCGAGCCCAGGCTGGAGGGGAGCTGGGACTCCATCGCCGTCTCTCAGTGGTGTCGGGAACCCAGCCTCCCGAGCGATCACTGCTGTCTCCGAGGGTCTGCATTGCAGGAAGCTGGAGGCAGAAGCCGAAGTCAGAAGTCAGGCCCAGGCCTCAGGGGTGGGGCGCGGCATCTTACACAACTTCTGAGCTACTGGGCCCAGTGCCTGCCGCTCGGCTTCAATTCTAAAACAGAGAACACAGATGCCGTGCTGTGCCGTGAACAAACGCTCATTCAGGGTGGAGAATGGCCGGGCTCCGTCCCTCGGGGCCTCGTGTTTCCTCCCACCCGGCCCTGTCCTCACCCGGGGCATCCCTCCCACCCGGCCCTGTCCTCACCCGGGGCATCCCTCCCACCCTGGCCCTGTCCTCACCCGGGGCATCCCTTCCACCCCGGCCCCATCCTCACCCGGGGCATCCCTTCCACCCCGGCCCCGTCCTCACCTGGGGCGTCCCTCACTTGCGAGGGCCGAGTGGAAGTTCACCGCACACTTAAAGTCACGGAGATGGACTATCTGCTTCCCTCCTGACTGCTCCCAGCCCTGCGGGGGCTCTGGACGCGACCTGCGGGAGCTGCTGGCTGCCCCGCCCAGACAGAGCAGGCATTGTCTGCATCCTCGTGTTGCAAGATTTCTCGCTGCCGTCGTTTGTGTTTTATGTGACCTAATTTGCAAACATATTATTAATTTTCTCTTAAAACAATCTGGCAGAACAGACAGTTGTGTGCCCGCCCTTGGACAGAGGCTGGGCCTGGCCAGGGTTTTCCTGCAGCTGCTCCCAGCCAAGCTGGGCAGGTTCCAGGCGAGAGATTTCCCTCCAAACTGCCCGTCAGCACCCACCTGCCCCTGCAAAGTCACAGGAAGACGGGGTCGTCCGGGCCGGTTGCCGGGGAGGCCATTCTTTTTTTTTTCTCACCTCTGCCAGGAGAGAAGCCACGCTTCAGGTTGTGGCTTGCAGAGCATCAGGTTCTAAACATTGACGGGGCAAGATGGGCGATGTGTGTGCTGGTTTTTTTTTTTTTTTTTTAATTTATCCACTTGAGTTAATTTATTTACTGAGCGTTAGAGAGAGGGGGATCGGTATCGAGATCTTCTGTCTGCTGGTTCACTCTCCAGATGGCCACGACAGTCGGGGCTGGGCCACGCTGCAGCCAGGAGCAGGGACCCCTTCCAGGTCTCCACGTGGGTAGCAGACCACCGGCGGGACCCGGATCAGAAGAGGAGCAGCTGGGACATGAGCCGCGGCCCACGTGGGATGCCGGCACTGCAGGCGGCGCTTTGCCTCCTGTGCCACGCCGCCAGCCCCGTGGTCTCCACCTCTGTGTCCACACTGCACAGGCCACACTGACTGAGCCCTGAAGGAGCCTGGCCGCTCCCAGGGCCTCAGTGGGCTCGGCTGGTGCCCCTCCCTCAGGGACAGGCACCCCTCCCGGGTTTCACCTGAACCCAGGAGGGCACCAGAGCCCTGATGCTCTGTGCAGCAGCCACGGGCTGGGACAGTAGGAGGTCGTGAGGCCCTCCGTGCCGCACACGTGTCTGTGTGGTCACTGCACAGCCAGGGCACCCTCCGTGGAGACGCTGGCTGACAGGCGTCTTCCTTCAGCCACGTCTCTGGGGGGGGGGGCGCTGGCGGCTCAGCCCTTCCTGCAGCCATTCTTGGAGGAAGGAGAGGGGGCCTGCCCCCCTGGAGTTCTCACTTGAGGCCCCCCGCACGGCTGTGTCGGAGCAGCTGGGTGGCAGAGTGGCTGTGAGTGACCCGCAGTGGGAAGCCCAGGTGTATGGGGCAGACGGGAGTGCCCACGGGGGCCGCTCACCCCTGCGCACGTGGCTAAGGCTCACTGTGCACAAGCCGGGTCGCTGCCTCTGGGTGGGTGATCCAAGGTCCCCACACGAGCCCAGCCGGCAGCCTCTGCGCATCTTTATCCTAGAGGGAGTCAGAGTCTCAGCCCTGCCGACTCAGACACGTGTGTTTCCAGCCAGCCCGAGGGGGTCCCACTTGTACAGCCACCAATCCCGTTTCCTGAGGGTCTGCATCAAGACCCACATGTCAGTCCTGGTCCTTCAACCCCTGTCCACCGCTTGTACGAGCTTCCTCGACCTGCACCTGCCTACAGGGACCACGACACCAGGGTCAGGTACCTGCACACCGTATCCAGAGCTGACGACTCTCCCCACCTCCTCCCTGGCCCACACCTCCACTCCCTTCAGCCCCTCACTTCTTCTCCACATCAAGTCCCAGTGGCCACACTCCAGACTGCTATGTCGAACGCCGGTGACTCGACCATCACTGTGTCTTGTGAGTCCAAGCCCAGTGTGCTGGAGCCAGAGGACACCAGGGAAGGAGAGGAGCCCACGGGCTGGACAAGCCTGATGATGTGAATACCAAGTCCACACTTAGGACAAAGTCGTCGAAGGGCCTTTTACCTCTGCTGGAGCCACGGCAGCCTCTGGCCGGGGAGCGGGGGCGATGTCTGCTCAGGACGGGACGTACCCACGTCACCCACACAGGACGTACCCACGTCACCCACATGGGACGTACCCACGTCACCCACATGGGCTACCAAGGGTGTTGGTGGCACTTCAGTGGTGGCATTTGAATATAATATTTTGGATATAACATTAAACATTATTAAAATTTTCCACATTTTAATGTTGCCATGGAAAATTCAATGACACAAATGTGGCTGGGTGGTACGAGCCTGGAGGACAGCCAGGGTGGCTGACTCCTGGGGGACGCAGCCTAGGCAGCCTGCTGTTTGCTGGCCAGAGGAGGCTGAGTGAACAGAGACAGAAAAATCAAGCCACAGAGGCCCAACTGACCCAGGCTCCCCAGGCATGTGGGCCCCTAGAGGAAGAAGGTTCTGGAACGAGGTCCCAGCGGTCTCAGTGAATCTGCCTTTTGCTGGATGCAGGTCTGTAAGTGGTGACGTTGTTGGGCACAGGGAGTTTCCCGCCCATGGCGGAGCATCTGTCAGGCATGGCTGGCGCCTGGGGGCGGCGGGAGACCCTGCGGCTTCCGGTTGAGCTGCAGGCGGAGGACCGCGTGCTCGTCCTTGCAGGCCTGTGGGTGCTCAGTTGAAGGTGACTCGGCTCCCGGGGCCAGATGCAGCAATGGCGTCCGGGAGGCGGTGGCGCTGGTGAGGCCCTGGTCCCCGGAGGTGTGCGTGCAGGTGGCCCGGGAAGCCACAGCTTGAAGGCTGAGCGTCCCAGGGGCGCCATGGCAGCCGGCTGTGCGGCCCTGGTGCCCGTGATGCGTCCCGGGAGGCAATGGAGCCGTGGAATCCGGCCAGCAGCGGGGCCGTGGGTCTCCTGCCAGGAGCCCCCCCCCCAGGGTACCACGGAGAGGACACCCCCCCCACGTGGTTGCCACCCCAGACCCGTGTGTCCACTGCAGCCTTCGAGGCAGGTGGGTGGCTGGGCTGACCGCTGAGCAGGACGGGAGCCGCGCTGATGGCCCTCGAGGCTGCAACGGGCTGGAGCGGGCTGGAGTGGACTGGAGTGGGCTGGAGCGGGGCTGGAGCGGTGCTGGAGCGGGGCTGGAGCGGGGCTGGAGCGGGGCTGGAGTGGGGCTGGAGGGGGCTGGAGCGGGGCTGGAGTGGGACTGGAGCGGGGCTGGAGTGGGGCTGGAGTGGGGCTGGAGCGGGGCTGGAGCGGGGCTGGAGCGGGCTGGAGCGGGGCTGGAGCGGGCTGGAGCGGGCTGGAGTGGGGCTGGAGTGGGGCTGGAGTGGGGCTGGATTAATCGCCTAAAGGGGGGTTGCACAGCGGGCGCAGAGGGGGTCAGGTGCCCGTACTGTGGCCCCCGCTCGCCCATGCCGCTTCTGCCGGGCTCCCTGCCGGGCTGGGTTGTGGTCATGGTGCGTAGTGGGAGAGAGGCTCCAGCTTGGTCCCCGAAAGTGGCCATCCTTGCCTCTCCGGTGCCGTGGCGCAGGGCCTGGGCCCTGTGTGGCTGCGTGGCCGTGGGCCTGCAGGGAGGGGCGGCCGCGGCCGTAGGTGCCTGCCTGTGAGAGCCGTGCACCTGCTGCCGCATGGAGCGGAGGAAAGAGACAGTGCTTCGCTGGAAAAGGCTAAACGTTACACACTTTGTATCACTGATGATTGACACAGCGGGGGTAGGGGGTGGAGTCGTCTCCACTGACCCTTCTGGCTCTGCTCTCCCGGGATTAGGACCCAGGTGAGTTCCCCAGGGTCTCTGCGCCCCAGCCCTGGCACCCGCCTCCAGGCGTCTGTTGAATCCGTCTCTGACAGCAGGGGGTGCTCTGGGAATGTCCTCGTCACATGAACTTCTGCTCCACCTCGGGCCCCCAGGAGCCCCTAGGAGCAGAGTATCAATTTGTCAGCCGGTGAGTAAATGTCTTCTGACTTTGGAAATCCTACAGATTAACTCAGGCCCAGGGCCAGAGAGGAATGAAAGTGGCACTAAAATAAATTACACCGCTGAGATGCAACCAATAAAAGAAGAAACCCGTGTAGTCCTGGAGCCCCCCCCCGCCCCTCAGGCTGAGCGATGGCCTCTGTCCCTGGTCCTGTGATAGGTCTGAGAGCCCAGGTGGGGTGTGGCTCTCACCTTCCACGCAGGGGAGGGCAAGGCTGCTGTGCCTGGGCCCCGCCGCCAGGCTGTGGGACCACAGGGAGAAGGGCGACTGTAGGGGCCCTGCCCTGCACCGAGGGCCGGGTTTTCACTCCTGGGCTGCAGTGCGAATGAGGGCTCGGCCGGGAGGGGTTGTGTGTGGGTGGTGCGGAGCTGGGCGGCCTCCCTGGGCTTGTGGTCTGACTTTCACTTTGTTGTCTCAAAGTGGAGGTGGCGGTTGGTTCCCAGGTGCCCCCACCCCCATCTCGGGAGAACCCATTCCTGCGGCCTGGCCGTGAAGTCTCCTGTCCTCTAACTCGTTCTGGGCGGGCTCTTTCCTGGGAGACGTCCTGGCCACTGTCAGCCGGGGCCTCATCCCTTTTTCGTGGTCTCTCCATGTCCCACCCGTTCTGCCTGTGGCTCCTCCTCCCAGACGCTCCCTCGGACCCCCAGGAGCCACTGCCCCAGGGACGCGCCTGCTCCCTGCCCAGTTGTTCGTGGCAGGTGCAGTGTTTCAGTCCTCATTGTGGCTCCCGCCAGGGCTGGTGGAGTGAGGGGTGGGCTCTGCGTCCCTCCTGTGGCCACAGTGGTCAGCCCCGGCCTCAGGCTGCTGACCCCTGGCTGCTTGCCCGGCTCCCAGAGCTGGAGCCTCACGCCCACACACACAGGCTCCCTGTCCCATTCCTCTGGGTCCCAGCTGCTTAGAAGATCATGTTCAGAGCCTGAGCAGTGTCTGTCGGCTGAATTAGTGGAAGCGCAAACGAGTGAGCTGTCTGCTCTCCAGCCTGTCCTGGAAGTTCTCCCCAGGGGGGTCAGCCACAAAACTCTGTCTCCCCACAGAGGACAGAATCCTCCAAGCAGACAGTGTTAGAGCGCTACAGGAGCTCAGCGACGTGGCGGGATACAAGATCAACTCAGAAAAGTCAGTTAGCAAGACACAACCCCAGAAGGAAGTCATGGAGCTATTATGTAACAGCTTCAGAAAGAATAGGGATTGATTCAGGTAGGGAGCGTCAAGATTTAGACACTCAGAATCACAAACGTGGTTGAAGGAAATGAATAACCTAGTAGAAATAAGCCCTACGTTTATGGATCGGAGACTTAATCTTGTGCACATGGCCGTGCCCCGAGGTGGTCAGTTTATCCCCATCACACCTATCATAATCCCTAAGGGTTTTTTTTTTGTAGAAATGGAAAAGCTGGTCCTGAAGTTTACATGCAATTGGGAGAAACACTGAATAGTTAGAATAATCTTGAAAAAGAAGAACACAGTTGGAGACGCACACTTCTCAGTTGTAAAGCTTACTACAAAGCTCCCATAACTGAGATGGTGTGGCACTGGCATAAGACAGACGTAGAGTGAGGGCACAGAATTGAGGTTCCAGAAGTTGACTCACGCATCTGTGACTTCTGGCGGCTGCCGACTGAATGTAGCAATGGTCCTAGACCCTGACACCGACACCAGGGTGCTCAGGCTGGGGTCTCCCCCACGCCATGTGAAGATCACTCGGGTCCTCTGGTTAAATCCAGGACCTGAAAATAGAGAACCATCAGGAGAAAACCTGGGTGTGACCTTGGAGGAGGTTTTCCCGAACGTGCGGCTGAGCTCACGTCAGAGTCATTGCTGAGGAAGGAAGAGAGGATTCCCGCGTCCTGCATCTAACAAAGGCTTCGTGTCCAGAGCACAAAACGCATCCGACCACAAGACAACAGCCTGATTGAGAGACGAGCAAGACTCGAATAGGTGTCGCTGCCAGCATGGCCGTGCGTGTGTGGCCCTGGGCAAGCGGCCACGAAAACAGTGACGTCCTTCACGGTCAGGGAGCAGGGAATCGAGGTGCTCCCTCCCACTCAGGGGGGTCAGCGCTGTAACAACGGACAGCAGGTGTGGGCACCGGAACTCCCGTGGGAGGGGTCTTCAGAAAGTTCATGGAAAATGTGCAGCCTGGAAGAGCTGTGCGGGGATTTCCTAATTCTGAAGTAAAAGCCTGCTGCTCGGACTCGACTTTCTGCAGTGTTCCGAAGCGCTTGCATAGACTAAGGTTGCAAATAGGAGATGGTGTAACCAACCACCAGGCGACGCGGCTGCAGCTCCTCCCGGAGTGAAACCGGCAGTGTGCGAGTCCACCTCCGGCGTGCACCAAGGGGAGCCGAGGCGTGTTTCCAAGTACAGATGTGAGCAGGGGCTTCACTGTGGCACTCGGCACTGACCCGAGTGTCCTGATGAGTGGGTGGACGAGAAGTGCAGCCCCGTAGTGCAACATTGTTCAGCCCTTACAACGGAGGCTCTGACACCGGCTTCGCTGTGCTGCTGCTCAAAAGCCTTGTGCTGACTGAGGGGCCCGGGAGAAGACGCCACGCACCGTGTGACTCCATGCGCAGAAACGTCTGGAAAGGCAAATCCGTGGAGGCAGAGCTCATGGGAGTGGCTGCCAGGCCTGTGGAAGGGGACGGCAGTGGCCGCCCGGAAGGCGTAGGGTGCTTGAGCACGCACCGTGAGCCCACCAAAGCTGCTGAACCGTAGACGTTGAGGTGGCTGAGGCGGTGACTGTCCCAGTTACAGTGGGTGGCAATGCCCTCCTCCACGGTCTCAGCTGAGATGTTTTAGTGGGAGCAATTAGGAACAGACTAGATGTGCAATGAAATATGATTGAAAAATGGTGGAACACAAGTGAGTATTCTATAGCTGTGTTGAAGATTACTGTGAATATTGTACAAAATTCAGTAATTGTGTTCAGGAGAAAAGCAGAATACATAATTACATATGAGGGATTTCAGAAAGTTCGCAGAAAAATGGAATTAAAGATAAGCTTATTTTGTTGCAAAATGCTTTTAAATTTATGCACAATTTCTTCATAAAATGTGTTTTCCATGAAGAGACGCCCCTACGTGCCCTGTGCTGGCAGAGCGTGTGTAATAAGAACAAGCACCAGAAAGGGAAAGAACGTGGAAGTCCCGGTCTCTGTGGGCAGGGCGATTTAGAAATTCATTTCAGTGATTCTTCTTTTCTAATGGAGAACTATTGTTGCCTTTTATTCAACAAACAAGTATAAATGTTTCCTTAGGCCACAGCAGAAAAACAATTTTAAGTCTGAAACTAAAAAGATGACAGACAATATGTGGAGTTAAAACGGACGCTGTATCAAAGCTTGTCGCCATACACGTTTTGGATTGACACCAAACACAGGCTACAGCATCGATTTCCTTGGGGGTGACAGGCACCGTGCCAACCTGTTCTCCTGAGTATTCTGTTGAAGAGACGTCTCCATTCTGGTTCATCTTAGAACTTCTGGGGGCTGGCGCTGTGCATCATAGCAGGTAGAGCTGCGTCTGCAACACAGGCGTCCCATGTGGGCGCCAGAGTGAGTCCCCGCGCCTCTGCTGCTGAGCAGGCTCCCTGCCGTGGCCCGGGGAAGCAGCAGACGATGGCTCGCGTGCTTGAGCCCCTGCAGCCACGTGGGAGACCCAGGGAAGCTCCTGGCTCCGGCCTGGCTCCGGCCTGGCCATTGTGGCCATTTGGGGAGTGAACCGGTGGAGGGAAGATCTTTTTCTTTCTCCTCCCCCTACTCCCATCTGTAACTCCGACTTTCAAACAGACCCTAGCGATCTTCCCAAGTCACCAGTATTAGTGTACTTTGAAGAGCCCCACGTCTGCTGTCTGCTTGTTCGCAGGTTGTGAATGCAGGAATGTGTCAGCTACTGTTGGTAACGAGAGCACGTGCATCGTCAGGGCCCTCAGCAACGCTGCACCTGACACGGGGGTCATGGCAGAGAGCCGGGCCTTTCCGGACGCTTCTGCGTGCACACAGGAGGAGGATGCCCTTTCAGCAGAGTCGGGCTGTGCAAAGTGGAATTCCGTTCCTCGGTTCATTTCTGGTGAGTGTCATCACACGTCACCCTCGGGCACCTCAGCCGGAGTCTGCCAGGTCTCGCCTGAACCAGGGACCACTTGAGAGCTCCGCTGGGAGCTGCCTCGCTGGGCCAAGTCCACAGGCGCCATGGCCGCCCTGAGTCGTTACTCAAGCTGGTCTTTGCTGAATTAGGGAGCGAAGAGTTCTTGTGCCTTGGCCACCGGCTGGACCGTAAGCAAACCCGGGGCAGCAGGAGCCGGGGCAGCGGGAGCCGGGGCAGACACAGCAAACCCGGGGCAGACACAGCAAACCCGGGGCAGCGGGAGCCGGGGCAAACACAGCAAACCCGGGGCAAACACAGCAAACCCGGGGCAGCGGGAGCCTGGGGCAGACACAGCAAACCCGGGGCAGCGGGAGCCCGGGGCAGACACAGCAAACCTGGGGCAAACACAGCAAACCCGGGGCAGCGGGAGCCAGGGCAGACACAGCAAACCCGGGGCAGACACAGCAAACCTGGGGCAGACACAGCAAACCCGGGGCAGACACAGCAAACCCGGGGCAGCGGGAGCCGGGGCAGACACAGCAAACCCGGGGCAGCGGGAGCCGGGGCAGACACAGCAAACCCGGGGCAGACACAGCAAACCCGGGGCAGCGGGAGCCGGGGCAGACACAGCAAACCCGGGGCAGACACAGCAAACCCGGGGCAGACACAGCAAACCCGGGGCAGCGGGAGCCCGGGGCAGACACAGCAAACCTGGGGCAAACACAGCAAACCCGGGGCAGCGGGAGCCAGGGCAGACACAGCAAACCCGGGGCAGCGGGAGCCCGGGGCAGACACAGCAAACCTGGGGCAAACACAGCAAACCCGGGGCAGCGGGAGCCAGGG
This sequence comes from Sylvilagus floridanus, assembly GCA_949820135.1. Lineage (NCBI taxonomy): Eukaryota > Metazoa > Chordata > Mammalia > Lagomorpha > Leporidae > Sylvilagus > Sylvilagus floridanus. Next base: position 100,350,020 of record OX463246.1, on the reverse strand, counting down.
CAGACACAGCAAACCCGGGGCAGACACAGCAAACCTGGGGCAAACACAGCAAACCCGGGGCAGCGGGAGCCCGGGGCAGACACAGCAAACCTGGGGCAAACACAGCAAACCCGGGGCAAACACAGCAAACCCGGGGCAGCGGGAGCCTGGGGCAGACACAGCAAACCCGGGGCAGCGGGAGCCCGGGGCAGACACAGCAAACCTGGGGCAAACACAGCAAACCCGGGGCAGCGGGAGCCAGGGCAGACACAGCAAACCCGGGGCAGACACAGCAAACCTGGGGCAAACACAGCAAACCCGGGGCAGCGGGAGCCCGGGGCAGACACAGCAAACCCGGGGCAGCGGGAGCCGGGGCAGACACAGCACGGCCTCGGGGTTGCGCACTCGCACCCCCGGTGTCACAGTGTGGGACCCCGCGTTTTGTGCTGGGCGGTCTCTCCAGCTCTCTACTGCTGTGTCTGCCTCTTGCCCCGGATCTTGGCTGTCAGGTTTCACACAAAGGATTGAAACACAAAGCTACGCCCCTCAGACAGCGTCTGCTTAGGGGAGAGCAGACGCCCGGGATCACCACCCCACCCCCACGTCTCAGGTCCCGGGGGCCCCAGGCTGTCACTCACGCTGGGGCACGGTTAGGATGGCGGTGGGGAGCCTCTGCACACAGCTCGAAGTCCAGGCATTCGACAGATCATGGAAACTTATCATGGACACGGTGTGTGCATTTTACAATTTTCTTGCCCTAAAATCAACTTTTCATTCTATTTTTTCCATGGGCTTTTTTTTTCAGTACACTTGTATATGCTTCATGGAGATGTGAAGACTACAGCAGATAATTACAAAAATCTATTAAAAATAAGGTAAATCAACTGATACAAATTTGTGGGAAAACTATAATCTCTTTCAAATTGTTAGTTCTCTTGTAGATTTCAGATCCTTAAGCATAACGATGTACATGTGATTTGATATATTAATGTGATTTTGTTTAATAGCTTAAAATGTATATTCTGTTGCGGCGCCGGCACACCGGGTTCTAGTCCCGGTCGGGGCACCGGATTCTGTCCCGGTTGCCCCTCTTCCAGGCCAGCCCTCTGCTGTGGCCCAGGAGTGCAGTGGAGGATGGCCCAAGTGCTTGGGCCCTGCACCCCATGGGAGACCAGGATAAGCACCTAGTACCTGGCTCCTGCCATCAGATGAGCACGGTGCGCCGGCCGCAGCGCGCTGTCCGTGGCAGCCATTGGAGGGTGAACCAACGGCAAAAGGAAGACCTTTCTCTCTGTCTCTCTCTCTCTCACTGTCCACTCTGCCTGTCAAAAAAAAAAAAAAGTATATTCTGTATTCTGATATTCAACACAACCAGTGGACTCTGAATTTAAAATTTAAAATACCATAAGGTATTGGATCTTGGCTTTTTACTAGTATTTTAAACTATTATAGAACATTTGTTAGAGAAGTGCTATAGAAAGGAAGTTGTTTTTTGTTTATAATGTTTTGTTTTGGTGAAATAGATGTAGAACTCTCTCCATTTAAAGGGAAGTAGGGAGACATCAGATTCACGCAATAGCACGCGCTGCTACATAGCATTTTCCCCTAGGCTCTGTCGTCTGTGAATTCTGTGTGTGGTCCTCCAAAGAGCTCGATTTACTCTCTGACGTCTCAGGGTGTCACGGCTCCAAAGGGCAGAGTCTTCGGGCTGCTGAGAGACGAGGCTGAGGTGGGGTCCTCTGCCCCTGCCCTGGGGGCTCAGCTTCTGCTCCCAAGGGAGAGCCCTGTCCATTTGTGGTAAGCCATTTTGATTTGCTGACCATCTTCCTCGGTTTATATTGAGTTATTATAATGCTTTTCTCTTCCGTATAGTTTCACTGCAGCACACAGACACAATTCTCACAAAGCAGAAACTTCCTGTTCCTTGTAATTCTCGAAATCTCAAGTCTTCATGTGACAGCTCTCCCCGGAGAAAGCCTCCCGCTTGTCCCCCACGTCTCGGTGCTGAGCGCTGACCAAATAAGGCAGCAGACCTCTTGTTTTATGGCTCCTGAACGGGAGCCAAGGCGTTGTCCTCTTCTGCACTCTCCTAGGAGGCCAAGGTCACAAAGCAGGACCTGCCCTCCCATTGCAGCCGCAGTCCCCTGCTGTGTCTGCGTCTCCTGGTGGCTCTGCAAGGAGGAGGTGACGGGTGACTCGTTCTGAATGCCACCCGGGACACGTGCCTGGAGGCCCCTCCCTCAGGGCTCGACCAAGGGGTGCGCGGCATGCCACCCGGGACACGTGCCTGGAGGCCCCTCCCTCAGGGCTCGACCAAGGGGTGCGCAGCGTGCAGTGGGTGGAGCTGCTTCCCATTTCGGGTTCAAGTTCAGGCTGATCTGCGAACCCCGCTTCCTGCTGATGACCCTGGGAGGGCAGCAGCAGAAGGCCCAGCTACCTACCTACCCACCTGTGGAGCCCTGGGATCAGGGTGGAATTTGCCTGGCTGTTGTGGCTATTTGAGGAGCGAGCGAGGGAGTAGAAGATTCTCTCTCTCTCTCTCATAATGTTCTGATGTGAGACCCCTTTGAGTCTCTATTGCTGAAGACAGACTGTGGTGGATGCACCCACAACAGATCTGTAGGGAGCAAGCCCTCAGGCTGGACTTTGTCTGCCCAGGCCATGGTGGCCTGGGGCTGCTCCAGGGCTGCCCCCGGTGAGTTGAGAGCTGTGTGTGTCCTTCGCCTCGTCACTGTGGGGGACTCGAGGTGTCCCACTGGGGCGGGCAGCATCTGGTTCTCCGTGGCTCCATCCCTGCTGGGCGCTGTCTCCTCCCAGGCCTCATTGCCGGGGCCTTCCTCTCGCACCAGAACCCTCAGTGCCTTCTCCAAAGTTTGATTAGCGAGAAAATGTTTAGAAACAAGATCGAGCCCATTTATAGGGTTAGGTTGCGTTGTCGCTCTGAATATTACAAAAAAATGTTGTCTTGAAATATATACATTGGTTTAAATTGTTCTAATACAACGTTGGTGCTCTGGGTTGAATTGTGTTTCCCCGATCAACGCCTGTGGGCCGTCTGTGGAGGTGACCGTGACCACCGAGTGGGCAGAGGGGTTTGTTGAGTTCTAAGCAGTTGCTACAGCGACGTATGGAATAACACCACATTTAACTACTATTTGGTTCACTTTGACTGCGTTTACTGTAAGAAATGTTTACATACAACGGAAGGGTTAATTTGGAGAACTCCCAGGGGTAAATTGGTCTCTGGCGCTGTTTCCGGAGGGTGTTGCTCTCAGCTGGGAGCTCTCTGACCTGGTTTGGAGATCGTTCTCGTCGCCTGCCTGTCAATCTCCTAAGACTGTGGCTGTGCGAAGGACTCTCAGTGACCACTTGGAGCGAAGCCGACAGCAGCGTAGGAGATGAAGTGTTCTTGTTCGGTAAGTGCAGACTTTTGTTCGTTCATGAAATATTCACTAAAATTCATTTGATTTTAAAAATTTAGGTGTATTCCTTTAGAATTGTTAATTGTTTAAGACCTAGAGAGCACACCGGGAAACGTCACTCTGTAACCGTTACCTGCTTATCACTGGAGCGATTGTGCTGGGTAGGGCATCGTGCCGGGTGCTGGGCAGCCCAGGCCTGCCGTTGGCTCCAGGAGCCACAGCTCTCTCCAGCTCTTCCCAGCAGCACTGGTTAAAGGACACACACCTCTTCCCGGGCCGTGAGCCCATCACGTGAACCAGTTCACGCGTGTGATTGCAGGGGACTGCTGGGAGCAGAGTCACCATCACAGCCCTCCCAATAACTGAAGTGCTGGCGGAGGGTTCAGTACACAGAATATCTAAAAGACTCTCAAGGGCCGATCACCAGAGTAAAAATCATGCCGTCGGGCCTGCACTTGGCCTAGTAACTGGTAAAGCCACCGCCTGCAGTGCCGGCATCGCATGAGTGCTGGTTTGAGTCCCAGCTGCTCCACTTCCGATCCAGCTCTCTGCTGTGGCCTGGGAAAGCAGTAGACGATGGCCCAAGTGCTTGGGCCCCTGCACCCACATGGGAGACCCGGAGGAAGCTCCTGGCTCCTGGCTTCGGATCGGTGCAGCTCCAGCCGTTGTGGCCATCTGGGGAGTGAACCAGCTTATGGAAGACCTCTCTCTCTCTCTCTCTCTCTCTCTCTCTCTGCCTCAGCCTCTCTGTAACTCTCTGCCTTTCAAATAAATAAATAAACCTTAAAAAAAATCATACAATCAAAATAACGAGTGGGTAGCCCAAGAGTTGGCAGTGGAGAAGTGGAGAAAGGGCACTGCTCACGGGTGAGGTGGGGGTGGCAGTGGGTGCCAAATTGCACACTGCCTGCCGTGGCTGAGGGGCTGAGCTGAGGCCCTGTCCCCAGTGGACGCGCCCACTGTGTTCAGCTGGGCGCCCTCACGTTCCCAGGTGAGCAGCCATGGCTCTTCACCTGTCTGCCTGGGGGTGTTTCCTTTCCCTTCCTGTTTGGCTGCAGGTGAGCAGCCAGGAGCCTCCTGGGGCCCTGGGGCCCGGATCTGTGCTTACACGGCTTCTCTGTCCAGTGCCCAGGAGCCCACCCTGGCAGGAACACAGTGGACCCTACTCAATTCCATTGCTTACACGTGTGTTAGCCCATGTGACACCATTACATGGACTGGTGGCCGGCGACTTCGGTCAGTCCAGAGGATGGTAGGTAACATCTTGACACCACCAGAGGTTCATTATGCTCTTGGCAACCCCCACTTTAAGAAACTCAAGGGACTGGTATTGTGGTGTAGCAGATTAAGCTACACCAAATGGGTGCTGGTTCAAGACCTGGCTGCTCCACTTCTGATCCAGCCCCCTGCTGATGCACCTGGGAGAGCAATGGAAGATGGCCCAAGTCCTTGGGCCCCTGCACCCACATGGGAGACCAGGAGGAAGCTCCAGGCTCCTGGCTTCACCCTGGCCTAGGACAGCCACTGTGGCCTTTTGGGTGGTGAACCAGCAGATGGAAGACGTCTCTCGTTGTCTCTCTAACTCTCCTCCTCTCTCTAACTCCACCTTTCAAATACAGAAGAAGGTAAATCTTTGCCGCTTCCCTTGTTTGATTCTCTCTCCCTGCCAAGTTCAGACCCTTGTGTGTGTTTTTCCAGATTCACCGACTGCCTTCCTGCTCCAGCTCGGGGACACCGATCCCTGTTGCATCCTAGGCCCCACTTGGGGTCTGCGGTGCACACCCCACGCCTCTGCCTTTGCCGTGGTCTTGTGGCATTGCGTGCAGGGCCACGGACGTTGATGTCATTGACATCACGGCGAGGGACCTGCCGTTTCCCGGCGTCCACGCCGGCACACTGGTGAGAGTGCATCTGGCACAGGCAGTCTTCCAGCCGGTACAGCGACAGCTGTTAGGCTCGATTGTGAGTCCAGGTCGGCTTTTTGTGAGGTGTCGTGTAATTGGTCGACTTCTGAAGCTGTGTCGATGGTTTCCCTAACTTGGGTGGGTTTGCCATGCGTTCCTCGTGTACAGCTGTGTCGATGGTGTGTTTCAGAGCCTCAGGCTCTGCCGTGAAGCGCCGTCTTCTGTTCTGTGCTTTTATCTCGGTTTCCACTTCACCTGACACTTTTCCAGTGTGCATTTGTCTTGAACATCTTCCCACACCTTCATTTTGTGTGTTATTTTGCCATTGAGTTTCTTGTAAAACATATGGAACTAAATTTTGTCCTCATACCCACCCAACCTAGGCGATTCTTTTAGTAGAATTCAACGGGGAGACTGTTGTGTGTGGGTGCCTGCCTCTGTTGTATTGGGCTGCTCTTGGGTGGCCTGGCCAGTGGTGGCCGTGGCTGTGTTTTTGACAGTCGTGTCTGTGCGTCCGTTGGCAGGCGTGGTGCATTTACGGGCACTTCCTGGGGCCCTGGCGTCTGCTTCTCTCCTGCCGGCCTCCTGCAGGGGTGAGGCATCTCGGAGGTGGCTGGGAGGAGCGTTAGTGGGGGCTGCGGTCCAGGCCTATCCTGGAGCCAAGCCTGCCGGCCCTTCCTGGCACACAGGGTCGGGTCGTGGGACGTCCCCGCAGGTGATCGCTGTGGCGGCAAAGTCGTCCTAGGGAGACTTGGAGAGCTTCGCGTCACCAGGAAGGGGCTGAGAAAGGATGGGTTTTAATGCCTCAGGGGACCAGTTGTGGCTGCAGGCCTCTCAAACTGGATTCCCGTGGTGCTCTCTGGGACCTGACCAGACGCTTTGCATGTCCAGCTGGCGGAGGCCCGCACGGCAGCCTGAAGGCTGAGCTTCCCGGTCTCGGACGAGCACGTGGTTTCCTGACGTCACAGGGGTGCTTTCTGGGCTCTGGCCGTCTAAGGGATGGGAGGAAGCTGTTTCATTGTCACAAAGCTGCCGTAAGTGATGCTGGGATGTGGTCCATTGTCTTCGTCATCTTTGACCCCAGAGCCGACTCCGCCTCCCCAGATGGACTCACGGCTCCACTATAAAGGGAAATGTTCACAGCTGGATTAGTTGAAGGGCATCCAAGCAGCCACAGCTTCCTGATGCCTCCACGTGCTCGGCCCAACCTCTAACCGCCCACTCGGGAGTGGCTTGTCGGCCGGCGGGGAGGGCGCCTGGAATCCTGGTGCCCGCTCCTGGTCCTCCACAGGGCCGGCTGCCGCTCCTGGTCCTCAGGCCGGCTGTCGATTTGCCACCTGCCACACAGGTTTGAGGTGTGTGTGGGGGGGCACAGGGGACGGGTGGCAGCGGGAACACTGGGGCAGGGCAGTCAGGCGTCTGACCAGCCACTTCCTCAGCTGAGGGACTCCCCTGAGCTGGGACACTGGCAGGTGGAAGAGGGCACTGCCTCCTGGGATCCGAGTGTGGTCCTGTGTCCCCCAAGGCTCCTGTTGGGAGCCTGGCCCTTGTGTGGCGGTGATGGGAGGCAGCAGGACTTTTGTGAGGACACGAGGGTACCTGAGGGCATCGTGGCCCTCGCCCTGGCCCTGGCCTCTGTCTCGCCATGGTCCGTCTCCCTCTGCATCCCCCGCCCTTGAAGTGTCACGCAGCCAGGGACGCTGGGCAGAGCTGGCTCCATGCTTGTGGCTTCCAGCCTTCAAGACTGGGAGCTGAGTGAAGCCTCTTTGGTTTGCTCAGCTCCAGGTATTTCCCGTAGGGATGGGAAATGGACTGACGCCACGCTCGGCAAGTGGCACATAGGCGGCCTTACACGCCCCACGTGGGGTCCCGCCTGAGCCGCACTGCAGCCCTTGGGAGTGGGCAGGCCGAGGGGCCGTTCCTAGCTGGTTCTAGATGACGCAGCCAGGGGCGGGCACTGCAGACAGTGTGCTGAGTACTGCTTGGGGTGTCTGCAGCCTGTGTTGGAGTGCCGGCTTGCACACTGGCTACTCTCTTCCGATCCAGTTTCCCAGTAGTGCATTCTGGGGGCAGCAGATGACGGCTGCAGTACCGCACCCCCACCACCCACAAGGGAGGCCTGGACGGAGTTCCTGACTCCTAGCGTCAACCTGGGCAGGCACTGGCTGTTGCAGGCATTTGGAAGAAGCGAACCAGTGGATGGAAGATCTAGCTCGGTCTCCCCATGTCTCTCTTCGTCACTTGGATTTTCAAATGAATAAATTTTAAAGAGAAGATGATTTAGCTGATGAATGACTGAGCCAGGATCTAGAGCTCAGGTGAGTGTACCTATGGGTTCCAACAGGCTAGAGACCCTTCCTGACAGCTGCCCTGCGGAGGGGAGAGGCAGGTGTGGGGGACACTTCCGTCCTTGGGGTCCTCTGCTTTCCTTCTGCAAGAAGGGTCCTGGGGGGAGTCCCAGTGGACTGGAGGCTTGGACAGCATGCAGAGGACAGCACCCCAGGCATGCGCCAAGCTTTGTAGAGAACAAATCCGAGCCCGGCAGTGCGAGTGGGCTGCACGTCCTGTCGGTGAGGCCACTCTTTGGGCCTGGGGTCAAGAAGGATGCAGCGATGCGCTCTGAGACCCTGTGACCCTGTATTCTGTCTCCCGCAGGCTCAGCTGGCCGGGCCGCCCATTCTTCGCAGGGAGGCTGTCTGCCTGGGTCATTGCTGCAGGGAGACACGGAGAAGAGCCCAGAGTCTGTGCTTCCTGCTGCCCAGGGGCGCACGGCCAAGGTCGGAGCACGTCGGGGGCCTGCGTCCAGCTCAGAGGGAACAGAGCCAAGTTTGCTTGATTTTCAGGGGAAGAAATCGGGACTTGCGTAGTCGACAATATCAGTTCTAAAATGCAATTTCCGGATTCATAACAGACACTGTTCTAGCTCCCCGGCTCCTCGAGGAGCTGTGCTTTTGACCCACAGAACATATTGTGCCCTGTGGCTGTCGGCCGCACGCGCGTTAACCGTCCTCCCCTCGCAGGGCGCGGCGGCTGTTAAGACGAGCCGCTGCTTGTACCAGTGGCAATGAGAAACACCTCCGTGGACTGGCCACTGGTTAAATATTAAAACCTGTAACTGTAATATTTGTGTGTCTATATTGCATTGTGCTGAAGAAAAATTCACAGAAGATTGTTTCTTATATGAAACCTTCAATATCCGAGGAATTTCGACTCCTTTTACCTTAACGTAGGCAGATGAGGCTTCCGTAGCACGGACGCTTCCAGCCACAAGCAAAACAGTGTGTTAGTCACACGTACACACACACACACACACACACATGCGCGCACAGGCCGATCTGTGGATGCACAGACATGCGCACACTGTGTCTGCGCGCACACTCAGGCACTGATACACTGACGTGATAGGAATCACGTGCGCACACTGTGTCTGCGCACACTCAGGCACTGATACGCCGTGATAGGAATCACGTGCGCACACTGTGTCTGCGCACACTCAGGCACTGATACGCTGACGTGATAGGAATCACGTGCGCACACTGTGTCTGCGCGCACACTCAGGCACTGATTGATACGCTGATGCGCTAATCTGCAGGAGTCACTATTCACGATCTGGTTTGGGATTTAGTTCGCGGTTGATGTCTGCGGTTCACTTTGAGAAGAGTGTGAGAAGAGAAAGCGAGTGAGCTCTGACAGCAGGGCTCGCCCTGGCCTGTCTTGTGCGTTGGGTGGAAGTTGGATTTCTTCTTCCGAAAGTGGCCTCACTCCAGAGGGAAAGAAGGGCGCTGGGCAGAGCATTGCCGGGAGGGAGCGTCCCCCCCCCCCCCCGCCGGGCCTCCTCGGTGCATTGGCGAGGGGCAGGGGCTGCCCATTAGGGCTTCAAAGCCAGCTGGACCGGCAGGATGGAAGTACGTGGGGAACTCAGAGGCTGGCCAGCAGGACAGGAGACACAGCAGGGCAAGTGCAAAATCCAGGCTCACGAGTCGAGTGCTGCACACTGCTGTCCTGTTAGCTGTTAAAAATTGAATTCCTCTCACAAATAGGCAGAAAGATGTAAAAATATTCTTGGACATTGCCAGTTTTTTTTTTTTTTTTTTTTGGACAGGCAGAGTTAGACAATGAGAGAGAGACAGAGAAAGGTCTTCCTTTTCCATTGGTTCACCCCCCAAATGGCCGCTACGGCTGGCGCGCTGTGCCAATCTGAAGCCAGGAGCCAGGTGCTTCCTCCTGGTCTCCCATGGGGTGCAGGTCCCAAGGACCTGGGCTATCCTCCACTGCACTCCCGGGCCACAGCAGAGAGCTGGACTGGAAGAGGAGCAACCAGGACAGAATCCGGCGTCCCAACTGGGCCTAGAACCCGGGGTGCCAGTGCTACAGGTGGAGGATTAGCCTAGTGAGCCATGGCACCAGCCATGCCAGTTGTTTTCATGAAGATAGGCATTTGAATTTGTGGTCTTACATTTCCCTGTGGTTCTTGGTGAGAGAGAGCTCACAGATTGTAACCAGGGTTTTCTGAAGCTGCGTCTATTGTGAATTAAATCCAGCTCACCTTAGCTGGATATTCAGACGTGTGAGTTTTATGGTAAACAGGACGAATCTGCCAAAACACTGCACCCACTGGCGTGGCACCCAGGCTCTTGTCCCCATCGGCCCAGGGCTCTGGGGGGCATGGAGGTGCACCTAGACGGTGGAAGCCTGCCTGGGCTGGCACATCTTGTCACAAGGCTGTTAGAGGGAACCCAAGAGCTGTCAGGGCCCAGAGTGAGGAAGTAATTATGCAGAAGCCCCGTGGCCACATCATTCCCGAGCTGGGCAGCTCTCTGAGCTGGAAGGTTTGCGTCGACTTTTCTCTGTATTCCATTGCTGTAGGCTGCGCCCTCTAAACTTTAATGGAGGAGGTTCATGCACACAATGAATATTTCTGTGGACATGGCCCGGGTCACCGGTGACGGTTACAGGAGATGATTGTGGGTGATGATCATGGTGGAAGTCATGGTGATGGTGATGGTGATGGTCGTGGTGGGGGTCGTGGAGGTCACGGTGGGGGTTGCGGTGGAGGTCACGGTGGAGGTCATGGTAGAGATCGCGATGGATGTCATAGAGATCGTGACAGAGGCTGTGGTGGAGGTGGTGGAGGTTGTGGAGGCCGTGGTGGAGGTCACGGTGGAGGTCACAGTGGAGGTCGTGGAGGTCACAGTGGAGGTCACAGTGGAGGTCATGGTGGAGGTCGTGGAGGTCATGGTGGAGGTTGTAGAGATCGTGATGGAGGTTGTGGTAGAGGTGGTGGAGGTCACGGTGGAGGTCACAGTGGAGGTCATGGAGGTCATGGTGGAGGTCGTGGAGGTCATGGCAGAGGTTGTAGAGATCGTGATGGAGGTTGTGGTAGAGGTGGTGGAGGTCACGGTGGAGGTCACAGTGGAGGTCGTGGAGGTCATGGTGGAGGTCGTGGAGGTCATGGCGGAGGTTGTAGAGAGATCGTGATGGAGGTTGTGGTAGAGGTGGTGGAGGTCACAGTGGAGGTCAAGGTGGAGGTGGTGGTGGAGGTCATGGTGGAGGTCATGGTGCAGGTGGTGGCTCACGTCGTGGTGCAGGTCGCGGTGACTGTCCTAGATGATGACTGACATGAAGGTCCCAAGTGATTGTCAAAGGCAGTGACTGTGGGCGGGGTCGAGCCTGAAGGTTGATGAGGGCCGTGGGCAGCGGCTGTGGGCAAAGGGCCTGAGGCTGTTTTCCGGGACAAGTGTTTTCCAAAGCAGAGAGCACCGTGGCACACACGTGCTGATGAAGGCTGAGCGATGTGAAGCCGAGGGCTGCGGGGCCCTGGCCGCCGTGGGTGAGCTCACAGGCAGAGGGACAGGGAAGACTTCAGACGCTGGCGACTGAATCCAGGAGGGGGTTGTGGCTGCGGTGTGAAAGTTCGCGATTCAGAGGCCTGTGGGTGCATTTTGTAGGAAGGTCAGGGAACTGCAGAATCCGGTCACCGCTGTGGTGGGGCAGAGTAACCTAACACAGGTGTCCTCCCAGCAGACGCTCAGAGGTGACGGGCGACGTGGCTGAGTTTCCTCTGCTGGAGGGGGTTGTGTGGGCACCGGAGGATGCCGGTCAGGCCCCTCATTGCTTCTCAGCTGCGGCGAGACCGCAACGGAGAGGCACCTGCGCAGTCTTTACTTTTTAATGAAACTTTTTATTGAATCAAAAAAATGTACTTGAGGGGCAGAGAGAGAGAGAGAGAGAGAGAGAGAGATGGACAGGGAGGAGGGAGGGAGGGAGAGAGAGAGAGAGATAACAGATGGGGAGGATGCAGAGAGAGGGGGAGAGAGAGAGAGAGAGAGAGAGAGAGAGAGAGAGAGAGAGGAACAGACGGGGAGGAGGCAGAGAGAGAGGGAGACAGAGACAGAGAGCGTGAGCACGTTCACCCAGTGGCTCACTCCCTAAACCCCCGCAGCGGCTGTTGCTGACCTGGGGCTGAGTCCAAGATGGACGCTCAGCCACGTCTCCCGCATGAGTGGCAGGGACCAGTGACTGGTGCCGTCACATGCGCCCCAGGAGGCTGGAGTCAGGAGTGTGCCGGGGATTTCACCCAGACATTCTGATACGGGGTGGGCCCCTTGGCCACCAGGCCAAGCGCCTCCCGTTTGTTCTTGCTCATGTACAGCGTAGTGGTCTGTCTTACGGGGCGCGAGTGTGTGATGTGTGAAGATCAAGGTCGGGTCACGAGCCTCTGCGTCCCTGACTATTTGCCGTTTCTTCCTGCTGGGCGTCCTGGCAGGCGTCCCCTCTGGGTCTTTACAACGTGTGTGATGGGTTGTGAGCCGCGTCACCGCTCTGTGCAGGTACCAGAGCTCAGTCCTGTGCCTGACGGTGCTGTGTCAGGGAGCCTCCAACCAGTCATGGAAATGGAATGAAAAGAACAGCACCCAGACGGGCACATGGCCCGGCAGGGAGGACGCCGTGGGGCCTCGCATCCCACGTCACAGCGCCTGCTCTCACGTCTCAGCTCCACTTCTGACGCCTGCCCCTTGCTAACAGGTACCCCGGGAGCAGTAGGTGACGGACGGCTCAACTACCTGGGTCCCTGCCAGCCGCAGTCCCTGGCGCCTGGGTTCTGCCTGGCCGAGCCCTGGCTGTTACAGGCGTCTGGGGAGTCAACTGGCAGACGGGTGCTCTCTGGGTGTTTCTGTCTCCAAGAACCATTGGGGACCTCTGGTGTTTGTGCGTCAGTCGTCCCCCTCCAGGCCCTCCCCGCTGTGTCGCCCGGCTCCTGGGTTCCACTCCGCGCTCTTCTTCGATGAGGTCAGCTTTTGAGAGAAGTGCTCATCTTCGACACTTAGCCAGGGCTGCCCCTGCAGCCCCTGAGAATGAGAACTGCGGTCGGTGCTCTGACGCGCCAGCGCGACAGCCCACTCCCGCGACGTTCATCGCAGCCCTCCAGTTATGTTCCCGTCTGGTGTGTCCGATGCGCATGATGCCTCCGGGGAGACCCTCAGGGCAGGACGCGCCGCCCTCAGGTCCGGAGAAGCGCGCCCCGAGGGAGAAGCGCATCTCTGAGGCTCTAAGTCTCCCGTCCCTGCGGCCTGCGTGCAGACAAGGATGGCTGAGTGCTCTCCGCACACTCCCGCCTCCCCACCACTGCCCGTCAGCTCCTGACAGTGTGTGCGGGGTGCCAGGCTCGGCGGGCCGTGAGGAGGGGGTGCCGGCAGAGCCCACTGCTGCGCAGGCCAATTTCACAGCTGGGGTGTCCTCGGCAGACCTGAGACGCAGGAGAGACGGGTGCGGAGGGTGGGCCGAAGAACTTCCGGAAGCTTTGACAGCCTCCTCCTTGACTCCAGGGGCGGAAGGCGCTGGACAGGAACCCCGGCGTTCTCCGAGCAGCTCCACCTGAGACGCCAGGTTTGGACGAGCAGAGGGGAAACCGGCCAGCGGGCTCTTCTGAGAGATTCCTCAGTTCTGCGGGCAGGTGTGGCGTGAAGAGGGGCCGTGGCCTCCCGAGAGAGGGGCAGACGGGGACTCCTCCTCCGCCGTGGAGCAGCCCCCTCCCAGCGGCTGCCATGGACTTGTCTTAGGTAGACCGAGGGGCCCCGCTGGGTCTGGCGGTGAATGACTGGAGTCTCAGCTCCCGTGGGGGTTGACGGCCAGGCTGTGATGACCGGAGTCTCTGAGATGTCTCGGCGGAGCTGGCTTCCCTGTCCTCTCTGTGTGTCAGGTCCTGAGTGGGGATCCCACTGGCCGAGCTGGCACCGTGAGCGCGTACACACCTGCTGGAGGCCGGCACCTTCCTGGGGCGGGTGGGGAGCAACTCCCGGTCTCGGCTTCCTGCCGCCAGCCTGCCACCCCCGGAATGTGCAGGGGAGGCCCCGGGAAGCCGATAGCCCAGCCACTGGTTGTCAGTGTCCCGTGCGCAGTCCCCGCTTTGCCCCGAGACCACAGAGCAGTCCCCGGGGCCTCTGATCACAGGTGCCCGTCGGGGTGACTTGTGGCCCCAGGCAACAGGCACCAGGGTCCCTGAGTCCAGAGGAGCGGGCAGGCCTGGCGGTCAGCAGGGGCTCACTGCCCTGGGCAGAGAAATCTCAGGGGCTCTAGGACGCCCCGCATTGCTTTGCTCTGCGGAGAAGCACGGGGTGGGGAGTGGGCGGGGCAGTTTCCTTGCTGGGAAGGAGAAGGCAGGAAGAGGAACCTGGCAGGAAAGGAGTTTTTATGGGCAACACAAAGCTTAAAACAGGAACTTCTGTGACACTCGGGGTCAGGGCCGTTGGAGTGCTAGTGCGAGGTGTGGGGGTCCCGGAGGTGGTCCTGCTGGGAGGCGGGCGTGTCCTTGCAGCAGGGGTGGGGAGGACGCCCTGCAGCCCCGCCCTCAGTCCTAAGGAGGAGGAGCCTGGTGGCGACTCCTGCTGAGCGGGGTTTGCTCTGAGGCTGTGGGAGGGGGCCCCATGGCTGCCAGGCGGTCAGAAGATGGCCGGGTCACCTCTGTGCTCTGCCCCTCTTCCCAGTGACCCCAGAGGAACCAGGGGAGGTGGCCACATGGCCCCTCAGGTGTCGGCCCACGGCCAGGGGAGGTGGCAGCCACTGCTGGTTTCTCCCCCACGGTCAGGATCTTAGAAACAAGAGTGGGAGGGACCTTTGACTGAGGGACTTTATTTAGTTTCTGAGTCTGAAAGAGGCCAATTAAATCGACCAGAAATTACACCCAGGTGGGCCCGCGTGGGGGGTCCTCCAGGCTGCGTGTGTTGTGACACCCACCTCCCAGCGTCTGTGCCCTGACCCCGTCCCAAAGCCCACTCTGGGACCCCACTGATGCTTTTTCTCTGCTCTGGGACCTGTGAGCCGTGGCGATGACCACGGACATTCACCCGTGAGCAGCACAGGCTCATCGTCACCCACAAAGACGAGTCTGGCACAGCTCAGCTGTGGTCTCCCTGAAGTTGAGGAGTGTCAGAGGCCCACTTCCTGGGAGCCGACAGGAGATCTCTGACCTCCTAACCCAGCAGAGGGCCCAGGAACCCCCCAGGCCCAGCCAGAAAAAATCTCCCTTTGACTGATCCAAGGCCACCTGTTTAGGGACCTCAGCCACCCTTTGCCACTTTCCTCAAGGCACCGTCCTGGGGTACTGTCCCTGTCCTCACAGGGCCCTGCGCACATACACTGGGGTGCAGGGCACTCACAGTGGGTCTGTCCAGAACTCTGCATTAGGTTGAATGAGTCATGCCTTCACACCCCAGAATCCTTCACCCAGGAGTGAGACCACCCCACCAGGCCCTGCACTCCTGGGGTGCATGGGGGTCCCCAGGAAATGCACGATTGTCAGGGGGCGTACACACACAGAGCACTGTGGCAGTTGTCTCTAGTGAGCCCAGCAGTTGGGGTGCACACAGCCCGCATCAGGGTCCCGGGTTCAGCTTCCTGCCAGCGCAGAGCCTGGGAGGAAGTGGTGACGCCTGACACCTGGTCCCTGCACCCGTGTGGGAGACCTGGCTTGAGCGCGAGGTTCCTGGCTTTTCTCCACCTCCAGCTGTTTGGGCATCTGAGGAGGGAGCCAGCAGGTGGGAGCTGCCCCCTGGGTCTCTGTCCGTCTCTCTCAGGTGAGTCAACAAGAGAGCCTTTCTGGGTGGGCATGAGCGATGGAGGAGAGGGTGCTGCGGGCCCGGTGCAGCCTGCGGGAGAACAGGCCCCAGCCCACGGTGCCTCCCTCCCTCCCCGCAGCTCCCTCCCAGCCCTGCCCTCGGCTATCACATCTGCTTTCTGTCACTGCAGATTGGACTGGAGAACTTGTTCTGAAAACTGTTATTGACTGACTCCTGCGCTTTCTTTGATATGACCTTTCCCAGTCTAATTCAGGGCGTCCATTATTGCTGCAAAATCTTTAAGGCAATAATGTACAGGAAACTTGATTTTCAGCCTTTTCCTGTCAAAACAGTAAGACTATGTTAGAGTCTACAACACTGTCTAAAAACCAGAGATTACCGTGAGGGTGTAACAGGAAGTGGAGGGGGTGCCTGAGAGCGTGTAACAGGAAGTGGGGGGGTGCCTGAGAGCGTGTAACAGGAAGTGGAGGGTGTAACAGAAAGCGGAGAGGGTGCCAGTGAGGGTGTAACAGGAAATAGAGTATAACAGGAAGTGGGGGATGCCCATGAGGGTGTAACAGGGAGTGGAGGGGGTGCCTGTGAGGGTGTAACAGGAATTAGAGGGGGTGCCTGTGAGGGTGTAACAGGAAGTGGAGGGTGTAACAGGAAGTGGAGGGAGTGCCCGTAAGGGTGTAACAGGAAATAGAGTGTAACAGGAAGTGGGGGGTGCCCATGAGGGTGTAACAGGAAGTGGAGGGGGTTTCGTGAGGGTGTAACAGGAAGTGGAGGGGGTACCTGTGAGGGTGTAACAGGAAGAGGAGGGGGTGCACGTGAGGGTGTAACAGGGAGTAGAGGGGTGCCCATGAGGGTGTAACAGGAAGTGGAGGGGGTGCCCGTGAGGGTGTAACAGGGAGTGGAGGGGGTGCCCGTGAGGGTGTAACAGCAAGTGGAGAAGGTCCTGGCTGCTGAATGTCTCCGTACAGAGCAGGTACACACAGGGGAACTCAGCCCCAGAGGTCAACCGCAGGACTTAACCTGTGCCATGGATTCCTGGCAGGGCTGTGTGGAGCAGGCAAGATTGTGGAG
Organism: Sylvilagus floridanus; assembly: GCA_949820135.1. Classification (NCBI taxonomy): domain Eukaryota; kingdom Metazoa; phylum Chordata; class Mammalia; order Lagomorpha; family Leporidae; genus Sylvilagus; species Sylvilagus floridanus. The sequence continues at coordinate 100,333,574 of OX463246.1, read as the reverse complement.
CCCTGGGGATGGCACCAAGGGAGCCTGGCGCTCCCCGTGTCCCGGGCTGCAGGCCGTGCGGTGAGGTGGAAGGGCTCGTGGCTTGGTAGTGCTGGGGGGCTTCGGAGCCGCTGGGCAGGAAGACCAGGGCCAGCAGGGTCCAGCCCGGGTGGTGGGACAGCCCTGGGCTCAGCTGGATGTGGGACCGCAGCAGGACACCCCCCACGGTGGGGGGCAGGGCAGGGCCGGCTTCACCTATCTCTAGCCATCTCCTCGGCATGAGTCCCAGCTGGGGAGGCCCAGGCAGAGGTGGCACCAGAGGGCAATTAGAATTAGAAATGATGGAACATTTGATCCCCAAACTGAGTTGGTCCCAGGGGCTTCTTGCACTCAATGCGACTTTGTCCCATTGCCCTGCGGGTGTGGGGTCATCTGGCTCCAGTGTGGCAGGAGAGCTGTGGGCAAGGGTGGATCACGTTTACCTGTGGGGGGTGGGGAGCTTGACTGCATTCCCAGCCCTGGGGCGTGTGCAGGTGGAAATGCAGGCTCAGAATCCACTGGCCACCTCCTCTCGGCCCCCAGGGGGAAGCTGGCACCATCAGGTGGAGCCAGGGCAGCAGCAGCTTGGCGGGACCACAGCAGTGGCCGAGTGCAGGCCCGGCTGATGGGGCTTGGTCGATCCTGCCTGGATCCTCCGGGGCTGCCACTGGTCCCCGCCGCTGGTGCTGCGCTCCGCCCTGGTCTGCTCTGGCTTGGACTCAAGAGGACAGAGCTGGCGATGCCAGGGCTGGTATCTTCCTGGCTCAGCCACGTAACAAGCCCAGGACAGAACCTAGCCTCCCATTCTGCAGCTGAGCGGACTGAGGTCGGAGAGCCTCCTTCCCGACGCAGCGGGCCCCAGGTGGCTGTGTCTGCCTGCCCAGCTCTGCCTGCGCTGCTGTCCTGTCGCCTGGGCCCCGCGCCTTCCTGTCAGTCCTGGCCAGGCACGAAAGCCCTTTGCCTCCCGCTCCAGGCTGCCAATCAGGACGATTCGCTGGCGACTGGGCTTGCCCCGGTGGCCCCGCCTCTGCCCCGTCGCTGCAGCCTCCACACTGGGCCTCTCGGTCCCTGTGCCGCGCAAGCCACTTGGTTCCGCTTCCTCCTGCACTTCACAAACCGTCTCCCCGTCACTAGGAGACAGTTCTGGCGGATGGAAGAAACCGCGTGTTTGTGTTGAATCCAACTTCTTTGTTTTATGAAAAAGAATCAGCAGATGTGTCCTGTCTTACCACACGTTGATAAAGACAAGGCAGCGCAGGAGGTGGCGCTCGAGAGGCCCCCCGTCCACACTTGCAGGGGACTGAAGGTGCCATCGGCCCGTTGGGGGGAGGGAGGGCGGCCGCTCATGGCCGCTGTGCTCTGCCCAGCCCGGTCTCCTGGAACCCACAGGACCATGACATCTGCCACGCAGAAGACGCGGGGCCCCGCAGCGGCCCGGCCACTCCCCTCTACACTCCTTGTCAGCAGACGTGGGCGTGTCTTGTAGGACCTTGCTGGGCACAAGAGACGCTTCCCTGTGGCCCACCTGAGAAGGCAGACCTGGAGAGAGACCGACGGGGAGCCAGGAAGGGGAACGGGTGATTCTGAGGGACTTGGCGAGGAAACTGGACAAAGTCCAAGTCACCTTCGGCAGCAGGCGGAGCAGTGTCCTGCCGGCGGCTCAGCCCGGGCACGTGCCTGACGGCGCTGCAGAGGGCTGGGTTCTTCTTAAGGCAGCGTGGCCTTCCCCGCGTTCCACATTGTCCTGTCCTCTGCTGAGCGTCCGTGTGGGCACACGCGGATTGACTCCTCATCCTGGAGAGCCGGCCTGAGGTCAGGGGCAGAAGGACAAACACGGGTGATTACTGTCTCAGGTCTGCAGCAGCCAGACTCACAGCCAGACTCACAGCCAGACCTGTCACAGCCAGACCCTCACAGCCAGACTCACAGCCAGACCTGTCACAGCCAGACCCTCACAGCCAGACCCTCACAGCCAGACTCACAGCCAGACCCTCACAGCCAGACTCACAGCCAGACCTGTCACAGCCAGACCTCTCACAGCCAGACTCTCACAGCCAAACTCACAGCCAGACCTGTCACAGTCAGACCCTCACAGCCAGACCTGTCACAGCCAGACCTCTCACAGCCAGACTCTCACAGCCAAACTCACAGCCAGACCTGTCACAGTCAGACCCTCACAGCCAGACCTGTCACAGCCAGACCTCTCACAGCCAGACTCTCACAGCCAGACTCACAGCCAGACTCACAGCCAGACCTGTCACAGTCAGACCCTCACAGCCAGACCCCTCACAGCCAGACCTCTCACAACCAGACTCTCACAGCCAGACTCACAGCCAGACTCACAGCCAGACCTGTCACAGTCAGACCCTCACAGCCAGACCCCTCACAGCCAGACCCCTCACAGCCAGGCCCCTCACAGCCAGACTCATGGCAGAGCCCTGAGCAGAATAGCCCCGGGATCTGTGACAGAATGTGGCAAGAGACCGCCCGTGGGTCAGTGCGGGTTCAGTCGACACACAGACGTGGCTCTGGGTCTGTGGGGGTGGAGGGTGCCGAGAGCAGATCTCTAGTAAGGTGTTCTCACAGCGACAGACGCGCAGGTGTCCACGTGGCCCGTAAGCTCCCACGGAGGTGCACTGGCCACAGCCCTCTGCTGGTGGGAGGTTAGACTCCTCAGCATTGCTCTGGAAATTCATTTGAGGTCTGCTGGACCCACATTCTCTCTTCTAACCTCACTCATGTATCATCTCCTTGTTCTCTCCCTGCCCATAACACCCCTCCCCTCCCCCTTCTACTCCCAAACTCCCAGTCCCGCCCTTCTCCATCCACACCCTCTGCCATCTCCTTGTCTCCCCCCGTACCCCGCTCCTCCCCTGTTCCTATCCCTCTGCCCCACCCACAGCTCCCCACCTGTACCCTGTTCCCAGCTCCCTTCAGCCCAGTGCCTGTCCCGCCCTCCGGGGAGGACTGCTCTCGGATGTGAGCAGTGTCCTTGCTCGGGGGCTGGGGCCTGGCCTTACGGAGTGAGTCCCTCTGCGTCCAGACTGTGAGCCCTGACACACGGTGGGGCCTGCCGTCCCCCAGCACCCAGCCTTGTTTGGACCACAAGGGCTTGGGTCAGCCAGGATACGGCCACTGCTGCACCTGGAGCTCGCTGGGCTGCAGCGAGGGGTGGTGTGGGCCCCTGCAGGGGAGCTGCGAGGGGGCCTGGCTTTTCCCGCCTGCTGTGTCCCTCCTGTCCTTACGCACTTTCTAGGAGCGGCCCCAGCCCTGGCCTCCTGGGAGTCAGGGCGCTGACCGCCCCACTCCTCAGCTCCTCTTTTCTTGGTGTGAGCAGCTGGACAGCTAAGCTGGGGCGGCCGGTGGAAGCCCCGCTGGTCTGGGCGGAGGCCCACAGGCAGGGCCAGGGTCACCCAGCTGGCCTGTGTCCGCTGGTCAGCAGCAGAGACGGGGCCGGCTGGCCAGCACACACAGGCTGCCCAGGGTTCCGGCAGGCTCACCGCGGGGCCCTGTGGGCTGACTCTGTGTGTGTGTGTGTGTGTGTGTGTGACGGGGAGAGTGAGTGTTGGGGTGGAAGGCCTCCATTTACAGAGGAGTGCTCCGCTCTGCCTCGGGCAGCCCCTGGGGATGCTGCCTCCCGAAGCTTTTAAAGCGACGCACGAGCAGCCCACGCTTTGTTTTTCGTCTGCAACAAAGGCTGACAAGCAGAGTCAGAGAACACAGCTCATCTGCACGTGACCCCGGGCTGCTCCTTCCCGGGTGTCTCCAGGTCCCATGCTGGGGCGGCTCCCTGCACAGCCTGGACCCCGCGGGCCGCAGGATGGGGCCTTCCCTGAGCCCGCGCCGGACTCCTGCCGGGGACGGCAGGGATTTGTCCCCGAGAAGCTGGCCGGGGAGTGGCGCAGGGGCGCAGGGGCACAGGGGCAGCAGGGCGGGGGTGCCTTGTGTTCTGGAGGGACTCACGGATCCGTGATGTCCACAGCGCTCACAGAGGGACCCCTTTCTAAACACGCAGGTGCCTGGCGGGAAGGAGATGGGGTAGACTTGAGTCTCCAGGCTCATGAGGCCGCCGGGGGTGAGGGCCTGGCTGGCCGGATGCGGAGCGCTGTCTGTGAGGGTGCTCGGAGCAGGGGAGCAGACGTGTTCCCAGACGCGGGAGGGAGGGGGTCTAACACTGGAGTGTGGAGGGAATCTTGGGATTCTTTCTAGCAGATGCAGCCATCCAGCGACAAGTCCCAGCGTGAACAGCCCCTCTCCCGCACACAGCCTTCTGGAACGCTTCCCGGCCAGGACTGGAGGTTTGGGGAGGGGGGGAGCTCCACTTGGCTCCTGCCTCGGGACTGTGGTGTCTGGCTGGCTTTGGAGCAAGGTGAAGGGTCCGTCTTGGCCCAGCTGCGCAGGGAAGGGTGAGAGCCGCAGACCTTCCTGCCCCCGTGCAGCTGTGGACGATGGCCTCTGGGGGCTCCCTCCCCGCCCCCCCCCCCCCCCCGGTCACACAGAGACCACGCAGCTCTGTCCCGTGGCTCAGGTGCACTCCCTCTCCCGTGGGTTCTCAGCCAGGGGAGTGCCTTCGCGCATAAACGGTTTCGGGCTTTGACACCCAGCGAGCGGAGCCACACGAGCACCGGGGCACGAGGCCGCGGAACACGGGCCGACTCGCCTGGCCGCAGCCAGATGGAATTGGCGAGGCCGTGGAGACATTCCGTCTGGGGGAGCAACAACAGGAACCTCACGCGGAGCCGCCTGGTGTCGCGGGTTCCCGACGGCCTGCGGTGACCCGCCTCTCACAGCGGCCCTGGCAGCCCCTCCGGAGCCAACTCCACGAGAGCGCACATCTAATCCATTATTGATGGAGTGAATCCCTTCACCGCAGCAGGCAGAGAACTGGCAAGACAGGCCACCGCTGTGCCTTCCCGACTTCCTTTCTGTTTGGGGGGACAGGGGCTGGGGGTCCCCTGGAGGCCCCTCGGTCCAGTCCTCAAAGCTCGCTGGGTCCCTGGGGTCCACAGCTCCTGTGTGGCCTCCTCTTCCCCCCGCAGGTCAGGTGCGCTGTGCTGGGTCACAGCCTTCGGAACCCCGGGGGCCGCCCTGCACCCGGTCAGGAGGCAGCGAGCAGCCTGCAGGGTTCAGGGTGAGCGGGAGGACCCCCCCCTCCTGCTGGGCAGACTGCGTGTGCGGAAGGGTGAGTTATTTGGTTTTAAGTCTGTGCCACTGGGCAGCCTCCGAAGGCCACGGAAGGAGGCCGAGCAGCAGCAGCTGAGTGGGCAGGGCAGCTGCCAGGCGTGGCTTCCAGGAGGGTGTGTCTCCAGGGCCCCTTCCCGAGGCCGGAAGCCTCTGGTCCTCATCCCCGTGAGGCCATGGCACGCGGAGTCCTCCGGCCAGCAGCTTGGCCGCTCAGCGCCGTGGCGCCTGCGCCGGGGAGCAGGCAGCCCGGTTCTTCTCAGGTCTGGGTTCACTCCGGCTGCTGCCCTGGACGGAAAGGACAAGGAAGTTTCCCGCTGCGTGAGTGCCCTGCCGTTTTCTTCCTTTCCTGGCCGCTTCAATGACTGATTTGAAAGCAAAGCAACAGAGAGGGAGAGACCCGCCATCCACCCGTCCACTCCCAGACGCTGCAGAGCCAGGGCTAGCGCTCCGTCTGGGCCTCTCCGCGGGTGTCAGTGGCTGTCCTCAGCACAGTCCCAGGCGCGTTAGCCGGGGGCTGAATCAAGCTGAGCAACTGGGCTGTGAACTGGCGCTGGGACGCGGGGTGCGGCCTCGCAGGCGGCGGCAGACGCGGCCCCTGCGGTTGTTGACCTTGGGCGTCCCCTCCAGCTCTCTGGGTGATGCAGACGCAGAGGCTCCTCTTGCGACGGGCGGTTTTGTGTTCAGCTCTTCCGTGGGTTGGACATTTCAGGCAAGTGAGAGAAGTGCTGTCCCCAGCGTCGGCTGCTCTGGGCCGTCGTGGCGCCGTCTGACGCTATCCGTTTGATCCGACTGACATCCCCTGCAGGCTCTGGACCCTGGGGACTCAGCCGGATCAGAGTGGTTCCGAAGGCAGCCGTGCCGGGCCAGGCCCAGGGAGAGGGGTCCTCACTGTCCAAGAAGCAGCCCTTCTGGGGGGGCAGGAGGCGTCAGTGGAGTGAGCAGCCCTTCTGGGGGGGCAGGAGGCGTCAGTGGAGTGGGCGGTACAGAGGCCCTGTGGTGGCTGCACTTGTCCGCCTCATCCGTGAGCCTGGCGCCCGTGGCCCACCATGTGTCTGAGTTGTGTCCATGGTCGCCACGTGCTGAGATGATCCGGATGTCCCATCCCCAGGGCCCTGCAGCTGCTGTCTGGGCCTCCACACGTTCGGTGCAGCACTCCTTGGGGGATGATGGAGGCCAGGGCTCCAGAACCGGGTCCTCACACACAGCCTCAGCCAACATGGCGGGGCCACAGCGCCCGGATATTTGGACAAACAGGGTTCCAGATGACTCTCTGAAGGCGGCCTGTGGGTGAGACTGCCCCTCGGGCTGGTGGCCCCTCCCCTGGGGTGCGCACAGGCGGCTCCTGCAGCAAGAAGAATCTGCACTCCATGGTCTCGGGGCTCCAAGCGCAGTCCTGGGTTCCAGGCGGCCCTGGGCCGGCCAGGCTGCACGACCCTCAAGCGTTCTTTACAGAGAATCGCTGTAAGTGCACCACAGCTGCCCTTGGCCTCTGGGGGAGGTGGCGTCCCACCGTGTGAGCGTGGGGATCTGTGGGTGCTCAAGCATGCGCGTGCGGCACCGTCTCCATGCCACCTGCAGTACCTAATGCAGCGCCGCGCAGCGGCTGAGGGAGAGGTGGCGGGCGGGGGGGGGGGGGCTCCACACGTTCGGTGCAGACGCAGTCCTTGTCCTCAGTGTTGCTGCACTGGTTGACTGTGGACGTGGGCGGCGGGGCTGACTGGAGACGCAGCCTGTGGTTCTTGTCTCTGGAGCACCGGAATGAATAATCCAACCCGTGTCACAGTCTTCTTCAGAGAGAGTTGGGGTGTTGGTACTGGGAGCAGCATTCGGGAGGCGCTCAGGCCCCCCCCCCCCAGCCCGGGTCAGAGTGCCTAGGCTCTGCTCACGCGAGCCCCAGGAAGAAGGTCCCTGCCATCAGTATGGGAGACCTGGCTTTGGGGAGTCAAACAGTAGGTGGAAGATCTCTCTGTCGCTGTCTCTCCGCCTGTGAAATACATAGATACGTACAAACCTGGAAGAGCTGGGCTCCTGGCCCGAGACCGCTCTGCATCCTGACTGATGCCTGGGCTGGAGCTGAGGCTCCTTCCAGCTCATGGCGTTGAGCAGGGCCAGGGGCGAGAAGGCAGTGCCCGCAGCACTCTGGCGAGGGGCCCCTCCCTTCACCCCATTCACAGTGGGGTCACAGGCACACGAAGCTTTCCCAGGGCCATGCAGCCGTTGAGTGGCAGAGGCTGCGTCTGGACCCCCTGCTGGTGACTCTCAGGCTGGGCTGCACCCAGCAGATTCCCCCTCACCCAGGAGACATAGTACCCGCCAGTGGCTCTCAGGACCCCCCATCCACCGTCGGCTATCACACGTGTAACCGTGTGTGAACACAAGTCTCCCACATGTTTGGTAACCCAGTCGAGAAAAGAACAGGTGTTGCAGAAAACACACAAATACGATGTCGGGGTATTTGTTACTGTCTGTGACCTTCCAGTCGGGGGAGTCCTGGTACCTGCATCACAGGTAAGAAGCCGGGGGCGCCCCTCCTGCCTGTGGTTGGGCTGGGAGGGCCGGAGGCTCCCTGGCAGCACCACTCGGGCAGGTCATGTGACCCCCCCCTCCGCACAGGCTGCTTCAGATCACACGCAACGCAGTGACGCCACCATGGAGAACCCTGACTCCTCCACATGGAGGGAAGGGGGTGCGGGCTCCGCGGGAGCTGCTGATGCCGCCTGGCTTCGGCTTTGCTGGGTGCTGTGCCCGAAACGCACACAGACGTGTGGATCCCAAAGTCGTAGGTCGACGAGGCTGTCGAGGGGGGAGCTCAATGCAGCTACGGGCTGGGTGTCCTCGGAGGGCAGTCCTTGCAGGAGGGGTGGTGAGGAAGCCCAGCTGCTCTGCCCCTGGCGAGCCTGAGTCCGTGCGCTGGAGACGGCAGGGCTGCCCGGGCTTGGCGACCTCCACAACTGTGCTCAGAATAGACCTTTGTCCGTGTGAAGTCAGCTTTCTCAGGTGTCGCTGTGGTGACAGTCCTCGGGATACAGCCCGCTGGGTTCAGGGGACGGGGTCAGGCAGCCCTGTGTGCGTGTGGAGCACGTGTGTGTCAGCTTGGCGCCCTCCTGCTGCCCGTCTCTGCTCACCATGAGGAATCCACAGAAAGGCTGTGTGGGGAGCCCCTGAGCCATCTGCAGGTATGGGGAGCCCCTGAGTCTACAGGTGTGGGGAGCCCCTGAGTCTACAGGTGTGGGGAGCCCCTGAGTCTACAGGGGAAGCCAGCCCCCGAGCCGTCTGCAGGTCTGGGTTCACTCCCACTCCCACAGTGGACCCCGCTGTGGGAGCTGGAGCGGCATGGGGACGTCCTGGGGGACGCTGCCTGTGTGTTGCTGTCCGACGTCACCCTGCCTGAGCTTGCCGTGGCTGCCGTGACAGTGGCCACAGCTGGGCGGCTGGAGCAGTGGGAACGTGGCCTCCCAGTCTGGGCCTGGAAGTGCGACTCCCAGTGGCTGTGGGGAGAATCTGTGCGGGCCTTTCTCCAGCCCCTGGGAGCCCCAGACGTCTGCGGCTGATGTCTCCTGCTGGTGTCCTCACGTGCATGCTCCTCTGGCGTCTTTGGGGGAGCCCAGGAGCTGCCCGCGGGTCCCGGGTCAGTGCCCCGGGCAGGCGGCACAGTGGCTCTGCCTCTTGTCGAGATCGTGGGCCACTCCCAGAGGAAAAGGGCACAGGTGACGTTTCTCTCCCAAGCCTGTTTGGGGTCACCTTGCACGTGTGCCGCGTGCGGTTGGGGGGCGGCTGTGTATTACGAGGGCCTGAGCTCTGTAGGGGTCCCCACACAGCATGGCGGGCAGAGGCTGAGCGCCTGGGAGTCCCCCTGCCAGGCTGGGGAGAGCCAGGAGCGCGGGGAGTAGATGGCCCTCCCCATCCCGGAGAGGTTGCAAGCGAAGCAGAGTGACGGCTGGCAGGACAGTGGGGGCCTCTGAGACCCTGTGAGTGAACAGCTGTGGTCAGAGGAGGGGCCACCCGTCCTGGGCTCTCGCCCCCCACAGCCCCGTGCCCGGGGGGGGGGTGTCCTGACAGTGAGCTCCACTCGGGGGCTGAGCCGAGGGTCACCACGGCCCTGGGAGGTCGGCCGGGCTGCGGCACAGCTTCCCCAGGTTGGGCACCAATGCCGTGCTCTCGGGCAAACCCTGGGCCCAGCGAGCGGGGGTTCCTGGGGACACTGTGACGCCCCGTCTTGTGCCCGCTCCGGTGGTCCTTCCCATTCCAGGCTTGACCGGGCCTCGGGCTCCCCACGCCCTCCTGAGGAGCTCAGGGCGGTGCAGGAGCTGCCCCTGCCCCTGCACAGGGAGCAGTGAGGAGGGCCCGTGGCTCTGGGCCCAGTCGGCGTGGAAGGGCACTGAGGGACGGGGATGCTCTCCTGGGGTCAGGGAGCGCGCACCCCACGTCTGCGTTCCCGGTCCCGGTCACGCAGCCTGGAAGGCCCCGTGGTTCCGGTCACGCAGCCTGGAAGGCCCATGAGGAATGGGTGAGGGCGGAGATCCCGGCTGGTCTCCCGGCCTCTCAGCACCACCGCGTCCGTTCCGGTTCCGGTTCCGGTTCCCCCTGGGGGCCTCGCAGGCCGCCCCTCCCCACCGCGAGGCTGAGCCCGAGGACGAGCCTGTGAGCCCCTCGGAGTCTGAGGAGGGAGTGCAGCGCAGTGAGCAGTGCGCCATTGAGCGTGAGCCCTGAGGGAGGGCGAGGACCCCGGGGGCGCCGTCCTGTGGAGCAGGAGGAACCGCAGGGCAGAGCTGGGCTCGGCCGGGCTGCTGAGGGCCAGCCCCCGCGTGTCAGCGCTCAGTCTGCTGACGCGGTCACGTGGTGCAGGTGTGCCTTCGTCCTGTGTTTGTCAGCCCAGGAGAAGAGAAGGCGACACCAGAGGATGCGGCCTGTGGGATGGGGGCGGGGCGGGGCCGCGGGCCGGGTGTCCACAAGCCGTGTCACACCGGGGACCCGGCGGGAGCGGGCGATGCAGTCTCACACCTGGGCCCTGGACCTGGGAGGGACGGAGCTGCTGTCCTGGGCCCCCAGCATGGGCCCCTCCTCCCCGCAGGCTCGGGAAACCGAGGCAGAAATTGGCGCGGTGGCGGCTGGCAGTGCCCCACATGGAGGGCTGGGACACAGAGACACACACAGGCTGCAGCAAATTAAAAAAATCAAATTGCAAACAGCTCTGTAATTCCATTTGAGAAGCAAAATCTGCCTTTCTTCCCAGAGGAAACGGCCGTGAAGGCGGGGACGCTGACCGTGACATTCTTGCTTGTAATTAAGACTGTGGGTGATTTTCATTCTCTTTTGGTTTGTCTTGGTTTCTAAAAATTTTATAATGTGCGTATATTGCTTTGATAGCAAGAAAAATTGCCAGGTTTCTTTTAACAAAAACCAAAGGTAAGTGCAAAAGTATGTCGAGCAAATTTGGAAGACTGAGCTGTGGTGTCCTGGAAGTGAACTTGGGGGGGGGGGCCTCACTGCAAAGCCGCGAGGAGGAGCAGAGAGCGGAGAGCAGCGAGGAAGGCGCCGGGCCGCTCTCCCCGTCCAGCGGGGGCCGCAAACACTCAGTCCCAGGGCGCCGGGTGCGGGGCGGGTGCCTCTCTCTGCCCAGGGCAGCCTCTCCCAGGACAGTGAGAGACGCCTGGACACGCTCGCGCCACCAGGCCCACGCTGGAGCCACACTCTAGTGAGTGGGCACAGCTGCAGCGGACGCCTGACCCCTGACGCAGGATCGGCTGCCGCGACGGCGCTGAGCACTGCCCGCCCCCCAGGAAGCCGTGGCCGATGGACGGCCAGCAGCCAGCTCGGGCCCGCCCGCCTCCCTGGCCTGGCCTGGGTGGCCGCTGCTGTGTCCAGGGTCTGGGTCCCTGAGCCGCTCGGGGTGTGGCCTCCCGCCGGGCTCCCAACGCCTGCAGGGGCTCTGGCCCGCTGCCCACCGTCCTGCCTCCGCTCCCCCCTCTCAGAAGAGGAGTGAGGTGCTCTGGGGGTCGTTCCCTTATCCGGGGATTTCCCAGGAAAACCAGCCCCGAGGGGAAACAAACAAAACGTGCACAGCGTATTTCTGGGTGAGGCCCGAGAATTTTCTCCTCTGCTTTGCAGAATGCTAAAGAGCCTGGAATGGTTTTCTGTCCTATAACTGAAGATCCCGTCAGGCGAGGGCGCGGCGTGGTGAGTGGGGAGGACGCCGTCCCAGCTCCGTGGACGTCCCGGCTCCGCTCCTGACCCCGGATTCCTACAGTCGGGGGGCGGGCAGCGGGGAGTGGCTCAGGTCCTTGGGTTCCCACCACCATGGCCGTCGTGGGCAGTTGTCTGGGGGTGAACCAGAAGGTGGGAGATCTCTCTCTCTCGCTCTGATTTTCAAAAATAAAATAGAATAAAATCGAATCCTGCCGCTGGGAGGTGGCCACCTCTTGTGCTCGCTGTGAGCCCTTGGGCGTCACCTGTGCTCACCCTCTGCCGGGGGGCGCGAGGACTCCCGGGGAGGCACTGCCCGGAGGAGGCACCACGGAGGCAAACAGGCAGCCAGGGGCTCACGGCCTGGGGCACCCCGAAGCTCGTAGGAACATTAATTAAAGAGGGGCTCCTGGAAGCAGCACCATCACCGCCGCGCGTGTTAAATGGCGACAGGAAGAGCACAGAATCCACGGCATGGAAATCTATAGCAGAGCCCGAGACACACGCACGCAGCGCCACCGCCACCGCCGCGTCGTAATGCAAGTCACATAAAAACACGGCGGCGGAATAATCCTGGGCGACCAGCGGCGTGGAGGGTGCTTTACGGCCAGCCGGCAGCAGTATGTTGGGCTGGGAGAAATGAAGTCTGCACGGAGAGACAGCGACTTTAGATTATGTAGGAAATAATGGTGAGAGGAGCCTCGTCTCCCAGCTCCCTCAGCGTGTCCGTGGACGGAGCCAGGGCTGTGTGCAGCCCTGGTGGTGGGGGGCCTGTCACGTGGCGGGAGCGCCCGGACTCCGTCCTGACCTTTGCCAGGGCGCGGCGTGGCCTCGCCAGGCCCCTGCCCGGGCTCCCTCCTGTGTGGCCAGTGAGCTTCCCGCTGTGAGGAGAGTCGCAAAGAAGCCAGCCCTGACACCAGCCGCGGCTTAGCAACCTCGAAAAGGCTGTTACAAAGGGTGGGCTCCGTGGCACGGCCGCTGGGCCACCCGTCAGTGCCGGCACCTCACGTCGGGGCGCCGGCTCCAAGTCCCAGCTGCTCCGCTTCCGACCCGGTTTTCTGCTGATGCTCCGGGGAGGCCTCAGGTGACGACCACAGGGCCCGAGCCCCTGCCTCCCACGTGGGGCCCTGGGGGGTTCCGGCTCCGGGCCGCCGCCTGTGCGGCCCTCTGGGGAGGGGAGCATGGAGGGAAGACCTGCGACTCCCTCGCTCGCTCTGTCACTCGGCATTTCACGTAAATAATGCAAGCTCAGCACTCGGTGCTGCGCTTCTGCCGGTTCTCGACTTGGACCTGTTCGCTGGGCCGTTCGTGCGCCCCCGCTTCCCTGCTGCAGACCGGGGGAATTCAGGGTCCGGTCCTCGCTCACCGCATCCTTGGTGGGGGAGCGGCCCTTTCTGCCAGTTACCCCCGAGTCGTTTCTCTGTCTTTATGAAATATTTATCTACATGTTTGAAAGTTGGAGGCAGAGAGAGAGCAAGAGCGAGCGAGAGAGAGACAGAGAGAGAGGTCTTCCGTCTAGCTGGTTCACTCCCCAAATGGCTGCAGCTACCATGGCTGGGCCAGGCCAGAGCCAGGAGCCAGGAGCCTTATCCGGGCCTGCTATGTGGGCGCAGGGCCCCAAGCATTGGGCCATCTTTCAGGACTGTCCCAGGCCATTAGCAGGGATCTTGATTGGAAGCGGAGCAGCTGGGGCTTGCACCGGTGGCCATGTAGGGTGCCAGGCTCCCAGGCTGTGGCTTTACCCGCTATCCCTCAGCAATGCCGGCCCAGAACCGCTTCTTTCACAAGGGGCCGCCGCCTCCAGGTGGCCTTGGTGGGTGCTTCAGGGCTGTGGCACTCGGCCGCGATTTTCCAAGCGTCCTGGAGACCTCTCCCCATGTACTTGGTGGCGCTCAGGCCCACAGCCGCGGAAGGCAGGGTCGGCACGGGACGGGGCGGGGATCAGCTGTCCCCGTGGTCCCCATCTGTCAGAGGCGCTCTCTGCGCAGAGTTTGACGGTCTCCGGGCAAAGCTGTGCTCCTGTCCCGGGACGTCCTGGGAAGACAACCGCACAGCTTGCGCTGGTCGTGAGTTACCCACCTAAACCAGCACAAAACAGAGACGGGGGAGCTGACTCAGTGCCAGAGGCAGGAAAGACGCCGGGGCAGGAGGCCCGGGGCGTGGCCGTGGGTGCCGAGCGCTTCTGGAGCGCATGTGCTTGTGCGTGCAGCGCGCCAGGCTGGGCTCTGCAGAGCCGGGCGCCTGGGCTTTCCCGCAGCTGCCCTTAGGGGCCTCCCCCAGTGTAAGAGCCGCGGAAATAAGATGCAGAATTTGGGTTGTGAAAGGTGCGTGGCTTTACCAAAAAGAAGAAAGAACCACGATCGACTCAGCAGTCGGAGATGGAGGTCCGTGTCCGGCTCGTCGTTGGGAGAAAGAAAAAGAGACGGAGACAGAGACAAGAACGAGGGCCCGACGGCCAGCGCAGGGCTCGTCCTGTGGGGCAGGGCCCTCCCCGCCCGCTCGCCCAGCCTCCGGCCCCTCCCGCTCTTGCTACACACTGTGATTGCCATGACGCCACAGCGAGGTGCAGGCCCGTGGGGCAGGAGCGGCGCAGCCCGCCTGGGCTCCAGCGTCCACTGCACCCTGCCGGCCGCAGGGGCCCTGGCTGGGTGCCTTCCCCTGCTGTGTTGACTCACGGGAAGCTGGGGGCCGGGTGGGCGTGGTGTGCAGCCGGCACTCCGTGTCCCTCTCCCTGAGGTGGCCTGCGCCCACCCAGGTCACCAAGCTTTGCGGAAGTCCCCCCAGCGTCCTGGCTGCCAGTGCCTGCTCTGCTCTGGCCTCCTCCCGCTGTGACTCCCCCCTTTCCTCCCTCCTGCTCCTCCACCTTCCCCAGAGCCGCCTCCCGGCCCCCCCCCCCCAGCTGACTCCTGCCTGCTCACCACCTGGCCAACCTGAGCACGCCCAGCAGGCACGAGCCCCTCCCCCGCCCAGCCTCCTACCTGAGCTCAGGCAGCAGCAGGTGCGAGGGCCGCCCCGCCCTCAGGCCCACCCCCTGGGCGCTTTCTCCTCTGTGCCTGCAGCCTCCTCTTCCTCAGGTCGGGCCCCACCGCTCTCTGCTTCCCCCAGTTCAGGTTTCACCGAACGGGCGGAAACTAGCAAGCCGAAGGCGAAGCCGGACTTCAGGTCCAGTTCTGTGACCCAGGGAGGGCACGGCAGGCTTCCCGCCCCAGGGGAAGTCCCTGGCCTCCGAGTGGAGGCCCCCCGGGCGCAAGGCAGCAGAGGGTGGCGGAGACAGAGGAGGCAGGGACGGAGACCCCGGCGGCAGCAGCCCGAGCAGCACTCTGCTCTGAGACTCTCCCAGGAGTGTGCGCCCTGCAGCTCTGTCCACCTGGGCTCCCGTCCTCATCAGGGCCCCACAGCCCCGGGGACGTGGCGGGGCGGTGGGGGGCGGGACCCTGGGTCCTTGTCAGATGCCTCCGGGGAGGGGGACAGCTGCTCCCCAGAGCGCCCCTGAGCCGGGGCCCCTCTGCTTACCCAGACCCCTGCTGGGCTTGGTCCTCCGAGGCAGGAGCTGCCAGCCCGCAGCACCCTGGCCGTGAGCTCACGCCCCCGGCGGCTCCTTCCCGTGGAGGTCTTCAGTCTCACCTGCAGCCCTCAGGGCCGGGAACTTCACACTGAAGGGTGAGATGGAGAATTTGGACAAAGAAAAGACACATTCCTAGCTAATGAGAAGTGAGTTGTATGCATTTTTAAACTGAACCAGAAACGTTTCCTTGAAGAGCGTCCAAGCCTGCGATCGCACAGAGAAACGTGCCCGGCTGAACGCAGCGTCTGACCTGCTGGCAGGTGAGGATGACACCTGTGCTGGGTGGCGATCGAGGGGCTCCTCGCCCATGTCGTGGCGGCTCACTGTGCAGGAGCAGGCAGCTCACCTCGCTGGTCTGGCGTGCCGTTCTGGGGTGACTGACGCGGGCCCCGCCTGCCGCTGCTGGCGCACGTGGTGGGCTGGAGCGTCACTTTCCCAGTCTTTCTCTGCACCAGGGCCTCCTCTGCTTGCCGGTGGCGCCAGGGCTGAGCCGCGCCCCGGTCCCGAGTCTGCCCGAGCATCTACTCTGGGGTTGCGTTATTGGGTGCTCACAAGTTTGGGCCACCAGGTTTTCTAGATCGATTCGCATTCTCTCTTATCCTCAGTATTTTTTGGCTCTGACTATCCTTTGCCTGAGGCACATGTAGCCTCACTGATACCTTTTGTTACTATTTGTTTGCTACAACTTCCTGTTCTCTGTTCCCATCTCTGCGCACTCTGCGCAAGTCCCCGAGATGACTGTGTCCACTCTAGTTCCTGGCTGAGTCTTTGGTGAATTTGGTCCATTTACATTTACTTAGGATTTTTGAAAAATGCATTTTATTTACAAGATGTATCTTATTTTATAAAACGTCCTTAGTTTATAACATAAGGAAGCTTACATGGAAGGACTGCACTTTGGGAAGAGCCGCACACCTGACACACAGCGTCTGGGAAGAGATCCACGTGCGAACCTCTTTAATGGGCTTTCCATGGAACACAGAGGCGCCGACGATGCCTCTAGGTTCCCCCTCCCCTCAAACTGAGCCCCCAGGGTGTGCAGGCACAGGTGTGCGGATGCATGGGTGCATAGGTGTGCAGATGCATGGGTGCACAGGTGTGCGGGTGCATGGGTGCACAGGTGTGCGGATGCATGGGTGCACAGGTGTGCGGGTGCATGGGTGCACAGGTGTGCGGATGCATGGGTGCACAGGTGTGTGGATGCATGGGTGCACAGGTGTGCGGATGCATGGGTGCACAGGTGTGCGGGTACATGGGTGCACAGGTGTGTGGATGCATGGGTGCACAGGTGTGCGGGTGCATGGGTGCACAGGTGTGTGGATGCATGGGTGCACAGGTGTGCGGGTGCATGGGTGCACAGGTGTGCGGGTGCATGGGTGCACAGGTGTGCGGATGCATGGGTGCACAGGTGTGTGGATGCATGGGTGCACAGGTGTGCGGGTACATGGGTGCACAGGTGTGTGGATGCATGGGTGCACAGGTGTGCGGGTGCATGGGTGCACAGGTGTGCGGTTGCATGGGTGCACAGGTGTGCGGTTGCATGGGTGCACAGGTGTATGGGTGCATGGGTGCACAGGTGTGCGGGTACATGGGTGCACAGGTGTGTGGATGCATGGGTGCACAGGTGTGCGGGTGCATGGGTGCACAGGTGTGCGGATGCATGGGTGCACAGGTGTATGGGTGCATGGGTGCACAGGTGTGCGGGTACATGGGTGCACAGGTGTGCGGGTACATGGGTGCACAGGTGTGTGGATGCATGGGTGCACAGGTGTGTGGATGCATGGGTGCACAGGTGTATGGGTGCATGGGTGCACAGGTGTGCGGGTGCATGGGTGCACAGGTGTATGGGTGCATGGGTGCACAGGTGTGCGGATGCATGGGTGCACAGGTGTGCGGGTGCATGGGTGCACAGGTGTGCGGGTGCATGGGTGCACAGGTGTGCGGATGCATGGGTGCACAGGTGTGTGGATGCATGGGTGCACAGGTGTGCGGGTGCATGGGTGCGGGCACTGCCACCACTGGAGTTCAGGAGAGGAACTGCATGGTGGAGCCGCATACGCTGCGATGGCTGCTGATGGTTATGGCTGGGGCGGGACAGACCGAGCTGGAGTCTGAACTAGTGAACCAGTGAGGGTCGGTGGTGAGAACTCGGGCAGGGGCAGGGTGGCTCCCGAGTCCTGAGACTGAAGCGCAGGGCCTTTCTACCTCTCCCCATGGCCAGCCGTCCACCTCTCCATGGCCAGCTGTCCACCTCTCTCCGTTTCCAGTTGTCTACCTCTCCATGACTACTGGTCCACCTCTTCATGGCCAGCCATCCACCTCTCCATGGTCAGCTGTCCACCTCTCTGTGGTCAGCCATCCACCTCTCCAGGGTCAGTCATCCACCTCTCTGTGGCTGTTGGTGCCATCTCCCTTGATCTCTCCATGGCTACCTTGTCATCTACCGTCATGGCTGATTATTTATCTCTCTCAATGTCTAATTTCTCATCTCTCTCCGTGACTAATTCTTCAGTGGTTGCCTTTTCTGACCTACCTGTTCCCTGGTTCAAAGCTCACGTTTCCAGGACTTTTTTCCTGTGTCCATAGGCACGTGCCCTAAACAGAGCCCCTGTCTCCTGCCTGACACAGTGTGGGGACACTGGGCGGGGACACAGTGCAGGGACACAGTGCAGGGACACTGGGCGGGGACACTGGGCGGGGACACAGTGCGGGGACACTGGGCGGGGTCACAGTTCGGGGACACAGTGTGGGGACACTGGGTGGGGACACAGTTCGGGGACACAGTGTGGGGACACTGGGTGGGGACACTGGGTGGGGACACAGTCTGGGGACACAGTGTGGGGACACAGTGCAGGGACACAGTGTGGGGACACTGGGTGGGGACACAGTGTGGGGACACTGGGCGGGGACACAGTGTGGGGACACTGGGCGGGGACACTGGGTGGGGACACTGGGTGGGGACACTGGGCGGGGACACAGTGCGGGGACACAGTGCGGGGACACTGGGCGGGGACACTGGGCGGGGACACAGTGTGGGGACACTGGGTGGGGACACTGGTTGGGAACACAGTGTGGGGACACAGTGCGGGGACACAGTGTGGGGACACTGGGTGGGGACACAGTCTGGGGACACAGTGTGGGGACACTGGGTGGGGACACTGGGCCGGGGAGACAGCAGGAAGCACTTCCATTCAGAGTGGGAGGATGGGCGCCCACGGCCGCCACTGTTCCACCAGAATCTCTCCTCTCTCGGAGCAGACGCCACGGCGAGGTTTCCCTCTCTGGGCCCCGCCCTGCCTTTTCCATGGACCCTGGACTGCAGAGTCCGGTCTGCAGAGCTCCCTAGAGCTGACCTCTGCCACAGGCCGTTTCTTACCCAGAATCCTCTCCTTGCTGGAAGGGATGTGCCAAACTCTTCACAGATCAGCTGCTCAGAACCAACGTCACAACTTCGCCAGCGTCCACCTCCAGGTGCCTCGTCCCCTTCCGGCTCTGCTCTGCTGTGGAGCATCCTCCCCCCCCCCCCCCATCGAGGGTGCCAGCAGCCCTGAGTGCACGGGGCACTGCGCTGCCGTGGGGGATTCTGGGAGGCCTTGGCTGGCTGGTTCTCACGCAGAGTTGCTGATGAAGCTCAGCCAGGCCGAATCTCCAGGCCGACGCCCTCATGGCTGGGAGCTGATGCTGCCTGCTGGCTCGGGGCCTGGCGTCTCTGCGGACAGGGGCACCTGCAGTGGGGGCTCCACGTGGCTTTGCCACAGAGAGCACGGGGGCCAGCTGTGCAGGGGGAGTCTTGGCAGCAGGTGCACCTAGAGGCCAGGCCGGAGCTGCAGGGACCTGGCCTCTCCTGGGAGCTGACCTGCTTCCTTCTGCCACGTTCGCGGGCCCTGCAGAGCCCCGAGGGCCGCCCCGACCTGTAGGATTGGAGCCACCTCGGAGAGCTGTGGCCCCTTCACTCGTCTTCCCAGCCACGACCGCTCAGAGCTCAGCTCCACCGTGCCTTTCCCAGGGGAGCTGTGTGGCCCCGTGCGTTCACGGCTCCCTGAGCACCGGTGAGGGACACAGGGACGGGGCTTGCTGTGTCTGTGTGTGTGTGATGTGTATGAGTATGTGTGATGTGCCTGTGTGAGCGCATGTGTCTCTGTGTGTGTATGAGTGTGTGTGGATGTATGTGTGTGTGATGTGTCTGAGTGCATGTGTGTGAGTGTGTGTGTGTGGTCTGGTGTGATGTGTCTGTGTGTGGTCTGGTGTGTGGTGTGTCTATATATGTCTGTGTCTGTGTGGTCTCTGTGTATGAGTGTGTGTGATGTGTGTGTGAGTGCGTGTGTGTGTCTGAGTGCATGTGTGTGTGTGTGTGTGGTCTGGTGTGATATGTTTGTGTGTGATGTGTCTGTGTGGCTCTGTGTAGGAGAATGTGTGAGTGCATGTGTGTCTGTGTGTGTGGTCTGAGTGTGTGTGTATGTGGTGTGTCTATATGTGTCTGTGTGTGGGTATACGAGTGTGTACGTGTGTATTTGATGTCTGTGTGTGTGATGTGTGTCTGTCTCTGTGTGTGTTGTGTGTCTCTGTGTATGTTGTGTGTCTGTGTGTGATGTGTGTGTCTGTATGTGATGTGTGTGGGTGTGTGTCTGCGGGGGAGGGTGTGAGGTACCTATAGAAATCCCGCGGTATTCCTGTCTTACTCCTGACGTGTATAACCGGGAACCCTCCAGTTACTAGGGTGGGACCCTAACGCAGAAGGTGCTCCCGGCCCCACCCCTGCCCCGCGCAGACAGCGAACCTGCACGAGCCATGGAGGTCGGGCTCATTCTGCTCTGAAAAGCCCAGGCGTCATACATGCAACACCACACCTGCACACACGTGCGCTCTACACACACGTGCACACAGGTGCACACACGTGACGCCCCGTGGATCCCATTCTTCCCCTTCGCACACAGCCTGGCCTTGGGCTCTGCGTCACAGACGAGGCTCCCACGGTGCAGGAGGGGGCGCAGCGCCATCAAGGCTGGGGCCGCCAATCCCTCCCAGGCCCCTCCCAGACCCCTCCCAGGCCCCTTCCCGGCCCCTCCCCGACCCCGGCCATCCAGAGCCGCTGCCCTGCGCCCTCTCTGTGCGCTCCCCGCCAGCGCCTTCTGTCTCCCTGGACAGGGGCCCGCATCCCTAGATCACGCAGCACGGGGGTGTCGCCCACCCGGCTCTGCCCCGCATCCTCCGCGGGCTGCGGGCGGGGCCGCACCTGCCATCGCGTGGGCTGCGGGAACCCGCGCCCTGCCCTGCGCACAACCAGGCGGCCCCCCTGACGCCGCCGGACCCCGCCTCCCGACGCCGCCCTGGCCGGAGAGGAAGGCGGCCCAGCGCGTGCGTGCAGAAGGCGGTGCGTTCCTGGAAGTTACTTCCACCGCAGGGACACACCGCACTGCCCCGGGCTCGGGAACAAGCCCTAGCTAAGGAGGATCGAAGACTGATAATAATATTACTAACAAACCCCGGACCACCGCAGGAGGGTCAGGCCAGGGCTCGGGCGTTGCCCCGCGTAGACCCGCACGCCATGCCCCTCCGCGCCCGGCAGGAGCACCCGCTTCCTCCCGCCCGTGCAGTGCGGGCCAGGAGCCAACAGGTGGCACAAACGCATCTGACTCGCACATCGATCCGCCGCGCCGACCCCGGCCACACACGGTCCCGCCGCGTCCTGGGAGAGACCCGGGCCCAGCGGGCGCGTAGACGCCGCGCGCACCCTTCGGCCGGCGGGCGCGGTCCGCGCGGGGTCCCTCCCGGGAGCGGCGGGCGCGGCGCGGCTCAGGCAGCGCGCCCTCTGCTGGCCGCCCGCGGACTCGCCGGCTCCTGGCCCACGGGCCTGGGCCAGGGCTGGACTGGGGCCGGGTGGGAGCTGGCCAGGGCTGCCCAGAGGCCATCCCTGGGACCCCCTTGCCGGAGGCCACCGTCTCTGCTTTCAGAGCCCGGCCAGCCAGGAGCGCCTGTCGCCTGTGGTCCCCCTCACTGGACAGCAGTCTGGCCGCACCTCTGCGCTGGGTGGGACACCTTGGGTGAGGGGGCATTGCACATGTGAGGGTCCTGCCCCTGTCTCTTGCCCCGCAGCCACCATGCCGCCCCCCAGGCCGGGGCCCAAGAGAGGATCCCTGCCGCTGCCCTGGTGTTCCCACAGAGGGAGGTCCCTGGGCCTGGTCACTTTGCTTACACTCAGAAGCCGGGTCGTGTCCCTTGTGGGAGAGAGGTTGGAGCGGGCTGGCCTCTCCAGGTCCTGCCCTGTCCAGCCCTGGGCCAGCGCTGGCACGTGCAGGCCCCGCCTTCCTGCTGGTGACTGTTCGGCTGCTGTCCCCACTGAGCCCTAAAGGGACAGGTTAGCTGTCCCCTGCTGGGCGTGGCTGCCCCCCACAGCTGACGGGGTCCCCTGGTGGCCTCAGGCAGGGTACAGAGGACTGGGGATGCTGACGTCCCGTCCTGTGTGCTCCTGCCGGCCATCCCTGGCTCACTGCTGTCCCACTCTGCCTCCGTCCCAGCCGGGCGTCACGGGGAAGCTGGAGCCGGGGGAGCCATGGCCCTCGCACCAGAGGCCCGTCCTGGGTGCCCCTGAACGCACAGAGGCCAGAGAGGACTCGCGCTGCCGGGCCCGGCACTGCCGCTGCTGCTTCCGTCTTCACGCAGAACCACGGGGCTTGGGAAGACCCGAGCGAGCGGAACCTGAAGAAGGCAGAGGTGGAGAAGCGCACACTGCCCCTGCGCCAATGGCCGGGCCGCTCAGGGCCCGGATGAAGCGTCACCACGGCGGCCAAGGAAGCATCAGTGGAGTGATGGATGCACCGGATTTTGTCCAAGGGAGGGAGTTGATAAGGCTGATTTTTTTTATAAGAAAAGATTTATTTATTTATTTATTTGAAAGGCAGAGTTTCAGAGAGGCAGGGGTAGAGAGGTCTTCACCCGCTGGTTCACTCCCCACATGGCCGCAGTGGCCGGAGCTGCACCGACCCAAAGCCAGGAGCCAGGAGCCAGGAGCCAGGAGCCAGGAGCCAGGAGCCAGGAGCCTCCTCCAGGTCTCCCATGCAGGGGCCCAAGGACTTGCACCAACTTCCACTGCTTTCCCAGGCCACAGCAGAGCTGGATTGGAAGTGGAGCAGCCGGGACTCCAACCGGCGCCCACGTGGGATGCCGGTGCCACAGGTGGAGACTTAGTCCACTAGGCCACGTCACTGGCTGCAGGTTGAATTTTAAGAAGTCAAAACCTTATCTCTTTCCGAATGGTGGCGCGTGCCTGAGGTGGCTCCGTGCACCAGCCGCAGGGTGGGGGTGGCAGTGGCCTCTTGGAGCGTGGTGCCTCGGGTGAGTGGCGTCCGACACGCGTCTCTTTAGCTGATGCTGCTTAGAGCTAGCGTGGGGGCGGGGCATTGCCAGCAGTGCCCATGGAGCTTCGGTGAGAAAGCAGGAAGTCCAAGCAGAAGGCGGAAGGCATATGGACGGTGCCGGGAGCAAGAAGCCGGGCAGCCACAGGAGACACGCGTGTGAGCAGCCACCCAGGGCTGGGAAGGCTGCCCTGCCCCGCTGGGTAGACGTGGGGGCGGGGAGGGTGCAGGGCCAGCTGGGGTTAGCTGGATCCGTCACGGAGCAGCAGGCCCAAGACATGCAGCAACTCCAGTTTCAAAGGGGGGAGTAGAAGTCGCCGCTGGTGGGCTGGCCGTAGCTTGGCCTCTGGTGTTAAAGTGATGACGGCGAGGTCTCCTTTGGAGGTGGTGGGACGACAGCCAGAGGTGTCGCCGATTGCAGGTCCGGTTGTGTGTGCGAATCCTGCCCCAGCTCCGAGCCCTGAAGCGGAAGAGCAGCAGGAACTCACTCCGGGACGAGGACCCCCTGGAGTCGCCCCTACAGTTCAAGTCCATGCAGGGCGCAGGGTGCTCCTAGCTGTGGGGAAGAGGAGGTGGCGAGGCAGCTTCCTGCGTTGGGTTCTTGCCCGCACTTCCTCCCTGTTCTGTGTCCTGGGCTCAGCTCTGAAAGCTGGGGTCGACACCTGCCTTCGAGCTGGCTGTGTGAGGACAGAGCAGGTGCCCCTGCACAGCTGGCAGCCAGGACACGCACAGCCCGTGGTCCCCATGTGTCTCCATGGTCTGCAGGCTGCAGGAGGGCGGCGTCCCTGTGCCGTGGTCTGCAGGGTGCAGGAGGGCGGTGTCCCCGTGCCGTGGTCTGCAGGCTGCAGGAGGGCAGTGTCCCTGTGCCGTGGTCCGTGGGCTGCAGGAGGGCGGTGTCCCCGTGCCGTGGTCTGCAGGCTGCAGGAGGGCGGTGTCCCTGTGCCGTGGTCTGTGGGCTGCAGGAGGGCAGTGTCCCTGTGCCGTGGTCTGTGGGCTGCAGGAGGGTGGTGTCCCTGTACCGTGGTCCGTGGGCTGCAGGAGGGCGGTGTCCCCGTGCCGTGGTCTGCAGGCTGCAGGAGGGCGGTGTCCCTGTGCCGTGGTCCGTGGGCTGCAGGAGGGCAGTGTCCCTGTGCCGTGGTCTGTGGGCTGCAGGAGGGTGGTGTCCCTGTACCGTGGTCCGTGGGCTGCAGGAGGGTGGTGTCCCCGTGCCGTGGTCTGCAGGCTGCAGGAGGGCGGTGTCCCTGTGCCGTGGTCCGTGGGCTGCAGGAGGGCAGTGTCCCTGTGCCGTGGTCTGTGGGCTGCAGGAGGGTGGTGTCCCTGTGCCGTGGTCTGTGGGCTGCAGGAGGGCAGTGTCCCTGTGCCGTGGTCTGTGGGCTGCAGGAGGGTGGTGTCCCTGTACCGTGGTCCGTGGGCTGCAGGAGGGCGGTGTCCCCGTGCCGTGGTCTGCAGGCTGCAGGAGGGCGGTGTCCCTGTGCCGTGGTCCGTGGGCTGCAGGAGGGCAGTGTCCCTGTGCCGTGGTCTGTGGGCTGCAGGAGGGCGGTGTCCCTGTGCCGTGGTCCGTGGGCTGCAGGAGGGCGGTGTCCCTGTGCTGTGCGTGGTCCGTGGGCTGCAGGAGGGTGGTGTCCCTGTGCTGTGGTCTGCAGGCTGCAGGAGGGCGGCGTCCCTGTGCCGTGGTCCGTGGGCTGCAGGAGGGCAGTGTCCCTGTGCCGTGGTCCGTGGGCTGTAGGAGGGCGGTGTCCCCGTGCCGTGGTCTGCAGGCTGCAGGAGGGCGGTGTCCCCGTGCCGTGGTCTGCAGGCTGCAGGAGGGCGGTGTCCCCGTGCCGTGGTCTGCAGGCTGCAGGAGGGCGGTGTCCCTGTGCCGTGGTCCGTGGGCTGCAGGAGGGCAGTGTCCCTGTGCCGTGGTCTGTGGGCTGCAGGAGGGTGGTGTCCCTGTGCCGTGGTCCGTGGGCTGCAGGAGGGCGGTGTCCCTGTGCCGTGGTCCGTGGGCTGCAGGAGGGCGGTGTCCCTGTGCTGTGCGTGGTCCGTGGGCTGCAGGAGGGTGGTGTCCCTGTGCTGTGGTCTGCAGGCTGCAGGAGGGCGGCGTCCCTGTGCCGTGGTCCGTGGGCTGCAGGAGGGTGGTGAACTGTGCTGTGCGTGGTCCGTGGGCTGCAGGAGGGTGGTGTCCCTGTGCTGTGTCCGCACAGGGCAGTGCTCTGCAAACAACACAGGCCCTGGTGGGGCTGGCTTTTCTCCATTGCTCTTGTTCTTGGGTTCATGGGCTCTTCACGCATCTGGAACTCTCTCCAGCACAGACAGGGGCTCCCTGTGTCTGCTCAGGCTCCACGGAGGAGCAGGATCTCCCACTGTCCATGACCTGCCTCTCCGCGGCCTCCATGGGAGCCTGAAACAGGAAGCCGAGCATCGAGTGAGGGCTTGGGGAAGAACTGAGCCACTCCAGGGGAAGGGGGCTCTGCCTGCGTTCATGGTTAACCGGGCTTTTGTCTCCTAGCTCCTGGTTCTGTGCGCCCCACAGGGAGGGGCAGCAGTGCTCTGAGACCCCCCCGGCTTGGGCTCAGCCCTGCACGGCACCTGCAGCCCGCACAGCTCTGAGCCCCAGCCGGGGTGTGGCGTGGAGCAGGACCCGTCTTTCTGTGACGCTGCACTGGCAGCTGGCTGCTTGCCTGGCTGGTAAGTAGAACCGCGGGACAGGAGGAAACGCCTCAGACGCCCCACGCCCCGCGCCAGGCCTTGGTGTGGGGGCCAGGTCTTTTCTCGGAGCGTAGCTTTGCTGATTGGAGTCGAGCAGATTTTTATTTGGCTTTGGCAAAACACGAGCATGGTCTGTGGACTCCAGCGGCCAGGCTGGGTTTCTTGGCAGTGGGTCAAGAGCCGCCCTCCCAGGATGCTCGTTTTTGGTGAATTACTCTGGTTTCCTCCCGCCCTGGGTGGGGAGAGTCGTAGGGACACGCCCAGCACACGCGCCCCACAGGCACCTGCTGCCTCCCGGTGGCTTGTTTTCATTCTCTCCTGCTGGGCCCCAGAGCTCCTGGGAGGGGCTCCCAAGCAAGCTGGTTGCACTGAAGTGCTCGCCCCAGGCCACGGTCCAGGAGGGCCATGGCCCAGGAGGGCCACGGTCCACAAGTACAACTGTTGGTGACTGTGGGAACGGCATAAACATGGACCGTGAAGACTCGTTGTGCGGGCGCCGTGCCCTTTTTTAGGATGTACTTGGGTCTGCACCCTAGCAATGACACCGGGGAATCAAGAAGACATGGACCTGGCACACGGTGGATACAATCAGATGTGGGACACTGAGGTGGCAGATGATAGGCGCAGAGAGCAGTGAGCCCGGGGGGACTGGACAATATGGCAGGGAAGCCCCTGGGGAGAAGGACAGTGGTGGGGAGTGACTTGATGTGACCGTGCCTTTAAAATGTTGGACCTTAAGAATGTGGCAAAGGCAGTTAATGCTGGAAAAATCAAGGCAATTATAAACTCCAGGAAAATGGAAAAGCCACAGGAGAAGGAAGTGTGGTTACAGCGTACGATCCCACTTGGCGCTGAGTTACGCTCCAATCACTTAATGCAAATATAGCTCACGATTTTCCAATCACAGGACACAGGTCATCACCACGGGAAGTGAAAACGTGAGGGCGCTGACCCAGGCGGCATGTTGGGGGAGGGGCGATGTGAGCGAGAGCCCCGGCATGGGGAGTCAGAGGTGACCCCAGAACTCAGACCCAGTGCACAGGGTGGTGAACCCGTCACTAAGAGGAACCAAAGTGCCCAGAAGAACTAAGGGCAGATGATTACGATGTAGGAAGTGCACTCCCCCATGACTTAACCTCAGCGTTCGGATGCACTGCTTTTGTAACAGGCTGAAAGCACAGTTCAGTTTTGGGTAGTTTAATAACCCAAAAGTCATCTTTTCCTGTTCCCACTGTGCACGAGCCATTTTTAACTGGCTGTCAGTGGGCTCTCCTGCCAGGGCCTCTCTCGTGATGGCTCATGGAGAGCGACTCCGTCAAGGAACAGCTGCTGTGCACGTGAGGCACCGTCACCGATGCTTTCACAGTGGCACTGCCCATGGCACCTGCTCGGTGTGACAAGAAGGTGTCCAAAGGTGGCGTGGCTGGTGGCGTGGCTGGTGACGTGGCTGGTGGCACTTCCTACCTCCTGGGGTGTCCCAGAGCGCCCGGTGCAGCAGCCAGCCTGGCCTGTAGGCTTTGTCCCTCCTGCCACAACTTTGCCAATTTCACCACCACCAGAAGCTCCCTGCTGGGGGCCACACCTGCAGGTAAGACCCAGGCTGTTGGTTCCGCCAACTCGCATGGGAACAAGGAGGCCCGGCTCTTAGGACGCAGAAGCCGTCAGTCCAGAGGCGGAGGCTGAGGGGGAATTCGGAGGAGCCTCGGGCTTTCAGCGTTGTGCGGCCGCGGGCAGAGCTGGTGATTAACTGGGCGGGGACAGCGATCTTCCGTCCCCAGTTTGGAGCTGTTTGTGACTTCACAGAATTTGCTCATTTATCCCTGCTCCCTTGTTTCGGAGCTGAGGCTGGGGAGCCCCACAAAGAGAAAGCCAAGCCTACCCCCCAGCCCCCCAGCCGTGAGGCTCCCACTCTCGCTGGGGCTACTGGACTGGGCGGGGGTGGGGGTGGGGGTGGGGAGTGGGGGTGGGGGGTTAGACCAGACCAAGGGAAGCGGTCCCATGGTGTGGCTGTCGTTTATAGTCACAGACACACAGGTGCCGCGTTCTTGCTGGCCGAGAAGTGTCCCCTGAAAACTCACCAAACCGGGATGGCCAGGCAGACTGGACCCCGGAGTGAGACGCAGTGCATGGAGACACGGGCCTGGGGCTGAGGGGACAGCACCTGCTGTGTTTGGGAAACCACCCAGCGGGCTCACGGCGCAGCCTAGAAGTGACCAGGGGGACGCGGGTGAGGGCGGGAGGAACCACAGCCCTGCGCCTCTCCTGGGCCTGGCAGCAGCGGGCTCCCGGCTCTGGCCTCTGGCTGTGGGAGGGAGCCGAGGCGCAGTCTCCGGGAGCAGGCCAGGAACCCGAGGACATCACTCCAGAATGTTCTAGAAAAGGCCTCCTCTGCCACGTTCCTGCCTCGGGGGTGATTTGCTGCCTTAGAGGAGGAACAACCTCACCACAGAAAACCAAGGACCAGAAGGAGCAACGGCCACGCTCGGGGCGGTGTGGACATGCTGGGGTTCGAGTTGCTCTTTCTTTCTAAATTAAGATTTATTTATTTATTTGAAAGTCAGAGTTACACAGAGAGAGGGAGAGAGGTCTTCCATCCGATGGTTCATTGCCCAGTTGTCCACAACAGCTGGAGCTGCACCGATCTGAAGCCAGGAGCTTCTGCTGGGTCTCCCACGGGGGTGCAAGGGCTCAAGCACTCAGGCCATCCTCCACTGCCTTCCCAGGCCACAGCAGGGGGCTGGATGGGAAGTGGAGCAGCCGGGACTTGAACTGATTGATGCCTGTGTGGGATGCCGGCACTGCAGGTGGCGGCTTCACCGGCTACGCCACAGCATCGGCCCCTCTGTTTACTCTTTATTTACTCATTGATTTGAGAGGCAGAAGGAAAGATCTCTCTTTCCAACTGCTGGTTCATGGCCTAAATGCCTGCAATGGCTGGGGCTGGGCCAAGGTCAAAGCCAAAGCCGGAGCCGGAGCCAGAGCCGAAGCCAGGCCTCCACCGTGGGATCTCGGACGTGGGTTGCAGTGTCGCCTGCCCCCTGCTGGCATGGTGCCCCGTGGAATAAAGTAATTTGTCCAGCGCAGAACTGCTGAGTCCTGAAAAGCTTGGGCTGATTTTTTTTTCTTTCTTTTTTTTTTTGACAGGCAGAGTGGACAGTGAGAGAGAGAGAGAGAGAGAGAGATAGAGAGAGAGAAAGGTCTTCCTTCCATTGGTTCACCCTCCAATGGCCGCTGCGGGCTGGTGTATTACGTTGATCCGAAGCCAGGAGCCAGGTGCTTCTGGTCTCCCATGGGGTGCAGGGCCCAAGCACTTGGGCCATCCTCCACTGCACTCCTGGGCCACAGCAGAGAGCTGGCCTGGAAAAGGGGCAACCGGGACAGAATCCGGTGCCCCGACTGGGACTAGAACCCGGTGTGCCGGCGCCGCAAGGCGGAGGATTAGCCTAGTGAGCCTCGGCGCCAGCCAAAGCTTGGGCTGATTTAACGGGGAGCCACAGCCATTTCTTTCCTTTGTAAGTCAAGCAAGCACTCAATGCTGACGTTTTCCCTGAGTTCAGCCTTGGCCGTGTCCCGTTCATGTTCCTGTGTCAGGTTCCCATTTGCTTTTTAAATTAGTCTTTAATTGGAGTTTTAATTCTCTTTTTGAATGACTAAGATTTGTTCTTCAAATGGCAGAATTGGTTTTTGTTTTAAACTTCTGCTATTTGTCCTAATCCCTCAGTTGTGGTATAAATGCAGCACTCAGTAAACTCGTTAAGAATCTCTCTGAAAACTGCAGCGTGGTTATTTGCGTTACGTGTCTGATTGTTCTAAGACAAGGCAGAGGTCTGGGTGTAACATGCATTTCCACAGAGGTTTTGCAAGGATTCCAAACATTTTCGGGCCAAAATAAGTTTAGGTTGTCCAAATATTCTTAAAAAGAAGTTTTAAAATTTATCTGCGGGGCAGAGAGACCGACAGAGAGAGACATTCGCACGTAGGAAGAGAGGGCGAGGGAGAACGTGTCTCCATCTGCTGCTCACTCCACGTGGACAGCAGGGGCTGGGCTGGGGCAAAGCCGGGCCGGACACGAATCCCGGTCCTCCACGTGGGCGGAGGTGACCGAATTCCTTAGCCCTCACCGCTGTCTCCCAAGAGCTGCGTTCGCAGGAGGTGGGGGTTGGGAGCCAGAGCGGGGGTGCAGGTGTCTTAACTAACATCCTACCCGCTAAACCCGACACTTGCCCCAAGCTTAGCTTTAAATTCCATTTTTTAACAAGCTTTTTGAAGTGTACGTGTGTGAAAGAACCCCGTATATATTGGATCTTCAGACACTGTTTGAGATATTAAGGAAATTTCATTATGTAGCTTGTCAGTGAAACTGGTGTTTAAGAAAATTGGTTGGTTTAACATAAAGGAAAACCTGAAGATGATTCCCCTAACTTCACAAGAGTTATAAATAGACTAACAATCGTTGCAAATTAGACTTAAATCCCTGGGGGAATGTAGGATTAAAACTTTCTTTTTTTAAAAAAGATTTATTTATTTATTTGGAAGTCAGAGTTACAGAGAGGTGTAGAGTGCGAGCGTGTGTGCGTCCATCCACTAGTTCACTCCCCCAGATGGCCACAATGGCCAGTGCTGGGCCAGGCTGAAGCCAGGAGCTTCATCCAGGTCGCCCACGTGGGGGATGGGGACCCAAACACTTGGCCATCTTCCCCGGGCCATCAGCAGGGAGCTGGATTGGAAGTGAGCAGCTGGGTCTCGAACCCCGGCAATACGGGATGCCGGCTCCGCAGGCGGCAGCTTTACCCGCTACGCCACAGCGCCGGCCCCTCTGCTCTGTTCTGATTCACGGTTTCCCTGGAAGGGCTGTTCTGGCTAAACCAGTGGCCTTGTCCTCCCGGCGCTGCAGGAGCTTAGAGAGTGCAGCTGTAACTCTCACCCCAGGCAACCAGCGCCGTGAGCTGTCACGTCCTGCACCTACGAGCTGTCCCAGGGCTCCCGGTGCTCAGCACTGGTCAGCCAGTGCTGTGAGTGGACGGCCGCGTGCTGCCCTTGCTCACCTCCTGGCTGCTTTGGTCCTTTGCTCCCCAGCCAACCCTGGTCCTGGGGACAAACAGGGCCTCCTGCTTCCAGAAGGTTCTGGTCTCTCCCCAAAGGAAACCGTCCTTATGCAAAGAGATTGACCAGGGCGGGGGACTGGTCTCCCGAGTGGAAACCAGGCCTGTGTGGACCCTCAGGGTCTTCCTTGTGGCCGACGGCCACTCCAGCTCCATCTCCACGCGGCAGCGGGCAGCTGTGTCCTGGGCGTGGCGCGGGAGCGGGTGCAGAGGGTGCCTGGGGGTGTTTCTGGCTGACTTTGGGCGGCAAAGCCTGGGCCAGCTCTCTTCTCAGTGCAGGGCAGCTGGTGCTTCTCAGCGTGGCCTTGTTATTTATGTGTTTATTTTTAAAGGCAGAGAGACAGAGGGGTGTGTATTGTGGGGAGAGAAGAGAGGGCACGAGAGAGATATTGTCCACCTGCTGGTTCACGCCTCACATGGCCACACAGAGCGGGGGCTGGGCCAGGGCGAAGCCAGGAGCCAGCGGCTCCATCCAGGTCCCACGTGGGCGCAGGGGCCCAGACACTCGGGCCACCATCTGCTGCCTTCCCAGGCGCATTTGCAGGGAGCTGGGTTGTAAGCGGCCGGCCTCACACCCGTGGGCCAGGGGAACGGCCCTTTCCTGAGAAGTAATGGGGCTCCTGAAGGCCCCACGAGCTCCTCTCCCACATCGGGGACCGAGCACAAGGGAGAGAAGGGCTGGCAAGCAGCTCTGGATGCAAACACTCATTTTTTAAAAGAGTTATTTATTTATTTATTTATTTGAAAGAATTACAGAGAAGGAGGGAGGGAGAGAGAGAGAGAGGGAGGGAGAGAGAGAGAGAGAGAGAGAGAGAGAGAGAAAGAGAGAGAGAGAGAGAGAAGTCTTCCATCTGCTGGTTCCAAATGCTGCAATGGCTGGGGCTTTGCGGTACTGAAGCCAGGAGCCAGGAGCTTCTTCCGGGTCTCCCACACGGGTGCAGGGGCTCAAGCACTCGGGCCATCTTCCACTGCTTTCCCAGGCCACAGCAGAGAGCTGGATCGGAAGTGGAGCAGCCGGGACTCGAACCAGCGCCCAGATGGATGCTGGTGCTGCAGACGGCAGCTTGACCCGCTATGCTACTGGCCCTCAGTGGGGGCAGGGAAGAGAGAGGGGAGCTGGACATGATGTTGGGTCATCCACCAGGGTTCCCGCTCAGCCGACAGCAGAGCACCGCTGGTGACCCTCAGATGTGCAGGTGGGAGCAAGAGTAGATGGCGCTGACGCGGTGCTGCCATCCACTCGCGGGTCAGGGTGGGAGACCTGGATGGAGCCGCTGGCTCCTGGCTTCGCCCTGGCCCCGGGGGTCCCCGTGAGCTGCAGCCCCCTGCTGCCTCTCCAGGGCCACGCAGATCAACTCAGGCTGCAGCTCTTGTACGGAAGCTGATCTGAGCGGCGGAGATAGACGGCTGAGGAGGTCCCCATCCTCTGGCTCAGTCCCAGGTGTCTGCCGTAGCTGGGCGAGACCAGGCCTCAGCCAGGAGCCGTCTCCCAGTCCAGCCCTTGGGCCCCCACACCAGCGGGGAGCTGGACTCGGCAGCGGAGCCGAGCCCTCAGATGTGGGGCGTGGGCACTTAAACCAAATGTTGTTTTGTAAAATGAGATTTATCTACTTACTTGAAGGCAGAGTGACTATCCACTGGTTTACTCCTCAAACGGCTGTGGCAGCCAGGGCTAGGCCAAGCCGAAGCCGGGAGCCGGGAGCCGGGAGCCGGGAGCTCCAGCCAGGTCTCCCACGTGGGCGGCGCGGCTTTCCCAGGTGCATGAGCAGGAGGCTGAATGGAAAGTAGAGCAGCCGGGACTTGACCGGCTTAACCGGCTGTGCCGCTCTGGCCCAAAACCCGGGTCCTGTCTGCCAGGACGGACACCGCCCTGGGGCTGCAGCAGTTAACGAAGGCCACAGACCTCCCACGCGGGTTTCTGGGAAGCTCAGTTCTCCCCGAAAGTCTGAAAGTGAGAATCCAACCGTTAGCGCACGAGGCAATCGCTGACCGGTGGTAAGGAGCAAAGGGCGGACATGCACCTGCCGTGTCTGAGGAGGAAGGTGGGTCCACGCAGGGGCCATGGACGCCCACTGCCACGGACCTCTCCACCTTTCACAGCTGACGTGGGGCGGGCACGGAGCCGTGTCATCCGGGAACAGGCCACCGCCATACCCTGGTCATCTCTAACCAGGACGGTTGTTCAGAGTGTAATAAAACCCCCCGCAACACGGAAGAGCCCGACTGGTTGGCTTTGCGTTCAAATTCTACCAAACGTGGACGGGAGAAATGCGACCCACAGAATTCTCAGAGAAGTGCAGAGCGGGGCAGGGGCCTTGGTCCGACAGAGGCCACGGTAGGTGAGGGATGCGGTCCCGGTGAGTGCGGGTGCCCTGGCCGCTGCGGCGGCACACTGCACGCAGCCACGCACAGCCGGTGCCGCAGGCTGGCCGAGTGGCCTTGGCCCGGGAGCCTCACGGACCACCGGGCGCCGCTCATCACAGACACACTGGGAATCGTCTCAGTGCAAACTCAGCCTTTTCAAAGCCAACGGAAATTAATTCCTGATTAAAAAAGCTCCCAGCGAAAGATGAGTAGAAGGAACCTTCTAACTGTGAAAGGGCATTTGCCAAAATAAATACATGATAACCATGTTGAAATTAAACATTGAAATATGAGGGGCCGGCACTGTGGTGTGGTCGGCCAGGCCCCCACCTGTAGTGCCAGGATCCCCTGAGGGCACTGGTTTGAGTCCCAGCAGCTCCACTTCCTATCCAGCTCTCTGCTGTGGCCTGGGGAAGCAGTGGAGGATGGCCCAGGCCCGTGGGCCCCTGCACCCGCGTGGGAGACCAGGAGGAGGCTCCTGGCTCCTGGCTTTGGATCGGTGCAGCTCCAGCTGTTGTGGCCATCTGGGGAGTGAACCAGTGGATGGAAGACCTCTCTGTCTCTCTCTCTGCCTCTCCTTCTCTCTCTGTGTAACTATGACTCTAACATAAATAAAAAATAAGAAATGAAAACATTCCAAACTCACCCAGAGCATGTTGGCTCTCTCGGTGGGGAGCCCTGAGCACGCGTGTGTTCTCCTCTCAGCTCCTGTTCACCGCGTGCCTGATGCCGTGCGACAGACGAATGCATAAACATTCGGAGAGAGAGGCAAAACACACAAAAGAACGGTGGACTGGCAGTGAGGAGGTGAGGCCTTACTTCTTCTCAGGTCACGTGGTTGTCTGTGATAGGAACCCTGCGGGAGGCACAGAGAGGCGACAAAACTCGCTGGTGAGAACAGACAAGCGTCGGTCAAGTGTTTTCCTGGACTCTCGCAGTGAGTTATTGGGACTTAAAGTAAAAATACCATTTATAACAGCGTGGACCAATAGTGCCAGGGCTGGGCTCCCGAGCGAGTGGAGGCCTGTGTTCGCAGGCGTGGGGACGCACGCTGCTCCTCGTTGATGCCTGCAGCGCCATCCCAGGGACTGGTAGAGGGGGTTTATGCTTGTGGAAATTGACAAGCATTAACTTGAAACTGCAGAGGGCTGTTCCTCGTAGGACAAGCTTCAAAAGTAAAGACCAAACTCGGGGGCTGCACCGGCCACGCAGCGGGGGCGCCCGGGGGGCCACCGGCCGAACCGAACGGGCAGAGCCGGCATCCGCGAGGAAGGAGGGCCAGTGCGTCCCGTGGGGAAGCAGCCGTGCTGTGGCCACTGGGCGCTGGCCGGGGGAGGGTGCGCTCTGGTCCACACGTCGCACACAAGTGGGTGACAGACTCAGAGACGAGGCCGCCAGTCACAGAGACCTCTGCAGCCTTGAGTTAGGCAGAGATCTCCCGACGTGGGGGGCGTGGGATAGAAAGTAAAAACTGACACGTCTGCTCTTTATTTACTTTTTCATTTTTTGTGTTTGTTTGTTTTTACGGGTATAGTGGACAATGAGAGAGAGAGAGACAGACAGAGAGAAAGGTCTTCCTTTTTGCCGTTGGTTCACCCTCCAATGGCCACCGTGGCCGGCACGCTGCAGCCAGTGCATCGCGCTGATCCGATGGCAGGAGCCAGGTGCTTCTCCTGGTCTCCCATGGGGTGCAGGGCCCAGGCACCTGGGCCATCCTCTGCTGCACTCCTGGGCCACAGCAGAAAGCTGGCCTGGAAGAGGAGCAACCGGGACAGAATCCGGAGCCCTGACTGGGACTAGAACCTGGTGTGCTGGCGCCGCAAGGCGGAGGATTAGCCTAATGAGCCATGGCGCTGGCCACGTCTGCTCTTTAAATTAAACCCTGGTGAGCTAAGGAGCAGCCGCCGGCGGTCCGGGAGCAGGCAGCAGCGGGACCGGCGTCAGAGCTCTGGAGACCCCCGCGGTGAGCCCACGCAGTCCGGTTAAGGACGTGCATGCGCGTGCTGGGCGAGAGGGCCCACGAGAGGGGCCACAGGAAAGGCCGGTTGGAACCGCAGTGCGACGTCACCCAGGGGCCCCGTGGCTGAGATGAGAGGACCAGCCGGAAGCTGGCAGGGACGGGGCAGTGGGAGGGGTCGCCGCTTCTACAGCTCCTCGTGTCTTTGTTTTTACAGCACCCCTTACTGTTACTTTTTGAGCCTATGAATGATTAAAGGGCTTATTGTGAAATCACAAAAACATTTGCAAACAAAGTCAGCCAGTGGGTTCAGCTCGCTCACTCGGGAGGAGCCCACGGCCGTGCTCTGCGCACACAGGGTACCCCGTCCCCCCAAGGGCTCTGCCCTGTGCTGCTTCCTGCACACGTTCCTTGCACCCCGAACGTGGCTCCCTCATGTTCTCACTGGCCTCCTCCGTCTCAGAGCCAGGCCGCCACTGACTGCCCGCAAAGTGCCCAGCAGACCGCCGCGTCCCCAGACAGCGCCCTCGGGGCGTGTCTGCAGAGTGAGCGGCCGCCGTCCAGCCTTGCAAAGAAAGGTCCCGGGCACCGCATCAGAAGGCGCTGGGAGGAGAAGCAATGGAGCAGCAGGGGCGCCTGTGCCCGTGGGGGCTGCTGAGCCGGGGGCCGGGGGCCGGGGGCCGGGGGCCGGGGGCCGGGGAGGACGCCGGGGGCCGGGACGCCGGGAGCCGGGACGCCAAGCCCGTCCCCGCTGGTCATGCCCGGCCTCTGCACGTCTCGCCCCACACTTTGCTCTCTGTCTCCCGTGTTGCGCTTCTGTTGAATTTTCAGGCTGATTATCTTTGTTTTCTAGACTCAGCTGAATTGTCCCAGCAGTGCTGAGGCATAGTTCTTATTTTATCTCCTGTGACACGCAAGCGTGCCTCAACCAAAGGAGCATCAAGTGGAGTCAGCTCTCACTGCTGGTGGTGCCGGGATGAGGGAACTAGAAGACTTGGGTGGATCTTTCCAGAGCCCGCTGGGGCCCTGGGACAGAGAGGCCGTGGCAGCAGGAGGGCGTGGCCACGCCATCACAGACCCCTTCAGCTGCGTTTGGTCACCTTATGTTTGTGTTTAAAAATCGCCTAACCCGTTGCGTTGCTGTGCAAATCTTTCTAAAGCGTCCAGGACAGGAGCCCTCCTGGCTCAGCCCCTCTGCCCGTGCCCGCACCCAGCAGAGTGGAGAACACACGCCCTAGCAGAGAGAACACCAGCTACACGCAGCTTCTCCCCAGTGCTGAGGGCCGGAGTCGGCGGCCCGCACCAGCATGAGTGTGGCTCCGCCTGGCGGGTGCAGCCCTTGGATGGAGTGGGGCTGGTGGCACCAAGGGGAGACCGACAGTATGGATGCATCTGGAGTGTGCAGCCGAGTGAGGAAGCTGCACACAGAGCAGCGCGTAGTTATCGTTCCGTTTATAAAACCAGGGACAGGCTGGCGCTACAGCACCGGCACTCCGGGTTCTAGTCCCGGTTGGGGCGCCGGATTCTGTCCTGGTTGCCCCTCTTCCAGGCCAGCTCTCTGCTGTGGCCCGGGAGTGCGGTGGAGGATGGCCCGAGTGCTTGGGCCCTGCATCGCATGGGAGACCAGGAGAAGCACCTGGCTCCTGGCTTCGGATCAGTGCAGCACGCCAGCTGTGGCAGCCACTTGGGGAGTGAACCAATGGAAGGAAGACCTTTCTCTCTCTCTCTCTCTCTCTCTCTCTCTCTCTTTCTCTCTCACTGTCTAACTCAGCCTGTCAAAAAAAAAAAAAAAAAAACTAAAAACAACCAGGGACAGAGCCAAGGCCTCCTCAGGACCTCCAGGCGGGTGAGTAGGAGCCGGGGGCGGGGAGTGGGGAGGCGGGCGCGTGGGAGCCACCGTGAAGCAGGACCGCGGGTGGGTTCCTGGGGTGGCTGCCGGCCTGGCCTGGTGGACCTGGTGCTGCCCACGTGAAACTAGCAAGTGTGTACTTGATCCAGATGACATTTGATGACATTTAATAAAGTCGTTAAGGAATCAACGGGAAGGAGGAGTTTATCAGACGTGGGGAAGCGGAGACCCCCAGGCAGCGCCCAGCACCCGCAGGCACAGCCGGGGTGGGTGGGGCTCGGGTTCAGGTGCAGGCGTGGTCCCCTGAGGGGGCGTCGTCATCTGTTCAGAGGCCTGTGCTGTGGGTGACGTGGGTGACGTGGGTGAGGGTGGTAAGTAACCGCAGCCCACGGCCGGTTTGCAGCGTGCCCAGGCAGAACCTGAGGGTGGACGTGGTGCTGACCCGAGTGGCCTCTGGCGCCGCCACCACACGCTCAGAAGCCGCTCCCGGGGCCGGCGCCACGGGAGTCTCCAGAACTGGCACAGTCGGGCGGGCTCACAGGACTCGCCCAGGGCGCAGGCCTGCAGAGCCCCCGGGCGGTCCCCGGGAAGGGGTCGGGGGTGGCCGCTGTGGCCCCGCCCCCAGTGGACTGTTGATGCCACTGAACTGTCAAGAGTGGTCAAAACCGTAAATGCAACGCCGTCAATCATTTGTCAGAACAGGAAATTGATGCCAGTGGATGTTTGCATGGTCGTTGTGAGACAGGAGTCAAGTTTTGAACTTAATGGGTAGCTAATATCGTAACACAAGTCCTTTATGCGTGAGAGGTGACGATTCCAAGACACTGTCCCAGCTCCAACCATGGGGGCAGCCTGGCGTGGGGGTGTCCCACAGGGGCCTCCAGCCCCTACCCTCCACAGCGTCCACCTGAGCCCCTGTCCCCTCATAGTGTCCATCTGCAGACCCTGTCCCCTCACAGCGTCCACCTGAGCCCCTGTCCCCTCATAGTGTCCATCTGCAGACCCTGTCCCCTCATAGTGTCCATCTGCAGCCCCTGTCCCCTCATAGTGTCCATCTGCAGACCCTGTCCCCTCATAGTGTCCATCTGCAGCCCCTGTCCCCTCATAGTGTCCATCTGCAGACCCTGTCCCCTCATAGTGTCCATCTGCAGACCCTGTCCCCTCATAGTGTCCATCTGCAGACCCTGCCCCCTCACAGCGTCCACCTGAGCCCCTGTCCCCTCATAGTGTCCATCTGCAGCCCCTGTCCCCTCATAGTGTCCATCTGCAGACCCTGTCCCCTCATAGTGTCCATCTGCAGACCCTGTCCCCTCATAGTGTCCATCTGCAGCCCTGCCCCTGGTCAGCTGGAGCAATCTGCCTCCCCATTGCCACCCTGCAGCCTCGGGCGTGGGGGACCAGGCCGTCAGCCCCCAGTGACGTGCCTGCAGGACCACAGGTGAGACGCACGGTCACTGGGAGTGCTTTCCCCGGCAGCCATCAGGACAGGACCTGCGTCCCCACGAGGGACCCACGGACGCCCCCAGGAGAAACCAGGACCGGCAGAGAGGTAAGAGGCAGAGCAGCGGCAGCCATCTGGGTCCCTTCTGCCGGTCCTGCTGCTCCTTGTGCAGAGTCGTGAGATGCTTCAGACAGGAAGTGTGACGCTGGAGGATTTCAATGTTTTACACGAAAGTGCATCCATTACAGTGGAGCTTCGTCGGAATCCCTAGGGCTGTGAGGAAAGGAAGTGGACTTCGGTGCAATCGTCGTGGTGCAGTGTGGGAAGTGGAGCTGGGAGCACGGACAGAGGGGTGGTGCGTGACAGACAGACCAATGATGAATGGATGACACATGACAGATGGATGATAGACGGATGGATGATAGACAGATGATGGATAGATGGTAGATAGATGATACATGATAGACTGCAGACAGATGCATGATAGACAGATGATAGACTACAGACAGACAGGTATATGATGGATGAATTGTAGACAGACTACAGACAGATGGATGATAGACAGATGATGGATAGATGGTAGATGATGATACATGATAGACTGCAGACAGATGCATGATAGACAGATGATGGATTACAGACAGGTATACGATGGACGAATGGTAGACAGACTACAGACAGACGGATGATAGACAGATGATGGACTACAGACAGATATACGATGGATGGATGGTAGATAGACAGACAGATGATAGACTACAGATGGATAATAGATAGATAGATGGATGATAGATTACAGACAGACAGTTGGATGGCAGACAGATGATAGACTACAAACAGATGCATGATAGATGATGGATGGATGGTAGATAGATGATACATGATAGATTATCGACCGATGGATGATAGACGGCACATGATAGATTATAGACAGGTATACGATGGATGAATGGTAGACAGACGGACGGATGGTAGACTGCAGACAGATGGATGATAGACAGATAGATGGATGGATGGATGGACTACAGATATGTGGATACACATAAAGACCACAGATGCACATAGATGCACAGGCAATGGATGATAGATGGTGGACACATATACGCAGGTTTCTGATGGGTAGGTAGATAACTGACGGTTGCGTAGCTAGAATACAGAGATGCAGATAGATGGTGCATGGATGGGTAGGTGGCAGATGGTGGGTAGATGAGAGACAGGTGGACAGATAGCTGATGATACATAGATGGACAGACAGATGCTTCTGGTATACATGCATATTTGCACAGAAGATAGATAATGAGATGACATATGGAGAGGGATATGATAAGCAGATGAGATGGGGATAAATAGATGATAGCCAGTTACATAGAAGATAAACAATAGACAACAGACAGCACTGGGCCCTGGACAAAGAGGGACCAAACCCTAGTCCCAGCCCCAGAACCAGCCCTAGCCATGATTGAGCCCCCACCTGAGCTGAGCCTGTCCTGAACTGAGCCCACACCTGAGCTGAGCCCACACCTGAGTTAGTGTCCATAGCTTCGCTCATTGCCCCGCCTGGGGCTCTGGTCTGAACACCTGTCGTCTCCCTCTGCCCTGCCCGTTCCAGGAGCACCTGTGCTGATGCACTGAGATGCAGGCTGGCAGCTCTGGTGTTTCTCCCTGGACCCCGCTCTCCTTGCTCACACCTGTCCCCCTCCCTGCTCATACCTGTCCCCCCTCCCTGCTCATACCTGTCCCCCTCCCTGCTCATACCTGCCCCTCCCTGCTCACACCTGTCCCCTCCCTGCTCATACCTGTCCCCCCTCCCTGCTCATACCTGTCCCCTCCCTGCTCACACCTGTCCCCCTCCCTGCTCACACCTGTCCCCCTCCCTGCTCATACCTGTCCCCCCTCCCTGCTCATACCTGCCCCTCCCTGCTCACACCTGCCCCTCCCTGCTCATACCTGTCCCCCCTCCCTGCTCATACCTGCCCCTCCCTGCTCATACCTGTCCCCCCTCCCTGCTCACACCTGTCCCCCTCCCTGCTCATACCTGCCCCTCCCTGCTCATACCTGTCCCCCTCCCTGCTCACACCTATCCCCCCTCCCTGCTCATACCTGTGCCCCTCCCTGCTCATACCTGTCCCCCCTCCCTGCTCATACCTGTCCACCCTCCCTGCTCATACCTGCCCCTCCCTGCTCATACCTGTCCTGTCTCCCTGCTCACACCTGTCCCCTCCCTGCTCATACCTGCCCCTCCCTGCTCATATCTGCCCCCCTCCCTGCTCATACCTGCCCCCTCCCTGCTCATACCTGCCCCTCCCTGCTCATACCAGCCCCCTCCCTGCTCATACCTGCCCCTCCCTGCTCATACCTGCCCCTCCCTGCTCATATCTGCCCCCCTCCCTGCTCATACCTGCCCCCCTCCCTGCTCATACCTGTCCCCCTCCCTGCTCATATCTGCCCCCCTCCCTGCTCATACCTGCCCCCTCCCTGCTCATACCTGCCCCTCCCTGCTCATACCCGCCCCCTCCCTGCTCATACCTGCCCCTCCCTGCTTATACCTGTCACCTCCCTGCTCACACCTGTCCCCTCCCTGCTCACACCTGTCCCCCTCCCTGCTCATACCTGTCCCCCCTCCCTGCTCATACCTGTCCCCCCTCCCTGCTCATACCTGCCCCTCCCTGCTCACACCTGCCCCTCCCTGCTCATACCTGTCCCCCCTCCCTGCTCATACCTGCCCCTCCCTGCTCATACCTGTCCCCCCTCCCTGCTCACACCTGTCCCCCTCCCTGCTCATACCTGCCCCTCCCTGCTCATACCTGTCCCCCTCCCTGCTCACACCTGTCCCCCCTCCCTGCTCATACCTGCCCCTCCCTGCTCACACCTGCCCCTCCCTGCTCATACCTGTCCCCCCTCCCTGCTCATACCTGCCCCTCCCTGCTTATACCTGTCACCTCCCTGCTCACACCTGTCCCCTCCCTGCTCACACCTGTCCCCCTCCCTGCTCATACCTGTCCCCCCTCCCTGCTCATACCTGTCCCCCCTCCCTGCTCATACCTGCCCCTCCCTGCTCACACCTGCCCCTCCCTGCTCATACCTGTCCCCCCTCCCTGCTCATACCTGCCCCTCCCTGCTCATACCTGCCCCTCCCTGCTCATACCCGCCCCCTCCCTGCTCATACCTGCCCCTCCCTGCTTATACCTGTCACCTCCCTGCTCACACCTGTCCCCTCCCTGCTCACACCTGTCCCCCTCCCTGCTCATACCTGTCCCCCCTCCCTGCTCATACCTGTCCCCCCTCCCTGCTCACACCTGTCCTGTCTCCCCGCTCATACCTGCCCCCTCCCTGCTCATACCTGTCCCCCCTCCCTGTTCATACCTGCCCCTCCCTGCTCACACCTGTCCCCTCCCTGCAAATACCTGCCCGTCCCTCTCATACCTGCCCCTCCCTGCTCACACCTGTCCCCTCCCTGCTCACACCTGCCCTTCCCTGCTCACACCTGTCCCCTCCCTGCTCACACCTGTCCCCCTCCCTGCTCATACCTGTCCCCCCTCCCTGCTCATACCTGTCCCCCCTCCCTGCTCATACCTGCCCCTCCCTGCTCACACCTGCCCCTCCCTGCTCATACCTGTCCCCCCTCCCTGCTCATACCTGCCCCTCCCTGCTCATACCTGTCCCCCCTCCCTGCTCACACCTGTCCCCCTCCCTGCTCATACCTGCCCCTCCCTGCTCATACCTGTCCCCCTCCCTGCTCACACCTGTCCCCCCTCCCTGCTCATACCTGCCCCTCCCTGCTCACACCTGCCCCTCCCTGCTCATACCTGTCCCCCCTCCCTGCTCATACCTGCCCCTCCCTGCTTATACCTGTCACCTCCCTGCTCACACCTGTCCCCTCCCTGCTCACACCTGTCCCCCTCCCTGCTCATACCTGTCCCCCCTCCCTGCTCATACCTGTCCCCCCTCCCTGCTCATACCTGCCCCTCCCTGCTCACACCTGCCCCTCCCTGCTCATACCTGTCCCCCC
This sequence comes from Sylvilagus floridanus, assembly GCA_949820135.1. NCBI lineage: Eukaryota > Metazoa > Chordata > Mammalia > Lagomorpha > Leporidae > Sylvilagus > Sylvilagus floridanus. The sequence continues at coordinate 100,291,862 of OX463246.1, read as the reverse complement.
TCCCTGCTCATACCTGCCCCTCCCTGCTCATACCTGCCCCTCCCTGCTCATACCCGCCCCCTCCCTGCTCATACCTGCCCCTCCCTGCTTATACCTGTCACCTCCCTGCTCACACCTGTCCCCTCCCTGCTCACACCTGTCCCCCTCCCTGCTCATACCTGTCCCCCCTCCCTGCTCATACCTGTCCCCCCTCCCTGCTCATACCTGTCCCCCCTCCCTGTTCATACCTGCCCCTCCCTGCTCACACCTGTCCCCTCCCTGCAAATACCTGCCCGTCCCTCTCATACCTGCCCCTCCCTGCTCACACCTGTCCCCTCCCTGCTCACACCTGCCCTTCCCTGCTCACACCTGTCCCCTCCCTGCTCATACCTGCCCCTCCCTGCTCACACCTGCCCCATGGCTGTGCTGGTGTCCAGGGCTCGGTGGCCCTGTGACCTGGACCCAGCCCTGCCCTCCAGCCCCCTCCCCTGCTGGCCTGAGAGAGCCCTTCCTGCCCTGGATGGCACATCCCCAGCCTGGGGTCTCCTACTGTTCCTCCCGGCCCAGGACCCTGAGCAGGCCGGAGTCGGCCTTCCTGTCCCTGGGGAGACACGGGGGAGCACACAGCTTCACACTTGCCTGGAACACACACTGTTTTTTTTTTTTTTTTAAATTCTTTCCAACGTGAGTGGCATTCAGGGGCGTTTGAAAGACGTGCCGTTCACAGACTCTCTTCCTTCAGCCGGCGGGCCCTGTCGGCTCCTGACGCGGAGCGGAGCGGGTTTGCTATCAGACGTCCTCGCAGAACGGAGCTGAGGAGTTGTAGCTCCGACGGGCGCGCGCTGTAAACGGGGTTCTCCGCCCACTGTGGGGCTCACGGGCTTCACCGTGGCTTCCGGGCGCCCCGAGAGGTTCAGGTGTGGGCCGCAGAAGCGCTGCGCTGGGCTTATGTACCAGCGTTCCTTGTAAATTGGACAATTTCTCACGGGATGAACAACATAAATTAATCTTGTAACTTTTGATGTCTGAAATAAAAAGTGAATTGAACAATTACTCATTGATATTTAGAGACTATCAGACGTTTCCCACAGTGGTTTTATTCCTATTGCTGAAAATGTCTGGATTCAACCAACTATTGCTTTTAAAGCAAAGACAAAAAATTGCACTTGTGACAAGAAGGCTCCCTGGGATTGGCCTTGTGCAGAAAGGCGTGGGGCAGAGGCGGCCCTGCCCGGGGTGGGTGGCCCTCACCTCCCTTAGAGAACATTCCGGGCCCCTGCAGTGCGCGGCTCCTGCGGATGGACCCTCACCCTCCCTTAGAGAACATTCCGGGCCCCTGCAGTGTGCGGCCCTGGCGGGTGGACCCTCACCCTCCCTTTTGGAACAAGGCGTTCAGCGGGAGGGGATGTGCCCAGTGCCCGGCTCCAGCCTGGATGGGTGTCGTCCCCAGTGAGTGAAGACCCAGCCCCGGCTCTGTGCCAGCAGGCCCGGCGCCAGTGCCGGCGTCCATGCTCTCGCGGGTGCCACGTGCGGTGTTGCCGGGCCCGCTCTGACCCAGAAGCGAACACAGCGATGCAGGCACTGTAACGGCCTGCATGTTCTGGTCCTTTCTCAGCCAGTGTCCGGCTTTGGCCTAATGCAGCCACCCTGCCTCCCAGGAGGGGGCGTGGCGGAGCGCGAGGGGCTCGGGGGATGCAGGGGCGCCGCTGGCCGGCAGGTGGGCAGGGGCAGGTGTGCCGGCTCTGCCGACAGCCGCGAGCGTTCTCGATGCTCTGTGGGTTCTGCTGCAGGCCAAGAACCTCCCCTAAAACAAGCCCGAAGAAAGCGGTTAGCTCCAGCCGCACATTAGCCTGTTTCTTAACGGCTTTCACCGGCTCACGTGTAAATATCTCTCAGAAATCACCAGTTGCTCACTTTGGTGAAAACTCACCGAGAAGCGGGATGCGCCGTACAAACGTGACGGACACGCCGGCGGCAGTGTGTTCCCAGGAAGCAGCCGGCAAGCGGATTCGTCCCCGCAGCGACAAAGTGGCCGCTACGGGGTCAGCTAACAGTCCGAAGGCCGGGAGGGGCCTCGCTGGCCCCAGGGACTGCTGGGAGACGCTGCCTGTCCGGGCTCTGGGTCCACAGCAGGAGCTCAACAGTAAGTGCACGTTCCTCTCCCGGTCACTGAGCGCCAGTGCCCGAGGACGAGCGACGGCAGGGTGTCTGTGCACAGGACTTGTTGAAAATGCCCCTCCCCCCAGGCAGGTCACACACGGCCACTCTGGGCTAGCGTGGGTGTGCGTGCACCCCGGGAAGTCCCTAACTGGGTGGCAGGGTCAGGCGTGGACGCGCCTTGCTCCTGCCGGGTTGGGAGCTGGAGCTGGTCAGGGTGTGAGGGGCGGTCTCCTGTCCTGCTCCTGTCCCATCTCACCCCCTGCAGCTCCGTGTGCTCGTGTGGACGGCCCAGAGCGGTTCTCACGGGGGTGCCAGGCCACTGCCCACCGCGAGTCTTCGTGCTGCTGCAGGGCACCCCCAGGAACACGTGGGCTTCGGCTTTACTGGGTCCTGGGCCACAGTTTGGACAGCACAGAGTCTCAGCCAGTGCCGGGCACAGGGGGCCTGGCTCCTTCCTGGAGACTGGGTGCACAGGGAAGGTGGCCCCTGAGGCTGCCATCCAGGTCCCTCCCTCCTGGGGGTCCCCTGGCAGACATAACTGTCACAGCTCTCCTGGGGCCAGGAGAGGCCCCTGTCGTCACCCCAGCCAGAGTGGCAGTGGACCACAGCGGTGAGGGCCAGGTAGGACGGGGGCAGCACTGTCACTCAGGGCTCTGGGCTCCGACTGTGGGGTGCCCCGGGCCTTGTGGGAACCTCGGGACGCATTTCTTGAAGCAGAGGCAGTGTTTGGTGGCGGATGGCCCCTCGGGAGGGAGTGGTGGCAATGGCGGACCGTGAATTGGCTCTGGGCGGGCTTGTGTGTCAGGAGCAGGCAGGTGGGCTATGGAGTGGGCGCAGAGTGGACGGAGCTGCCCTCACACAAGGATGACGTGGTCAGGGGCCACAGGCTCACCCCACCCCTTGCTGCTCTGGTCTCACGGCGTAGTGCATGGGAACGTGTGTCCCCAGCGGCTTTGCTGGTTGTCCCGGAAGGCTCTCCCGTGTGCGTGTGTGGAGTTGGTCCCGGGGGGAGGGGCCGTCCCTTGCAGACTGCGCCTTCTGGGAACCTGGGTCCCGTCTGGGTGTCTGCCCCGGCGGTTGTGTCTGGAGGAGGCCAGTGGGCACAGCTCTGCTCCATTCTCCCCACCGGGGGAAGCTGCCCAGGGCGATCGCTGATTCCCCAGGGGCAGGGTGACACGGCGGCAGTGTCTCCGGGAGTTCAGGGGAGATGCCAGCCTGGTGTCGGCGAAGGGAGCCCCGGGGTCTCAGTCCCCAGGAGCCGATGGAAGGGGATCCTCGAGAACAGCGGGGGTGCACGAGGCCCCCTCGCCCTCCCCCGCCCCCCGTGCCCCCTTGTCCCTTCGTCCCCTCCTTCTCCCAGCTTCCCCTAAGCACTGCCTCGCCCAGAAATCCCGTTGACTTATTTGTTCCCGCTGAAGAATCTTCGTGAACTCAGAGGACAATGGAGGAGCAGCCGGGGCTCCAATGGGCTCTGATAACGGCTCTATTACTGCCGCCCGCCCATTGGCCCGGGCGCCCTCCAAATGAGCGCCAGGAAGCCGCCTGTCGATACTCATTCCGCCGCAGAGACTGCTTGTTTCAGGAGAACAAAGGTGCCGCGGCTCGAGCCCAACAACTCGACTCCTTGTCTCGTAAAATTTAAGCTGCTATTGATCGCCGCCTTCCATTGTGTGAGGGATTAAACACGTGTGTGCACACACACCGCACACGCACGCACACACAATTGCGTGGCGACGTGCGGCCCCGCCTCCCTGCCCGCCCGCCCGCCTGCCCGCCTGCCGGAATCATTCAGCAACATCAAGCAAATTAAATCAATGAATTCATCGTAACAGATGGCCACTTTAACACTCAGTTAGCCTTTAGATAATTGAGCGCTGACTCCGGAATCATAGAATGGATGGCTCGTTTGTACATTTTGCTGAAATAGATCACCGAGGTTAAATAAATGAAATCCCATTTGTCAGGCGGTAATAAATGGTCTCTCTTCTGCAAACAGCTCCGTTTGGCCCAATGAATGCAGGGCCGCGGTCGCCCTCCTCCCGGCAGGGTTGCAGCTTAATGAAATGGTCTTCCCTCTGCTTGTTTTCCCCTCCTCCTGCACCGTGTGATAAGTAGCAAACCAACGAAGCTTGTAATTACAATCTTACAGAAACCCGGCCAATCTGTATATAAATCTCACCCTCCAATTACAAGATGTAATAATTTTGCAGTCAAGCTGGTAATGAGGTCTAATACTCATGCATGCGATAATCCCCCCGGATGCTGACTCTATCAGATGCTCGCTTTGTAATTATACTGGCAGAAAATCATTATTTCATGTTCAGCAGAAAAATGAGGTTGGTGGGAAGTTAATTTTCTCTATGCTCTGTGAAGCGTAGACAAAATTCTAATGATTTAATCATTATGGTTATCCCTTTCGCAATTGACCCGCGTTACTTGTGTAGGAACACGGGCTCGCTCGGAAGTCCCCGCCGCCGGAGGAGGCCGGCCAGGTGTGCGGCTTTCGTGTCGGAACAGCCGTACACGGTTAGACCACGACCCTGCCCGCGGGCAGACGCATTTGGTTTTGCTTCCAGTCCTGCGTGTGCGAGTCCTGGAAATGTGTCTGTCTTGCTCACGCTATAACAAATGGCTAATTAAAAAACTGAATTACGCTCTCTGATTGTGCCAGCCTTGCAAACCAGCGCCGCCGAGGACTGACACCACCAGAGATTTTTTTCTTTCTGAGGGTGGGTGGGGCTGAGAAGTTCCGGACACTTCTGTTTTGGAAACGCAATTGCTGGGACGCGCCCTGCGTCTGCTCGCACACAAGGTGCTTGTGGGCGGGGCGGGTTTTCCTGGACACTGCCCTCTCTGGGGACACAGGGGACACTCATGGCCCCGTGCTCTGTCCTCACACAAGTTCACTCGAGTCTCGGGCTCAGAAGACTCAGAAGAATGCTCGGCCCACACTGCCTGGGGGCCGGCACTGGCCGGCGGCTGTCTGCATACACCGTCAGCTGCTCCCTGCGTGGTCACAGGCTCCCGGTGCTCCGGGAAGGGTCGGAGGGGTGTCTGTGGCTCAGTCACTGAGCCCAGGCCCAGCCGCCCGTGTCCGCTCCCACCTGCTCTGGGTGTCGCCCGCGCTAAGCGGCTGGCATGACCCTGGCCACTCTGGGACGGATTGCTCCGGAGGCAGGCAGGTGGCTGGTTTGGGGTTGGCCTTGTTTCACGAGTATCTTCGCCTCGTAGGCCTGACCGCTGGGGCCTGGACGGCAACCCCAGTGTCCTGCTTGACCGGGGGAGCCTTTGTGGGAAGTGAGCCGAGGTCGCGTTTCATGGGGGAAGTTCCAGGCCGGGGGATTGGCCTCCTGCTGGGCCCCAGTCCTGCTAAGGTTCCGGCCTCTGTCGCAGCAGCGGACACAACTTTTCCCCTGGGAATGATGGCCTCCACACTGCTGGGGGGGCACGCGCGAGGAGCCCGGGGCACGTGTGGCACTGCCTCGTGGGTCTTGAGTGTCTATCCCCCAGGGAGAGAGACGACGGGAGCCCCAGGCCGTCCATCCGTCCCGGACGGAGGCTGAAGCCAGCGTTCTGAACGGAGACTCTGCGAGAGGCTGAACCCCAGGGCCGCCCATGTGCGCGTCTCTCCCTGGACGTGCAGAAGGAGCGAGGCGTGCGGCCGAGCACTGTGGCCTGGCTGCAGCCTGGTGCCCCGCCTCCTTCCTGAAGGCCCTGACTTCTTGAAGACCCTCATATGCGTGGACTTCACATTTTTTTGGCACCAAAAATAAACTTGTCTTTAATCTTACATTTCTGTGGGCTGTGGCCTCTCCTTGCAGAGCTGGTGAATGGGGGTGGGGGTGGAGAGGGCGAGCAGGGCACAGTGTAAGTGGCCACGGAGGGGTCAGCTGGATGTGGGTCGGGAGCCTCGAGAGGGCTGGGGGGGGGCAGTCCATCTCCTGGGTGCAGGAGACAAGAGGGTCCCTTCTGGGGCCGGCGCCGCGGCGTAGCAGTGAAAACCACCACCTGTGGTGCTGGCATCCCACACGGGCGCCGGTTCCAGTCCTGGCTGCTCCACTTCCTGTCCAACATCCTGTTAATTGCCTGGGAAAGCAGTAGAAGATGCCCAAGTGCTTGGTCCCTGCACCCATGAAGGGGACCCAGTGGAAGGTCCTGGCTCCTGGCTTCCGGACTGGCCCAGCTCTGGCCACTGTGGCCATTTGGGGAGTGACCCAGTGGATGGAAGACTTCTCTCTCCCTCTCTCTTTATCTATCTCTGTAACTTTGCTTTTCAAATAAATATATAAATCTCTAAAAAAATGAAATAAGAGCGTCTCTCTTCCCTCCCTGCCCAGTGCCCACTAGCTCAGACCCCGTGCTCAGCCCCGCAGCCTGCCCAGTGCCACCCGCGACTCAGACGCTATAGCCCCACAACCTGTAGGAGAGCTGGCAACCGGGCACCCCCGGCTCGGGAGCCAACCTCCTCCCGCCCCTACGTTCGCTTCCTGTCACTCCAAGGATGCACGAGGCTGCTGCCTGATGCAGAGGAGCGGATTTCGGCTCATAGTTCCCGAGGCTGAGGGCATGGGCAGGCGTAGGCTCCTGGTGAGGCCTCGTGGTGCGTGGGGTCCACGGGGAGGGTCATGTGTGGGGGAGAGAGGGAGAGGAGAGAGACGGAGACCGGGACAGAGTCACATGGGGAGGGTCATGTGCAGGTGTGGAGGGGAAGGGGCAGAGGTGAAGGAGAGACAGAGAGAGTGGGCGCGGGGAGAGGGACGACAGAGGCTGGGGACCATGTGCGGGTGTGGACGGGAGCGGGACGCCCAGGCTCCCTGAGCAGCTCACTCCTGGAGTGGCTGGTCCAGCACCAGGTGCCTCACCCGTGCTCCCTAGAAGGGTGCCCCTCCCTTCTGAGGCCGGAGCCATGACCTGGCCACCTGGTCACTCCCAGTCCCAATGCCCCTGGGCCCCGTCACCGGGAGTGTGACTCCAGCAGACGGGGTTTGGGGCCCCCGCGCCTCCAGCCACGGCCCAGCATCGCCCGCCAGTGCCCGCGAGGGGGGGCTGTGCAGGTGCTGGCTCCGGCGCCTGCGCCCAGTCCCACCAGCACCGCCGCACTGCGCTCCTTCTTGTCGGTGCTGGCTCGCATGGCCTCCTCGCTCCAGCGGCTGCTCTAACAGGACGTGGGGACCTGGCGGCTTAACCCACGCGGTCCACTTCCCACGGCTCTGCGGCTGCCTGGAGAGGCCTCTGCAGGGTGCCGGTAGCGGCCTCTGGCTGTCCTCATGTGGCGGAGAAGAAACACAGGAAGCAAGCTCTGGTGCGCCCCAAGGACACGAGTGACCTGTTACCCTTGGGACCTGTCACCTCCCCGTGACCTATCACCTCCCCCATGCCTATCAGCTCCTCACTGTGACCTATCACCTCCCCCTGACCTGTCCCCTTCCCTGTGACCTATCACCTCCCCCATGCCTATCAGCTCCTCACTGTGACCTATCACCTCCCCCTGACCTGTCCCCTCCCCTGTGACCTATCACCTCTCCCGTGACCTGTCACCTCCCCATGACCTGTCCCCTCCCCTGTGACCTATCACCTCTCCCGTGACCTATCACCTCCCCCTGACCTGTCCCCTCCCCTGTGACCTATCACCTCCCCCTGACCTGCCCTCCCCTGTGACCTATCACCTCCCCCCTGACCTGTCCCCTCTCCTGTGACCTATCAGTTCCCCCCTGACCTGTCCCCTCTCCTGTGACCTATCACCTCCCCCCTGACCTGTCCCTTCTCCTGTGACCTATCACCTCCCCCCTGACCTGTCCCCTCCCCTGTGACCTATCACCTCTCCCGTGACCTGTCACCTCCCCATGACCTGTCCTCTCCCCTGTGACCTACCGTCACCCAAAGGCCCCCTGCACCCCCAGCCTGGGAACAGGGCTGCAACATGTGGTGGGGGTGGCGGCAGAGCTGCCGCTGCCATGTGGGAGGGAGTGGGGGCTCCGCCATCCTCGCCATCAGTGGGCGACACCTGGCTAGGCCCCCCCCGCCCCGAGTGGCACTTTCTGGGTCCTTGGGGGCAGGGGGCGCTGCAGCTCGGACACTGGGCTTCCACCTGCTCCCGGACAAGGACAGCCGTGTCCTTGGTTTCTGTGTGGAGGAAGTTGTCGCCGCTTCTGCCCACTCGTTCCAAGAAAACCACGATTTCCCCCAATTTGGGGGGGACTGAGACCTGCTTCTGGTCCTTCTCTGCCCAAGATTTGGTGACCTTTAAGTCCATGCACACACCCCCCGCACTGCACATACATGCCGCACACATGCATACCAAATGCTGCACGCATACATCCCACACACCGTACATCCCACACACCCCACACACACCACACACCAGTATACACACCCCAGTACACCCCACACATCCCACACACCAATACACACACCCCACACATCACGAGGCCCACATACTCCACACATCAATACAAACACAGCACATACCGCATATCACACATTTACATCACACACCAACACACACCCCACACACCCACACATCAATACACACATCCCCCACACACCCTAGACACCACACCCACACATCAACACACACCACATACCAACATATATCCCCCACACACATACTACATGTCAATACATACATATCCACATATACCTTCACCAATACACACACCCCCACACACATACTACATGTCAATACATACATATTCACACACACCCTTACCAATACACATACCCACACACAAAAACACATATCACACACATATATATCATACACGAATATACTCACACCCCACACACCACACACACACAGCCCCACCCACACCACGCGTGCTCACACACACACACCACAGACACCACACACATGTCTTTAGGAGGAATGGAGCGGTCAGACACCTCACGGTGCCCCGAATGCCCTCGCTGAAGGGCCCGCCCACCACATTGCGCAGCGAGCTCACGGGCGGAGGTGCGGCAGCCGCCGTCTGGCCCCCCGGGCCTTTTCCGTGCACAGCGGCACCCGGAATCAGCAGGGGAGGGGAGGGCAGTGGACGGAGTTCCCGCTGCGTGTTCACCTGACACTGCTGTGTGCTTCTGCTCTGTATTCTGCAGAGGTGCTCCCCAGCGCCAAGCCTGGGGACTTGGGTTTGCGGGTCCGGGGAGAGGGCTCGGGGCACCCTCCCGCCGGCCTGGGCAGCCACCAGGCCCAGCACAGGGCCTCGGGCGTCCAGCTGCAAGGACCACGCTCTCGCTGGACACCAGGCTCGCCTGCCCAGCGCCTTGTTTTGTTTGTAAAACCTCCTAGTCAGCAACTGTAGCAACTAAAACCTGCAAGATGCCCGTGGTCCGCGTTTCCTGGCTCTGGATAAAACTCGTTATCACAGCAGCTACTAGAATCTGCATCCGAATCGCACTTCTGATCCTGATAAGCGCCAGGCTGTATTTTATCAAATATTTCCGGTGGAGTGGTGCACACAGTATAGAACCCCGGAACACGAGCTGTCGGCTGTGTGGCTCTTGGCTCCGCGCGGCAAGCGGAAGGATCAGGAATGAGATCTGCGGAGCAGCCAAGGGCTGCGTTTGTTCACGGTAAATATTTGAATCCTCGCCGTGAGTGTGGCCAGCCCTGTCCTGTACTCTGAAGAGCCCATTTTCGCGCATCGCCCCTGCTCCGAGTTGTTCCGTGTGTGCTCACGGAGCGCTGTGCCGGCTCTCGCCCCGGAGTCCCTGCTGCTAATGAGGTGGGACTTTTGTGCGACCCTGGCACACGGCGCACAGGCTGAGGAAGAGCAGCCCCCCCACCCCGGCTCCTTCCTGTGGGGTCTGCGCCAGCCAGCGTCTCAGTGACCGTGGGAGACGCACCGGGGCCGGCCGGGGCGGGCACAGCGGAAGGGTGCTGGCCGGGAGCCCACCCGCCCGCACGGCCTCGTGGTTGCGTGGAGAAAAGTGTCCTTCCCTCCCGGTTTCTCCGCCGTAGAGACAGCGCTTCGAGCGGATTCTAGCCTCAGGTCGTCATCACTCTCAGAAGACAGACTCGACGATCAAGCATGCTCTTGCACACTCAGAACACTGTTACTGCACACAGCATCATGGTGGTGTACACACAGTGACACGCTCTCACACACTCAGAGCTGTGGGCTCTCACACACACTCAGAGCTGTGGGCTCTTGCACACTCAGAGCTGTGGGCTCTCGCACACACTCAGAGCTGTGGGCTCTCGCACACACAGAGCTGTGGGCTCTCCCACACTCAGAGCTGTGGGCTCTCGCACACACTCAGAGCTGTGGGCTCTTGCACACTCAGAGCTGCGGCTCTCACACACACTCAGAGCTGTGGGCTCTTGCACACATTCAGAGCTGTGGGCTCTTGCACACTCAGAGCTGTGGGCTCTCGCACACACTCAGAGCTGTGGGCTCTCGCACACACAGAGCTGTGGGCTCTCCCACACTCAGAGCTGTGGGCTCTCGCACACACTCAGAGCTGTGGGCTCTCACACACTTAGAGCTGTGGGCTCTCGCACACTCAGAGCTGCAGCTCTCACACACTCAGAGCTGTAGGCTCTTGCACACTCAGAGCTGTGGGCTCTCACACACTAAATGACATGGTCTTGTGCAGAGTGACACGCTCTCCCACACTCAGAGCTGCGGCTCTCACACACACTCAGAGCTGTGGGCTTTCGCACACATTCAGAGCTGTGGGCTCTTGCACACTCAGAGCTGTGGGCTCTCGCACACATTCAGAGCTGCGGGCTCTCACACACACTCAGAGCTGTGGGCTCTTGCACACTCAGAGCTGCGGCTCTCACACACACTCAGAGCTGTGGGCTCTCGCACACATTCAGAGCTGTGGGCTCTCACACACTCAGAGCTGTGGGCTCTTGCACACATTCAGAGCTGCAGGCTCTCTCACACACACTCAGAGCTGTGGCTCTCGCACACTCAGAGCTGCGGGCTCTTGCACACATTCAGAGCTGCGGGCTCTTGCACACTCAGAGCTGTGGGCTCTCACACACACTCAGAGCTGTGGGCTCTTGCACACTCAGAGCTGCGGGCTCTCACACACACTCAGAGCTGTGGGCTCTTGCACACTCAGAGCTGCGGGCTCTCACACACACTCAGAGCTGTGGGCTCTTGCACACATTCAGAGCTGTGGGCTCTCACACACACTCAGAGCTGTGGGCTCTTGCACACTCAGAGCTGTGGGCTCTCACACACACTCAGAGCTGTGGGCTCTTGCACACTCAGAGCTGTGGGCTCTTGCACACTCAGAGCTGCGGGCTCTCACACACACTCAGAGCTGTGGGCTCTCCCACACTCAGAGCTGTGGGCTCTCGCACACATTCAGAGCTGCGGCTCTCACACACACTCAGAGCTGCGGCTCTCACACACACTCAGAGCTGTGGCTCTCGCACACTCAGAGCTGTGGCTCTCTCGCACTCAGAGCCTCCGTATACTGACGTCCTCTGGGCGCGGCCGGTCTGCCAGCTCACTCCTGGATGGGAGATGGGAGGGAGACTCGGGCACCCCCGAGGCCCTCGTGGTTGTGGTGGACCTCGCTGGGCTGCTGCGGAACATGTCCTTAAAGCGACACACATGTTTGTGTTGGCAGCGAGCGGTCCAGGAAATGCTGAGAATCTCCAGGCGCTCTGCGTCCTCCAGATGACGGACGACGGGTTTCCTGCCCTGGAGCGTGCCGGCTCCGGAGACACTCGGGGGCAGGGCGGGCCCCGGCCCAGCCACAGTTGTCCTGCACGGTGCGCGCTGGCCTCCTGGTGTTGTGCCACGCTTCCCGACTGGCCATTAATTGAGGAAACTTACAAATGTTCAAACTTGAGCCTCCAGTTAGAGCAAACCATATGTTTTTCAGAATAAAATACTTCTGCGCTACGATTTTATTTGTGATTATTGCTTAGATGCGAAGCTCTTGGCTGTGCCCAGCGTCTCCCTGGTGACCAGTGTCTGCGCCCTTCAGGCTCCGCCTTGGCCTCTCCGCTCAGGGTTCTCCAGGACCCTCCGCATCGCCACAGGGGCACAGCCTCCTCCTGCTGCTCCTCCCTCTCTGCCCACCAGGTGACGCCGGCTCTCGGCTGCCGTGGGACACCCTGCAGTGGTGTGTGCCCGGACCAGGCAGGCTCCGAGCAAAGTGAGCCCCGGCGTCCGGCTCCAGGCTGGAGGCGGAACGTTCTGTGGACCAGGGCCGCGGCCCCTGCGGCCCCCGTGCAGTGTCTCTGCGCCGCACCTGCGGAGTTTAACGGCGATGTTGTCCCCGGTTCCTGCTGGATGCCGCTGGGGGCTCCCTCATTCGTCCGACGTGTGGGCGTGCATCTTCCACGCTGGAGTGGTTTTCGGCCGCCATGTTTTTGCCACGCTTCCTCCCTGGGGTCCCGCCGAGACCCCAGCGATGCGCGTGCTGCCCCCTCTGCTGTTGTGCCCAGTCCCTGGGGCCCCCTGCATCTTTAGCCCAGTTCACGTTGTCCCTCAGGTCAGGCAGAATCCCTGCTCTGTGCCCTTCGCTGGCCACCCCTGCCTGTCCCTGCTGAGCGCTCGGTGGTCCGTGGCCCACGGAGCGGGTCCTCCTGTCTGACGGCTGCGTGGTTACCTGCTCTTCCTGTGGTCCTTTCTCCGTTGTTGCACGTAGTGCTGAAGGGTCTTGATGACGGCTGCTCTGAGGTCTCATTGGAGAGCCGGGCCTGACCCACGCGGTGTGGCTGCCTCTCGGCTGCCTCTTCCTGTCACGCTGGGACCCTGCTGTGTGCTAGGTTAGCAGACACTGGGTCCATCAGTGTTAAGTTTAGCGTGCAGTTAGCATGTTCTGGGTCGGCACGTAGGTGCGGGCCTGCTTCTGTGGGCTGTGCTTCCGACGCTGGTTAGCTGGAGACCTCGTTGGTGCTGCCCCGATCTGCGCTTAGCTGGTGCCCCTGGGGCTCCCAGGGGTTACTGCTGGCGCTGCCTGTGGGGTGGGAGGGGTTTCCTAGCCCAAGGCACCAGGGGTGTCCCTGGGGTGAAGAGCAGCAGGTGTGGGGGGGTGGGCAGGTCTCCCTGAAGCTGCTGGGGGTCCCCGGGAGTACCCTTGCACTGCCGCTGCCCAGTTATCTCGCCAGGGCCAGGGAGCCCCAGGCTAGCAGCGAAGGGCAGTGTCCCCCCGGCCCCGCACCGGCAGCCGAGTGGGTAGTGCTCGCTATGCACTGATGTCCTTCCTGGGACCAGGTGGGTGTGAGATCCCGGGCTGCTCAGGAGGTGAGGGCCCTGCCGCTGGGTCGTGTCTGCCGGGGGTCCATGGGTCCGTGGGTACGAGGGTCTGTGGGTCCGTGGGTCCATGGGTCGAAGGTCTGTGGGTCCATGGATCGAGAGTCTGTGGGTCCGAGGGTCTGTAGGTCCGAGGGTCTGTGGGTCCGTGGGTCCGTGGGTCCGTGGGTCCGAGGGTCTGTGGGTCCATGGGTCTGTGGGTCCGTGGGTCCGTGGGTCCGAGGGTCTGTGGGTCCATGGGTCTGTGGGTCCGTGGGTCCGTGGGTCCGAGGGTCTGTGGGTCCATGGGTCTGTGGGTCCGTGGGTCCGAGGGTCTGTGGGTCATGGGTCTGTGGGTCCGTGGGTCCGTGGGTCCGAGGGTCTGTGGGTCCATGGGTCTGTGGGTCCGTGGGTCCGTGGGTCCGAGGGTCTGTGGGTCCATGGGTCTGTGGGTCCGTGGGTCCGAGGGTCTGTGGGTCATGGGTCTGTGGGTCCGTGGGTCCGTGGGTCCGAGGGTCTGTGGGTCCATGGGTCTGTGGGTCCGTGGGTCCGTGGGTCCGAGGGTCTGTGGGTCCATGGGTCCGTGGGTCCGTGGGTCCGTGGGTCCGAGGGTCTGTGGGTCCATGGGTCTGTGGGTCCGTGGGTCCGAGGGTCTGTGGGTCATGGGTCCGAGGGTCCGTGGGTCCGAGGGTCCGTGGGTCCGAGGGTCTGTGGGTCATGGGTCTGAGGGTCCGTGGGTCCGTGCACCTCTCCTTCCGCCCTCCACATGCTCTGCTCGTTGTCTCTTTCCCTATTTCCGGGGAGAGGAGGCCCTGGGAGAGCAGAGGGAGACACCGGAAGTCCCCGGGGACTGAGCTGCCCCAGGAGGAGCTGATGATGCCCTCGCTCTACCCCGACAGGGCCTGGAGCAGTGGCGTCTGGAGCGTGAGCAGCCTCCGTGCCGTGGTTCAGGCTGTGGGGCATGTGGGCTGAGCCGGTGTCAGGCAGGACGGACGTGAGGTCACACCAGAGGGCAGCGACGTGCTCCCGGCAGCTGGCACGGGCCAGGAGTCGCCACTGAGCTGACAGTGACACCAGTCAGGTGTCTGACGTTTACGGAAGCCTGAGTTTGTCATTGTGCTGGGGTAACTGTAATCTCACGGTCATTGTCATAAACCTTCCAGGATCCTGGGGCACAAACGTTATCCCTGGCGTCGGTGCACAAAAGGAAAGAGGTGAGCATTCGCCTTGTGCTGCCTCTCAGAAGCCTCTGCCGAGCCCCTACCGAGCCGATGCCTTCGCAATGGGGGGCAGGGCAGTCGGCCCAGGGCCAGAGCCAGGACCCTGCCTGGACTTGCGGGGTGGGGAGGTGCAGGGTGCAGTGGAGGGGGTGCGGTGTACCGGGCCTGACTTTACGGAGACGGAGGAAGAGGTGGAGTAGCCCCAGAGGCAGACGGAGACGTGGGGAGGGGTTGGCCCGGGGGGCACTCACGGGAGGCAGGGTGTCTATGGGGTGTGCCTATGGCACCTGACACTGTGGGGGCTGGTGACTGTCGCCTTGAAAGGGGAAACTGACCCTGCATCTGAGGAGGGAGGAGAGTGAGGCCACTGTGCCCAGAGTTGTCTGTGGCAGGTGCAAGCCAGGGGCTGGGGAGAAGCAGGGGTGCTTGGAAGAGGCAGGGGGTCTGGGGACAGGCAGGGGGATCTGGGGACAGGCAGGGGGGTCTGGGGACAGGCAGGGGATCTGGGGACAGGCAGGGGGATCTGGGGACAGGCAGGGGGTCTGGGGACAGGCAGGGGATCTGGGGACAGGCAGGGGGATCTGGGGACAGGCAGGGGGTCTGGGGACAGGCAGGGGATCTGGGGAGAGGCAGGGGGTCTGGGGACAGGCAGGGGCTCTGGGGAGAGGCAGGGGGATCTGGGGACAGGCAGGGGATCTGGGGACAGGCAGGGGATCTGGGGAGAGGCAGGGGGTCTGGGGACAGGCAGGGGATCTGGGGACAGGCAGGGGATCTGGGGACAGGCAGGGGGTCTGGGGAGAGGCAGGGGGATCTGGGGACAGGCAGGGGATCTGGGGACAGGCAGGGGCTCTGGGGACAGGCAGGGGATCTGGGGACAGGCAGGGGATCTGGGGAGAGGCAGGGGCTCTGGGGACAGGCAGGGGATCTGGGGACAGGCAGGGGGTCTGGGGACAGGCAGGGGCTCTGGGGACAGGCAGGGGGTCTGGGGACAGGCAGGGGATCTGGGGACAGGCAGGGGATCTGGGGACAGGCAGGGGGTCTGGGGACAGGCAGGGGATCTGGGGACAGGCAGGGGATCTGGGGAGAGGCAGGGGGTCTGGGGACAGGCAGGGGATCTGGGGAGAGGCAGGGGCTCTGGGGACAGGCAGGGGGTCTGGGGACAGGCATGGAGAGGTGGGGCACTGGGGACAGGCAGGCAGAGGCAGGGGTGCTGGGGGAGGCAGGGCAAGGTGGGGTACTGGGGGGGAGGCTGGGGTGCTGGGGAGAAGCTGGGCGTCTGGGAGAAGCAGGTGCGCTGGGAGGAAGCAGGGGTTCCCGAGAGCCAGCCACAGCGAGCCGGTGCTGGTGGGAAAGGAGGGGCAGGTGCAGTGGGGGAAGCAGGCGGCATCAGACGACGATACTTCTCACTTCTGCTTGAGGGGCGGACCAGGAGGAGGGCGATGGCTCTGTGTCCGGAGCAGTGAGAGGAGGGCACCTGGAGAGCTGGTGGCGGTGGTGATGGGGCTGGCAGAGGGCGGAGGGCGGGGGAGCTGCTGAGGGTGTGGCTCTCCCTGCAGCCCGGGCTGGTGCTGGATGAAGCGCCAGCGCTGGGGCAGGCAGGTGAGAGTTTAATGCAGATGTCACAGACACAGGGATCAGATCACAGTGCCACGGGATCTTCCCCCGGCCTGAATTTGTGAAACGCCCACAGGTGCCGAGAACACACGTGACAGGGCGGCCTTGTCAATCTTCAGACAGAAAAAGTGGCCGGCTGAAGGGCCACCCGCTTCCGGCCCCGCGGCTCCGGGCACGCCCCTGCCTGTGGCCCGGCCCTGGAGGCCGCAGGGCAGGACCGGGCCTCAGCCTCCCTGCTCTCCCAGGGTGGGCGGGGCCGTGTGGCTGGCGGCCGGGCTCGGTGGGTGCCCGGCACTGCTCGGAGCCTGCTCTGGTGTGGCAGCAACACATCCCGGAGCTCGGGGGAGGAGCCCTGCGGTCAGGCTGAGCCGTCGACTGAGCTGAAGTTTGTTTCTGACTTATAGAAAAAGCGAGCAGAGCCCGGAGCACGAGGCCCTCCTGTGCGGACCGGCCCCTGCCTGGCACTGCCACCTGCTGTGCTGCCACAACCAGGAGCCCAGGCTCAACCCGCTGCTCGTAGCTGCAAGTCCACCAACTCCGGGCTCAGGCGGCGTCCTGGGTGCTCCAGCAGTGCCCACGCCCCCGCCCCGGAGCCCTGGCCAGCCCGGCCTCGCTGTGGTCTGTCTCCACTCTGCCTTTCCCGGGGGTCACAGACCTCTCCTGCCCCCCTGCTCGGGAGCGTGCCGCCTGGGTGCCTCCACCTCTGCTTCTCTCCTGAGGGTGCGGCCGCCTTGGGCTCCAAATAGAGCTTCGTGCGTTCACTACGGAGGGCAAAGCGCAAGGTTAGGACTGACCGTGTCTTAGACAAGGACCCCAGGGGCCTCTGGACTTGGACTTCCGTGAGCCTTGATTTTCCCAGGTGGGAGACAACGCTGCAGAAAACCCAGAAGCAGAGCAGAGTGAAACAATGCCAGCACGCCCACGCCACCTGCACGCGTGGGAAGCCGGCCAGCGCCCACGCACGCTGAAGACTTTCCCGAACTCCCCAGATGGCCGCAGCCAGGAGCCCAGAAGCCATTCCGCATTTCCCTGGTGGGCTTGGCCATCACCTGCCGCATCCCAGGGTGCGCGTTAGCGGGGAAGCTGGATCGGGCGGAGCTGGGACCGGAACCCAGGCGCCCCGGCTTGGGACGAGGGCATCCTGGGCAGCGTCTTAACCACTGCCCCAGGTGCCCGGTTTCTGATGGATACGCCGTGAGGTCGTGGGACAGCGACGGGACTGGTCAGT
This sequence comes from Sylvilagus floridanus, assembly GCA_949820135.1. Taxonomy (NCBI): domain Eukaryota; kingdom Metazoa; phylum Chordata; class Mammalia; order Lagomorpha; family Leporidae; genus Sylvilagus; species Sylvilagus floridanus. Next base: position 100,274,454 of record OX463246.1, on the reverse strand, counting down.
TCCCACACCACCTTAGACACTTGGTCACATGAGACACAGACAGATTCATGACAACACTGCTCCCGCGGTGCCTGGTGTGCGGCTCTCGGCGTGCCTGGGCCTGGCGGGGAGGGAACGGGTGGGCTCTTGTATTCTGCTGGGGGTCGAGGCCCAAGGCCCAGGCGGAGGAGCGGTGGGGAGGCATGCTCGACAGTCCTCTTACAGCCCTCCTGGGTGAGCAGGGGCCTTACAACAAAACATCGGGGTTAGGGACTGACGTTAGGGGCCGGCGCTGCGGGTATAGCTGGTAAAGCCGCTGCCTGCGGCACCTCAGCCCTTATGGGAGCTGCTTCCAGGCCCGGCTGCTCCACTTCCCATCCAGCTCCCTGCTGATGCTCCTGGGAAAACAGTGCAAGATGTCCAAGTCCTTGGGCCCCTGCACCCACGTGGGAGACCTGGACGAAGCTCCAGGCTTTGGCCTGGCCCAGCCCCAGACGTGGCAGCCATCTGGGGAGTGAACCAGGGGATCAAGATCTCTCTGTAGTTCTGCCTTTCAAATAAATAAATAAATAAATAAATAAATCTTAAAAAGAGCCTGACTTCAAGAGGCTCCCTTGTGGGGTCCCTCCCCTCACCGGCCAGCCCGCTCCCTCTCCTTAGCCGTGTGCTCAGGGCAGGATCTGGGGAGGGACTTGGCTCTGAAAGGTCCGGAGAGGAGCAGGCCTGGTGCTTCGTCTGCCCCAAGTCCCTGTGAGCGCTGGGTGACTTCCCCGCCTACGTGGAGCGGACAGGATTCCTGCTACGAGAGAAGCTGGGACCAGCCTGCCACTGAAGACGCGGTCTGGCGGTGCGGACGGAGCGGGCACAGAGCCCGGGAACCCTTCTCACATGGGTCCCCCCGTTCTCCCCTGGCACAGCAGGCCTGGCAGGGTGTCAGACGAGAGGGAGTGAGCGGAGGTCAGGGGAGTCTGCAGTCGCGACCGGCTTTGATCTGGTGCCCACGGCGCCCCCATCCAAATGTAGAGTCCAGTGCGGGGAGAGCCGGGCCCAGGCAACCTCACCTGGTCATTCACGGAAGGCAGGCGAGGGCGCAGGGCCCGCCCGCCAGCGTCTACGGGGCTGGTGCGGGCGCTGGCCGGGGCTGCTCGTAGAGGGAACTCTTCCCGGGGCTGCAGCCCACTGCTCTGTTTTGCTTTGTTCGTTTAATTAACGAGAGCGTGAAATCTCGGCGCGGCTCGTCTCGCGGTTCCCCTGCGAGCCGGCGTTTTATTAATTCCCTTTGTCTCCTTTGAAATTTCGGACACGGTGCCAACGAGGTTTCTTCAAGACCCACAGATCACGCAAAGGACACGCGATTGAGGGCAAACACGGCCTCTGCCCGGCTCGGCAGCTCCAGCGCCGTCGTCTGTGGCCAGGCGGTGCTGGCCGCAGCGGTCAGCCCTCTGCAGACGCGAGAGCAGAGGAGGCCGTGGTCGTGCGGCCCGGTCCCCTGAACCCTGGCCGTGTGGGTATTGACTGCTGGTCGCACGGCCCTTCCCTGTTAATTAACGAGAGCTGTGTTCCCTGGAACTCTGTTTAGTGTACAGCAATCCATCATTTTAAGAGCAATGATCCACTATCTTTCAATATCTCTGATCCTTCTGTGTGGTCGAGCGGACCGATGGAACACCTCCTGCGTGACGGTCTGCCACGAGGCCGTCCGCGGCAGCGCCGTGTTGGCAGCTGGAGCAGGTGCACGCGGGGGCCTTTCCTGTGACCGCGTGGGCCCAGCTTCCCCACAGGCTGCTCCGTCCTTGGGGGGCGTCTTTGCCTGTCCCTGGCCTCCCCAGGACCGCAGTGTGGCTAGGAGGGCGGCGCCCCCACCTGAGAGGCTCCTGGGGAGTCGCACAAGCGCGGTACTGATAAAATCTCCCAGGTGAGGTCCCCGCGTCCTGGGGTGGCTTGTGGTGAGGGGTAAAGTTGCCCCGGACTCCTGCATCCCGCCTCGGAATTCTGGGGTTTGAATCCTGGCAGCAGTTCCCGGTTCTTGCTGGATCTGGGAGGCAGCTGGTGTCCCTGTCACCGCGTGGGAGACCTGGATTGAGTTCCCGGCTCCCAGCGTCGTCCTTGCCGAGGCGCAGCCATTGCAGGCTGCTGGGGGTGAGCCGGCAGCCGGGCGCTCACTGTGTCCCTCTCGGGTCCCTGGTGGAACTGGAAGTGAGGTGGGCGTTTTTCCGTCTCTGCATTCCAGCCCAGGCCTGGGGCTGCGGACAAAGGTCCTCAGGGAGAGAGAGGGCTGTGCTGACCACAGGGGACTCCCGGGACCGGCTGTGGCTGCGCTCAACCACATGGGGCAAGTGGGCGCACACCTGGTGTTGAAGGTACATGGCGCCCTGCCTCCATCCCCGCTGGGCTGGGGGTGGTCCCTGCCTCTATCCCTGCTGGGCTGGGGGTGGTCCCTGCCTCCATCCCCGCTGGGCTGGGGGTGGTCCCTGCCTCCATCCCCGCTGGGCTGGGGGGGAGGCCTCGATGCCTCCATGCCTACTGGGCTGGGGGCTCCCTGCCTCCATCCCCACTGGGCTGTGTGCTCTCTCCCTCCATCCCTGTTGGGCTGGGTGCTCCCTGCCTCCATCCCCACTGGGCTGTGTGCTCTCTCCCTCCATGCCTGCTGGGCTGGGGGCTCCCTGCCTCCATCCCCACTGGGCTGTGTGCTCTCTCCCTCCATCCCTGTTGGGCTGGGTGCTCCCTGCCTCCATCCCCACTGGGCTGTGTGCTCTCTCCCTCCATGCCTGCTGGGCTGGGTGCTCCCTGCCTCCATCCCCGCTGGGCTGGGGGTGGTCCCTGCCTCCATCCCCGCTGGGCTGGGGGGGGAGGCCTCGATGCCTCCATGCCTACTGGGCTGGGGGCTCCCTGCCTCCATCCCCACTGGGCTGTGTGCTCTCTCCCTCCATCCCTGTTGGGCTGGGTGCTCCCTGCCTCCATCCCCACTGGGCTGTGTGCTCTCTCCCTCCATGCCTGCTGGGCTGGGGGCTCCCTGCCTCCATCCCCACTGGGCTGTGTGCTCTCTCCCTCCATCCCTGTTGGGCTGGGTGCTCCCTGCCTCCATCCCCACTGGGCTGGGTGCTCTCTCCCTCCATGCCTGCTGGGCTGGGGGCTCCCTGCCTCCATCCCCACTGGGCTGGGGGCTCCCTACCTCCATCCCCACTGGGCTGTGTGCTCTCTCCCTCCATCCCTGTTGGGCTGGGGGCTCCCTGCCTCCATCCCCACTGGGCTGGGTGCTCTCTCCCTCCATGCCCACTGGGCTGGGGGCGCCCCGCCTCCATCCCCACTGGGCTGGGTGCTCTCTCCCTCCATCCCTGTTGGGCTGGGGGCTCCCTGCCTCCATCCCCACTGGGCTGGGTGCTCTCTCCCTCCATGCCCACTGGGCTGGGGGCTCCCTGCCTCCATCCCCACTGGGCTGTGTGCTCTCTCCCTCCATCCCTGTTGGGCTGGGGGCTCCCTGCCTCCATCCCCACTGGGCTGGGTGCTCTCTCCCTCCATGCCCACTGGGCTGGGGGCGCCCCGCCTCCATGGGAATGAGGGCACTTGACGGAAGCACTCCCAGGCTGGGAGCCTCACTAAAGGGCGTGGGAAGCCCCCCCCCCAACCTGAGCTGGCCTCGGACTGGACAGGACTTCTAACTTCGGGAGGGGTGGCTGTGTCTCCCAGAGAGGGGAGTGGAAGCCGAGAACCCCGGCCCAGGCGACCTCAGGGCCAGAGAAGGGGCCCTGACACCGTGTGGCAAGGCCCTGCACGCAGCCAGTTCTCCGAGGGTCGGGATCTCAGGTGGTGGTCTTGGCTGTGGTTACTCAGTGTTGACTTTGGGCCCTGTCGTGGGGGCCCTTGGACGTCCATCTGAGAACCGTGGGCTCCATCCGGGAGACAAGAGACCTGGTAAAATGACTCACAGCGTGGCCAGGGCAGCAGCAGGCGAGCCCACCCCCGGGCACAGGAGGAGCTGCTCCGGGGAGGCAGGAGGCACGAAGCGAGGGTGTGGCGCCCTCAGCATCCCCCACGCTGCTCTCTGCTTTTTGATGCGCTTGCTGCTTTATTTTAGTTTTCAATCAAATGCACAGTGATCCGAGGCCGCCCTCCTGTGCCACGGAGCCCGCGCTCCTCCTCGTCCCCAGCTGGGACCCAGTGCCCTGGTCCGCCGATCCCCATGCTCCCTGCTCCCACCTCACCTCTGGTGACCAGCGCCACGCTGCCCACTCGTGGAGGACTTGGGACTGGGTCTTGTGACGTTTGTCTCTGTGCCTGGCTTGTTTCTCTTCCCACAAGGCCTGCAGTCCCTCCACGCAGCAGCGCCGGACAAAGCAGTCCTTCTATGCTGAGTGCTGTTCCACTGTGTGCGCCGTGCCGTGCGGACGCACCCATGGGTGAGGCACAGCCGAGTTGCTGTCGTTTCAGAAAACGGGTGTGGGGGCCGGAGCTGTGGCGCGGCAGCCGGAGCCGCTGCCTGCGATGCTGGCATCCCTGGGTGTCCTGGCTGCTCCACTTCCCATCCAGCTCTCTGCTGTGGCCTGGGAAAGCAGTGGAGGATGGCCGAAGTGCTCGAGCCCCTGCACCCATGTGGGAGACCTGGAGGAAGCTCCTGGCTCCTGGCTTCGGATCAGCACAGCTCCAGCCATTGCAGCCAACTGGGGAGTGAACCAGTGGATGGAAGACCTCTCTCTCTCTCTCTGCTTCTCCTCCTTTCTCTGTATAACTCTGACTTTCAAATAAATATTTTTAAAAGAAAGTAAAAAAGAAGAGAGTGGGAGTGGTGCTGTCCCTCGGACACGCTGGCCTCTCGCCCTCGCTGTGGGCTCAGCGGTGGGCGCTGGACCCTCAGGCAGCTCCGTGTCTCGTCTCCCGAGGAAGCACCATGCTGCTGTCCGCCTCGCTGGGCTCGCTCACCTCCCCAGTAGCAGTGTGCTCACGGCCCAGCCTGCCCTTGGGAGCTTTGTCTTTTTGCTTTTAGCTGGTGGGACTGGAGTGGGTGGCATCTCATGGTGGTTTGAGTTGCACTTCTCTGACGTCACTGACGTGGCGCACTTTTCATGCATCGTTGGCCACTGCACGTCTCCCTTTGAGACGCGTCTGCCCGGTTTAGGCTAGATTATTCGCTTATCTTTGCTGTGCGTTCATTCCTGTATTCCTGAGATGAACCCTGCCCGGTGCGTAGTGTGCAGACATTGTCTCCCGCTCTGCAGGTTGCCTCTTCACTCTTCAGTCTGATGAAAGCCCACTCGTCTCTTTACTTTCTCTTCCTGTTTGTGAGGTCTGATCCAGGGCGTCCTGGCCCAGCCACGGCATCCCCCATGCTTCTCCCAGCACGGCCAGCAGTTCAGGTCTTGCGTTTGGTCCTGCAGCCATCCTGGGTGGATTTCCTGCATCGTGAGAGCCTGGGTGCAGTCTCATTGCCGTGTGTGACCATCCAACTTCCCAGCGGCAGCCACAGAGACTACTGCTCCCTCCCCAGGCTGGGTTCTTAGTGCTGTGGCCAAAGACGCCACTGGCTGTCTCCTGGGGTCTGCTTCTGGGGTCTCTGTTTTGTTCCACTGGTCCCTGCGTAGGTGTTTATGACAATGCCCTACCATTTAATTACTGCAGCTTTGAAATACGTTTGAAGTCAGCAAGTCGAATCCTCTGCTTCGTTCTACTGCCCAAGGTCTCGTGGGTTACTCAGGATCTTGTTCCATACAAATCTCAGTAGTGATTTTTTTTTTTTTTAGATTTGTGAAAAACATCACTGGTATTTTGACGTGGATTGAACTGAATCTGTAAATTCCACTGGGCAGTTTTTTCTTCTTAAAACAATATTGCTGAGGCCGGCGCTGTGGCACAGTGGGTTAAAGCTCTGGCCTGAAGCACCGGCATCCCATGTGGGCGCGGGTTCAAGTCCTGGCTGCTCCACTTCTGATCCAGCTCTCTGCTGTGGCCTGGGAAAGCAGTAGAAGGTGGCCCGAGTGCTTGGGCCCCTGCACCTACGTGGGAGACCGGGAAGAGGGTCCTGGCTCCAGGCTTTGGATCAGTGCAGCTCCGGCCGTTGCAGCTATCTGGGGAGTGAACCAGTGGGTGGAAGACCTCTCTCTCTCTCTCTCTTTCTGTCTCTCTCTGTGTGTCTCTCCCTCTCTCTGTACCTCTTTCAAATAAATAAAATAAATTTTTTTTTAAAAAACAATATTGCCTCTTCCAGTCCATGAACACAGGAGGTCTTTCCATTTTTTTTGTGTCTTCGGTTTTTCCATCAATGACCTGGTCTTCGCCTTAGGGACCTGTCACCCTCTGGCTAGACTGGATACTTTTACAGAGCTGCCGGACATGCGCTTCTCGAGTCGTTGTCAGGTGATCCGTTACTGGTGCACTGACCTTGCACTTCTGCTGAGTTTGCTGGATGCTGTGACACACGTGACCTCGTGTGATCACTGGGGTTCTCAGCGCACCAGATCCTGTCATCCGACCACAGCGACAGCCTGACTTCCTCCTTCACAACCCGACGATGGTCTCCCCTCTCTCGGGCCCAGCGGCTCCGGCTGACTTCAGCTCCGTGGAGGAAGAAGCGGTGGGAGCGGCGCCCTGATTTCGTCCACTTGTTAAAGGGAAAGCTGCGGCTTGCCCCTCCCCGGCTAGGTGGGCCTTGGACCTTCGTCATGTTGAGGTCCATTGCTTCCGTGAGTAACTGGCTGAGTTTTCACAACGAAGGACTGAGTTTTACCAAATGCTTTCTCTGCGTCTGCCGAGGAGCGCCGTGGATTTTGTCTTCCATCCTGCGGAGCGCCGCACCGTGTTGATCTGTGTGCGCTGGGCCGTCCTTGCCCCCGGGAGGAAGCCCCCTGCGTGCCTCGAGTCCCTTTTCCTGTGCTGCTGGGTCGGGTTTGCTAGGGTTTTGTTGAGGATTCTTGCTCACCAGGGGCATTGGCCTGTGCCTTCTCTGTTGTTGTGTTCCCATCTCGTGTTTGTGTCAAGGCCGTGCTGGCTTCATAGGATGAGTTGGGGAGAATTCTACCTTTTTTGGGAGAAAGTTTAAGCAGGATTGGTGGTAACTGTTTTTCAGATGTTTGGTCGGATTCAGCAGTGACGTCATCGGTCCTGGGCTTCTGTTCGATGGAGACGCTCGTTACTCAGCTTCGCTACTTGCTACCGTCCGGTCTTTCTGTTCTCACGAGTCAATGCTGGTCAGGTCTGTGCCCAGGAGTGTGACCCTTTCTTCCAGACGTGGGATCGATCTATTCAGTGCTGTAGAACTGTCCACAGGAATCTCTAACAGGCTTTGCACTTCTGTGCTGTTAGTAACAATGTCTCCTTTTTATCTCTGATTTTATGTATTTGAAACTTTTTTCTTTTTCTTAATTAATGATTTATTTATGTATTTCAAAGTCAGAGTTACAGAGAGAGAGGGAGGGAGGAAGGGAGAGGGAGAGGGAGAGAAGGAGAGAGGGAGAGGGAGAGAGGGAGAGAGGGAGAGAGAGAGTGTGTTGCATCCACTGGTTCACTCCCCAAACGGCCATAGCAGTTGGGTTGGGCCAGGCTGAAGCCAGGAGTCAGAGCTTCCCCAGGTGCCCACACAGGTGACAGGGCCCAAGCACTTGGTCACCTTCGCTGCTTTTCCCAGGCCAGCAGCAGGCGACCGGATCGGCAGTGGAGCAGCTGTGGCGTGGACCGTGCCCAAGTGCAGGCGGCGGCCTAAACCCTCATCCCACAGCACTGGCCTCTCTCTTTTTTCTAAGTCTAAGATTTTATCGATTTTGTTTCTCTTTCAAAGACCTAGCTTTTCATTTATTTCTCGTATTTTTTAGTCTCAATGCCATTTATGGTGCTCTGGTTTTACATTGCTCTTTCTGCTAGGCTGGGGTTTGGTTTGTTCTCGATTCGCGAGTTTCTTGAAGTGAGGGACAAGTTGTTTATGTGAGGTCTTTCTGTTTTCCTTCGAGCCGGCAGTGATTGCTGTGAACTTTCTCTTCGGAACAGTTTTGCTCCATCCCATGGGTTTTCATACGGTCTCTATGTTTTCATTTTCTTTGAGAAATTTAAAATTTCTGTCCTTACGTTCTTCCGTGATCAAGAGTGAGCTGTGTAAGTTCCGGGCATTCACGTCGTTTCTGTTTCTTCTCATCGTTGGTTCTTGGTTTTAGTGCGCTGTGGGCGGGAGCCAGGAGCTGGGAGTCCGTCCAGGTTGCCCACCTGGGCGGCAGGGACCCAGTTCCCTGAGCGTCACGGCTGCCTCCCCGCGGACATCACCAGGAAGCTGGGTCAGCAGTGGAGCTGGGACTGGGGCGCAGGCGCTGGGACACGGGGTGGAGGCTTCCAGGCGTCCAGGCGGCAGCTTAGCCGGCCAAGTGCTGCCCACTGCTGCCACCCGGCCCTTTCCTACGTCTTGTCTCTTACACGCGTCCTTTGTGACCACCGATTTCCTCCAGGAAGTACTGATTGCCTGCTTCCTGTTTTTGCTAAGTCGGTCACAGATCTCTGCTTTGCGGACTCCATGAGGCTCACAAAAACAATCTTTTGGTTATAACAAGCTATTTTAAGATGATAGCACAAATACAGGGGAAGAAGCAAAAAAGAGAGATGACAAACACTAACGGGAACGCAGCCCCTGCACTCCGTTCCTCCACACGCTTGGATCTTTGGATGCTCCATTCTGAATATTCTCCCTCGTGTTACCTCTGATGGAGCTGCTATTCCACTCACCGTTTATCTGTGAGTCTTGCACTGAGCACCGTGCTGGCTGGCCGCATTGGAGACTTCGGGATGCGCACAGGCCAACCGCCAGTGCCTCTTTGCAGCACCTCTCTCTCTCCTGTAACTCGCCCTCCCTCCAGCGTCTCCTTGGGGCGGGTTTGGGGTGATAGGTTCTGTTGGCGTCGTCTGTCTGGCAATGTCCTCTCTCTGTGATGGGCGCAGTGGGCACAAGCTGGTCGCTCCGTGCCGAGCTGGTCGCTCCGTGCTGAGCTGGTCACTCCGTGCCGAGCTGGTCACTCCGTGCTGAGCTGGTCGCTCTGTGCCGAGCTGGTGACTCTGTGCCGAGCTGGTCGCTCCGTGCCGAGCCGGTCGCACTCCCCCGGCTGGCGAGGTCCCTGCGGGCGGCTGCAGTCCGGCAGGTGGCAGGTCGGGGCTCCTCCCCGTGCCCTCTCCACTGCAGCTTCGAGCATCCTTTCTCTTTCTGAATACTTTGATCTTCGACACAGATGTTCCCTGGTAGAGTGCCGGCACGCTGGCCCTCTGTCCTGAAATTACACACTCTGCACTCTCGTGTGGTTAAACGCTTCCCTGTCCGTGTGCAGCGTGAGGCTTAGTACCCGTGTCACACAGCAACCTGGACGGACGGAGTCTCCACGGCGTCATTTTCAGGCAGAAAACGCTGTCTTAGTGGAAATACCCATGGGGAAGAATAAGGGCCGGTGCATCATGGAGCCGCTCCCTCCGGGCGATGCTGGCTGGGCCCACGCCGGCTACTCTGGCAGTGAGCGCCGGCGCCCGGGGAAGGCTGCTGGACTCGGCTCTGCCACGCCAGCTCCCTGCGGTGTGACCGAGGCCCTCTGCCATCGCCGCCCCAGCCTGTCACCCAGCATGTCAGGTGAGGTCTTTCGCTCCTTCTGCTTCAAAAGGGCCCAAAATACTTGAGACTTTTTTTTTTTGACAGGCAGAGTGGACAGTGAGAGAGAGAGACAGAGAGAAAGGTCTTCCTTTGCCGTTGGTTCACCCTCCAATGTTCGCCGTGGCCGGCACACGGCGCCTATCTGAAGCCAGAAGCCAGGTGATTCTCCTGGTCTCCCATGGGGTGCAGGGCCCAAGCACTTGGGCCATCCTCCACTGCACTCCCGGGCCACAGCAGAGAGCTGGACAGGAAGAGGGGCAACCGGGACAGAATCCGGCGCCCCGACCGGGACTAGAACCCGGGGTGCCGGCGCCGCGGGCGGAGGATCAGCCTGATGAGCCACGGCGCCGCCCCAGAGATGTTTTGTGCCGGCTCCAACGCCTCCCTCTCAGCTCCCGCCCCTGCCCGCTCTGTGTCTCAGATCCCGGTCCTCCCCAGCGTGCTGACGGTGCAGGATCCACACACAGGAAAGCAGCTGGGCACACTGGACACGGCACACGGAGGTGCGAGTCTCCCGGCCTCTGGCGACAGGGCCACACCCCTGACCGAGCCCCTCATGGGACGGCAGAGCTGCTCCGACACCCCCGTTCCCAGGCCACTGTAGGTTTCGGGGCGTCCTCTCAGCCTGGCTCCCACGCCCACTCCTCCTGTGTGGCTCCGCCCCTCGTAAGCCCCCAGCATCCAGCCCCTTTCCCACGTCGCGTGTGCTAGCGACACACAGAGCTCTTCCACGTGCCGGAACTGTGTGAAAGCCTGGCAGCCACATGCAGGCTTGCTACATGTGTGTGAGCAGACATGTGGCACTCACGTGATCACGGGGATTCTCAGGATGTGTGGGGGTCACGTGCTCTGTGGTGTCCGGGCAGTGCGTGCTGATCCTGAGACGCATGGCGATCCCATGTTCCGTGACGGTCACGGCACGCGTGGTGCTCGCAGGGCCATGGTGGTCCCACCGCGTGTAGACTGTGGCGTGGTGGTCACGTGATGCTTGGGCTGTGAGTTCTCCCCAGGCCCCCGTCCCTCGTCCGGCTCCGCGTCCTTTCCTTGCTGTCCTGCAGGGGGTGGCCCATGGCAGCAGAAGGCCCACCCCACAGCCTGGCCGCCTCCCGCCTTGGTTCTGTCGCCCAGAGCCTGCAGGACCCCGGGGCCCGTGCTGGTCCTAGTGGGCTTTCTCTCCTTCTCTTCTCTGGGGCAACTTTCCAGGGCAAGGCAGTGCTGGGGGGCCAGCTCTGTGCCGAGGCCTCCTGCCGGCCATGTCTGTGTTGGCGAGGACGCCGGGAGCCTCACTTCCGCCGGAGGGCTGAGCTGTGGGTGTTTCTGCGGGGGTCGCTGGCTTGGGTGGCGGTGGCTGAGCTGTGCTGACTGGGAGCTCCAACATCAGAAAACAGAGTCTGGGGACTCTGAAGACGGGGGCCCTGGCTTGGGGTCCCCCGAGGCGTCTCTACTGGCTGTGCGATGCGGCCACCCCTCCCTGTCCCTCGTGGCTTCACTTAGCCCTCATCCTATCTGTGATGGCCCCGTCTCCAAACACTGCCACGCTGGGGTGGGGCTTGCACACGTGATACTTGGGGACCACGCCGCCACGCTCCACAGCTCCTGGGGAGGCTCGAGATGCGGGTTCCCCTTTCCACCGGTGGATGGCTGAGGTCCCTTGGAAGAACCCAACTCCAGGGACTCATGTGTGTCCTGAGGGTGGGCTCCCTGCCCTGGGCAGCCAAGCGGCCCTCAGAAGTTGGGCTCCGTGCACAGGCCTGGAGACAGCCGGACACCATGATGGCAATCCCATCTCGGAAGCCACTTTAAAGCCCCGGCCGCCAGGACTCGGCCATGGGCTGCTTCAGTGAGTTGTTGGGTATTTTCAGTGCAGAGTGAGAAAGTGCAGGCGTGGACGGCCGCCCCTGGGCTGTGTGGGCCGCTGCTGACTCAGACCCGGCTCCGGCCCTGCAGCGGGGATGGTGTGAGACCCTCACTTAAAATTCAGATGCGGAGGGTGTTGGCTCGCACTCTGGCAACGTCACCCTCTGTGACCCCTGGAGCTGAGAGAGAGGTCCCCAGTACCCTGAGTTCAGGGAGCAGAGTGGTCCTAGCCACCCCCCCAGGGGGGAGGGGTCTCAGAGGCCTGCTCTGCAGTGACCCGCTCCGTCCCCAGTTCCCCAGGGAACCACGGGCTGGACTGAGCTGTGCTTGGGCTGTGTTGGCCCAGCGTCCTCCTGGCACTGACCAGAGCTCTCTCCAAGGAGCTGGGTGCCGCTGACATTGCTCACCCTGGGAAACATCTGGCCCACTGCCCCCCCGCCCCCCCCCCCCCCCAATTTGAAAGAGAGAGAGAGAGAAGTCTTCCATCTGCTGGTTCACTTCCCAGGTGGCTGCAACAGCCAGGGCCGGGCCAGGGGGAAGCCAGGAGCCAGGAGCTTCATCCGGGTCTCCCACATGGGTGCAGTGGCCCAAGCACTTGACCCATTTTCTGCTGCTTTCCCAGGCCAGCAGCAGGGAGCTGGATGGGAAGTAGAGCAGTTGGGATGGACACTGGCGCCCACGTGGGATGCTGGCGCCGAAGATGGCGGTTTTACCCGCTCGCCACAGCGCTGGCATGCTGTCCTCTGATTTTGGCTGGTGTTAGGAGCAAAGCCCCGGGCGCACTAATTCCTGTTTTGCCTTATGCTTTCCGTTTAAAACATCAACTTGACCTTTACAAAACAAAACCCCAACACTCGACAGTTCCTCTGTCTCATGACGACGCAGGAGGCCGCTGAGGCGTCATCCCTACGAAGCTGCCACGATTCCATGGCGAGTGGGCGGCGACCCACATGATCACCACCTGCTTCTCACGTGGCCAGCACTGCTGAGCGCGGAGCAGCCGACAGCCCAGCGTCTGAGAACTCCAGCCTGTGGGTCTGCCGACGGGTGTGGCCATGTTAGCGCTGCAGACATCTGTGGACAGCTCTGTCCGGCACGTGGACAGCCTAGCCTCAGTGCTCACGGCCTGGAGGGGATGCAGGCCACAGGAAGCTTCCAGGGAGAAGGGAGCGTGCCTGGCATCTCAGAGGACGCCCGCTGGGGGCTCCGTGGGGGTTAGGAAGCAGGGCTGGCGCTGGCTCTGACGCTGCTGTCCCACAACCAGGCACTCCTGTGCATCCGAGCTAGACGGTGGGAGATGAGGCGAGCCCAGAGCTGTGAGCAGGGGGAGGCTCCGTCAGCCAAGGCAGCCGTGAGCAGGGGGAGGCTCCAACACCCAAGGCAGCCATGGGGAGGGGCTCCGTCACCTAAGGCAGCCATGAGCAGGGGGAGGCTCCGACACCCAAGGCAGCAGTGAGCAGGGGAGGCTCCATCAACCAAGGCAGCCATGAGCAGGGGAGGCTCCATCACCCAAGGCAGCCATGAGCAGGGGGAGGCTCCATCACCCAAGGCAGCTGTGAGCAGGGGAGTCTCCATCACCCAAGGCAGCTTGAGCAGGGGGAGGCTCCATCACCCAAGGCAGCCATGAGTGGGGGAGGCTCCATCACCCAAGGCAGCCGTGAGCAGGGGGAGGCTCCATCACCCAATGCAGCAGTGAGTGGGGGAAGGCTCCGATGCCTAAGGCAGCTGGAAGACCGGCAGTCGGCCATGCTGAGGTCTACAACAGTGATGTCTGTGCACAGACAAGATGGGGGCAGACACGCCTCTCCCGCTCTTTCACTCCAAGACAGGCTGTCTAGGAGGTTCCTGGTGCTGGAGGACCACACTCACGTGTGGCTGATGAGGGCGGCTCCGGGCCCAAATGCGCCTCGTCCTGACTCCTCACGGTCAGAGCGGCTCTGGCTGGGTTTGGTGCTGACCAGGGCACCCAGGTCTCGTGAGGGCCACGCCGGCTCCCAGATGTCAGCAGCTGCTTTTCTCGCAGGGCAGCGTCGCTGTGGAGCCACGAGGAAAGGAGCACACTTCTGGCTCTGAGCACCCCTTGTGGGAGACGCAGCCCAACCGGCAGCTTCCACACGGAGCTGCTCCCAGGAGCCAGGCCACCAGCCACAGCGCTCGCCTTAGATGGAGGCAGCGGCAGCTCAGGCAGCCGGGAGAGTGCCCCTTCAGTGTGATTGCCGGGGGCTCCCAGGATTTTCTTAGGAGATTCACTCCAGTTCTCCTTTCAAGAGAGACCTGAGAATGCGGTGTGGACCAGAATGGAGCTTAGAAGTACACCAGGGCTTCCTTGATGCTGGGGCTGGGGCAGACCACGGCCTCCCCGTGCTGGGGCAGGGGCAGGGGCAGACCACGGCCTCCCCGTGCTGGGGCTGGGGCAGACCACGGCCTCCCCGTGCTGGGGCTGGGGCAGACCACGGCCTCCCCGTGCTGGGGCTGGGGCAGACCACGGCCTCCCCGTGCTGGGGCTGGGGCAGACCACGGCCTCCCCGTGCTGGGGCTGGGGCAGACCACGGCCTCACCGTGCTGGGACTGGGGCAGACCACGGCCTCACCGTGCTGGGGCTGGGGCAGACCACGGCCTCCCCGTGCTGGGACTGGGGCAGACCACGGCCTCCCCGTGCTGGGACTGGGGCAGACCATGGCCTCCCTGTGCTGGGGCAGGGGCAGGGGCAGACCACGGCCTCCCCGTGCTGGGACTGGGGCAGACCACGGCCTCACCGTGCTGGGACTGGGGCAGACCACGGCCTCCCCGTGCTGGGACTGGGGCAGACCACGGCCTCACCGTGCTGGGACTGGGGCAGACCACGGCCTCACCGTGCTGGGACTGGGGCAGACCAGGCCTCACTGTGCTAGGGCTGGGGCAGACCACGGCCTCCCTGTGCTTGGGCAGGGGCAGACCACGGCCTCCCCATGCTAGGGCTGGGGCAGACCACTGCCTCACCGTGCTGGGATTGGGGCAGACCATGGCCTCACCATGTTGGGGCAGGGACAGGCCATGGCTTCCCCATGCTGGGGCAGGGGCAGGGGCAGGGGCAGGGGCAGGGGCAGGGGCAGGGGCAGGGGCAGGGGCAGACCACGGCCTCCCTGTGCTAGGGCTGGGGCAGACCAGGCCTCACCATGCTGGGTGACCTGGCCCATGAGTCCCTCTTCTTGGTTACTTCTTTCCGCCAGTGCTGACTGTGCCTCCTGACCACAGGTGCCAACGGCCACACAACAAACAAGACCCTGGCCTCCATGTCCCGCAGGCACAATGTAAGGTCCCGCCATGCTCAAAGTGCCACGTGTTTGCACCCAGGTGGGCTGACTGCTGTTTGGCGCCCTAACAGCCCTGGTGGCGTCCATGCCCTCCTCGTGCCCTTCTCTCTGTGTGGGACAGGCTGAAGGTCTCTGTCCCCGTCGAGCCTGTCCGGGTCCCCGGGCACGGCACTTGGGGCCAGCGCGTCCGTCTCCCCGTCCTTGGTGCAGCACCACACACCACGCTGCCTGCCCTCCGCAGTGTCCGGCGCTGGGCCTGGCTGCACATCCCTGAGTCACCGCAAACCCCTTCCCCGGGTCTCGCGGGAGTAGGTGAGGGCAGAAACGTGGACACGGCGTCACTGTCTCGTGCGCTGCTCTCTGCACTCAGAAAACGCAAAGCACAGAGAAGCCCACGGCGCCTCCAGAGGCGTGAGGTCCCGGCAGGGCCCGTCCCGGCAGAGGTGGCAGTGAGAGCTCACGGGGCAGGCTGGGGGCCCTCGGCCGCCGGTCTCCCTGCTGCTGCGACACGGGTGGGGCACGCAGGGCAGGAAGGCGGGACCTCGGGGAGGGCCGCCGCGGGTCCCCAGGCCGCTGCACAGCAGGCTCCCGGAGCGTGGGCCACACGGGCATAGTCGGCTCATTTCAGAACTTCCCCAGGACAGATGCTACATGCAGCTGAGGCGCGGGGTCACCGGGGACTTTCCACATCCTTGTCGCAAACTCAGGGGCACAGGAAGTCGGGTGCTGCCGGGAAGGAAGACGCCGGAACCCAGAGTCCGCCTGGCCCGACCTCCACACTCACCGGGCAGACGCTGGAAACTGAGGCTGTGCTCGCAGGTGTCTGGGGTAAGAAGCCACACAGCTGTGGGACACCCCGGCCGCGCCCTCACTCCCCACCCAGGCCGCGCCCTCGCTCCCCTCCCTGGCCGCGCCCTCGCTCCCCTCCCCGGCCGTCCTCGCTCCCCTCCCCGGCCGCCCTTGCTCCCCGGGCGCACAGTTCCTGTCCCACAGGCTCTGGGGAGGCACACCATTTATTAACCCTGAGAGGCACTTCACTTAGGGCGGAAGCATCCTGTTCCCAGGCCTCCTGAACAAGAGTGAACTCTGCCGACTCTGGGACTGAGCCGGCAGGGTGCCCGGCCCCTCCCTGCGCCACACGGCACTCGGGTCCTGTCCCTGTCCCTTCAGCCTCCGGGGCGGCGGTGAACTTGGTGAACCTGCCGCCCGGCACGCGGCAGGAACAGAAAGGTGGCCTGGTATCCGCTCTCTTCCCTCGCTCCTGCTCCTCCTCCCCCCTCCCTCCCGTTTATTTCCTAAACAAGCTAAGAGTTTTTATAATTCATCACCTGGCTGACAGATGAGTTCTGCTGGGGAATATTAGAAAATGTCCCAAATCTCATATATATGCTAATGGCGTGCCGGGGCTGGTCGGTGGCGTGCTGGAGTTTTTAATCTGTCTCGACCAGTGTGGAAAGTAGAGGAGACAAGTCGCGGCACTCGACAATTTATGATCAAACAACTGAATTGTAAAGGAAGAAGGACATGCAGAAAGGGAGAGTAATTTTCTGATTTAACAGCGTTGTTACTACAAATAAAGAAATCTTGATTTTGACTGCACTCGACATTAAATGAGTTTCCCGGGCCCGGTGCCGGATTTTTCATTTTCAGATCCGGAGAACGCGCCCTGCTTAGATACAAGTGACAGATAAGGGGGCGCCTGCGTGTGGACATCGAATGTGCATAATGAAGCCGTCGTCTGTTTATTAAATAAACACATGTAGATTGCTTCTGGGGAGGGAGGACGGGTAATTCCTCACTGTGTTCCTCTTTTCTGCAAGTCATAAAGAATCTTATTCAACAACAAAAGTGCTGCACGGGAGCTCCTCTCCTGATCACCCTGCGCTGACCGGGCTGCCGCGTCTGGAACCGCACGCAGCCCACGCCCGGCTTCCACTCGGCCGTCGCGGCGGCAGCGATTGCCGCCATACATCACCGGGAGTGCCACCGCATGCTGGAGGATGCGCCTTCAGCGGCGTTTTGCTGATCTCTCTGATAGAGAGCGGCAGGAGCGGGTGTCGTTCTGGAAAGCGAGGGGCGCCCGGCAGAGCCGCGGCAGGTGCCTTGGCTTCTCGGGGAAGCAGCCAGCGGGACTGGTGTCCGGGCCTGTCTGGGCTCCCATCTGCGTTGCCGGGGGCTGGCTGGGGGTGGGGGGAGGCAGGGGGCCAGGCCCCAGGAAGTCACGGAGGCGGGGAGCACAGGTGCACAGTACAGTCTGTGCAGGGCCTCAGCTCTTCATGAAGGGACACGGCCAGTCCCCCGCGGACAGCCTCACAGCGCTGCGTCCGGGGTTGGCAAGTGGGCAGTGTGGGGGTCCCCTGGGCAGTGTGGTCGGGGGAGGTGCCGTGGAGAACACTTTCCAAGGCCTCGCCCTGGAGCTCTGAGGCCTCCTACCCGGGACCAGGACAGAGGGGTGCACCTGCCGCAGGGGTCGCAGCACTGCGATGGCACCTGGGAGAAGCTGTGCACTGGCTTCCCCCCACCCCACCCAGGGTCCGTGCCAGCGAGAGTCCCGCTTTCCCAGGACACTAGGAAGCTGGAAGGGCCCCTCCGGAAGGGGGAATCCTGCTTCCACAAAACTGGGCCGAGCCCCAGGGTCCCTCAGACTTCCTGCAGTTTCTGCGTAAGGCCAGCTGCTGAAGCATACAAGAGGAATAATAAGGGCTGGCGCTGAGGCTCACTAGGCTAATCCTCTACCTGCGGCGGCGGCACACCGGGTTCTAGTCCCGGTCGGGGCACCAGCTCTAGTCTCAGTTGCTCCTCTTCCAGGCCAGCTCTCTGCTGTGGCCCAGGAGTGCAGTGGAGGATGGCCCAAGTGCTTGGGCCCTGCACCCCATGGGAGACCAGGAGAAGCACCTGGCTCCTGGCTTCAGATCAGCGCGGTGCGCCGGCCGCAGTGGCCATTGGAGGGTGAACCAATGGCGAAAGGAAGACCTTTCGCTCTCTCTCACTGTCCACTCTGCCTGTCCCAAACAACAACAACAACAACAACAAGGCATAATAAGATACTTGTCTGTAGACCACAATCAGCCTCAAGTGTATTCCTTGGTTTTCACTACGATCTTTCTCAGCTCCGCGATCGGTCACTCGCTGCTCTTTTCCTGCTGAGCTGCACTGCGGTGCTTTCACTGAGAACCATTCGACATGGAACGCCAGGTTACGAGGGAGGGACGGGCTGAGTCAGTTGGCCTGACTGCGGCTCCCCGCGCAGGTGACTGCCCCCCCTTGTCAGGAGACCCTGGGCAGTGCCGGCAGGGGCCGTGGGTGTCCGACCCGAGGGTGGCGGGCGAGAGTCAGGGCGAGGCCGGCACTTGCAGTCTCTCAGCAGGTGACTGGCCCAGGGGAGGCCAGGTCTGCTGAGTCCACCTCGGCCGGCGCTTTGGGTGCAGTAGGTGCCAAGAGTGCAAAGGTGGCTTTGGGTGCAGTGGGTGCAGTAGGAGGAGAACCGGGAGCAGGCGGAGGGAGTCGTCCCACCTCCCTTCCGAGCTCCTGGTGGAGACGCGCAGACAAGGCAGGGCGTCTGCTTTAAGCCTGTGGTGAAGTCCTGCGTGACCTTGAACTGGCGCTGGGCTTGGGTCCACTTGTAAGGGGGTGGGCCCGAGGAAGGGAGGTCAGAGGTCAGGGGCCAGGGGCACGCCCCACTGCCGTGCAGGTGGATTTGGACCAACAACCAGAGGTTCAGGACCCCAAGTCAGCCGTGCCCCCGGGAATGGCTAGGGGACAGGTGCTGGAGCCTCGTCCGTCTCCTGCCAGGCCGCGAAGTGCGGGTGGTCAGGTCCCTGCCCAGGAGAGGCCGGTGTGGCAAAGGCCGTGCTGACAGCCGAGGGGCAGCCACAGGCCACCGCTCGCCTGTACCTGACCCTCCGCTGGAGACCAGGGCGCTGCCCGAGGGCCTGTCCCCCCCCTCCCCCCGCAGGCCACCGCCCCGGGGCAGCCCGGCAAGGCGGCTCCGCGGGGGCTGCCAACGAAGAGCAACGTGCTCTAGGCAGTGGCGCGGGGCACATGGCAAGGGCTGACCCCGCTGCGGGGCGCCCCTCTGGGAACGTCTGGTCCTGTCCACGCCGGGACCCGCAGTCCCCGGCCCAGGATCTGCCTGTCCGCCCTGCTACGCGCTGGCCGTCCCGGTCCCGGCTCCTAGCCCGAGCCCTGTCCTTGCAGAGCGCCGTCCCCACGCGGCCCTGCCAGACGCGGCGCCCTCAGCCGCCCGCTCTCGGTGTCGCCCCAGGACCCTCGTCGCCCGGGCCAGGCTCCCGCCCATCCGCCCCAATGCGCGCTTCCTCGCCAGTGCTGACCCCATGGAAGGATCCAGAACGCCTCTCTGTGGACGGCGGGAACAGTCATGAGCGGCAGGGACCCCACGGCGCTGTCCACCCGCACCCCAGCGAGCGTGGCCAGGGACACGCAGTCGCAGGTGACCCCCGGGCACCCACGCCGAGGTGAGCAGGCGTGCGCCGAGGTCGGGAACGTGCATGCGGGCGCATCCCCGCGCCGCCTCTCCCCGTGGACGCGCCCGGGGCCCGGAGGCAGGGCTCTGCGAGGACTTGGCGGCCGCCCCCGGAAATGCGGCGCCTCATGGTGCGAGACCCCCGCTGCCCCCGCTTCCGGGCCTTGAGCGACCGCGAGCGTCCGAGGCGCCCCTTCCACAGCGCCTCGCTCCTCTGGTTCCCCGGAGACGAGACAGGGGACTTGCAGTCCCGCGGTCAGTGCCCTGGCTCTCAGCAGCCCCACGCGTCCACGCAGGGCACTGACCAGGGTCGCTCCAGCCTCTGCGGCCAAGCTGGACGCCTGCCCCCTAGTGGTCAGGTCCCGGGGCTGCAGGCACGGGGTCCGGGGGCCCCAGAACCGGACCACAGCTCTTCTCCCGCAGGGGCAGCCCCGGCCAGGAAGGTGGCCGCTCCCCGCTCCTACTCCCCCTCCCTGCCTCTCCCCTCCCCCTCCCCTTCGCCTCCCTCTTTCTCTCTGCTTCCCCTCCTCTGCTCCAATTTCCCGAGCTGGTGCAGACCCGGAGACCACAGGCGTCGGTGCTCCCGCTGATGCACCCTGCCGGGCCCTGAGCAGAGCAGGAGCCCAGTGCGGGGTGGAGGCCAGGGCTGAGTCATCAGGCCGCTCTGTCCGTCCCGCTGGTTTCTGTCTCCCTGCAGGCTGAGCCCTCTCCCGCGGAGGCGGCGCCCACAGCCGAGGAGGGAGGACCGGGTGGCGGTGCAGCCCCTGAGCCTCCCCACAGCTGCCTGGGCAGAGGCCGCAGGGCAGTGTCCATCGGGGGTCTGCCCAGCCTTAGAAGGAGGGTCCTTGGGAGGTGTGGATGCTGTGGCTGGTAGCCCTGCTTAGAGGGACCCGGGCGGCCCCAGAGGGAAGGCTGCCCTCCGAGGTGATGGAGACGCAAGGACCAGAAGTCAGGGCCCAGGCGGCCCTGCCGCTCCCTCTGTGGGAGGTGGGCGTCGGGGGTCCGCCAGGAGGGGGCAGAGGGGATGCTGCAGCGCTTCCTGGAGTTCCTGGGGCCTGGCGAGACCAGGGACCTCAGTGGGGCGAGTGCATGAGGCTGGACTGAGAAACGAGTTTGACGGACACCAGCATCGTCCGTGTCAGGAGGACCCTGGGCCGTGGACGGCTTTAAGCATAGGGTGGCTGCGGTGCAGGGAGGGCTTCCTGGCCCCCGGGTGTCTGCAGCGTGGAGACAGCTGTCACTGTCCTGGGCCACGGCCACCATTGGCTGGAACTTAGGTGGACCCCCGTCGCCACGATGACCCCTGCCACAGACAGGCGGGAGCAGGGGTCTCAGGCCCTGGCCGTGTCAGCCTAGGGGCTGTGAGTGTGCCCTGCGGCATTTGTGAGATGCGGTGACCCTGGGAGCGTCTCCCACCCACGCCCTCGATGCCCCTCACCGACGGGCTGGTTGCAGGCTCAGTGTGCGCTCGCAGCAGCCTCTCCCGCAGCCGAGTCCAAGCGGCCTGGCCGTGGCCCCCGCACTCCGCGCAGGTCCCACCTCCCCTGAAGACCCCGCTGACTCCCTGGGCTCTGGAGCGGGCGGCGGCCAGGCCTCAGGGCCAGCGTTGGGGAGGAGCAGGCTCAGAGCGCGAGCGGGCAGGAGGTGCATGGCGGTTCTCTGCATTCGCTCCCACGCGCTCTGTGGTCGCGTGCTGAGATTAAATGTTGTCTTTTTAAATCAAAAGTAAGCAAATCCCGTGTCCCGCGCCTGCCAGCTATTCATTACCCGTCCCGCGGGGGCCATTTCCATGCTGATGTGCAGAGGGGAGGCGGCGGTGGGGGTGGCGCTGGCGCTGAAAGCAGAGGGTTTGTCTCTCCTGTCATCCCAGCCTGGTTCAGGGAGTGCGGTCGGGAGACGTCTACACGGCCGGCTTCTTGTGTGCTGAAGTGGAGCAGTCTGGAGGGAACGCGCGTTTCGAAAATGATTATTCTTTCTTTCCCAATTTGAAAGAAGGAGACAGCCAAGCCGGGCAGTGTCGTGAACCCAGGGACTCTCCGCCTTGGGTGGCCAGCAGCGCCTCTGGATTCCACCTGGAGGTTTCCTTATGGAAGCGAAGTCTCCACAGAGCCGGCTCCTCTCGTCACTCCCGGGGCCACCTGACTGCTCCCAGCTCCGAGCCCACCCCCACGGAGCTCCCAGGGTCCCTGTCACTCCTGGGGCCACCTGGCTGCTCCCGGCTCCGAGCCCACCCCCACGGAGCTCCCAGGGTCCCTGTCACTCCTGGGGCCACCTGGCTGCTCCCTGCTCCGAGCCCACCCCCATGGAGCTCGAAGGGTCCTGTCACTCCCGGGGCCACCTGACTGCTCCCTGCTCCGAGGCCACCTCCCACGGAGCTCACAGGGTCCCTGTTCTTTTGCTGACAGTGCATGGGCGCACTCACAGGCTTCTGTGTCACTCCAGACCTAGCTTTTTCTATGGTCCCAGGGAACAGGACACGGGGCTGGTGCCTCGTAGGGAACTTGAGGCAGCGAAACACAGACTGAAAACCACGGGAGTGGACCCGCTCTGGATCCCGGGGGTCAGAGTCCACAGTGAGGTGTGGGTGAGGCTAGGCTCCCCCAAGGGGCCTCAGGGAGGACCCTGCCTGCCTCTCTCGGTCCTGGAGGACCCAGGTGTCCCTGGCTTGTGGCCGCGTGGCCCCAGCCTCCATCTCTGTCCACAAACGCCCCTGTGGCTGTCTCTAGAGGGATGTACAGTGTTCAGTGGCCCCGGGTGACCCAGAGCGAGCTCCCAAGCCCTGAGCCTGGACATTCACACGTCCGTCCATGCCGGGTGGGGCAAGGCCCACCCCTCTCCCGCAGAAGCTGCTCTTGGGCCCCTCTGAGCCGAGCAGCAGCTGCGGTTTGGGGGCTGACAGTGGTGCCGTGAGTGACAGCTCTTCACTGGGGGCTGCTGTGGCAGGAGATGGCTCTGCCTGACGCTGCCGTCCCCGGTGGCAGTCACTGCTCGCCCACCGCCGTCGGGGGCTCTCATCTCCCGACCTCTGACCCACATCAGGTGCTAGCCGGCAGCCACAAAGAGCTCTCCTCCCTCACCCCACCGGGGGAGGTGGGGGAGGTGGGGGACCCTCACCCCATTGGGGAGGTGGGGGAGGTGGGGGACCCTCACCCCATTGGGGAGGTGGGGGAGGTGGGGTGCTCTCCTCCCTCACCCCACGGGGGAGGTGGGGGAGGTGGGGGACCCTCACCCCATTGGGGAGGTGGGGGAGGTGGGGTGCTCTCCTCCCTCACCCACGGGGAGGTGGGTGCTTGCAGTTTTCTTGCGATGTGCAGGCTGCTGTGTGCCCCGGAGGTGCTCCATCTGTGTGTACGGTCTTCAGGGACTTTGTGGAGAATGCTATTCAGAAAGAGCGTGCATGGGCTTCACTGCGTTTGCTCGAACGCGAAGCTGTCGCTTGGCTGCACTCCAGGAACTTCTTGAGGCCCCTGCACATGCGGTGAGCTCCCGAGGACGTCGCGTCTTCGAGCTGCCTTCGACGAGGGGATGACTGCACAGTGTAGACATGGCGGCCTCCTGGCTTGCTCGTGAGATGCGAAGGAATGCGTTTGGCTGCCGCTCTCTTCCCTAGGTGCACACCTGTGCTTTGCCCCGGGGAGGCTCCTGGTGGGCTTGCCCCACCTCGGGGAACCCGCCCCCACTCCACCGTATTCCCCGGGCGGCCTCTCCGGGGCCCCCTTTCCCTCACCGACTTACGATGACTCTCTTATTTTTCCCGTGGTTGCTTCCCGTTCGTCTTTCCCTGTTCCGTGGCTTGATGTGTATTTAAAGTGAGTTTTGGCACAGATGGAGCGGCTGCAAGCCGTGCCCCTCTGCCCGCTCTGTTTCCATGGGTCGGCGGTCTGAGCTGTGAGGTGCAGCCCGGTGCCGGCCAGCTGCCCCCCCCCCCCCCGCCCGGAGCGTCTGGTGGCATGGCTGCTGGCACACTGAAGGTCCCGAGGGCCCGGGTCCCTGCTGTCACGCCGCTCTGCTGTGACAGAGTCCTCTGGCGTCTTCCGTAGCATGATCCAGCTGTGGGAGTGGCGTCCACCCCCTCCCCATCCCCAGACGGCACTGGACCCCACCCCCACGCAGCGGGAGAGTGGGGCCGCGTGGGCATTCTGCCTGCCGTAACTTCATGTTCCTCCCACAGGCAAAACATGCCCGCCCCCTCCCAAGTCCTCGGGTCCAGTCCCACCGTGCCCACCACGGAGGCCCCACAGGGGTGTGGCTGCTCGGGCACAGCTTCCCACGCTCTGTCCCCAGCTGCTCTGTGATCAGACGTTGCTGGCCCACGTGGTGCCTGGACGTGTTGGTCAGGCTGACAAAGTGGACGTGGCGTGGGGGACAGCGACAAGAGGGCACCTACATGTTTGCACTGCGCTGTCACTCCCTCTGCAGCACGCCGGGACTGCGTCCCACGCTGGCCTTCCTGGTCCCGGGGTCCTGGGACACACAGGCCGGGCTGTGCTCGGGAGCCTGCAGCGTGCGGGGTCCACGGCACGTTCCTCGCACTCCGCAGACACAGCGCCTCCCGCCTTCCGCGCGGCCTGGCTGATGAAGTCGTCATGTCATTGCCGTCGGCCGGTCTTGACTTATTCATGTGTCCCCCGGGAGTGTCCGCGCCGAGCGTGGCACCCAGATCCGGCAGAGGGGTGGGCGCCTGGAGGAGATCGTCAGGGCCCCCATGAATAATTGAGAAATCACTTCCCACACTTGTTCCATGGCCAGGGGCCCGGCGCTGAACAGTGATCTGGTGGGACTCCCACTTGGTGAGACGCTGCAGGCTGTGCGGGAGCAAGGTGGACGCTCTGGGCGGGGCGATCACGGGACAGCAGGCAGCAGAGGAGCGCAGGGGACCACGGCGGCTGTGGCCGGCAGCAGGGGGGTGGCAGGGAGGGCAGGCAGCTAACCTGACAGAGATGATGCTCATCAATGGTGCGCAAACGAAGTGGTGCACGAGATGTGACCGGCAGACGGGACCCCACCCCCCCGGCTCGTGCTGTGGCTGCCCAGGAAGCAGAGCGGGGGTCGCATTGCCGGGAAGGTGGGACATCATGTCCCCGACTTCACGCTGAGGGCTCTGGGGCGGGCGGAGAAGAATCCCGAGCTATTCCGGAAATGGCTTCGGAGCAGGGAGAGGGGACGAGTGATGGGCTGGAGCAGCGGCTGGGGGCTTGGGCGTGTGGTGACTCCCCCATCGCCAGACGTGAACGTCGGGCTTGCATTTCGTCAGCCTGGCAAGTGTGGGGTGGAGGATGTTTGAGATGGGGCAGCAGCGCCAAAGACTGCAGTTCAGCTCTGGCGACTCGAGTGATCACTCCCTGGGCTGATGGTCAGGTGTTCCCTGTGCATAAAGAAAAAGATACTTGGTGGTGTGTGGTGTATACCTTTGTCCATCCAGCCATCCGTCATCTGTCCATCATCCATCCCCCACCACCCCTCCACTGGTCCATCATCCATCCCCATCTACCCCTCCACTGGTCTATCATCCATCCCCTACCCACCCCTCCACTGGTCCATCATCCACCCCCATCCACCCGTCCATTGCCAATCACCCCTTCCTCCACCTGCCCCTGCACCGTCCGTCCCTGTGCCCACCGATGTCCGTTTATTGTTTATTTACGAGCACCAGGACATCTCTGCTGGGTCCAGGCTGGGGGCGTGGGGCACAGGGACTGGATTTTGGCAGAGGCTTGAGCTGTGGCTTGAGTGAGGGCTCCCTCTTCTAAGCTGGTACTCAGTGCCGTCTGTAACCCCCAGGTTCATGAAGGTTCCAGACACCCTTACAGGGGGCCCCCGCTTACTGCTCGCTGGCTTTGGTTGAGTTCAACCCCACTGGTCCCAGGGAGCCCTAGAAGGCTACACGGGGTCCCCAGGCTCGGTTGCTTGGTAAGCTTCTGACGGCACAGGAGACACGCCTTATCCCGACGCCAGCCGTGGGCCTGTGGGTCCATGCAGACCAGGGCTTGAGAGGCAGGGCAAGTCCACACAGCCTGGGGCTGGGGTGGCAGAAATCCAAGGCTTGGAGGCAGTGGGAGCCCCGTGGGCCATGCCAGAGCCGGCGCGGGCCCCAAGGCCGACTCGGCATCGCGCTGATTTCCAGGCCACTGCGGGTCAGTGCACAGACCAACGGCCTCGGTCAGGTGCCCGCTGTGTTTTCTGGGGAAGACTGAAAGGGGCCCGAGTGTGTCCTCCACTCCTGTGTAAGGTGAAGGTTTCCCACTCACTGTGTCCCTGTAACCAGTCGAGCTGCGGAGCCTCCTCGGTCCCCGACAGACTTGTCCTTGCTTCTGCCTGGCCTGTGCGCCTTCCCAAAGTTACCCGATGATAAGACAAAGCCACAAAAGCATCAGACGCCCGTGAAGACAAAAACATGAAAGACGTTGGTTTCAGCAGATTCCTCACCGGAAGCTGACGTGGACAGAGGCAGCTCCTGCGAAGGTGTCGATTTTTCTTGACGGTGGGTGCCAACCAGTACGCATGTGTGTGTTCATTGTGCACACGTGTGTAAGTGCATGTGTGCACACATGTGAGCGTGCATTGTACACATGCGTGTGCACGTGAGTGCGTGTGTGCAAGGTGACTGTGTTAGTGTGCCTGTGTTTATGTGTGCATACATGTGTGTACACGTGTGTATACATGAGTACCTATGTGTGTGTGAGGCCTGGCTGGGGTCCGGAGCTGCTGGAGCTGAGGTGAGCTGAGCCAGGGCGTCTGAGACACGAGCCACCCCAGGCACCCCCGGGGCTCGCTACAGGATTCCTATGCACCCTTCCAGACTCGTGCTGGGCTCCGGGTCTCTGAGCTGCGGGTGTGGGCGCACGTGGAGACTCCAGCTACTGACCGCCCGTGGTGGGGAATCCTGGAGCTGCCCGGCGCCCCGGGGGATTTCTGGGAGCGGCTGCTGTGTAGGGCTCGGGGCCAGCAGAACCGGTGTCGCCTCCTCTCGGTCCTGCAGGAAGGAATGCCTGGATCTGGGCTTTGCGTTCTGGACTCGACAGGTTCTCAGCCTCCCCAGGTCCTTCGTGCCGGCTCAGCTGCTGGCCTGGGTCCCTCATCTCACTCTGGTTGGCGGGGCCGCCCTTGGAGCAGACGTCCTCCTCCCTCTGCACTCACACGCCTGACTCACACGCACCAGCTCACGAACACACACAAGTCCACACATGCACACTGCCCTGCACACACACACAACACCACGTAGCACACCACTCATAGACCTTGCACACACGCTCATACACGTGTGCACATGCACTCAGCCATGCATGTGCAGGGATACACCACTTGCACCCGATACATGTGCAAGCACTATACATGACACACATGTACACATGCACTTAGCCATGCATGTGCATGGATACACACACCACTCACACATTACACATGTGTTATACACAACACACATGCACACATGTGCTCACACACGTGCATAGATGCATGCACCACTCACACATCTACACATGTGCACATGCATTGTGCATGACACACACCCGTGTAATGCACTCAAACATGCATGTGCAGGGATATACCGCTCACATTGTACACGTGTGCATGCATTTTACACGGCACACTCACATGTGTGCACGTGCGTTCAGACACACACAGACCCAGGTGACCTGTCCCCACACCTCTTTGGGAAGTCGTGTGTGAAGACCTGTGGACTCCCGGGTGCCCAGGTGGGTCACTGAGGAGGCAGGACTGGGACAGCTTGCTGGGAGTGAGGTTCGCAGAAGCAGACGGGCGGGGAGTGCCGTCATGGGGGAGGGGCCCCGGCCTCAGAGCTGTGAACGCAGAGCCCAGGGGCCCAGGAGAGGACAGAGCAGGCAGAGCCCCAGGGGAGGCGTGGCGTGCGAGCCTGCGAGGGTGCGGCGTTGGTGGTTCCTAACTCGCGTGGAGCCGCGACGTCCTGCGCCCACAGCTGCGGCGTGCTCAGGCGTGCGTGTCAGAGAAGCCCGGTGATAGTGCTGCCAGTTCACCGCCGTGGTCCCCCCGCAGAGCTCGGACACGACACCCACTCGCTGCTCGGCGGCCCGAGGTCAGGCCCTACCGGGACCCATGAGGCTCGAGAGACTCCTGGCTGCCCACACCGCCCACCCGGGAAGCAGGGCCAGGACTCCCTCCACGGTGAGTGCAGAGTGGGGTGGCGGGAGCAAGGGAAGCCGTCGGCCGATGAGGACACAAGGCCAGCTGGACGTGGGAGAGCAGACGCAGGCCTGCGGCGGGGCACAGGTGCTGCACGTGTGTCTCCCACGTTCACGGGCCGGGGCCCCGGTCCCCAGGAGCTGGGAGGAGGTGAGTGGGTCCGTGGGCCACGTGTGGCGAGGGCAGCTGTTGTGCCTTGGGGTCAGCTTCCTCCTCCCGTCTCCATGCGGCCCCTCTTTGCACATGGCTTCTCGGCACCCACTATCCCACCGCGCGTGGAGCACGTGTGGTCCTCCCCGAGGCCACGCAGAGGCTGTGCCGTCCCAGCCTGCAGAAGCAGGAGGTAGACGGCCCAGCCTCAGAGGGAGGGAATTTCCTGAGACAAATTCCTGGTCGCCACCGCCCACAGTGGGCCCAGGGGTGCGGCTGTGCCGGGCCAGGGGGAGGGGAGACGCAGCCACACAGAGGGAGGGGCAAAGTCAGGACAGGGCAGCACCCCCCCCCCCCACGTGTTCCACCTGAGGGCGGGGCTGCGCCCTGACGGGAGCCTGCCTGGAGGAGGGCCTGGACTGTGGCTCCTTGAGCCAGGGGCTGGTGAGCAGGGAGGAAGCGCGTGGCCATCGAGAGGCGTGGTGGACACTGGCCGTTGGACACCACCCAGTGGCGGGGAAAGCCGAACCTCGCCACGCAAGCCCCTCGGCCTGCGAGGAGCCCTGAGCAGAGGCCACAGCAGGGGAGCCGCCCTCCTCAGGGCACAGGTGAGCTGCGGCAGCCCCCGGGGTGTCTCCCGCGCTGGCACACGGCTCCCAGTGGTCACCGAGCATGCGGTGGCGGTGGGCCAGTCCCGCCCAGTCCACCTGCAGGGACCCTGGTGAGCAGCTGCACAGAGAGCTTTGCTGGGGCGGGGTCTGGGCGCCGGCTGATCCTGGCCGAGCGCGGCGGTGTGAGGGACGGCTGGGTGTTCAGTCACCGTCCAGGGGAAGCAGGCTGTGCCTTGGCCGCCGTGGACACAGAGAGTGAATTCTGACCGAATCACAGCAGGCGCAGGAGCGCGGGAATGGCTCGTTCAGAGCAGACTGACCCTCACTGGTCCCCTGGGGCCCCTCCACCACCCCCAGACTGGGAGTGACGGGGTGCAGCTAGAGGCCACATGTGGGGGCTGTGGGGGCCCCTGGGGGCAGAGCACAGCCCACAGCAGAGCGCAGGGAACAGCTCAGGGGCGGCTGTGCTGGGTGGACCGCGCACGCCAGCCCTGCCCTCGCCACAGCCCGTCAGGGGCCTTTGCCGCCGGCCCAGGAGGGGACCTGAGTGGGGACTCGGGCAGGCCCTGCAGCGGAGCCCCTGTGTCAGAAACCCCCACAGGAGAGCGAGGGCTTCCCAGGCGCCGACCTGGCTCAGAGGCGCCGGGTTCGCTCTGTGGTGGTGGTGGTGAGCGAGGGGACCCCGGGGCCTTGCTGTCGGGCGATGGCAGCCCCAGGACTCGGCTGTTCTGGGGCAGAAGGTTCAGCCGGCCCGGAGGTGAGCCGGGAGTGACGGCTCCTGTGCCGGCGCCTGGGCAGGGACGGGCACAGTCGGCGCTGGTGCCAGTTCCTCCAGGAAGGGAGCGGGCGGACAGAAGCAGTGAGCCCTGGAGCCTGGGCTGGTTGCTCATCCCCGCTGGAGGAGGGAGCAGGGGACGCAGCGGGAGGAGCCTCCTCCCTGGTCCAGGGCATCCGCGCAGGCGGCCTCTGGGCAGGGGCTGGCGCTCTGCACTCTCGCTCATTTTCTGCTCACACAGGCGTGAGGCAGCCCCTGCCCCCGGGAGTCCACACAGGGGATGGCTGCATCTGCCTGTCACGGTCCGGGGGTCTCTTTCTCCTGGGGAGGGCTGTTTCCGGGACCCCCTGCTGGGGGCTGCCTGAGTTCCAGTGTGGACCGCTGCGCTCTCCCTGTGCCTGGCCTGAGCAGGCCCTCACCTGAGACGCATGGGGGGCAGCTGGGGGTTCGTGGCCGGGTGGCCTCCACGCGTGCCTTCGTGGGGGACCCACTGGAGCCCCTGGCCCTTGCTGTGCTGTCCGTGCTGTGGCTGACCAGGAAATCGCTTCCAGCGCCATCGCCCAGCCTGGCCCGTCCCTCTCCGGCCGGCGTGAGGGGCATGGGGCGGCGGGCTCCACTCACACCCGTGTCCCACACTCCCACTTGCACGATGGTTTCAGTTGGCAGCAGGTGAGGCCGAGCAGGGAGGAGAGCGAGTCCCTGCCGCCTCCCTGGCGTTTCATTGCCAGGGACAACCGCGCCCCGAGCTCCCCCAGGCCCGAAGCCTGGGTCGCCCAGAGGAAGCCGGACCCGCCCGGCCCTCGAGGAGGCTGCGAGCTCTGGGAGGCGCAGGCCGCCCCCGCCCGGCGGCGCCACCAGCCTCCATTGTCCCCAGCACTGCCACTTGCGCCTGTGTGACTCTATCATAAAACCATTTGTCTTGGGGTCTTGTCTGAAATAATTTGAACTGCCAAATCCTGAAATGAATAGGTTCTGCTGACACGAAAGGCTAAGGACTGGCTGGAAATTTTAAAGCGCTCGGGGTCTGGCGTCGTCAGGGACCACATTGTTTGGCTCCCGGGCATTCTTCTGTCAGCGCCATCCCGCCTCGGTGGGCGGGGGATGATGGATGGGCTGCTGCCGGGGGCAGGGAGACAGGCGCGCAGGCCGAGGCTGGGAATTGGCTAAGCACTTCTGGGCGCTTTGGCCTCGGCGTGGCGTTGCAGCAAGTTGGCCTCCTTGATGTATAAACTGGGGTGGTGATTAATGATCTTTTAAGTGGACAAGGCAGGCCAAGGCCGCGCCAACCGGGCCACTTGTAGCAGAATAACAGCCTTGCGTGTGGGTGAAGGTGACGGCCACTGACTGCCACGCATCCATCAGCTCCAGACCCACCCGTTTTGGCCTCTGGCCCCTGACCGAGACTCCCGGCCAGCAGGAGCAGCGGGCTCGGGGCCAGGGGCTGTGGGAGGAGGGGGCGTCCTCGGGGGCGGTCAGAGCCGAGGTCAAGGCCAAAGTCAGGCACTGGGCCCGGCCCCTCGCCCGGGCTCTTTCCACCCCTCCTGGCCACCTTGGCCGGGCCCTGCCATTTGGGGCAAAGTGCCGAGCCTTGTTCTTGCAATGGGGTCCCCTTGGCCTCCTGAAGACCCTGGTCTGTGCAAAGCAGGGTCTGGCTGGGCCCCCACCCCCTCTCCAGGGAGGGAGGGGCTCACCCCCTTGCACCCAGCCCCAGGCCTTCCTCCCCAGGCTCTCTTCTCCCTGGGGACAGCGCCGCTGGAGGCAGGCTTGGGCGCGGGACCTGGGCTTGGTGCTGGGCCACGCTCGGGGTGGCCTAGGCTCTCCTGTGCCTGGGGACACTCCCTGCCTGGTGGTTACGGTTTTGTCAAGATAAAGATTGTAATTGGAGTTGGCGTTGCTGCTGCTTCATAAGCAAACGTTGGTTCCCGGCGCGGCGGCTGGAGGTGAGCGGCGGCTGGATCGATAGTGGAGGGGCAGCTGGCGCTGAGGAAGGAGCTTTCACAGCTCCCCAGAGGGACATTCCGAAATCATTTCATCTGCTCGGAGCCCAAGGGACGCTGCCGCTGCTGCAGGCGGAGGGAGTGGCGAGAAATCTCAGCTCGAC
Source organism: Sylvilagus floridanus (assembly GCA_949820135.1). Taxonomy (NCBI): domain Eukaryota; kingdom Metazoa; phylum Chordata; class Mammalia; order Lagomorpha; family Leporidae; genus Sylvilagus; species Sylvilagus floridanus. Next base: position 100,243,444 of record OX463246.1, on the reverse strand, counting down.
CTTCTGAGCGCCAGGCACAGGGAGCTCGGGCCCGGCGTCAGCCTCGCGTGCCTCCGGCCAGGGCGGGAGGCGCGGGCACAGCTCCCCCTGCGCCCCGCACCCTCTTGCAGCATGTACACGGAGATGCGGAGCCCACACTCGGGAGCAGACTTCCTCCCTGGGGGCCCTGGCGAGGACTCGGGAAGGTGGCTTCTGCAGGGGTGTCGGGGCTCCGAGGACAGCAGCAGCCCTGTCCCTGTCCCTGCCCCATCCTGTCCCTGCCCTGTCATGTCCCTGTCCTGTCCCTCTCCCTCTCCCTGTCCCTAATCCTGTCCCTGCCCCTGTCCTGTCCCTGTCCCTGTCCTGTCCCTCTCCCTCTCCCTGTCCCTAATCCTGTCCCTGTCCCTGTCCTGTCCCTCTCCCTATCCCTAATCCTGTCCCTGTCCCTGCCCTGTCCCTGCCCTGTCCTGTCCCTGTCCCTCTCCCTCTCCCTGTCCTGTCCCTGCCCTGTCCCTATTCTGTCCCTGCCCCTGCCCCTGCCCCTGTCCCTGTCCTGTCCCTGTCCCTGCCCTGTCCCTGTCCCTGCCCTGTCCCTGCCCCTGTCCCTGTCCTGTCCCTGTCCTGTCCCTGCCCCTGCCCTGTCCCTGTCCTGTCCCTGCCCTGTCCCTGCCCCGTCCCTGTCCTGTCCCTGTCCTGTCCCTGTCCCTGCCCTGTCCCTGTCCCTGCCCTGTCCTGTCCCTGTCCTGTCCCTCTCCCTCTCCCTGTCCTGTCCCTGCCCCTGTCCCTGTCCTGTCCCTGCCCCTGCCCCTGTCCCTGTCCTGTCCCTGCCCCTGTCCCTGTCCTGTCCCTGCCCCTGTCCCTGTCCTGTCCCTGCCCTGTCCCTGTCCTGCCCCTGTCCTGTCCCTGTCCCTGCCCTGTCCCTGTCCCTGCCCTGTCCCTGCCCCTGTCCCTCTCCCTGCCCCTGCCCCGTCCCTGCCCCTGCCCCATCCCTGCCCCTGTCCCTCTCCCTGTCCCTGTCCCTGATCCTGTCCCTGCCCCGCGGGGCGGAGTTCCTTCCCTGCCGCTGCTTAATGTAGCCTGCAGGGTTGGCGATGGGTCCGAGTTGCATTGGGTTGGGTTCAACATACCTGTGACCGTCCTGCCTCACCCAGTCACAGAGGCGGGATGTCATCCGGCCGCGGGGAGTGCTGAGCGGCTGTCGGCAGCGGCGCTCTGGGGCGTGGGCGTCTGCACTCAGGAGTCCGCACACGTCTCTTCTGTGTTTAGCTCCTGCCCAGCTTTAAAAAAATGTAGATTGCATTTGTTTTAGAACAAGGAACTTGAACGGGCACTGGGCGTCCCATGGTGCCTCTGGTGGGAGGGAGGGGGCAGGGTTTGCAAGTGGGGGCCCTGTGCCCGTCCAGGTGGGGCCGTGTGCCTGCCCAAGTGGAGGCCGTGTGCCCGTCCAGGTGGAGGCCGTGTGCCCGTCCAGGTGGGGCCGTGTGCCCGCCCAGGTGGGGCCGTGTGCCCGCTCAGGTGGGGCCGTGTGCCCGTCCAGGTGGGGCCGTGTGCCTGCCCAGGTGGGGTCATGTGCCCGCCCAGGTGGAGGCCGTGTGCCCGTCCAGGTGGGGCCCTGTGCCAGCCCAGGTGGGGCCGTGTGCCCGCCCAGGTGGGGCCGTGTGCCCGTCCAGGTGGGGCCGTGTGCCCGCCCAGGTGGGGCTGTGTGTCCGCCCAGGTGGGGCCGTGTGCCCGCTCATGTGGGGCCGTGTGCCTGCCCAGGTGGGGCCGTGTGCCCGCCCAGGTGGGGTCGTGTGCCCGTCCAGGTGGGGCCGTGTGCCCGCCCAGGTGGGGCCGTGTGCCCGTCCAGGTGGGGTCGTGTGCCCGCCCAGGTGGGGCCGTGTGCCCGTCCAGGTGGGGCCGTGTGCCCGCCCAGGTGGGGCGCGAATGGGCTACATCAGGCTCTGCTGGAACCCGCAGTCCTCAGAGGTGTTCGACGCCTCAGCCATTTCACAGGCGGTGGGAGAGCCAGCTGTGCTGGGGCTGCCCTGGGTGGGAGGCCGTGTGGGGTCCCGAGGGCCCGGCCCAGGCTCTGCGTGTCGCTGGGGGCATGCGTCCCAGCAAGCCTCCGGGCACGGGGCAGTCACCGCGGCGTCCGGCTCCCGGCAGCGGCACGCGGTTCTCAGCCCGGCTGCTTTGCCCTGCGGCAGCCTCTGTGCAGCCTCCACGAGGGAAGAGGCCAGGAGCCCGGGGGACGGGGGTGGGGGGCGGGCGGCTGGCCCAGGGCGGTGCAGGCGTCGGCAGAGCCGGATTCAGAGCAGGCCGCGTGTGTGCCGGTGTGCACCAACCTCGGGCGGGGTTGAGGACTGCCCAGACGCACAGCACCCAGCACCGCCGCGCTGCTTCCCTTTGCGTCTTCGCTTGCAGCGGTCGGTGCCCCGCGAAGCCGAGCTCAGTGGGACGCTGGTGCCGCATGGGCAGCCGAGTCGGTCACGGCCAGGGCCACGTTCTCGCATCTGGAGGCCCAGGTCCGCCATTTTGGATTTGCTTCTCATTCAAACGTCAGCTCCTCCGTGGACCGGCATCCTGAACGCGCCATCGCTGCTTCTGAACAATGACCTAGGCCCATCGCTCCTTTCATCCTGCGGAGCCCCAGGGCCTGGTGGGGAGCCTGAGGCTAAACCACGCAGTGGACTGGTGTTCCCCGTCCGTTGGCTCGGGTTTTGGGAAGCCACGTGCCGCTCAGAAGTAAAAGCCTGCACAAACCCAGGCCAGACAGACCCAGAGAGCCGGCCCTCGGGACGGACCCCAGCTTCCCCCTCACTCTCGAGTCGCTCACATCCTTCGCTGTCTCACCTGCAGCGTGGCGTTGGGGACTCACTGTGGTCCCTGAGAGGAGGAAGCCCGCAGACGGCGTTCCTAGCAGAGGGTGGCCCAGGCGAGCCCCTCGGAGGCGCCTCGCCGGGCGGGCGGCGGCACAGGAGCCCAGACCCTGCACCTGCTTCGGGGCCGGCTGCGCCGCCGCCAGTTTATTGGGCTGTGGCTCGTTTCGGCTCCAGCGGTTATGGTATTGATTTCTCTCCTTGGATTAATTATCGGAGGCAGCTCCAGACTGCGCTGCGATGGCGGAAGGAAAAATGATGTCTCCACTTCCAGTGGAGCCTGCTGGCGGTGGCGCGCGGCTTTCTCGGGGTCTGGAGCCCAGCGATCGGGCTGCCAGTGAAGTGAAGTGTCTGTGCTGCAGCCCGAGGTCTCTGCGTGGCCTGGGGACTCTGCTCGCGGCTCCAGGCACGGTGCGGATGGGCGAATCCGGGTCGTTCCTGGTGCGGCTGCCGCTGGAGGCAGGCGTGGGCGCAGGGCCTGGCGCGGACTGCACGAGGCAGCCGCGAGGGGCCGGGCACTCCAGGCCCAGCTCTGTCTGGCACTGGCCCCTGGGACACCGGCGGGCTCAGTGGTGTGGATGCTGCTTCCCCCCAGTGTCTGCGCCGATGCCCCCCGTGTGCAAGTGTCCTTCCTTCTCTGGGACCACCGCCCGCCTCTGAGCCGTCCACGGCCTTCCTGGATTTACCACCGAAACGCTGTCGGGGTTCGGGGAGAAGGCTGCATTTTCCTGTTGCCTCACAAGACGCCGTCCTGCCCTGGAGAAGGGAAACGAGGGTCCAGGGCCATTGGCCTCTGGCCATCATCATCCAGGCAGGTGACGAGGAAGCACCGTCACATGGGTGAACAGAAATTGCCCAGAAATGAATAACTTCCCTGTGCGTGGCAGGGGCTGCCCGCAGGGGACGGCCGCTGCCCTCCCAGGAGTGGCCGCTGCAGCCTGGGCCCTGGTGCCCGCTCGCCGTCCCCTCCAGCCTCCCGCCCCAGGTGGAGCCCTGCGGGCCCTGCGCGCCCCCGCGGTGACACTGTCTGAGCTGTGGAGTCCATCCCAGGCCCCTGCCGGGCCCTGGCTGTGGCTGGAGCCGGCCCGTCCCTGGGTGCCGCAGCGCCCCCTCTTCAGTGGGATCCATCGGTGAGTTCGGGGCCGTTTCCGCATTTGCTGATGCGCTTAGGGACGTCTTCCTCGCCCACGTGTCCCATGAATGTTTTATGCTCCCATTTGCTTCCACGTCCAGCTGCAAATGGGCTGGAAAGAGCTTTGCTGCGTGGTGGACCCGGGCCTGTGCGGAACCCACGCTCCCCGCTGCGCGTCACCCGCTGTGGGCCCTGCCCTGCTCCTGGCCCAGGTGTCCTCACCCTGTGACACACACACACACACACACACCCAGACATGCATGCACATGTGAACGTGCACACATGCACACACGTGCACAATACACATGCACACACGTGCACACACTCACTCATGTATACACATATACACACATACAAGCACACATGCGTGCACACAATCCTCAGACACACATGCACATGCACACGTGCACACAGGCACAACACATGTACACAGTGTACATGTGCACACATATGTGCACACGAGCACATGCAGACACATGTACACATACTCAGACATGCACACACACACACTCATTCATGTGCACACATGCACACACACACACCGTGGGAGGTGGCTCACAATCAGGCTTGGGCAGCAGAGAGGGAGCAAGTGGGTGGACGGGCACCCATGTTGAGCCTCCGTGTAAGAGTTCTGGCCCGCGCGTGCCTGGGAACACAGGGTGTGGGGGCACCTGTCCCTGGCCACACACCGAGGGCATGTGCTTGCTGAAGCCAGGCTGACTGTGAGCGCAGGTGAACGGCCCCATCCCAGGGGCCCGGGATTCGTTCTCAAAGTCCCACCCACTGCTCAGACGCCTCTTCTGCCACGTCCTCTCCCACCCTCTGCACTTTCTCTGCAGGACGTGGGTGCTGCTGGTTTTAAGCTTTTTTTCAGCTTTATGGTCATTCTGTTCAGTTGATTCCTGCTTTGTCCTCCCCGGGAGACACACAGGAATAAACTCGGTACCCATGCGCGGTGCGTTTTCACACTTGTCTGTGTCTCAGGTGTCACGAGTGTATTTACAAGCCATAAGCGTGTGCATTGGTGCTGCAGATCTGTAGACGTAGGGGAGAGGCGAAACTTGGGGGAACTGCGTGTCACTTCGTCGTGGATGTGAGCAGTGGGGGTTCCAGAGGGGCCCCTCCCAGCGGGGGACGCTGAGCTGGGTGCGGCTGGGGCTGGGCCGGGAGGGGTCGGTGCTGAGCCAGGCGGTCTGTTCTGGGAGCAGGTGTGGGGCGCTGTCCTCCTGCCTCTCAGGTGTTAGCAGCAAGTGGGGGCCACGGAGGCCCCACCCCTGCCCCGCAGTGACCTGGCAGGGCAGGAGCCCGGCGCAGCTCTGGGGACGCCGCCTCTGCCTTCCCCATTCATCCTGTGTTAATTCCCCTCCAACAGCAGGGTCCAAGGGCTGCCACGTCTGTAGCTTGTTGTGACAGCTGATTCGGTGCCTCGCTGAGGGACTCGGTTTTGGTGGACTCAGTGGAAACCTGGGCTCAGGGTCTGTCCCGCCCCTCCCCCCGCAATTCCCTCGGGAGCAGAGTGTGGCAGGAGGAGGGGCTTCTGCGTGTGAGCATTGCATGCAGACAGGGGCCTGACACTGAAGATTTCGGGGTCCCGGTGGGACACGGGGAGGCTGGCAGCGGGAGGGCAGCCCGTGCGCCCTGCTCCGTGGGTGTCTCTGCTGCCCGAGAGGACGGAGGCTGTGGGCCCCGGGCGGTGCGGCGACTGTCGTGGCCAGAGCAGCAGACCCACAGCGCCTTCAGGGCGTCCTGCACCCCGCGCGGCGTGCCCAGCGTCCTCTCCCGCGCGTCCTCCCGGGGGGGGGCTGCCTCTCCCGCGCGTCCTCCCGGGGGGGGGCTGCCTCTCCCGCGCGTCCTCCCGGGGGGGCCCTGTGTACCTCAGAGCCCCTGACCGCGGTCGTCAGCCACCGTGCTGTAGCCGTGCAGCGCAACCTGGAGTTAGCGGGTTCTGACTTCGCCGTGCGGAGGAGGACCGGGCCGCGGACCGCGCCCTGCCTGTGTTTGGTGTCATGCTCCCAGGAGCCGCTCTGGGCTGGCTAACATGGTAGACGGCAGTGAGGACTTGTCCAGTGCCAGTCAACGCGCCGCCTTGGCTAAACCTGGCTTGGCTTCGGCGCTGGCACGTGGCTGCTTTCAGATCCGCTGGGTTTGGTTTGCTGGGACGTTGGTTCACGGCCTCTGCGTCCGTTCTCCCAGGGACGCTGGTGTAGACCACAGGCAGCATCAGCTTGCGTGGGCTGGGTGTGGACAGTGCCACTCTGCTGCGCGGGGAGCTGGGGTCTCTCTCGTTTTCTGGACGGCTTTTTACGGAATTAATAGTGTTTTTTTCATTAATTTTTGAAAACTTTATGAGTAAATTCATCTGGGGTTTTCTGTGTGCAAAAATTCTCACCAAAATTTCAACGTCTGTGGCAGACGCTAGTGATTTATTTTTGAGTAAGATTGACTTCTTTTGATAAATTTGCTCTTTCATCTTGGTTGTCACTTTTGAAGGCGTAGAGTTCCCGTGTTCGGCGTTTCCTTCCAGTGTTTATAGATTCTCCACAGGTCTCTCACTCCTGATATTGCTAAATCACAAGTCTTTTCTTGACTAAAATCGCTGCAGGTTTATCAATCTCATTGATCTTCTTAAAGAACCACCTTTGGTTCCAAATCAAATCAATCTTCGCTTTCTTTGTTCTTTTCCTGTCTCCCATGTTACTGGTTTTGTTCCTAACTGAATTTTTCTCCCTTTTCCCTTATTTAGGTGTAGTTGGCTCTATATTTTTTAGTTTCTGAAATAGGAAACTGAGGTTATTAATTTGAGATTCTCCTTCTTTGGTAATACATACGTTTTGATGTTATAGATGACAAATAACCCTCTTAGCACTGCCAAGCCGCACCCCACATACTGTGATATAGAAATAAGACATACGTAAAACATGAAATGTGCAGCCCGTGTTTCTAAGCGTGGTCTGGGACAAGCACGCTCCTGGGGCCCCGTGTCCTCTGTGTCCTCACTGGTTCTGCATACCTGCTCCGTGCAGTACCAAGATCTGTGACGGGACAACGGGGTCATTTTTAGTGCATCTGTTCTGCTTCATGTGTTTGAGGCTCTGTGGCAGGTGCATGCGTGTTGACGGTTTTCGTGGCTTCCTGCGTCCCTGACAGAGGAGCTCTGCTCCGACATCTGCTTTTTTTTTTAAAAAAAAGATTTATTTATTTATTTGAAAGTCAGAGTTACACAGAGAGAGAAGAGGCAGAGAGAGAGAGAGAGAGAGAGAGAGAGAGAGGTCTTTAATGGGCTGGACACTCCCCAGAGGACTGCGTGGCCAGAGCTGGGCCAATCCGAAGCCAGGAGCCAGGAGCTTCTTCCAGGTCTCCCACATGGGTGCAGAGGCCCAAGGACTTGGACCACCTTCTACTGCTTTCCCAGGCCACAGCAGAGCTGGATCGGAAGTGGAGCAGCCGGACTCGAACCGGGACACACATGGGATGCCGGCACTGCAGGCCAGGGCTTTAACCTGCTGCGCCCCCCCAAAATCTACTTTTATATTATATCAGCAGTGTCGCTTTCTTTGATTAGTCAGCATATTTAATGCTGATTTTCTTCATACGTCATATTTAGAGTGTGTTTTTGAGTCAGGGTATCTGGATTTTGCTATTTTTTTTTAAAGGTTACTGCTTTCTTTTTTTTTTTTTTTTTGGACAGGCAGAGTGGACAGTGAGAGAGAGAGACAGAGAGAAAGGTCTTCCTTTGCCGTTGGTTCACCCTTCAATGGCCGCCGCAGCTGGCGCACCACGCTGATCCAAAGCCAGGAGCCAGGTGCTTCTCCTGGTCTCCCATGGGGTGCAGGGCCCAAGCACTTGGGCCATCCTCCACTGCACTCCTGGACCATAGCAGAGAGCTGGACTGGAAGAGGGGCAACTAGGACAGAATCCAGCACCCCAACCGGGACTAGAACCCGGTGTGCCAGCGCCGCAAGGCGGAGGATTAGCCTAGTGAGCCACAGCACCGGCTGCTATTTTTAAATTCTGAGAGGTAGAGTTACAGACAGTGAGAGGGAGAGACAGAGAGAGGTCTTCTGTCTGCTGGTTCACTCCCCAAATGGCCGCAAAGGCCAGAGCTGTGTGATCCGAAGCCAGGAGCCAGGTGCTTCTTCCTGGTCCCCTATGCGGGTGCAGGGCCCAAGGACTCGGCCACTTTCTCTGCTTTCCCAGGCCACAGCAGAGAGCTGGACTGGAAGAGGAGCAGCCGGGACTCGAACCGGCGCTCACATGGGATGCCGGCACCGCAGGCAGAGGATTAGCTCACGGTGCCGTGGTGCCGGCCCCTCTGTTTTTAAATTCTGACCTTCTTTTAGTCGGGGAGTTTACCGTGTTCACACTTTGTGGGCTCGTCAGTGTGGCTGGACTTAGGCTCCCTGTGCTGTTTCTCATTCCACGTGGGAGTTCCCTTTCCCTGTTCCTGTCTGGTTTGGGGGTGGGTATTTGTGACTCCATTGAGTGTGTTTTGCTGCACAGTGACTCCTGGCCCGGGTGTGGTCTCAGCACCTTGGCCACAGACGGTCGCCCGCGAGCATTCAGCTCCCCGCAGGCCTTCCTCCTGCAGCTCAGGCTCCCCGCGCCCAGTTCCTGCATCTCCATCAGGCCATGCTCACCTGCAGCACAGGCGTCACCGTGTGAGCTGTCGTCATTTTATCACCACCATCATCTCAAAACCATCGCCCCACCACAGGTATCACCTCATCATCACTGTGGTCATCACCACCCTCGCCCTCACCACCTTCACCACCATCACCCTCACCATCACCCTCACCCTCACCACCCTCACCACCATCACCCTCACAATCACCCTCACCCTCACCCTCACCCTCACCATCACCCTCACCCTCACCATCACCACCCTCACCCTCACCCTCACCCTCACCCTCACCATCACCACCCTCACCCTCACCCTCACCACCCTCACCATCACCCTCACCCTCACCATCACCCTCGCCCTCACCACCCTCACCCTCACCCTCACAATCACCACCCTCACAACCATCACCCTCACCATCACCCTCACCACCCTCACCACCATCACCCTCACCCTCACCATCACCATCACCCTCACCCTCACCCTCACCACCATCACACTCACCCTCACCATCACCCTCGCCCTCACCACCCTCACCCTCACCTCACAATCACCACCCTCACAACCATCACCCTCACCCTCACCCTCACCACCCTCACCCTCACCCTCACAACCCTCACCCTCACCACCATCACCCTCACCACCCTCACCCTCACCATCACCCTCGCAACCCTCACCCTCACCCTCACAACCCTCACCACCCTCACCCTCACCCTCACAACCCCCACCACCATCACCCTCACCCTCACCATCACCCTCATCACCCTCACAACCATCACCCTCACCCTCACCATTACCACCCTCACAACCATCACCCTCACCATCACCACCCTCACCCTCACCCTCATCACCATCACCCTCACCCTCACCATCACCACCCTCACCACCCTCACCCTCACCCTCACCATCACCACCCTCACAACCATCACCCTCACCCTCACCCTCACCACCCTCACCCTCACCATCACCACCCTCACAACCATCACCCTCACCCTCACCCTCACCATCACCACCCTCACCCTCACCCTCACCATCAACACCCTCACCACCCTCACCCTCACCCTCACCCTCACCATCACCACCCTCACCCTCACCCTCACCATCACCACCCTCACCACCCTCACCCTCACCCTCACCACCATCACCCTCACCATCACCCTCACCACCCTCACAACCATCACCCTCACCCTCACCCTCACCACCCTCACCATCACCCTCACCCTCACCACCATCACCCTCACCCTCACCCTCACCATCACCACCATCACCACCCTCACCACCCTCACCATCACCCTCACCCTCACCATCATCCTCACCATCACCCTCACCACCATCACCCTCACCCTCACCATCACCCTCACCCTCACCCTCACCACCATCACCCTCACCCTCACCATCGCCATCACTGCCATCACCACCATCACCCTCACCATCACCCTCACAACTCTCACCACCATCACCCTCACCCTCACCCTCACCACCCTCACCCTCACCATCACCACCCTCACCACTCTCACCATCACCCTCACCCTCACCACCCTCACCCTCACCCTCACCACCATCACCCTCACCATCACCCTCACAACCATCACCCTCACCCTCACCATCACCCTCACCCTCACCGTCACCATCACTGCCATCACCTTCGTGATCACTGTGTCACCATCCCCGTAGCCCCGGCCATGGCTGACTTGCTCTGCAGAGGACCCCTTCCCGCCGCAGAGGCACCAGCGCCCAGTCACCGCGGGCAGAGCAGCTGTGCAGGGCTCGGCTTTGCATCCGGCAGAGGGGAGCGGAGCTGTGTCCGCCGAGCACTGAGCCAGCCCGCATTGTGGGGCACGGACTCCCCGCAGACTGGGCCGGTCCCACAGCCCCTGCTCTCGCCATTGCACCCCAGTTCACACCAGCTTCCACCAGCGGCGAGGAGGGAGAGTGCCACGGCCGTCATGTGCCAGTGCCGGCCCAGCAGAAGCAGGCACTGTGTGGGTGAGCCATACATGAGTGGAGCTGGGTATGGGTGGAGCCGAGCCTGGGGTGGAGCCATGAGTGGGTGGACCCGTGTGTGGGTGGAGCCATGAGTGGGTGGAGCCATGAGTGGTGGAGCCACGTGTGGCTGGAACCACCATCTCTTGCTCTGCCCCTCCCTTTCCCGGCAGTGTCAGGCTCTGGCCACTTGCCCACTTGTCCTGCCACACCCTGGTTTGAAACTCATTCAGCTTTTCTGCTTCTTTCCCCCATCCCATCGCAAGATAAAATTCTTGGCGTGGAGGTGTGATAACATCAAAACCATCCAGTAGTCGTTTTCAGAATTTCTTTTTAGGTTTCTGTAGAGGTGCACACTCAGGGCCAGCGACACGTGCGGCCAGTACATGCCTGCGTTTTAACTACAACACTGCCTTCTTCAGTGCGTGTCTTCCTCTGCCTCTTTACAAACGTTTATTTGAGAGACGAGATGGAGAGAGAGATTGAAAGATCTCTCTGCTGCCAGGGCTGGGCCAGGCCAAGGAGCCAGGAGCTGCCTCTGGCTCTCCCACGGGGGCTGCAGGGGCCTGAGGACTTCAGCTGTCGCCTGCTGTCTCCCAGGGGCGCGTCAGCGAGAGGCTGGTGTCAGGGGCAGCCTGGAATCGGAGCCCAGGCCCTCTGATATGCGGTGGGCATCCCAAGTGGTGTCTAAACCGCTAGGCTAGACACCCACCCCAATGGTTTTCAGTCCAATGTGGTAGAAGCGTCAGGATTGTTCTAGATCTTTCCAGTACCCGTTGTGGCCTCTTGGCGGTTGCCCACGCCAGTCCCGGTAGTGAGGAGCAGACTGTCAGACACCTCACAGGGACGGTCCCAGCACGGAGGTGAGGAAGTGTGGCTTAACACCGGTGTATCGCCACCCACTTCCAGCGCTGCAAGAGCTTGACTTTCCTGGTCTCATCTAAGAAAGGGCTACGTTTGTAGTTTTGCTTCCTTCTAGTGTTTGCTCTGTGCAGGCGTCCACCAGCCACGTGCAGCGTCCAGCCCGTGGTCTCCTGTTAGCTTTGCAGGCTGCGCCACTCCCCCTGGCCCACGTGAGGTCACCGAGATGAGGGGGATCACAAGTGGCCCAGGTTCTGTTGCTGTAACCTTGGAGAGCAGAGCCACCCCACTCCCTGGTGAGCTGCGGGCTGGAGGAGACCCTTGCTCCTGGGAGGCCCAGCAGGCGTCCCCTAGGTCCCAGGAGGACTTGGCTGCGTGATGGCTGCCGGAGACTGCCAGACAAGCCCAAGCTGACAAGCTGTGGTGAGACGCATCACCCGAGCTGGAGGACGGAGAGGGCAGCTGGGGGATCGCAGTGACGGGATTTGCCCAGATCCCTGGAGCTGCAGGGATCCAGTGCTCACAGAGCTAATGGCGCCGAGGGTGAGGCAGCGCGGGCAGCCACAGCGGCCGTGCCCACATCTGCCGGCCGCTGTAGATCCTTGGGCCCTGGACGGATCCTTAGACACGGCCTGACCTGCTGGTCAGAAGGTCACTCCTGAGCCCCGACAACACCACAGGCGCTGGTCTGCACCCGTCGCCACCCTGCACCGTGCCGCCTGGCTGGTGAACGCACCGGCTGCACGGGGAACGCTCCGTGGAAGGCAGACGCGGGAGCCGCGGTCACACCACCTCAGGGCACAGTCCTTGCAAACCCCGAGAATGCCGGCTCTTGGTGGGTTCCCAGCGCTTGGGGCCTGGGGGTCCTCTGGAGTCCCAGTGGCCCACGGAGCCGCATGAAATCAAACGTACACGACTGAGACTCCGCCTTTGCTTGGGAAGGGCGCTGGGTGTCCCGGGACGCGTGTGGCTGCTGGCCCAGGAGCCTGTGGTCTCCCGGTGCTGTGGCCCTGGTGGGTGCGGGGCGCCCTGGGGAGCTGCCTTGGGGCTGTCCCCTCCCCCCGGCCTCTGCCCTGCCCAGGGGTGTTGCTCGCCTCCTGGACCACCGTGTGGGTGGTGTCTGGGCTGAGCCCTGGCCCCGGCTGGGTCCCTGCCCCTTCAGTCCGTGTTTGTGAGCCTGGGGTGGAGGTGCAGAGGCTTCCTGCCCCGCCCTCACACCAGGCTTCTCCGGGACACGCCTCTTCTCAGCTCCGCCTGCCTGCTCCCTCGAAGCTGCGCACACCGTGATCCGACGCGGGCACTTCAGAATGCTCGTGCAAAGCAAGTTACAAGTTGAGTGTCGGTCAAACGTTTTTGAGATGGCGCCTGCGTGGTGGCGCAGTGGGGTAAGCCGCCTGGCGTGCTGCATCCCACATGAGCACGGATCGAGTCTCGGCTGCTCCACGTCCCACCCAGCTCCCTGCTCACGCCCCTGGGAAAGCAGTGGGAGGTGGTTCAAGTGCCTGGGCCCCTGCCACCCATGTGGGAGACCCGGATGGAGCTCCAGGATCCTGGTTTCAGCCGGACCCAGCCCAGGCCGTTGTGGCCATCTGGGGAGTGAACCAGTAAATGGATAATTTCCCTCTCTCTCTATAACTGCTTTTCAAGTAAATAAATGTATATTTAAAACAAAATAAAAACTTTAAATCATGTTTTGAAATCCATGCGTAGCTTGTTCATATGTGTTTTCCATGAAGTTCTCGGGTTACATGTTGTACCGATCCTACTCTGAATAATTGTGTCATTGTCACACAGATCACAGCTGTTCTCGGCCGTGGCGCTCCGGGGTCTCAGCACGCGGCTGAACACGCCCCCTCTGCCTGTGGGCGCTTTGCACAGGGCGGGGTGGGTGTCCTGCTGGGGACCGTGGGGATGGACACGGAGCTGGCCCGCAGCCGCTGGGCCGGGTGCCACTCCCAGCCACACGCTGTCCTCAGTGAGTTCCCGGGCCGGCCACGGCGTTGCCACACCTGCAGCCCTGTTGAGACAGGACAGATGGTGGCGAGGCCTGGGCTGCAGGCGCCGTCGCCGTGTTCCCTCCGTCTCCTGCCTGGTGCGGGCTCGGGCGGCGCTGAGTGCGCCTGGGAACCCTGGCAGTGCCCTGCCCGGCACCTGCGCAGGGCCCCAGCCGTGAGCAAATGCGTGCACTCTGGACGCGGGCCGTGGAGCCGCCATGAATTATTCCTGAGCGTAATGGCCGTGAGAGCTCAGCGGGGCCTGCAGCTTCTGGTTCACCTGGTAACGCCCAGGCTCCAGCTCCCTCAGTCCCACATCATTTAGGGAAGCGCGGCCGGCGCTGGCCTGCGCTGCGGGCCCGGGCTCCTGGCAGGGCAGTGGCATCGGAGGGGACTCAAGCCGGAGCTGCGCGACGCCCAGACGCCGGATCCTTGGTGGGGGCACCGGCCCATGCATTCCAGCCTGCAGGTCCACTGCTGACGCTGCGGCGGCTGGCAGCCCGTTACTCGGTTCCTGTGGCCGCTCTGGCCGCGTGACGCTGTGGAGGGAGGGTGGGGGGCTTCGAGGTTTGTGCTGGTTCCTTCCTCTGCCAGCAGGGACCTGGCGCTGGTGCCGTGCACCGGGCAGCTGCCTGTGCTCCCCCCTCGCGGCACGAAGAGCCCGCACACCCAGGGCCACAGACAGGCTCTTAGTGAAGCGTCACTTCCGGTTTCCACGCTTGTAACCCGGTGGCCACTCAGCATCCGTAACTCCTGCCACTCCTGTGTCCTGGGGGTGGAGGCTGCCCCATCACCTCCCCGTGAAGACGCTGAACTGAGCCACCGGGCCTGCGTCCCTGTGTCCCACAGGGTGTGGACCAGCACTGATGGCCTGCATCCCTGTGTCCCCCAGGGTGTGGACCAGCACTGGGGGCCCGCGTCCCTGTGTCCACCAGGGTGTGGACCAGCACTGACGGCCTGCGTCCCTGTGTCCACCAGGGTGTGGACCAGCACTGACGGCCTGCGTCCCTGTGTCCCCCAGGGTGTGGACCAGCACTGAGGGCCCGCGTCCCTGTGTCCCCCAGGGTGTGGACCAGCACTGAGGGCCCGCGTCCCTGTGCCTCTCAGGGTGTGGACCAGCACTGACGGCCTGCATCCCTGTGTCCCCCAGGGTGTGGACCAGCACTGAGGGCCCGCGTCCCTGTGTCCTCCAGGGTGTGGACCAGCACTGACGGCCTGCATCCCTGTGTCCCCCAGGGTGTGGACCAGCACTGAGGGCCCGCGTCCCTGTGTCCTCCAGGGTGTGGACCAGCACTGGGGGCCCGCGTCCCTGTGTCCCCCAGGGTGTGGACGAGCACTGGGGGCCCGCGTCCCTGTGTCCTCCAGGGTGTGGACCAGCACTGGGGGCCCGCGTCCCTGTGTCCCGCAGGGTGTGGACCAGCACTGGGGGCCCGCGTCCCTGTGTCCCCCAGGGTGTGGACCAGCACTGGGGGCCCGCATCCCTGTGCCTCTCAGGGTGTGGACCAGCACTGAGGGCCCGCGTCCCTGTGTCCTCCAGGGTGTGGACCAGCACTGGGGGCCCGCGTCCCTGTGTCCCCCAGGGTGTGGACGAGCACTGGGGGCCCGCGTCCCTGTGTCCCCCAGGGTGTGGACGAGCACTGGGGGCCCGCGTCCCTGTGTCCCCCAGGGTGTGGACCAGCACTGGGGGCCCGCGTCCCTGTGTCCGCCAGGGTGTGGACGAGCACTGGGGGCCCGCGTCCCAGTGTCCCCCAGGGTGTGGACGAGCACTGGGGGCCCGCGTCCCTGTGTCCCCCAGGGTGTGGACCAGCACTGGGGGCCCGCGTCCCTGTGTCCCGCAGGGTGTGGACCAGCACTGGGGGCCCGCGTCCCTGTGTCCCCCAGGGTGTGGACCAGCACTGGGGACCCGCGTCCCTGTGTCCCGCAGGGTGTGGACCAGCACTGGGGGCCCGCGTCCCTGTGTCCCCCAGGGTGTGGACCAGCACTGGGGGCCCGCGTCCCTGTGTCCCCCAGGGTGTGGACCAGCACTGAGGGCCCACGTCCCTGTGTCCCCCAGGGTGTGGACCAGCACTGGGGGCCCGCGTCCCTGTGTCCCCCAGGGTGTGGACCAGCACTGGGGACCCGCGTCCCTGTGTCCCGCAGGGTGTGGACCAGCACTGAGGGCCCGCGTCCCTGTGTCCCCCAGGGTGTGGACCAGCACTGAGGGCCCGCGTCCCTGTGTCCCCGAGGGTGTGGACCAGCACTGACGGCCTGCATCCCTGTGTCCCCCAGGGTGTGGACCAGCACTGAGGGCCCGCGTCCCTGTGTCCTCCAGGGTGTGGACCAGCACTGACGGCCTGCATCCCTGTGTCCCCCAGGGTGTGGACCAGCACTGAGGGCCCGCGTCCCTGTGTCCTCCAGGGTGTGGACCAGCACTGGGGGCCCGCGTCCCTGTGTCCCCCAGGGTGTGGACCAGCACTGAGGGCCCGCGTCCCTGTGTCCCCCAGGGTGTGGACCAGCACTGGGGGCCCGCGTCCCTGTGTCCCCCAGGGTGTGGACCAGCACTGGGGACCCGCGTCCCTGTGTCCCGCAGGGTGTGGACCAGCACTGAGGGCCCGCGTCCCTGTGTCCCCCAGGGTGTGGACCAGCACTGAGGGCCCGCGTCCCTGTGCCTCTCAGGGTGTGGACCAGCACTGACGGCCTGCATCCCTGTGTCCCCCAGGGTGTGGACCAGCACTGAGGGCCCACGTCCATGTGTCCTCCAGGGTGTGGACCAGCACTGACGGCCTGCATCCCTGTGTCCCCCAGGGTGTGGACCAGCACTGAGGGCCCGCGTCCCTGTGTCCTCCAGGGTGTGGACCAGCACTGGGGGCCCGCGTCCCTGTGTCCCCCAGGGTGTGGACGAGCACTGGGGGCCCGCGTCCCTGTGTCCCCCAGGGTGTGGACCAGCACTGGGGGCCCGCGTCCCTGTGCCTCTCAGGGTGTGGACCAGCACTGACGGCCTGCGTCCCTGTGTCCCCCAGGGTGTGGACCAGCACTGAGGGCCCGCGTCCCTGTGTCCCCCAGGGTGTGGACCAGCACTGAGGGCCCACGTCCCTGTGTCCCCCAGGGTGTGGACCAGCACTGAGGGCCCACGTCCCTGTGTCCCCCAGGGTGTGGACCAGCACTGGGGGCCCACGTCCCTGTGTCCCCCAGGGTGTGGACCAGCACTGGGGGCCCGCGTCCCTGTGTCCCCCAGGGTGTGGACCAGCACTGGGGGCCCGCGTCCCTGTGCCTCTCAGGGTGTGGACCAGCACTGACGGCCTGCGTCCCTGTGTCCCCCAGGGTGTGGACCAGCACTGAGGGCCCGCGTCCCTGTGTCCTCCAGGGTGTGGACCAGCACTGGGGGCCCGCGTCCCTGTGTCCCCTAGGGTGTGGACGAGCACTGGGGGCCCGCGTCCCTGTGTCCCCCAGGGTGTGGACCAGCACTGGGGGCCCGCGTCCCTGTGTCCCCCAGGGTGTGGACCAGCACTGGGGGCCCGCGTCCCTGTGTCCCGCAGGGTGTGGACCAGCACTGGGGGCCCGCGTCCCTGTGTCCCCCAGGGTGTGGACCAGCACTGGGGGCCCGCGTCCCTGTGTCCCCCAGGGTGTGGACCAGCACTGGGGGCCCGCGTCCCTGTGTCCCCCAGGGTGTGGACCAGCACTGAGGGCCCACGTCCCTGTGTCCCCCAGGGTGTGGACCAGCACTGGGGGCCCGCGTCCCTGTGTCCCCCAGGGTGTGGACCAGCACTGGGGACCCGCGTCCCTGTGTCCCGCAGGGTGTGGACCAGCACTGAGGGCCCGCGTCCCTGTGTCCCCCAGGGTGTGGACCAGCACTGAGGGCCCGCGTCCCTGTGTCCCCGAGGGTGTGGACCAGCACTGACGGCCTGCATCCCTGTGTCCCCCAGGGTGTGGACCAGCACTGAGGGCCCGCGTCCCTGTGTCCTCCAGGGTGTGGACCAGCACTGACGGCCTGCATCCCTGTGTCCCCCAGGGTGTGGACCAGCACTGAGGGCCCGCGTCCCTGTGTCCTCCAGGGTGTGGACCAGCACTGGGGGCCCGCGTCCCTGTGTCCCCCAGGGTGTGGACCAGTACTGAGGGCCCGCGTCCCTGTGTCCCCCAGGGTGTGGACCAGCACTGGGGGCCCGCGTCCCTGTGTCCCCCAGGGTGTGGACCAGCACTGGGGACCCGCGTCCCTGTGTCCCGCAGGGTGTGGACCAGCACTGAGGGCCCGCGTCCCTGTGTCCCCCAGGGTGTGGACCAGCACTGAGGGCCCGCGTCCCTGTGCCTCTCAGGGTGTGGACCAGCACTGACGGCCTGCATCCCTGTGTCCCCCAGGGTGTGGACCAGCACTGAGGGCCCACGTCCCTGTGTCCTCCAGGGTGTGGACCAGCACTGACGGCCTGCATCCCTGTGTCCCCCAGGGTGTGGACCAGCACTGAGGGCCCGCGTCCCTGTGTCCTCCAGGGTGTGGACCAGCACTGGGGGCCCGCGTCCCTGTGTCCCCCAGGGTGTGGACGAGCACTGGGGGCCCGCGTCCCTGTGTCCCCCAGGGTGTGGACCAGCACTGGGGGCCCGCGTCCCTGTGCCTCTCAGGGTGTGGACCAGCACTGACGGCCTGCGTCCCTGTGTCCCCCAGGGTGTGGACCAGCACTGAGGGCCCGCGTCCCTGTGTCCTCCAGGGTGTGGACCAGCACTGGGGGCCCGCGTCCCTGTGTCCCCCAGGGTGTGGACGAGCACTGGGGGCCCGCGTCCCTGTGTCCCCCAGGGTATGGACCAGCACTGGGGGCCCGCGTCCCTGTGTCCCCCAGGGTGTGGACCAGCACTGGGGGCCCGCGTCCCTGTGTCCCCCAGGGTGTGGACGAGCACTGGGGGCCCGCGTCCCTGTGTCCCCCAGGGTGTGGACCAGCACTGGGGGCCCGCGTCCCTGTGTCCCCCAGGGTGTGGACCAGCACTGGGGGCCCGCGTCCCTGTGTCCCGCAGGGTGTGGACCAGCACTGGGGGCCCGCGTCCCTGTGTCCCCCAGGGTGTGGACCAGCACTGGGGACCCGCGTCCCTGTGTCCCGCAGGGTGTGGACCAGCACTGAGGGCCCGCGTCCCTGTGTCCCCCAGGGTGTGGACCAGCACTGGGGGCCCGCGTCCCTGTGTCCCCCAGGGTGTGGACCAGCACTGGGGACCCGCGTCCCTGTGTCCCGCAGGGTGTGGACCAGCACTGAGGGCCCGCGTCCCTGTGTCCCCCAGGGTGTGGACCAGCACTGAGGGCCCGCGTCCCTGTGCCTCTCAGGGTGTGGACCAGCACTGACGGCCTGCATCCCTGTGTCCCCCAGGGTGTGGACCAGCACTGAGGGCCCATGTCCCTGTGTCCTCCAGGGTGTGGACCAGCACTGACGGCCTGCATCCCTGTGTCCCCCAGGGTGTGGACCAGCACTGAGGGCCCGCGTCCCTGTGTCCTCCAGGGTGTGGACCAGCACTGGGGGCCCGCGTCCCTGTGTCCCCCAGGGTGTGGACGAGCACTGGGGGCCCGCGTCCCTGTGTCCCCCAGGGTGTGGACCAGCACTGGGGGCCCGCGTCCCTGTGCCTCTCAGGGTGTGGACCAGCACTGACGGCCTGCGTCCCTGTGTCCCCCAGGGTGTGGACCAGCACTGAGGGCCCGCGTCCCTGTGTCCTCCAGGGTGTGGACCAGCACTGGGGGCCCGCGTCCCTGTGTCCCCCAGGGTGTGGACGAGCACTGGGGGCCCGCGTCCCTGTGTCCCCCAGGGTGTGGACCAGCACTGGGGGCCCGCGTCCCTGTGTCCCCCAGGGTGTGGACCAGCACTGGGGGCCCGCGTCCCTGTGTCCCCCAGGGTGTGGACGAGCACTGGGGGCCCGCGTCCCTGTGTCCCCCAGGGTGTGGACCAGCACTGGGGGCCCGCGTCCCTGTGTCCCGCAGGGTGTGGACCAGCACTGGGGGCCCGCGTCCCTGTGTCCCGCAGGGTGTGGACCAGCACTGGGGGCCCGCGTCCCTGTGTCCCCCAGGGTGTGGACCAGCACTGGGGACCCGCGTCCCTGTGTCCCGCAGGGTGTGGACCAGCACTGAGGGCCCGCGTCCCTGTGTCCCCCAGGGTGTGGACCAGCACTGGGGGCCCGCGTCCCTGTGTCCCCCAGGGTGTGGACCAGCACTGGGGACCCGCGTCCCTGTGTCCCGCAGGGTGTGGACCAGCACTGAGGGCCCGCGTCCCTGTGTCCCCCAGGGTGTGGACCAGCACTGAGGGCCCGCGTCCCTGTATCCCCCAGGGTGTGGACCAGCACTGAGGGCCCGCGTCCCTGTGTCCTCCAGGGTGTGGACCAGCACTGAGGGCCCGCGTCCCTGTGTCCCCCAGGGTGTGGACCAGCACTGAGGGCCCGCGTCCCTGTGTCCCCCAGGGTGTGGACCAGCACTGAATCAAGCCGACGTGACTTCAAAGCCGCCCCCTACGCTGCGTTCCTCGGAGTGAAGTGACTTTTCTCCGTCCCGGGGGCCTCCTGCCAGAGCACACGGGGCAGAGGGGCCAGGGGCCAGGAGCGTGGGGGCCTCGTGGGGCGACACTGGGTGCTGTTGGGGGCTGGAGCTTCCCAGACCGGCTCTGCTCCAGGTGGGGCTGCAGGCGAGGGTGGGAGCCGGGGAGGGGCCCGAGGGCAGTGCGGGCGGTGGGAAGGTGTCCAGCAGCACACAGGGCTGAGCCCGCGGCCCCGTGGGGCAGCCCCGCCCGCCGCGGTTGTCTTCCTGGGCTCTGCTCTGCCCGCTCCCGGCCGTGGGTGGTTGGCGCCCACCAGTCCACACGCGGTGCTCTGAGCGTCCCGCCCACGTTTAGATGTGGGCACCTTTGCTCTGCTCTGTTTGGCCCGGGCCAGGCCCCTGTCCTCAGCTCCGGGCATTTCTGGTGTCTGTGCCGTCTGCCGCTTCTCCTTGAGGCCGCCGTCCCGGCCCGGCTCCCCAGGTGTCGCCCTGCCTCACCTCCCGCTTGTCAGTGTCCTCGCAAACGCACGGGCGGCTTTCTCAGCGCCGTGTCTGACCCACGCTGGTGCTGCCGGCGGGAAATGAGCAGTTCTGGGGATTTTCCACAGAAGAGGACGGGCGGCTAGCAGGCCGGATGGGCTTCGGAAGGCATTGCGCCAGCCTCCGGGGCTCCACGGGAAGTCACGCCTCCTCGCTAGGCAGGGTTACGGCAGGAGTGTTGCCAAGCGTGGTGTGTCCGGATCGCTACGGCCCAGAGGAAGGCCTCGCACGGGGACCCACGGACCGTGGCAGCAGCTGGCTGGGAGCTGGGTGAACAGCAGCATCCAGAGGCCACGGAGCCACGTGCCGAGGAGCGAGGAAGGGGCCTGCCAGCGTAGACCTGAGCTGCAGGGCACCAAGCGTTGGCTTTCTAGACCCCCACCCAGCCAGGAGCTCAGCAGGAGAGCACAGGCCCGCTCAGGGCCACGTCCATCGGAGCCGTGCATGGGCGGCCAGCGAGAGCCCACGGGGTTCTGAGCCTCTCCCTGCCAAGCCTCCTCATGGACCTGGCCACACCCTGGGACGGCTCAGAACGCAGCCCCACCCAAGCTGTGCTGATGCCCCAGGGACAGCAGGCGGCTCCTCCATCTCCCGTCCCACAAGTGCAGTCGGACGAGCAGGTTTTCAGCCGTGACCCAAACTGTGAGTCGGCTCTCACAGCAGGAGTCTGCTCTCCGCTGATCTCAAAGCCACCCTCCGATGGTCCCTGCCTCGCCCGGGATCTCCGATCGGCTGGTATGGCACGGGCCGCCGTCACCAGCACAGACTGCCAGCATCCTTGCATTCAGCTCTGGCACCTCACTCCCGATGATGGGGACTTCCCACAGCCTGTCCCCACACCTGCGGCAGCTGGGCCCCTCCTTGTGGGCGGCCCTGAGTCTGAGATATGACCAAGGAGGCTTTGCCATGAACTCGGTTTGTCAGCTGTGTTTCTATGGTGCTTGTGTTTGTCACGGGCCACCGGTGTTCCGTGTGCTTGGCCACGTGTCCTCATCAGCGAGAGGCTGATGCCATGAGACTCTGCCCCGTGGAGCTCACGTGAGCTCCCCTGCTTCCTGGTGCCCACAGGAAGGGGCCATGATGGCCCCGGGGACTGGCAGCCAGGTGCTCAGACGCTTCCTGCTCACACGCGTGTTCTCCTGTGCCTGATTCCATCACTTCCTGCTCACACGTGTGTTCTCCTATGCCTGATTCCATTGCTTCCTGCTCACACGTGTGTTCTCCTATGCCTGATTCCATCACTTCCTGCTCACACGTGTGTTCTCCTGTGCCTGATTCCATTGCTTCCTGCTGCTCACACGTGTGTTCTCCTATGCCTGATTCCATCACTTCCTGCTCACACGTGTGTTCTCCTGTGCCTGATTCCATTGCTTCCTGCTGCTCACACGTGTGTTCTCCCACACCTGATTCCATTTCTTCCTGCTCACACGCATGTTCTCCCGCACCTGATTCCATTTCTTCCTGCTCACACACGTGTTCTCCCGCGCCTGATTCCATCGCTTCCTGCTGCTCACACGTGTGTTTCCTGCGCCTGACTCCGTGATCTCCCTTTTGAGTCTCGTGGTCCCTTGCACACTTCTCCCATGGCCATCTCGGCGTGTGCGGCTGCACCTGCCCGGCTCGGCAGGCTCTGAGTCCAGAAGCTGCAGCTGCACGGGTCGCGGCTGCGTGTGCGAGGTCCCAGCGCAGACTGCGTTGCAGCCGGCCGTCTGCTACCGCTGCAGCACACCTGAGGTGGGGTCCGAGGCCTGGTTGGGGGACCGTGCGGCGTGGCCCCCGGGGGGTGGCAGAGGCCACGGTGGAGCTTGTGTGGAGGAGCCGGGGGCACCCGGTGCAGAGCGAGGCTGGGCTTTTACACCCAGCCCTCCTGCGAGACCCTCCCTCCTAAATGCTGCAGTGGGGCGAAGCTCCTCCCCTCCAAGTATGATTGACTTGTGACTGTGGGGTTCACAGTCCTGCATGAGTTCAAGGCCAAGCATTCCTGCTGCAGTGCATTGGTGCAAAGGGGCTCCATTGTCTCCACTGGGCGTGTTGGCTGAGGACGGGGGCTGGGACGCAGCACCGCCTGTGCCAGCTCACACAGACAGGACACACACGGGCAGGACATGCATGGGCAGGACATGCACAGACAGGACACACATAGGACACGCACAGACAGGACACGCATGGGCAGGACACACCCGGGCAGGACACACACAGGGCATGCACAGACAGGACACACACGGGCAGGACACGCACAGACGGGACACATATGGGCAGGACACACACAGGACACGCACAGATGGGACACACACGGGCAGGACACGTACAGACAGGACACACATAGGACATGCACAGACAGGACACACATGGGCAGGACACGCACGGGCAGGACACGCACGGGCAGGACACGCACGGGCAGGACACACACGGGCAGGACACGTACAGACAGGACACGCATAGACAGGACACGCATAGACAGGACACGTACAGACAGGACACGCATGGGCAGGACACGCACGGGCAGGACACGCACGGGCAGGACACACACGGGCAGGACACGTACAGACAGGACACGCATAGACAGGACACGCATAGACAGGACACGCACAGACAGGACACGCATGGGCAGGACACACACGGGCAGGACACACACAGGGCATGCACAGACAGGACACACACGGGCAGGACACGCACAGACGGGACACATACGGGCAGGACACACACAGGACACGCACAGACGGGACACACACGGGCAGGACACGTACAGACAGGACACACATAGGACACGCACAGACAGGACACACATAGGACATGCCTGGGCAGGACACGCATGGGCAGGACACGCACGGGCAGGACACACACGGGCAGGACACGCACAGACGGGACACACACGGGCAGGACACGTACAGACAGGACAGTACAGAAAGGACAGTACAGACAGGACAGTACAGACAGGACACGCATAGACAGGACATGCATAGACAGGACACGCACAGACAGGACACGCATGGGCAGGACATGCAGACAGGACAGTACAGACAGGATGCACACAGACAAGACGCGCATAGACAGGACACGCACAGACAGGTCACGCATGGGCAGGACACACACGGGCAGCATGGACGGCGAGCAGCTCCCCGCCATGCACTCGTGGTCCACATGGAGTGGACGTCTCCATCTCTGACACACAAGCGGGGCAGGGTCAGCAGTGGGCCCGCCCTGCCCAGACTGCAGAGGGAGGCCGGGCCTGTCGCAAGCTGGTGAGCTCTGTCGGGGAGAGGAGCTCCGCGCTCGGCTGGGTGCCTGTCACGGGGGCTGGTGTCCCTGGTGGTCATGTGGAAAATCTGAGATCCTGCCCCTGCCTCCATTGACTTTGGCTTAAATCAATAGGACCTTGTTTACGCTGAGTAACATCAGTGCACCTGGTCTGGTAGACCCCAAATGCAGGAGTCAGTGCTTGTAACACAAACAAACATCAGAGGCCACAGACAGGGACCACAAGACGCTGTACCTGGGGTGTGTGCTCAGAGACCACGCAGGTGACCACAGGACACCTGTACCTGGGGTAGGAGCTCACAGACCACACAGGTGACCACAGGACACCTGTACCTGGGGTGTATGCTCAGAGACCACACAGGTGACCATGGGACACCTGTACGTGGGGTGTGAGATCAGAGACCACGCAGGTGACCACAGGACACCTGTACCTGGGGTAGGAGCTCACAGACCACACAGGTGACCATGGGACACCTGTACCCAGGGTGTGAGCTCAGAGACCATGCAGGTGGCCACAGGACACCTATACCCAGGGTATGAGCTCACAGACCACACAGGTGACAACAGGACACCTGTACCTGGGGTGTATGCTCAGAGACCACATAGGTGACCATGGGACACCTGTACGTGGGGTGTGAGATCAGAGACCACGCAGGTGACCACAGGATACCTGTACCTGGGGTAGGAGCTCACAGACCACACAGGTGACCACAGGACACCTGTACCTGGGGTGTATGCTCAGAGACCACACAGGTGACAACAGGACACCTGTACCCGGGATAGGAGCTCACAGACCACACAGGTGACCACGGGACACTGCACCCGGGGTGTGAGCTCACAGACCACACAGGTGACCACAGGACCCTGTACCCGGGGTGTGTGCTCAGAGACCACGCAGGTGACCACGGGACACTGTACCTGGGGTGTGAGCTCAGAGACCACGCAGGTGACCACGGGACACTGTACCCGGGGTGTGAGCTCAGAGACCACGCAGGTGACCACGGGACACTGTACCCGGGGTGTGAGCTCAGAGACCACGCAGGTGACCACGGGACACTGTACCCGGGGTGTGAGCTCAGAGACCACGCAGGTGACCACGGGACACTGTACCCGGGGTGTGAGCTCAGAGACCACGCAGGTGACCACGGGACACTGTACCCGGGGTGTGAGCTCAGAGACCACGCAGGTGACCACGGGACACTGTACCCGGGGTGTGAGCTCAGGGGCCGCTCGGAAGGTCAGTTGGAAGCATCTTGCTCCCCCCACCCACTGGAGCTGCTATTCTAATTCGGTTTTAATCAGCGCTGGTTCGGGCTGAGCACTTGTTTGAATCTCAGAGCTCCTTGCTCCCGGCCTGGCCGCGTCCGGGCAGCCTTGGGCAAGCCCCCGGTGTTGGGCTCCCTTGGCAGTGGCGATCTGACCACAGGCCGTGTCTCTCCTTCCTTCTCTCTGCCCGCTGGCAGGCCACACGTTTCAGTCCAGGGATTGTGACTTGGGCTCCACGTCTCCCGGTTCACCCCAGGCCCAGAATCTGGGGTTCCCAAACTTTCCAGGACCCTCTTTAGCCGGGCCTCTGGGGGCTTCCCCGCTGTGGCTCCCTGGGCCTCCTGGCCCCCAGTTCCCGCTGCAGCTTAGCGTCTGGGCCGGAGCCGGGGGAGCAGAGAGGAGAGAAGCGTGCAGTGACCTGGGGCAGCGGGGCCGGGGCCTGATCTCCCCGAGCACAGCCCTGGGTTGGGAAATCAGGCGAGACAGCCGTGGATGTGTGGCATCTCTGGGTCTACAGACGCCATTCAGAGCAGGAGTGACCCTGAGCGGGGGACGGCAAACGGCCGCGCCATGGACGCAGGGCGCCTGTCTGCCGGCGACTCCAAACCTTGCGACTCCTTCCACGCGCTGTGTCTGGCTGTTCCCTGGGGTCGGAATCTGTCCCTGTTTTCTTGCGACGATCAGGGCGCTGTAGTGAAAGGAGGAGCCCGCGCCCCCTCTGTGCTCTGCGACAGGACCAGAGCTGTCTGCGTATCCCGGAACGTTGGCTGCCTCCACGCCGACTCGGAGAAGCGCCAGCTGTGTCCATGCTGTGCACGGGGCTCCTGCTGGTGTGTGTTGTGTGGCCACAGCTGAAGAAGACGCAGCTGCAGAGCGGGGTGTCTCCCAGGAGGGGTAGCTCTCTTCACGTCCCCGTGAGTTTACTGGTTTCTACCCAGGCTTGGCAAATGGTCTTTTCCTGCCCCAGTCTCCCCAGGTGGGAGAAACCCCCGTCGGGTCCCTGGCGCTCGGCCTCAGGAACCCAGAGAGGCGGCCAAGGTGCGTTCGGTAGAGGTCAGCGTGAGGTTTCCAGGATGTCTGAGCGGGACGGGGCGGGGCTCGTCAGGGGCTGGAGGTCTCGGGGTCCTCGCTCCCCACTGCGCCCAGGGCTCCCTCCCCATCACTACAGCCATGAGCCAAGCCGGCAAGCGGGGACTCCTGCCAGACCTGGGCCTGTGGTGGTGTGCGCCGTCTCTCCCGGGGATGAGGCTGACGCTGCCGGCGTTCACCCGGAGACCTGGATAGCAACACCCGGCGATGCCTGGAACTGTCTCACTGCACCACAAACACCTGGTCTCAGCACCACACGCCCCAGAAGCCTGTGAGTCAGCCCAGAGCTCTGGGACAGTCACACCCGGAGGGCGCTTCCTTACCAGGGGGTCTTGGAAGGTCGATGTCCTTCAGGCGACCGCCAGGCCTAGAGCCGGCTCCAGGTGGATTGCAGAGCTGGGCCTCCCAGGGCCGACAGACGCCCAGACACCTGGGAAGCCCAGTGCCTCGCCTGCCCTGGGACAGACCGCGGCTTTGAGCAGGGACGCTGCTTCTGCCCAGGCCTGGGAAATGGTAAGAGGCAGCTCCTCCCTGTCGCCTGGGACCTGGGACCACGGGGTCAGCTCTCGCCAGGGCGTGGAGTGCCCTGTCCTCTCCCGCATGTGAGTGATGGAGGCCAAGGCTGAGAACGCCCCATCTGGCCCCTCGAACAGCCCGTCCCCTCCTGCAGCCTGGCTCCCCACGTGGTGTGGCGTCGGGGTCTGGTCTCCGGCCTGGGGTGGGTGGGGGAGGGCAGGTGTTGCTGTCTGTCCCTGAGCAAGAACACAGACCCCTGCTGGGTGCAGCAGGGCTGCACTTCCTGTCCTATTCCCGCACGCTGGGAAGAGCTGGGGGCAGCTCCAGGCCTCGTCTCCATTCCCGCCGCGTCTCGGCCACTGCTCCAACTGTTGCCGGCCTGGACCTCCAGCAATGCGTGCGGCACCACCCGTGTTTTGAGAGTGAGTGGACCCCGGGTGGCTCAGGCTCTGGGACCTGGCAGTCCGCGCAGCTCGTGACCCTGTAGCACAGAGGGTGGTGGAGGGCAGGGAAGGCAGCCAAGATGCACAGCTGCGACCTCAGACGTGAGCGTTCAGGGGCTCAGGGGCCTGGGGACCGAGGAGAAGCCAGACCTCCCAGGCCAGGGGCAGCCCGGGGAGCTGATGCCCGCCTGCTGGTTCCTGCCCGCTGGCCGCTCCGGCTTTTGTCCCAGGTGCTGCTGGCCGCCTGTCCTCGGAGCCGGGGGCCAGCCTGGTCACGGCAGCCAGCGAGCACACCAGCGACGTCCGTCCGTCTGCTTCCTCCTGGGGGTCCCGGGCTGGGGGCTCACAGAGGAGGCCGTCTCTCGTGGGCCACCCCAGGCCCGCCCAGCTGTGCTTGGCGATCTGGCTCTGGGACGTTCTCCAAGGCCCGGAGGCCCTGCTTTGACTGTCCGGGCCTCGGTCACCTGCATCCACTTCAGCTGTTTCCTCCCAGTGTTTGTGGTGGACGCCACGAGGAAGCAGGGCGGGAGGCCGGGCTCAGGTGCCAGCTCCGCATCGGCCTGGGGCAGCCCCGGACCCCTCGGGCCTCGCGTGCTCCCCGGGCAGCGAGTGTGCAGAGCCGACCATGCCGCACCCTCCCGGGAGCAGGCACCGCAGCCGTGGCCACCCGGCCCGGGCTCTGTGTCCCTCCCACCAGGTGGGTGACTTGAGGCCGGGTACTCTGTGTGTGTGTGTGTGTGTGTGTGTGTGTGTGTCGGGGGGGCGTGGTCTCGAGTGCCTTTTCATTTCCACGTCAGGACCGACCCCCCCCCCCGCTATTCCTGTAATGCACCCAGAGTTGATGTTTCTTCTGACCTTACGTTGCTATCACAACTTTAAACAAGTCTGGAAGATTTCACACTAATTAACACTAATGTTGGCTAGCCCATTTGTTTTGCAATAACTGCTTTATTTCAACTCAAAGCAGTGTACACGGTCTACACCAAAGTGCAGGCCAGGCATCTCACGTGGGGGCATTTCTTGTCCACCAGCAGGGAGTCCGCCTGACCGGGCCCTGATGACAGCCGGGCAGGAGGGGTGGACGTGGAGGGCAGGCTGTGGCGGCCTGGCCCAGGGCTCCATGTCCACCCCTGGGCACCCTGGTTCTCAAAGGGGGGCACCAGCCCTTCGTCCAGGCACTCCCTCGATGGTGCTGCCTCTGGGGGCTTCTCCTGCCGCCCAGGGGACCTGGCCAGGGCGTGCAGCCGTCCTGGCTTGGGACACTCGGCCTTGTCATTTCTGTCCTCCATGAGGGAGCAGAAGCCGCATGCGCTTCACGGGGGACTGGGGTCCTTTGCTGGCCAGCGCGAGGCAGTGCAGCAGCAGCAGCGGGCAGAGCGCCCGGTCAGCCCTGTGGTCGCCGGGGGAGTGACGGACACTCGCCGAGGGTCACGTGTGTTGCACACGTCGTCCTGTTGACTTCTGAGGTCCTGATGTGTTCCAGTGTGGAGCCGCAGCCTGGTGCACCTGCACCTGGTGTGTCCGTCGGAACTGCTCGCGCACTGCGGTCCTTTCTCTGCTGCCCTCTTTAGACAGGTTTTGGAGAGGCCCGGGCACCCTCGGCAGTGCCCCTGGCGTCGGAGGGATTCCAAGGTGCATCGCATCGCCTTACTTCCAGACGCCTGGAATCTTCAGATCTCGGGTTAACAGAGAATCTTCAGGGTCTCGGGTTAACAGAGAAGCCATGAGGGTGGATAGGCTGGGCCTTTGAAGCGCCGAGACACTCTCTCACACAGGTAGTCCGTCAGAACAGCTGGTAAACTTAGGCACAATTCTTTTCAAAATTTTTACGCAGAGAAGTCTTCATTAATGTGAATTTACATTAAAATTCATAGCAAGACGAAATATTAAGTGTTGGAGCTCGTCGGGCGTATGGAGACGTTCCCTTCCTTTCCTTTGCCCCTCGGAGGAAGGCGTGAGGAAGAGGAGTGGAGATGCAGCCGGGGGCGGAGTGGTCCCCGTGGAAGCCCAGGGAGGGAGCGAGGCCTTTGTTAGACAGAGGGGCGAACCTCGCTGAGTCGCGGATCACGGTGGCTCGCCGATTATACATGCACACGCAGAGAAGGTCTATTATGAGGAGGCTGAAAAAACGCGGAGGGAGAAATGTGGGTCCTTAAGAAGCTCAGTGTGCGAGCGCTGGAGGGTGAGAACGAATAGCAACTTTTTATTAAACTAATATAGCGTTTGATTAAAAAGTGCAGGGTGTACGCCTTAATAAGATGAGAGTGATGAAGTCGGTAGAAATGCTCTCGTATTAGCTGAGCTGGTATTCTCTTCTTCAGAGCCGTTCAACAGGAAAAAGACTAAAGGAAACCGTGGCAGCAATTAGGGCGCGGTGCAGACCCTGCGGGGGTGGCCGGGCGGAGCAGCTGGGCTCCGGCGGGAAGGGTGCCCGGGAGAGGCTCCCGCAGGCCCCTCCTGCAGCCCCACGCCCGCCCGAGCACCCACGGGCCCCCGGGCCTCTCTCGAGGACATGATGCTAAAGATGGCCGAGGCTCCCCCGCGTGCGGCCTGGGAGCAAAGTCCCGACCACTGTGGAAGGGGGCGTGCGTGTTCCGGCTGAGCGGTGTGCACGCCTCCTCCCAGTCCATAGAGACAGCAAGGGGGCGGGTTTATTTCCAGTACTTTTAAATGTAGCCTTTTTCTTGTCTTTGACATGTGTTTTATTCTCAAGTCAAATGTGTGTGACTTTTGACTTTTGCACCGATACAGTCAGTGAGAAGTGTTTCTGTTTAAGCCTCGTCGGGGCCCGACGGGCACACAGGTGATGTGATGACGGACAGCAGCCCGGGGAGGGCAGGAGACGCTGGGGGAGGGGGCGCAGGCGGGGCCACGCCACAGACAGGGAGGTGGACCTCGCCAGGAAGGGCCTCCCAGGAGACGGCCTCAGCCCTGCGAGTGGACAGGTGCAGGCAGCCGTCGGTGCAAGCAGGGGATGAGGACGGACGCAGAAAGGGGAGCTCAGCCCTCAGGGGCCCCCTGCCTGTGCCCAGGACTCCTCCCCTGGGACCATGACGCAGACAGAGCTCCGGGACGGGAGGCAGAGTGTGGAGCAGCCGCGGGGCCCAGAGCAGAGGGAGGACCAGGGACTGGGACACCGAGACACGGGTGCGGCAGGAGCCGGCAGCCCCCAGAAATCTGGCCGGCGGCGGGGGCGGTGTCCTGCCTGGCCTGCCCCTCCTGTCCTGTGCTCCCCGCCCTGCCCCGGCCTGCGGGGGGTGGGGGTTGTCGGGCCAGGCAGGCAGGGAGGGCAGGGCCCAAGCTTGAGGTGAGCGAGCCTTGGGCTGAGTGTGGCAGTGAGGGG
Organism: Sylvilagus floridanus; assembly: GCA_949820135.1. NCBI lineage: Eukaryota > Metazoa > Chordata > Mammalia > Lagomorpha > Leporidae > Sylvilagus > Sylvilagus floridanus. Next base: position 100,213,095 of record OX463246.1, on the reverse strand, counting down.
AGATGGCTGCAGTCTCTTTTTGTTTGAGAGATTTAATTCTATTCACGTGAAAGACAGAATAGCAGAGACAGAGGACAGAGACAGAGGTCTTCCATCCCCAAACGGCCACAGAAGTCAGGGCTGGGCCAGGCTGCAGCCAGGAGCCAGGAGGTCCCCGGTCTCCCCAGTTCTGGGGCCATCATGCGCCGCCTCCCCAGACGCGTGGGCGGGGAGCTGGGCTCCGGCGGGGCGGGCCGTGGTCTGCGGGTGGCAAGCGGGGCCTGGGCCGCTGTGCCGGGGCTCCTGCTCCTCTGGCCTGGTGTGGACTTTGCAGCCGAGGGGCCGAGCTCTGGATTGTGCCCGTGGACCACGACTCGGCAGAAGCCAACCTGGAGACCCTCTGCTGGGGGCCCCGGGGCGGGCGGCTGTCAGAGGGGCTGCCCTCGCGTTGGGACAGAGGCAGAGACAGCCAGGAAGGGGGACGTGGGTCAGGTCAGGTGCCACTTCCTGCAGCTGGCCCGACCTCGCCGGGCGGGCACGGCTCACCTGCGTCCCCCGTCCCCAGCTAGTCTCCCGGAGCTGGGGTGCACAAGTCAGGGCCGTCGGGGGAGCGGTGTCCCTCGCGCCCTCTGGAGTCGGAAGGGGGCCACTGTCCTCAGGTCTGGTCCAGTGTGTGCCCTGTTGTCCCTTTACCTCTGTGGCATCCCCAGCCTGGCCAGGGTGCTGGCACCTTCTCACGACCGTGACGGGAACCAGACAGCATCTGGGGTGAGTGTGTGAGTCCCGTGATCCCCATCCTGGCTCTGCTGGCCTCCATGCACGAGCAGTTTTCCCAGAGTAGGCCCCAGCGAGGCCGGGGAGCCCGGCCGGCCGCATGGCATCCTGGCGTGGGCGATCAGCCGGCCTGAGCTGGCTCGCTCGGGTGCGGGGACCCTGGTGGCATGTGTTGTAACAGACGAGCATTGTACCCTGGAGAGCACACGGGGGAAAGAGCAGTATTCTACCAGGCAGCGACTCACCGGCTTTTCCCAGAGACTCCTGGGTCAAGTTTTCGGCGGCCTGCTCGGCTCTCAGGTCCCCCGGCCCCGCTCCTCTGGGCGCACAGTCGTGTCCTGGCTTGTCCATGCTCACTTCCCATGTTCCGTGCATGGTCGATGTCCTTTAAAAAGAGTCTCAAATAAGTCTTTCTTCTTGTTTTGTTGGCTCTCATTCTGTGTTTTCATGAACTCTGGCCCCAGCCATGGCAACTGCAGGAAAAATGTTCGCGGTGATTGACAGGATTAGAAAGGCGGGGTCCCCATCCGCATTTCAAACACTCGGGGGACAATGGCGTCCGTGTGACGGAATTAATGAGGCACCCTGGCTGTCAAAGGAGCACACACACTTTACATAAACCTGATTATCTTTGCATCGCAGAGACGGGAGGAACGCAGGCGCCAGCAGGGCTTGGCTTTCTCCCCTACCTCCAAAGGGCCCCGGCCGCCGCCCGGCCGCCGGCCTCCCCGCCGCTCGGTGCACAGCCGCCGCGCTCCTCAGCGACTCCATTCAGCACGCTTTTCACAGCCCAGCCCCTCCGGGCTGCTTTCTCTTTTCTACATTTTCCCTGGGAGCCGCCGTGGACCCCGCACGAAGAATACATCTCAACAATTAGGCCCGAGCTGGGGAGAGGCCGGGGTCAGGGCTGGCCGGCGGGGCAGAGGCACAGGCCTGCCACGGCGGCCTTGGCGGCATGGGTCCCACCTGGCTCTGAACTCCGGGCCGAGGCGCCCGAGTCTGCCAGGAGACGAGGACAGCCCCGTAGAACTTTCTCCGTGCCCCCCAGAGCGGGCAGCTCAGCCCAGAGGACGGCGTGTTTCTGTAGAGACTGTGTGAACCATGGCTTGGAAGACTCCCGTAGACGCCTTACGGACAGAGGGCCGGGGGATGATCTGGTCACACCAGGCACCCGAGCACCGGGGGTCTCCCTGGGGGCATGCTCCGGGCTGGCATTCGTGGCTGCTCCTTGGATCTGGGGACAGACCTGACACCTTGTCAAATTCACCTGCACTGGCCGGTGCCATGGCTCACTTGGTTAATCCTCCGCCTGAGGTGCCGGCATCCCATATGGGTGCCAGGTTCTAGTCCTGGTTGCTCCTCTTCCAGTCCAGCTCTCTGCTGTGGCCTGGGAAGGCAGTGGAAGATGGCCCAAGTGTTTGGGCCCTGCACCGGCATGGGAGACCAGGAGGAAGCACCTGGCTCCTGGCTTTGGATCAGCGCAGCGCTGGCTGCAGTGGCCATTTTGGGGGTGAACCAGCAGAAGGAAGACCTTTCTCTGTCTCTCTCTCTCACTGTCTAACTGTCAAATTAAAAAAAAAATTCTCCTGCACTGTGTCAGGGGAAAGGCATGATAGAAGCGATCAACACGGGAAACAGTGCAGACAGCACCGCGTGTCCCCAGACCCGTCCCACGCACCCCATGTTCCCAGCTGCCTGGCACTGTGGGTCCCCAGCCCAGCCCGCGTCTCCAAGCCCACTGGCTTCCAGGGGTCACCGTGTGGCTCAGAGTCAGGGGCCGAAGTCCTTGAGGGGCCACAGGGCTTCCCCCAGTGCGTCTCCTGCAGCTCCTGGGTCACACGGCCACAGAAGCATGCCAGCGCCCCAGCCCGTCCAGCGTGCCTGCAGCACACAGAGGGGAGACAGTGGCCAGCACCCCATGTCCGGGGGCCTCCTCCCTTCCGAGTGGCTCCTCCATGGTGGGGAGGGGTCTCAGAAGGGCCACTGGCCCCCTTGCTCCTAATCTGTCCAGAACAAATGCATCCCCAGCCCGGCCCAGCCACTAGGTGTCTCTGTCTCTCACCATCCCAGCACCAGGTCCGGGGCCCCTGACCTGCAGGGCGCAGTGTGGGGAGGGGCCTCCCACTCTCAAAGGCCAGGAGGAAGGGGACGGGGAGATTCCGGAGGACCCGCGCCGCTCCGCGCATCCCCACGGAGAAATCTCCCGGTTTCAGGGACGTTGGGATCGAGAGGGACTCTGAAGGGGCTCCTGCCTGCAGAGGGGGCTCTGTGTGGCCGGTCACAGCCGGTGCAGACCAGCTCCACAGCCAGGGCCGCTCTCCTGGCAGTACCGTGGCTTTCGGTCCGGAAGGCTCGGCTCAGGGAAGCGATGGCGTCTCGTGAGCTGCCTCGTAATCTCATGTTTTTGCAGGATGAAGTGCAAGTCAGAGTTCTCTTTCGCACCTGCGTTTCGCTTTCATGAAAACTCTCAGCAAAAAATCCTCTCACTTCTCAAGGCCCCATCGAGATGCAGCTGCTGCCCCGCCCTGGGATGGCGGGCGGGGAGCCCGGCCAGGCGGCATCTCCATCCACACCGTGAGTCCGTGCTGAGGCGAGGCCTTAGCAGGAAGCGGGATCGGAAGTGCAGCAGCTGAGACAGACTGGTGCTCACGCGCGGGGAGCAGGGGTCAGGAGCGGCCGCCTTGCTCACCGTCCCACCGTCCTCGATCAACCCACCTGCCACGCGGGCTGTGCTCAGACTCGAGGGCATGGGAGTGGGCTGGAGTCGACTGGAGGTCCCCGGGAGAACCCCTGAGTCCTGGGGGTGGGGGGCTTCTGCTGAGTTAAGAGCCACACAGGGCTTCCTTCTCGTCGGCACCGATGGAGCACAGCTTAGAGACGCTGCAGACCAAGGGCAGGCAGGGACCCGCCTGGCCCAGCTCTGTGTGAGTCCACGGCTCTGGCCCTCGTGGCCGCCCCTGGCTGAAGACCCAGCCACTGCGGAGAGGGGTTTCTCACGCACGTGGGTCTTGCACACTGTGGTCTCGGCATTCACAGCCCGCGGGCGTGTCCTCCTGAGGTCATCTGGGTGCCTGTGTCTCCATTGGGGACACAGGACAGCTGTCACCACAGGCCACCGACAGCGCCGTGGAGCCATGTCCACGGCTGTGGGTCAGCAACATGGCTTCCTGATCTGCTCCGGCTGTCGCCTCGTTCTAGGTGGTCACGGCACCTGGGCCTTAACGCTCACGGCGCCCTGAGCGGCCCCACCAGGCGGAGCCCGGAGGGGAGGGCCCGACTGCCCGCGCCCCTGCCCGTCTCTGGCCTGGCTTCCAGGTGGGATTTCCCCTGGAGGCAGCGACATTCCTGGAGCCGCAGATGCCGTGTTCTCGGGCTGCGGGCAGCTGCTCACAAACAGCTCTTGGGAGGCCAGGCCGGGAGGCAGGGTCCGGGCAGAGCCGGGCAGGCGGGTCCCCTGGATGCGTGCAGTGTGCAGCCTGCTCCCTGGAAGCCTGCCGCTGGGCCCTTGTGGGCAAGTGGGCAGAGAGCCCAGGGCAGCCCCTCCCTGCTGGGGAGGGCGTGGCAGCCTCCAGGCCCAACCCCTCCAGGAAGGCGCAGAGCCACCAATGCCACAGCTGCGGTCAGCGTGAGGATGTTGGGGCCCCAAGAATCCAGGGCGGGCACAGGTGCGGCAGGCAGGTGCTGCCCGGGCCTCGCTGAGTAGACCCCCGGAACTAGCAGGGGGGCTCTTCCTGCCAAGCAGGGTGCCTGGGGGAGGGGCCTGTCCTCCGGCAACCTCGGGCGCTTCTGCCACAGACCCTCGTTGAGCTTCTGAGCCCGTCTAGTGCTACCCAGGGGCCTCTCGCCCTGCCTCTGTCCGAGCGAGGAAAGTAGGACGAGGCCACGTGTGGCGGGGGCTGGGCGGACGGGCTCCGGGCAGGCAAGGGTTAAGCAGCGCTGTTGCTGCAATTTCTCCATCAGCCTCGGGTCAGCTTTGCTCATAAAACTCTGCTACCGGAGCGATTCCAGTGCAGCGCAGGACCAGGGCCACTCGCATTATTACACATGATTAAAAATTCATTTAAAAATGCTCTGGCTCTTGATGTGTCTGTGGAGGTGTGCGTCCAGGCTTGAGAAACACGAACGGAGCCCGCAAAGTCGCGGCTCTCCTTCGGCAGCGGCGCGGCCTGCTTGGGTCACTGTGTCTTCACCGCTGTGGCTTTAGATGGTTGCCCCCGACCTCAGACGACGGTTGCAGAGCCACGTCTGTTCTCTGAGGCTCCCGGGTGTCACTGCCTGGCCTGGCCGGGAGCGCGTGCGTCCTCTGGGTAGGAGGCTCAGGGAGGGTGGGCGGCAAGCTCAGGGTGTGCATGCATCCTGGCTCACCCGTGATGGGGCCAGGAACAGGAGCAGTCTCCCGCATCTGCCGCAGAGTCAGGTTCACTGGGTCTTGTTTGTTTCTTCTTTTTTTTAAAAGATGATTTATTTATTTGAAAAGAGAGTTACAGAGAGGGGGACAGACAGGCAGACGTGCGCACACACACACACACACACACACACACACACAGATTTTCCACCTGCTGGTTCACTGCCTGAGTGGTCATAGTGGTCAGAGCTGGGCCAGCTCAAAGCCAGGGGCCTCTCACCGGGGTGCAGGGGCCCCTCACCGGGGTGCAGGGGCCCAGGCACTCGGGCATCTGCTGCTGTTGTCCCAGGTGCATCAGCCTGGGGCTGAGTTGAAGTGGAGCAGGCACAACTTGACTCGTCCACGCAGGATGCCACATTGCAGGTGGAGGTTCAACCCACTGAACCTCAGCGCCGGCCCCACAAGCTCGCTGGGTTCTGCCGTGTGTCTCTGTAGGTCTTGCACCTGTACAGATGATGTAGTCCCAGCTAAACGCAGTGAGTGTGCCCAGCCGTGCTATGGCACGTAGCATTTCAGATCATACGGAGAGGAGCCGTCCCTGGGGTCTGGCACCTCCGATTTACCCAAGATCCTCAGCCAGCGGCAGGGTCCAGGGGCTGTGGTGCTGGAGGACGGAGAGCACCAGAACTGGGGAGGGGGTGGGGAAGGGGCCTGGAGAGATGGGCGGGCGGTGACCGGGATGCACCGGGCATCCTTCCCAGAGCAGCACACGGTGCTAACACCGGGCAGCCGCTGCCGATGTGGGCGCTCGTTTTAGAAAGACACAGCTTGTCCCGCATGTCTGCAGGCCAGTCAGACACAATCACACCTTCAAAACGCAGTTGAAGCACTGGGCACACGGCCACCGGCCACCGGCCCTGTAGCTGTTAACCCTTGGCAGTGGGGACCTGGGGTTTGCCCGTGGCCCCAGGTGAGCTCCGTGTGCTCCACACTCTGTGGCGTGGTTTCTGTCTGGCCCCAGGGGTGGGGCTGAAGACGCAGACCTCTGTCCTGGTGGAGCAGGCGCAACCCAAGCCTCAAGGCGGCCAAGGCTGCATGTCCGGCAGGCGTGTGGGGCGGTCCTTCCTGGAACCTGGGTTCCCCCAGGGGACAGGCAGTCGCACCACAGGCCACGGCTTTCCTGGGGATGATGGTGGACAGCTCTTCCGAGAAAGTGCCCGCCTCCAGAAATGCAGGTGCCGGGAGGTCCAGGCCTCTCCTGGACCTGGCTGGTGGGGGTGCCCCGGCGTGCGCGTGGCAGGCACCCTGCTGGGGCCTTGGAGAAGGGCCTCCTCATGCCTGGGCTCCCTCCCTGCACACCTTCCCACGCCGCAGACGTGGGCTCCCTCCCAGGCTAGAGGCTGGCGTCCCACACCCCGGGGGCCTCCTGTGCACCCACCTGTGTCTAAGCAGGGGCTCCTCCTGCACCTGTCAGATGCCTTGATTCCTCTCGCTCACCCCTCTACAGCCTCATGTCCACACACTTGCCTGGTTCTGCGGTCCTGGGGGTCAGGGCGGCCCCGTGGCGAGTCTGGAGGGACAGAATCCGCCAGTAGCATCTTTCTGGGGCGGGAGGGTGTACAGAGAAATGTCACCCATGGGCAGAGTCCCGGGCCCTGGGGCCTCCCGTGGACTCAGTTCGGGAGCCGGATCTTTCCCTCCAAGTCCGCGGGGCCACCCTGGAGGCTGCATGGCCGTCCGACCTTCTGCTGGAGGGCACTCGAGGCGGAGGCGGTGCCAGAGCTGGAATCCGCCATGAGGCTGGGGGAGAGGGGAAGGGGGAGAAGGGAAGGGGCGGGGCTGCCGCAGGGGCACCTTAGCCCCCCCCCCCCCAGTTTCCTGGAAGGAAGGGTCATCACAGCACAGGCCTCGGCCTGGGCGCTCCTGACCCGGTGCCGCACGGGCGTCGCGTTCCTGTCTCCACGCCTGGGGTCTGGCTGGGGAGCCGAGCACGCGCTAAGCAGTGGTTTTGTCTTTCACATCTGCTTTGCCACCAAAGTGACTAGTTTGAGACTTTTAACTTTTTTTTTTGAAGATTTATTCATTTGGAAGAATTACAGAGATGGGAGACACAGTGAGAGAGATCTTCTGTCTGTCCACTCCCCAAGGTGGCCACAATGGCCAGGCCTGGACCAGGCCAAACCCGGGAGCCAGGAGCCTCAGCTGGTCTCCCACCTGGGTGACAGGGCTCAGAACTCTTGGGCCGTCTCCGGCTTTCTGAGGCCCTTAGTGGAGAGCAGGATCGGAAGTGGATTAGCCGGGACTTGAACCAGGGCTCATATGGGATGCTGGTGTCACAGGCATTGGCCCAAGCTGCTATGCCAAGTGCCGGCCGCTAAGATTTAACAATGTGTGTTTCATAGCACACGTGTGTGCCTTCAGCGGGAGGTGACGTGTGTGCCTTCAGCGGGAGGTGACGTGTGTGCCTTCAGCGGGAGGTGTGGCGTTCTCCCACCACAGAGACCTGAGGCGTGGCCGGCAGCCTGGTCCGGAGCAGGGCCTCAGACCTCAGCCGCTGCCTGTCAAAGTGTTTGTCCCCTAAACTCCACAGCGACTCAGCTTCAGGGGCTGCCGCCGGCCGGCGCGCGGCAACTTTCTGCCGTGTGGCTCCGGCTCTGCCTAGGCCGAGGGCTGTCGGGAGGGTCAGGGCCTTGGCATGACTCTAGCCTCGTCTCCTGTTCAGTCCGTGTGTCAGCCATGGCCACCGCTGCCCGCATGCCTGATGCTGAGGCCGTGAGGCTGGGGGAGGGGAGGGCTCAGCCCCTGCCCGGCGTCCGCACACCGCTCCCCGCCCATCTCTGCCCCCAGACTCCAGCGTAGCTCCCTGCCAACGGGTGAGTGAGCCAGGACGGATGGTTTCGCTGTCATTGTCTGATTTAAAGGACTTTTAACCTCCTACAAGATCTGCCCCCACGCCACTGTGAAATTTACTGTTATGTCCCGATGCTCTCGGTGCTAATGAAATTTCCTGTTTTATCTTGAAACTGCTAATTCAGTGCTGACACCGGTATTCTAAATGACTGCAACTCACAGCTGACAACATCCTTGGCCACGTGTGGCCGCCTCCCCCAGGGCGATGCCCGGGCTTTCTGCCTGGCCAGCCTCCAGCACTCTCTGGCCAGCCGAGGCACGGCTGAGCCCCTGGGGTGCGGCAGGGACTCAGGGCGGCACTGTGGGCACCCCTGGCTTCTTACAGAACTGCACACGTCACTTCCCCACACCTGTCCTACTCCACAAAACCTCACTCTGCCGTATCATCATTAAAATGAAGACCATCACGGCAGTACAGAAGGCAGGAAGTGGAAGGTTTCTTAGCTCACCTAACGAGAGGCCACTTCACTTAAGTGGAACCAAAAACGTGCGTTTCCCGTGGACTCTGTGAGGACCCCTCGCGTGGTGTGTCATCGTGGAGTGGCACACGGACAGAAACCACCACGTAGTGCAATGGAAGAGAAAAGTGGCGGCCGAACACCTTTGAGTCGCAGTCCCATGGTTTTTGGAACAGGGGGCGCACAGCTTTGCTAACTGACGGCAGCGCAGCGTCCACGTCGGCGCCGCAGCCCTGCACGAGGCCGGCTGACGCCTCGCGGCACCGAGGGGGCCCAGGAACGCTTCTTAATGCTTTTAATGTTGGAACCTGTATGCTGTCTGTGAGAAGATGGCTGAGAAGAGCCGCCAGCGTGCGGATGTGTTTGGCAGGAGTTCTGAGCCGGTGACGTCTCGGGCTCCGCTCTGGGGGGCTGGTCCCAGCAGTACCAGGCGCCCCTGCAGGAGTGTCATGTCCACCACAGTGTCTCCTGTGAACGGCCATCGCAGGTTTCTCTGAAAGTGGGAACAACCATGGCAGGTTTGTTTCTGCGAGAGCCGTTTGAGTGAGAGCGAGCGATGGCAGGTGACCCACTGGCCCAGAACTGGTGTCAGGGCGGAAGTGGAGGCGACCCCCGCTCTGCCTGGGCTGCCCTCCTCATCCTCTGAGCCGGGGCCCCGCCTCCACTGGGAAATGCAGACAAACACTGCTCATGTTCGTCGAGGGTCCCGTCCCCCCTTGAGCTGACCCCCAACAAGGGCCTGGCGTGCAGCCAGTCGCATGACTAGGATCTCCCAACACCAATGTCCACGCTACCCTCTGTCCCATGGGCCGATGCCACGGTAGCTCAGCAGTAACTGACCGCATTGTTCAGAGCGTAGCCTAGCACCGGCTCCGTCTGGGAGTCCAGCCGGCTGGGTTTGTGCATGGTGGCTGTGGGACGTGTCAAGTTCTCAGTCCTGTCGCCTCCTCTCTGGCACGTGTGGTTCTGTCACAGGGTCCAGTCTCCTTGGGTGCGGCTTTTGAGGTTCTGGTGAAGCACTGTCTCCCGTGTGCTTGCTGTGTGCCAGGGACCATGCTTAGAGCTTTGCATGCTCCATCTGGCAGAGCCCCCACAGCGGCTCCGTGATGGAAGCATGTTGTGGTCCAAGAGAAGGGGCAGGTGGAGGACGATCGCCCCCGTCCCCACCCCCAGCTCATGCAGGAGCCCAAGCCCAGCCATCCCATGGGGCCACAGCCTCCCATCCAGGGAAGGACCTGGCTCAGCAGGGTGCAGACACCCTGAGCATTGTCCTTCTGGTGCCACTGTGAGTGCTGTGAGCCCCTTCTGAAGGCTTTCCCAGAATCCACTCTGCCAGAGCACGTCACAGGACACCTGTGGGGTGAGCACATTGATAATTTTGAATTTCAGAAACTCAGAGAAACTCTGAGCTAAAACCTAACCAGAGAGCTGGGCCCCCACCTCTCCTGACCAAGGAGAGCCTGGAGAGTCAGAGAATGTGTGTGTTCAGCTGTGTGGGTGTGTTAGTGTACAGCTGTGTTGAGTTCTGTAGTTGTGTTGAAGTATAAGGTGTTGAGCTGTGTGTGTTGGGCTGTACAAGTGTGTTCAGCGTGTAGTTGTGTTGAGTTCTGTAGACATTTGAGCTGTGCAGGTGTGTTGAGTTGTGTGTGTTGGGCTGTGTGTGTTGAGCTGTATGGGCTGTTGAGCTGTGCAGGTGTCTTGAGGACCACAGCACCTCCCCCTGGAACTCCGGTGAGGCTGTTCCAGAGGGGTGGTGCATTTCCTAGGGCCGTGGTCCTGTGGAACATCTCCAGAGCGTGTAGGCACTGAGCGTGGGTTCTGCGTGGTTGGCTTGGCAATGTGTATTTGCATGTGAGCATAAGCTGTTTTCAAAAGGAAACCCATTCAAGAGAAACTGTGGGGGTCAAACTTCTGTGTTCTAAAGCGATTCTGAGCTGGGGACAGTGCTCTGGGGACTGTGTTCTGGGGACAGTGGCTTCTACCGTGGCTTCTACCGTGGCCGGCCAGATGGATCTGCCCCCGTCTGGATCATACGCTGTACACCTGCTTCAAGGCAGCAAGGTGTCTGGAAATCGATGGAATGCAGCCCAGTAGCATGTCCTACGGGTGGGAGCTTAGCATGTTGGCGCTCACATGAATACCCAAGGACATCAAACATTCAGCCCTTTGCTTAGTTGAGTTAAAACAAATAGATCCGGGACCGTTTTAGAACAGTGTTGGTTACCACGCTGAGGGGCTCCAGAGTCACCACTGTGCACACCAGGCTCTCCGTGGGAGGGGCTGGGATTCAGCCAATGTTGCTGGTGGACACGGGGACCTTGGTGCTTCAGAGCAGGGGAGGGGACCGTGTGCTCAGCATCCCCATTCCAGGAACCCCGTAGGAATCAGACGCTGCCGTTCACTGTGAGTTTTTTTCTCTCTGCTGGGTCACAATTTAAAACATCCTTGTTAATACCAGCGTTTAAATGTACATGAGCTCCCAGAAGTCAGGCACAAATTAAAAGTGAGGCAAGAACATGGACTGGGGAGGAATTCAAGGGAACAATTAGCTGACACGAGCAGATTCCTATTTTTGCTTAGTCGCTGTCATTTTCTTAGCCGTCGCCTAGCAGAAAGTACAGTCAGGACTGATGAGCAGTGAGCGGGGTTGTGTCAGAGACACAGGAGGGGGACGGGAGGCCTGGGTCACGCAGCCAGGAGTTGTCTGTGCACCAGGTTCCCGCCGCTCACTAAGTAGAGCTGGGATGACCTAACTTAACCTTTCCCTCCATCTCCACGCAGGAGTCAGGTCTTGATTTTGCGTACAGCAGGCGACCAAATGTCCGTGATGGGGTTACTTATGATGAGCAACAATGAAAACGACAAACTGACTCTGGGCCTCCGTGTCACCCTTCTCCCCACCTGCCCCCGCACGCCGCCCTCTCCCGGTCCCTCGGGCCGGCGCTGTCTCAGCCACACCTCCGCTGCCGCCGGCGGCTCGGCTCCTCCGTGGAGAACAGCGAGTCTCATCCCACACCTCCCTGGTAGGCGGTGGCCCCGTCTGCTGTGTCCGAGCTCTTGAACAGGTGTCTAAGAAATTAGCTCGCCTAGATTCTCATGCACCTGATCCCCACTCTGCCACTCGTGAAGTCTGAGAGGGAGAGAAGCAGGCACCATGGCCTGGCACTGGCGCTGCGGGTCTGTGTCAGCTGAGGTTGACATCGGGAACTCTGCGTGGAGCCTGGGTAACTCAGGGGCAGAGAGGAGGCTCCTGCGTGGGCTGGGAGGAAGCTGAGACCTAGGCAGCACTGGGTCACACGCTAGATGTGACACACTCACACATATGTTATGTCACACTCAGACATGACCAGTGTCACTGGTGCCCAAGGCTCCCGGGGCCCCGCCGCCCTCCCTCGAGATACAGATGTGGGGCCGAGCCCCTAGTGGGGGGCTTACCTGTGCCAGGTGCCTGCTGGCCAGGCTACCCCCAACGCTGGCTCCTGCGGTGCAGATGAGGGCCGGCCTTTCACTGCGTGGGGCCCCTGGGAGGTCCAGGGAGAGGGTTCAGGGCCCCGCCTGGGCTGCAGACACGGCTCCTGTGTGAGGGTCAGGACCTCCAGCCAGGCCCTCACTCATCTGCTTTGTGGCTGAAGGGGACACAGAAGTAACGATTCCCTATCTAGGGGTCCAGATTCGTGTCTGTCACCTCCAGGGCCCCCCAGGTCCCCACAGAGCAGATCAGGCAAAGCCCCTCCTGCCCCGGCAGGGGAGGGGGAGGAGCCCTGTGAGGGAGGCCAGGGCGCGAGTGTCCCTTCACAGGGTGTGCCCTGGGAGAGGCCACTCAGCCGGGGCCTCCCTGCCGGTCTCTCAGCTGGGCACCCCGGCCCCTCGGGCCACCTGCCTCAGCCCAAGGAGAGAACCAAACAACCTCAACGGAGCAGCCCGTGCAGGGCACAGGGCCACCAGGAGACAGCATGACGGTGGGCGGTGGCGACGCCTGCCTTGTCCCACACACACGCACACGTATGCACACACATGCACACACGCTCCCCAGGCCCCGAGCCAGCGAGAGCACGTCTGGGGAGCAGGCTCCTCCCTCTCCGAGCCGTCAGGTCCCAACGTCTGGCTTCAGGCTTTGCGTTAACGGAACGGCGCTGTTTACGGTCTCATCAGCACCACCGCTCGGCTTCCAGGGGCCCGAATTTGTGTGTCTTTTCTCGGTGGCTCCCTGGTCGGCACAGGTGACAGGTCCGTCTGGGGTGAGCTGGGAGGGGCCGTGTGGGGGCCGCTGACCCCTGAGCCAGCAGGGACGACATCATCACACATTTGGTTATTGACAGCAGGTTCCTTGAGCGGTGCCTGAGTGGCAAACACACAGGCACCACTTAAGTGACTTAATGAACGGCCGTTTCCGAGTCAATCTGGGAGAGCGGCGAGCACTGGGCTGGAACGGTGAGCGCTGAGCCTCACCCCTGCCTCCCGGGGGAGGGGCCTGCCAGCCGCGCCTCACCCCCCACCTCCAGCTTCCTTTGTTGTCTAAGAGACGTTCACGTTCACGGCTGACAAACAGCAAATCCAGGGTGGCCTGGGGCACGGCTCAGCCGGGGATCCTCCCGGCAGACGCTTAGTGAGGGCGGTCCCGGGAGCCATGAAATCTGGCTGGGTCACTTCACTTACTGCAGCCGAGGAGCAGGTTGGCCGGGCAGGGGGCAATGGTGGGCTTGTGGGGGCGGCGCCTCTGGGACGGCTGCCCCTGCTGGGCCGTGTGGCCGGCGGTGCCCGGGGCTGGGTGTGGATTCTCTCGTGGGACCCAGGATGAACCCGTGCGCACCCGGGACCTCCTGCTGCACTTCCTGTCCTCCCGGGTCTCCCTGCCTGGGCCCAGGGCCCCAGAGCCTCGCTGTGAACTGGCTGTGGTGTTTTGGATCTGTCCACAGTGAACTCGGGATAAGATCTGGAAAGGCGGGGGGGTCCCACGACCCGCGGATCTGCATTTGATACCCCGGACTGGTGTCAGGTTTCTTGTTGTGCCACGCCTGGGGGCCGGGAGGGTCTTCACCACCTTTAGCTGAAGCTCTCATCCCGCTGCCTCCAGCCTGCTCTGCCTCCGCCCAGCTCTGGGGGCCGGAGCCCACCGCGCCGGGGACAGGCTCCGCTTCCTTCCTCCTCTCGTCCCTCCTCTGGGTGCTTGGGTCCACCGTGCAATTCCCCGTCCTCTGCTGGCTTTCTAGCCACATCTCGTGGCTGCTGTGGGGCTGCAGTGTCCGGGCTCGGCTCCCAAGACGCCCTCGGGGGTCCCTCCATGTGACACAGGGACACAGGCACCAGGCGGAACCTACTGAGCCGCGCATACCTTCCACAAGGATCGCATCTGCGTGGACAGAATCCACAGACACGGCTGGCATTTTGCTTTCAATCGCCGTGTGGATTTTAAGGAAATTAAGAGGAAAAGGATTCCCTGAGTTCGGCACTCCCGGTGCTTCTGGTCCCCGGCTGAGGACCCCAGCCCCCGCGGGCCCCTTGCTGCTCTGCGGGAGCCCCCAGCCCTCGGGCAGGTCTGGCGCCGCCTGAGTCTCCACACTGACGCGAGGCCGCGGTGGTCTCACTCCCACCCGACGGCGCTTTCTCTGGGCTCTCGGCTTTGATGTCCGCAGCGTCTAAAGCTGCCGCGGCCGTCACTGCTCCTGCAGAGGGCGGCTGCCCACACGTAACGCCACGGTCGGCCCCGTGAGCTCGCGAGCTTTCTCTGCCGGGGAGGCCTCAGGAGTCCGGCGCACGCCTGGCGTGGTGGTCGCGTGCCAATTTCTTCACCTCGTGTGATCTTGATTCCAGGTCTTCCTCCCCGCCCTGCTGGTTGATGGTTTGTGGCGAGTTTCGGCCAGGTGCACCCACCAGCTGCTTTTCCCAGCTGAGATGTCCTTTCTGGTTCTTTCGAGCCGTCCTTGGGCGGATATTTGCCTGTTCCCGGTGGACAGCTGCCGGGTCTCCCACACCCGGGCCTGCGGTCGGTCTGTTACTGCACTGTCTTCCCGTTTCTTCGTGCGCTAGGTGTGTCTTGTGGGAAGAAGGTGCCGGGGGCCGGGTTCCAGACCGGTTTCTCCTCTGTGTACTGAGGGCTCTTGTGGGCCCCCCGGCGAAGTCATCTCAGATTTCTCTGGGCTGTGACAGCTTCTCCGACCCCCCCCCCCCACCAGGTGACTGCTCAGGCATTCGTGGGTGCGCTCCAATGAGACTTGGTGGATGCTGCCCCACGTCATGCTGAGATACTCTGTGTCACCCTAAAGGTCTCTGTGGGGCAGCAGGTCTGCAGCTGCCGGCGCAGGGCCGCCACACAGACGGCGTCACCACCTGGAGATCCGTGCCTCCCCGGCCGGCCCCCCGCTCTGCCCGCCACCCCAAGCCCTGCCGGCAGCGGGCGCTGCTCACTCCACAGCTCGCCTCCTCCTTAGGTGAGAAGGGCGGGCTTCCCCAGACGGCGCTGCCTCGCTCGGCAGAGTTCACTACGTCTTTCGGGGCTCGGCAGATCGTGGTTCTGTGGTCACTGCGAGGTCCTCCACTGAGAGAGAGGGAGATCTGCCGTCTGCTGTTCCATTCCCCGGCTGCTGAAGCAGCCAGAACTGAGCCGATCCAAAGCCAGGAGCTTCCCCCAGGTCTCCCGCGTGGGTGCAGGGGCCCCAGCACCTGGGCCATCGCCATCTTCCACTGCTCTCCCAGGCCACAGCAGAGAGCGGGATCGGAAGTGGAGCAGCTGGGACTCGAACTGGCACCCATATGGGATGCCGGCACTGCAGGCGGCAGCTCTACCCACCACACCACAGCGCCGGCCCCAACCGTGTCTCGCGTTCAGCGTGGACATCAATCAAATGCACAATGTTTCTTCGGTGGACTGAGCTGTGAGTGCTGTGTGGCAAAGCTCACCACCAGACACAAGTCTCCGCTCTCCCAGGGAGCCCGCGGGGTGGATTTTACACTCGGAAGCTGTGGCCGTGGGAGGGCTAGTTTTCTTGGAAGTTTTCTGCCAAAGTTCGGTTTTGCACGTCAGAGTCAGGTTTCCAGGCCCTTCTGCTGCGAAGCCCGCTTCTCCTGCACCGAGCTGGTCCGCGCCTGGTCAGGGCGGGTGAGCCCGCTGTCGCCCGTCCCCGGCTCCCCCTCGGCCCCCGGGCGGCGTGCGCGGTGCTGACGGCCGTGGTGGGTGCTGCAGGTCTCTGACCCCACTTCCTCGGCGCTGCTTTGCCCGTCCTGGGTCTGTCCCGCCCACATAAGTGTGGAGTCGGCTTGGCGCTGTCTACAAGGTCACTTGCTGGTGTTTGGCAGAGATTTCACAGAATCTACAGACCAAGTCCAGGTTAGTAAAAATGGCCTTTTTTTTTATCATCATTTTGTTTTCCCATCCATAAACACAGACTGTTTCTCCATCTCCTCAGAATTATTTGGTTTTCTTGGCCGACGCTGCGGTTCACTAGGCTAATCCTCCACCTGCTGCGCTGGTACCCCAGGTTCTAGTCACGGTTGGGGCGCTGGCTTTAGTCCCGGCTGCTCCTCTTCCTGTCCAGCTCTCTGCTGTGGCCCGGGAGTGCAGTGGAGGATGGCCCAGGTGCTTGGGCCCTGCACCCCATGGGAGACCAGGAGAAGCACCTGGCTCCTGGCTTCGGATCGGCGCAGCACGCTGGCTGTAGCGGCCATTTGAGGGGAGAACCAACAGAAGGAAGACCTTTCTCTGTCTCTCTGTCTCTCACTGTCTAACTCTGCCTGTCAAAAAAGAATTATTTGGTTTCCTGAAGTCTTGTCAGCTTTCACAGTTGTTCACGCGTGGGCTCTGCACATACCACGTTGGATTTCACCCGGGTGCTTCTTTCATGTCTGGTGCTGCTGCAAACGTATCGGTTTAACATCAGATTCCCTTGTTTGCTGCGAGAACGTGGGGTAGCAGCTGGCTCCCGCCTCCTACAGCCTCGCTGCTGTGGGCTTTGGTGGTTCGGGGATTTCCAGGTAAGGTTTTGTCTTCTACAAAGACGGTGTCTCTTGTTCCTTCCCTCGGACTCGACCTGCGCTTCCTGCCTTTCCCTGTTACTGTGCCGAGCAAACCTTTCGGTGCACGGAGACAGGCACGGTGGCGTCTCCTTGGCTTCTTCCGGGGCTGGGGCGGGGCGGTTCAGTCTCTGCTTCTGTGGGCGGGAGGCGTCTGTGGGTTCCTGGGTGAGTGTGGGAGCTCCTGCTCCGGTCCCCGTCTGCTGCGGCTGTTGCGATGGATTCCTGGTGGGCTTTGCTAAGTCTCCGTCTGCACCAGTTGACACAACTGTGTGACTTTGCTTCTCCAGCCGTCGACACTGGGGGGGGAACGTCACTTTCAAACAGCGAGCAGGCTTGCGCGCCCGGAGTATGCGTACTCGCGTGTGGTGCACGATTCTTTTCCATCCCTCGACGGATTCAGGACTCAGCCACGCTGACGAGGGAGGCTGGCTGTGGTTTCCTCTCCTGCAATACCCATCGGTTCTGGTCACAGAAGGAGCTGGGACGTGCTCTCGTGTGCTTTAGTCTCCTAGAGATGGTGAGGTCGGAGTCGTTTCTTGCTCTATTATTTGGAGGATTTTGTTGGTGAAATTACCTGGACTTGCTGGTTCCTTCTTGGACAACGTCGCAATAAGCCCGTGGCTCCTATTTCAGTAGCTGCAGTCGCTCGGCTCAGCCACCTCTCTCGGGGTCGCGCACCGTCCGGTCACGGCGCTGTGGGCATCGGGAGCTCAGGGCGCACCGGCAGCGTGCTTGCTGAGTCTGCGGGAGGAGCAGAGGCTCTGTCCTGTGGGGAGAGGAGCAGTCGTCCGCGTCTTCCTGCGTGGGGGGCTCCCGTACCACGTTTTCAGAGAATCAGCTTGCGTTTTCCTAGATGTCCTGCGTCCAGTCTTGTCGCTCTGTCCCCTGGTTCCTAGGGGTCCTGGCCCTGAGTCAGTCTCCTCGCTCCCTTTTTGCTCCGTTTCCCTACGTGGGAGCCCAGAGCGCTGATGGATGCGTGCGGCTCCGAGGCTGCCTTTCCTGCCCCTGGTCGCTCTCCAGTTGATTCTGCCGCCGCCTGCGCGCACTCCTTGTCTGGGTTCTCATCTCCCGGGGTTGTGAAGGCCCTGCGGCCCGGGGCTGGGGCGCCTGGGAGCCGTGCGTGTTCGGCTGGTTTTGGGCGGGAGGTGTGCAGGCACTGATGAGGTGGAGTTAACTGACAGTGCTCCTCTGGCCAGCTCCGCTGGTATCGATTTCCTGCTTCCTTGACCTGTCAGCCCCTCCAGGGGCTGCCGGAGCCTCCCTGTAGACGGCACTGTCCCCTCCGCTCTTCTAGTCCCTGCCTCGAAGGGCCGCAGCTGCCGCCCGCGTGTGCCTCTCCCCGCCCTGCACCCTGGTTCTGTCGGCCTGGTCTGGGGTTGCCGGGGATGTGCTTCTGTCACTCGCCGTGAGCCGAGACTCCGTTCCCATCGCCCCCCTTTGTCCTCATCTGAGTGGAGTTGTACAGGGCAGGGGTTCAGTCTTCACTTAAAGAGGTTTTTATAAATGTATTTATTTTATTGACTTGGATGGCAGAGAGAGAGAGACAGAGAGACAGACAGACATATTTTCCCTCCACTGCTTCCCTTCCCACAGCAGACAGCAGGCAGGCTGGGCCAGGCCGTAGCCAAGAGCCAGGAACTCAGTCTGTGTCCCGCGTGGGTGCCAGGGTACACACGCGCAGGGGTGGAGCCAGGACCTACACTGGGGTTCCCTGCCACGGCGCGGTGCCCCAGGCAGCACCACCCGCGCCACTGCCTCCAACATCCGCCGTGCGCCTTACTCTTGGCCTGCTTCGGGCTCTCTGATAATCGCTCTCTTAGCTGGTCTGTTTCAGCCATCCGTGTTTAAAGCGGTCATTGACCACCCTGGGCTCCTGTCACCTGTTTTCCACTCATCACAAACACCTGTCTTTCTGGCTTCTCTGGTTTAAGCTGAACATTTGATATTATTCTACATTATCGTCTCCCTTGGCACATCAACTAAACTTTTTATTCTTTTTGACAGTGTAGCGGTTGCTGCTGATTCCACACTGATTCTGCCTGATCCGCCCCCTGCACACTGCCGTGTCGCCTGCCTCGGCCCCTCCCCATCCCGGAGTCCTGGCCCCCAGGCAAGGACTCCAGTCGCCGTGTTTTACCCTGACCTGGGTCTGTGGCGCCCGGTGTTCTGACCATCCCGTGTCCCTGCATGTGAACTGCCGTCTCCCAGGACGCGGTTCTCAGGAAAAGCCCAACAACGGAAGCCCTGGGATGCTGGTGACACTGTGTTTTGCTCAGGGCTGCCCAGGGAGCCCTAGTGTGACACCCAGCGCGTCCAGAGAGACTGGCGGCTGTCTGGGAAGGAGGTGCCCCTGTGGCCTGACCCAGTTACGAACACGCACCTGCGCGACTTCCTGCCCACGGCACACGCCCAGGCGCCACCAGTGGCGTCTTGAGTGGGGAGAGAAATCATGTTGACTAAGTCAGTGCGGTCGACAGCTGATGACAGCAAATGCGGCGGCACGGGGGTGGGGCTTGTGACGTTTCTTGGCAAACAGGAGCCGGGGACCCTGCCACCTGAGCCCTCAGGACCCCAGCAGGGCCTCCTTCTGGGGGTCTCCGTGGGGAGGGGTCCTCGCTGTGCGGGGCCCAGGGAGCCTTCCTCCGAGTGCTCGCCCACCCGTGAGGGGTGGCCCAGCCCCTGGGGAGGCCCTCCGAGCTGACGCCATCCAGCAGCCCCTGGCTGTGGAGAGGAGACGCTGGTCTGACAGGAGCCTTGTTCAGGAGGCGGTGCCTGTCGTCCTGGGCCACTCACAGCCGGAGGCTGCGGCTGTTGGCGTTCAGGGGGTCCTTGAAGGGTCCGGGGCCTCTGATCTGGTTTCTGTGTGGGTGCCCTTGGAGGCCCCGGCACGCCCAGGTCTCTGTGCAGCGTCCGAACGTGGCTCACAGTCCACAGAGAGCAGAGTGAATCCTGGGAGTGACCTCAGGGGTCACTTCCCGTCTGCACGGCTGACTCCCCCGGCATCCGTGCCTGGGCCTCTCCTCCCGGTGAGGCCTCTCCCACCACTGCTCCCGGGGAGGCGGAGGCCTGGGCGGCACTTGTCTGTGGTGCCGAGCCCAGCGGGTGCCACGGGAAGGCGCTGGGAATCATGGGAAGGTACGCACACGCCTGCATTGGGAGTAGGACAGGGCTAACTCCCCTCGAAACGTGCGCCAGGCGCTCCTTGGTGTGGTGGGAAGCCACGGAGGAAGCTGGACGCCTGGCTGGGCAGGAGCCCGAGGCCTCAGGGGAGCTGGTGAGCGCTCCGAAGACAGAGCCTCCTCGTCCAGAAATGTGGCGACGGGCGGCAGCACGGATCACGGGGCCTTCCTGGGAACTGCACTGGACCTGGGTGCAGGGGGACTGTGCACCGTCAGCCCCGGGAGGACACGGGGCCATGAGGGCGCATGCACACATGGTGCTGGCATGAGGCACACATGAGACACATGACACGTGAGACACACATGACACACACAAGGCAATATGACACACGAGGCACACATGAGGCATACAATATACATGGCACATGCGAGACACACACGAGGCACACACGACACACGAAGCACACATGTGGCACAGATGGGACCAATCCTGGGCTGCAAATGAGCTGGCCATGGAGGGCGGCCGCACTCACACGGGCTCCCATCCGGCTGTGTGTTGGGGAACCGTGCGAGGTTTGTGGGGCGGGGACTCAGTAGGAGTTCTCACAAGGATTTCTCTTCTCAGCCTGTGCGCCTAGTCCAGAGGGGAGAAGCTGGAGGCAGACGCCCTGGGCACCATGCCGGTGTGGCCTCTGCGCCAGAACCAACCACAGGGGCCATGCTCACTGGGAGAGGACTCAGTGCTGCTGCTGGGCCAGGGGCAGGCCCAGGTGTGAGTCCGAGACAAGTCCGAGGGCGCCACGGTAGAGCTGGCCACAGGGGAGCTGCGTGGCCCAAGCCGTGCCCGGTGACCTCTGCATGCAGGCCCAGGTGTGTCCCAGACCGGGGGGCTCGAATCTGTAGACTTCTCCCCACTCTGGGGGCGGTAGCCGGGGCTGGAGCTGGGGCTGGGCTCTGTCAGGCGCCTGCCCGGTTCTGCATGGACCCCGTGCTGTGTCTCGCTGGCAGAAAGGGCAGGGGTGTCTCCTGGACCCCAGCATAATGGCACCAGCTTCCCATCTCGGGGCTGCCCCTCCAGGCTGAATCCCCAGCCACAAGCCCTGCTCCTCACACCTCCCCTTGGGGTCCCCCTGATCGCTGGGGGACCCCAGACACTCAGACCATGCAGGAAGGGATCGAGGGAGCCCCCGGGCAGTCGCGCCTCTGCAGCACCGTAATGCAGGAGTCAGGGGCTCGGGGGTGCACCAAGGAGCAAACACGCCCCAGCCGCCACCACTCCGAGCCTGAGACAGCTCCAGGACCAGGTCCTGCTCCCAAGCCGCTCCCTGCAGAGCCTGCGTCCCCAGCAGCCCCCAGAAATGGCCGTTTGGGCATCCAGACTTGGCCTCCCCTAGGCATCTGGCCCGAGGCCTAGGCAGCAGCCGGCACCTTTAGCCAGGTGGGTGCCTGCCCTGCCCTGCCCTCTGCAGCCAGCTGGGTGCCCGCCCTGTGCTGTGAGCTGGCATGGCCTTCCAGCTGCCCTGTGTGGACAGGCAGCCACGCCTCTGCATCCTGGGGGGGCACACTGGAGTCGGTGCCTGGGGCCACGGGGAGCCCAGCCAGGTGCCGGCCGCTCCCTACTCGCAGGCCCCCGTGACAGCCAAGAGGCCAAGGCTCCCGACACTGGGTCTGTGTCTCAGCCTCCACGGTGGACACCCTCAGCAGGACAACATGGACCCGTGTTGGATAGATACACACATGTGACACACGCACATGTCCCTCCCGTTCACCCCAAGCCCCTGATGTGCCATCAGCGTGGGTGCATTCTTTTTGACTTTTTGCATTTTTTGCATGAAGGTGCCCATTGGTTAAAAAGCCCTAAAGTGTGGAAGCGCGCTGATGGCCCGTGGCTGCCCGGAGTGCAGCGGCTGCGGGTGGAGTCTCCGTGGCACCGTTCCAACCGTGCACTCGGGAAGCAGCGCGGGTGTGGTTCGCGGGGGACAGTCGCGGGGCCTGCCAGGGTCAGTGTGAGAACCCCGGGACAGGATCCTGGTTTCCCTCTGGAGAGACCGGAGCTCCCAGTCTCCCTCCGTCGGGAAGAGCGGGAGGGAAGCCGGGAGGCCACGCCGCTACCCACAATGCACTAAGTGGATGATTAAAAAGAAATGGGGGCTTAACCGAGGCTAAACGCAGGGTCCCCGGGGCTTTGCGGAGCGCTGAACCGCGCCTCTACAGCTGTCTCCACACAAGCCCGACATTCTTTATTTATTTGTGATGAAATATTGATGGGTGTTATGAAAGGTTTAAGATAATGTGTCTGCGCCCGCCGCCCGCCCTGTGCCCGGCGCGGGGCTCCCAATGCATAACTGATTGTGGGCTCGGACAGCGCGCGCGGCCGCGCCGGAGCTGCTGTATCACATTTTTTCTGCCTGAGAGAAAATATCATTCCTGGTAATTTTCTACACTTATACAATCGGTGCTGACAGTAAATAATTGATGTATGAATTTAGGACGAAACTCGAACACAATATGAGTTTATGTCAAGGGTTACTCCCTGCAGATTCTGAGCTAAATCATCTTGCAAAATGGGTTCTTTCAGTGGGAGAAAAAAAGCTTTTTGAAATTATTTTAATGGAAAGCTGGGATCTCTGTGCGGCTCCTCTTTTGATGAGGCTGCGCTTTGCATGGCCACGAACAGCACCGAGCAATCTGCCCATTATGGAATTGGAAATGTTTCATTTGTGATCACAAATGGATTTTTGTAAGGCTGACACGGGCGGTTCTCCTCCCGCGCACCCCCTCTTCTCCGTGTGCGTGTGCGGCTGCGTTTGTGTGTGGTAGGCTGCCCTCTGCTTTCCACCCGAGTATCTTCCACAGAAAGTACAATTATGATTCAAATGATGAGCAGGGTATCGCACTCAAAGACGGACAGCGAACAGAGAAGCCCGGCACGCAGCGCGACTCGTACCTCCCCCCGGCAGGGAAAATCCTCCTCGGGACCTCAGACCGGGAGGGGACAGGGACAGGGACAGCGGGCAGGAGCCCTCCTGCAGTGGTCGGAGGGGCTGCTGCCGCCTTCACAGACTCAGCCGAGGGCCGCCGGGACTGTCGGGGCAGCGGGGCTCCCCTTCTCTCCTGTCCTCGGGGTGAGCCGCATCGGGGGGACCATCAAAAACGGAAACTCAGATACAAAGACGATCGTTTAAACCAAGTGCCTCTCAGCTTTGAATAAATCATCATTTTCTTTAGCATTTACAACTGCATAGAGTTTAATTATTTATGTTCGTCATTCTGTTTAAAATATTCTGCCCTTACATGAACTGGGTTTAATTCAGTCATCACAGGAACCCCTCCCCTACACATACATGAACGCATGCACCTGCCTGTGTACATCCATGTGAGAACATCTGTGACATCGGCAGAAACCACCAACAAAGGCAGGGGCTTGAAGGCTGGCTCCTTTGCTAAGCCCCTCCCCGTCCTGACTCAGGGCCGCCCCCCCCGTCCTCACTCCAGGAGCACACGGCTCTCGCTTCACTCCATAGGTGGCACTCGCGCCTCTGTGCACGACGTTCACTGCCAAACTTGTTCCAGGAAAGTTCTCCCTCTCGGAGCGACTCTGCTTCCCTAACGTCCTGCTTCAGACGCGGGGAGTTCAACGCCTGCCTGCAGGGAGTGGACCCACGGCCCGCCCGTGTGTGTGTGTGTGTGTGTGCACCGTGTGCGTGTGGGGCCACACACGCATGCGTGTACGTGTGGATGTGTGTTTTCAATGTTCATACATGACGCATCAGGTTTCGGGGGGAAAGACCTCTTCTTAAATAGATTAGAGCAGAGCAGGGTGGGGGGTTTCTCATGGCAGGAGCAGCCGCAGCAGAGTGGGGGGGCTTCCTCGTGTGTGTGTGAGAAAGTGTGTACATGTCTGTGTGTTCACACACATGCATTTTACGTGGGGGAGACTATTCATGCCTATGTATGGGCAAGTGCACTGTGTGTGTATGTAGGCATGTGTGCACGTGTGTGTGTGTGTGTGTGTGTGTGTGAATATATGCATGAGCAGGGTGTTGGTCAGTGCTGCGTGGCCGACTTCCGGGACTCCTGCAGTGGCTTCCTTGTCAAGCTGGAGAATTGAACCTGAACCTTAGCATGCAGGCCCCTTGGAGGCCACCTGCCCTAGGGTTCTGTGTATTCACAGGGAACCAGAAGCCCACAGAGTCCCGGTCACTGCCCCACTCAGAAGCCAGAGTACTAGAGACTGTCCATATGTCTGTGTGTGGTCCATGTGTGTGCATGAATGTGAGCATATGGGTACATGTATGCTTGTGTGCATGTGGGTGTACTGTGTCCAGGGTATGTGTATATGTAGACCTAGATGTGTGTGCATGCATGTGCGTGTCTGTGTGGATTTGTGCATGGTATATGCATGTGAGTACAGGGTGTTTGGGTGCACAGATGTGTGAATAGATATGTCAGTCTGTGTGCACGCATGTATGTGTGTAAGGGTGGAAGTGTATATACATGCTTCGGGATGGTGTGTATGTCTGTATGTATATATGTGTGTGTGTGCATTGTGTGCATATGTGTGTGAGTTCACAGAAAATCTCTATTATGAAAAACTGCATGGATTTCAAAAACTTTTTTCACCAAAATAAAATCTATTAATACCATTTTCCACAAATTTTGGGATACTTCTGCACATGTATATGTGTGTGGGTGTGCGAGTGCTTGTACCTGAATGCATATGTGTGTGTCTGTGTGTCTGTGTGTGTCTGTGTCTGTGCATGTGTGTGTCTTTCTGTGTCTCCTCATGTATGGATGTGTACCCATGTGTGTACATGTCTGTGTGTGTGTTTGTGTCTCTGTGTATGTGCACGTGTGTGAGCAACCATCTCTGTGGCAGCCTCTTCACTGGTGGGGAGGTGGCTCTGCCCCTTAATTTCTCCCGGCAGGCAATGCAATGCCTTGGGAAGGCTCCCAGGGTCTGGAGATCCCAGTGACAAAGCCTGAACCCACGGCTCAGCCCATGTCCACCTCAGTGCACCCCCAGGCATCCCCAGGTGGGGCCTGGCCATGTGCCTGCAGCACGTGCTGGGCAGTGACAGTGGCCTGGGTGCCTGTGGGGTGGTGGATGCTCTGCACAGAGTACATTCGGGCCAGGTGTCCTCCTGAGCTGCCTGTGAGCCCCGAGATGGTGCACCAGCCGCGGCTCAGGTGGGGAGCTGCCTCTGTGGGGCTGGGGCACCTCCCCCTCCCCGGACCTGCACTGTACAGGATCTCCCCAGGCCTCAAACATGAAATGAGAAGGAGCAGGGTCCAGATTTCAAATTCTGCATATGTTGGTGGTTTCGTAGGCGCCAAAGAACACGCCTGGCTTGGGCGTCCATCAGGGAACCTGAGAGGAGGTTCATGTTTTACATGCAGTCCTGCACTGCTCAGCCCTTTCTAGGGCCCGGTGCTTGCTGGGTGCCCCTGGAGGCAGTGTGGGCCTCTCCCACCACTGCCCCTGCTGCTCGGGTGCACACAGAGACTCCCAAAGCCTGACCACACTGACCACAGGGACCCGCCCCTCTGTGCATAGCAGTGGGTGGTCCACAGGGCAGGGAGCATGTGGGGGACGCTGTGTGTCAAGGCCACATCAGCCATGCACAGCTGAGCAGTGGGTAGCAGGTGAACGCCGCCTCCGTGCTTCCCAACGTCCCAGGACTACTTCCGGGGGAAACCCCGAGCAATGCATCCCACCCAATTTAGAGCCGCAGTCCCGTCCTTCTGCATTTTGGTGACGGCGACGCTCAGCAGTCAGCGGCCGGGAGGATTGGGTGGTCTCTGGCCCAGAAGTGATCCTGCCCTCTGGGCAGTGTCTGGGCCCTGCCAGGGGTCGCCTCAGCGCTGACCTTTCCCACCTGCTGGGAAACCGAAGCTCACAGAAACGTGGCAGCTGCTTGGCCACAGTGAGAGCAGGAAGCTCCGTCCGAGTTCTTGAGACCGCAGGTGAGCGCCCACCGCTGGGGCGTGAGCTCCTCACACCTGATGCTGTCTCTGCCCAGGAGTACTTACTGGGTGCTGCAGGGTCAGCGTGGGTGCGAGGCCGCGTCCGGCCGGCTCTGCTGGTGCTCAGGCATCCTCGGAGCCTCATGAGTGGCTGGTGGGGGGGCATTCCAGGGGTGACCATGTGCAGCGTTCTGTATGGGGAGAGGGCCAACTCCAAGACAGCAGCGACAGGGAAAAGCAAGGGTGGCTCAGAGACTCACCTGGGGCAGCACGAATCCAGAGCCGCCCAGACCCGCCTGGAGCCACTGGGAGCCCAGAGCCGGCTCAGAGTCCCCTGCAGCCGGTGAGAGCCCAGAGCCGGCTCAGAGTCCCCTGCAGCCGGCGAGAGCCCAGAGCCGGCTCAGAGTCCCACCCCAGAGCTGACAAGAACCCGGAGAAGGAGGAGGGACTGCAGAAGCCCCGGGGTTACTGGGAGGGCACAGCAAAGTGCAGGCAGCCTGCTCTCCTGGTCACTGTGTGTCTGGCCGCGGTGGCACTGGGGAACAGGAAGTCGACCACAGTTGAACTCTAGGCAGGGGAGTGGCTGGGAGTGGAGCTGCCCTTTACGGGGGGTAGGGGGGCTGGCTGATGGAGATGAGACCTCAGACAGCGAAGCGTGGGGTGTCCTTGCAGGGACGGCTCCAGGACACCCGAGGAGCCCTGCGTGAGAGCATCTACGGGTGCTGAGCAGGGTGGCTGCACACCAGAGGGGCTTGGAGAAGCCCGAGCTCCACTCTGGATGCAGGGCGAGGTGGCCACAGTGCAGCCCACACTCACCTCCTCTCCTGCCCGAGGTGCCTGGGACACCCTGGGACCTGCCCGGCAGGATGTGGGTGGCAGAACCGGGCAGCGTCCCAGGACCAGAGACCCTGGTTCAGACCACCTGCAGCCCCTCCCCCCGCCCCCAGGCACCCTGATGCTGGGCGCTGGCGAGTGTGACAGGGTCCAGACGAGTCCAGTGCTCACTGAGAGGTGCTGAACGTCAGCAGAGGCCGCGGAGGAGCTTGGAGGTGATAACGATTGGCTCCCAGTGTCTCAGCAAAGGCCTGAGGCACAGGGCCAGGAGACCACCAGGGCGGGCGGATTTGGAGGGGGGGCAGGCTTTCTCCAGCGCCCTCTGGCCGCAGTCCTGCCCGCTGGCGGTACACCTTGTGGCCGGGGACGGGCATGACGTGAAGTGGAATGAAACAAACCCAATGACCGCCTGGCCCACGCAGGTGTCAGCACAGGCTCCGCCCACCCCCCTCGGGCCCCTTCCCCTCGGTCTCTGCCCTGCACGGAACAGCAGACAGAACTGCAGGATCTGGGATCTGGAAGGGCCTCACGGAGGGGGGGGGGGGTCTGGCAGTGGCGCCCCCTTGAGGCCTCCCCGCAGCCCCCTTAGCTTGGACAAGCGAGTTTCAGAGAGGAACAAGGACGCGGCCGCCTCGCTCTCCTCGGGTGGGTTTTCTCCTGGTACCTGCTACCAAATGAACACCTTCTACTCCAGGACGCTTTAATGTAATAAAGATATAGCTCGGGGTCAGGCAGGAAATTAATGATACAAATTCAAAGTATTAATGCTCAGTGGGATGAAACAACTTCAATGGAGAAATAATCAGACTGCGTAACCAGACCCAAATGGGAAAAGACAGAGCAGAGGAGCCGTTCCCCCACAATCTGTTACGAGGAAATACGGAAACATGTATGAAATATTTATTTTTAATAAGATGGATGTCCTATTTCCCACAACTGAAGCAAGATTAGACACTTAACTTACTCTCAGAGCCACGGCTGCCGGCGCCGCCTCCTCACGTGGGTGGAAATGCTAATTGTATTATCTTAATTTGCACAGCCCTATTTCTTTTTTGTTCTTTTCAAAGTGAAATAGCAGCAAAGAAAGCTTTGGGGTTTCGTTTGTGTGAAGTGGAATCATAGCCAGGAGCTTGGACAGACGCTATAATCCCAGGGCCAGAGCAGGTGCCTGCAACACAGGACTCCGGGCAGGTGGAGCCGACGGGCGTGGTGTGTCTTTCAGGGTGTGGCCTTGCAGGTGCACGTTCCGGAGCAGACACAACTGACCAGTACCCCCGTTCACACGGCGTGGTCCTCAGGCACAGGCTTGGGGGCGCGAGGCTGGGCGGGCGACGGGAGCCCGCCTGCAGGCCGGGGTCACGCAGGACTCTGCTGCAGTCCAGTGGGATTGGCTGCTCAGCACACAGCCCGGCCCAGGAGCTCTGGGCACAGCTACCCTCCAGTGTAAGTGGGTCGCGGGCACACGTGGGTGTAAGGTTACACAGAGACGTCTGTCCTACAGGCGCACGGGTATACGTGTGTGCACACACCCAGCACTAGGCAGGAAAAAGACAATCAGCACACACAGAGAGTTCACCTGTGGTTTGGCTTTGTGCTGTCTCCTTATTTTCTGTCTCAACAAGAAGCTGCACAAACCCGAGTCGATCAGCGTCCGTGCAGGTGTCAGATGAATGTGTGCATATGACGGCAAAGGGAACGCGCCTCTGAGCTCGTCTGAACTCCGCTGCTGGTTCCTTGGCTCAGAAATCCACAAAAGTTGGAAAGAGGCAGCGTGACATCCTGCTCACTCGAGTCTGCCCTGGCCCCTCCTCCAGGCTTCTGTCCACCTTGCTCCTCTTCCATGGAGGGTGTCGTGGTTTTTCTTCCCCTGTTTAGGAATATTTTTATTTTTTCATTTGAGAGAGACAGAGAGAGCCAGGAAGAGAGGGAGGCAGGGAGGGAGAGCCTGAGTGAGAGCGCAAGAGAGGGAGAGGTTGCCCACGCAGAGGCTCATTCCTCAAAAGCACAAAACGAACAGGACTCATCCAGGCAGAGCCGGGGCCAGGAGCTCCGTCCATGCTACCAGGAAGGTGACAGGGCCCAGGGATGGAGCCGCCAGCTGCCGCCTCCCAGGTGCACAGCAGCAGGAATCTGGAGTCTGGGGCTACAGCCAGGCGTCCACCCAGGCATCTAACGAGGGGTCAGGGGGCTGCTCATAACCAGGAGGCCAAAGGCCTATCTCCAGCGGATTTTTTAACCATCCCCGTTGGAATATTTCCTCAGTGGATCTTCTGCTTTATTCTTTGATGTGCAAATGTGTCCGTTGTTCACACAATCAATTGGCCAAGTGCACTTGCACATTTCTTCAGAAATTTGCATGTTTGGAAAGTTATTGTGTATCCAGAGGTTGGTGACATCACTTTTTCTTGAACTTCATCTACTTTTACCGTTCTTTGCGCTTAGCATTTTAAAGTGTCTGTTGTGATTACTGATGTACTTGGCGCTGCACCCGTCATGGAGTGGATGCCGGTACTGGTGTCGTGGTGGCATGTTTCCTCATCCGGCATCAGAGGCACACAGCTCAACCTTGCACCATGCTTCCCCATCTTCTAGTCTTTATAAGGACAAGGAAGTAAGGCGAGGGGTGGGGGAATGCCAGAGGGAGAAAAGCTGTCTGCGGTGACTTTGTGACTTCAGAGACAGTGATGGAAACTGTTTCACGTTTGTCTCCAAAGTGGTTCTGGTGTGTCTGCCGGGTAATAGGAGCCTGGGAGTTTTCAGTTTGGCTTTTCACTCAGACCGGTGAACTCCTCTGTTTATAAAAGCGCTGTTCTTCATATACATTCTGCACAGTTCCTGTTATTCGTGAACTGAGTTCTGCTCATTTTTCTGGGCCTTGAGGCCTGACGTGGGAGGCGCTGATCCGATATTTCGTTTTCTTGATTAATCTTAGTTGATTCCTCGGCACGATCGATCCACAGGGTCAGTGGAGGGTCACAGGTTGACGTCTTGCCCTGCGTTCACTGTCAATCTTTCTGCTTCGTAGAATCGCGTTGGTCGTGATGTCGTTAACCCAGGTCTGAGAGGCCGCTGGGCATCCTTTGTGTATGTTGTCTCCTAAAGTCTCTCTCAAAGTCTCCTAAAACAAACAAACAAGCTCAAACCTGCCAGTCACAGCACCAGCCGGTGGCAAAGGCCGAAGCAGAACTCCAGCTGGGGCGCCCGGGCCCTTGGCTTAGCGACTGTGCCCGAGGCGGGCTCCGGCCCTCGGCCTGCAGTGGGCATCTCAGAGTCTCGCAGGTCATGGCCACTGTTGGACGGAGGCAACTATTTCCCACCAGATTCAATACAGACTCTTCAGTGGACTTCAGAAAATAAAGACGTGAACCTTGGTGGAAATACTGGTGGGCTTGCCTCTGCCACAGCTGTTCCTGGTTCCTGAAGCTCTTGAGCTTCGAGGAGTCACCGACAGGTGGGCGGCTACAGTTGGCTAAACATTTCTTGACCGGTGTCTTCTGGCTCTGGCTGGGTTGGCCTGTAGAGCTGTGGAGCCCGACGCAGGATCTCACATGGTGGGTGCACAGCTTTTGGAGTGAACTCGGCAGCACGTAATGGGCCCCTCAGTGCTGGAACGTGCACGGTCTCCCCAGTGCCACGGAGCTGTGGATCACCAGCGTGTCTGGGGCCCACACTTGCCACAGTGTGGCCTGGGGTGGTAAGTGCTCGTCAGCCTTGTTGTGGGCCAGGTGCTGCTGGCTGGTGCCCTGTGTGACCGAGGCCAAGTTTGGTGAGGTGAACGTAGCCAGAACTTTACTCACACATCAGTGACCCATGCTCTTCCTTGCTGAAGCAAATGCTAGTTTTTTAAAAAATAGGACTGTTTCCTGTTTGTGTGCTGTTCACCATTAAAGGGCTAAAGACACGATACTCAAAAAGTTACTTGAGAGGCAGAGAGACCAAGAGTCAGAGCTGTTTGCCACTGGTTCACTCCCCAAAGGCCCCCTGTGGCCAGGGCTGGACTGGGCCAAATCTGGAGCCAGGAAGGCGACCTGGGTCTCCCCCGTGGGTGCAGGGACCACGTACTTGAGCCATCCTGGCTGCCTCTAGGAGACTGCAGCTGGGACTCGTACACGGGCACATTCGTGTGGGGTGCAGGCAGCATCACTGGCAGGATGCATCATTTCTTTCTCTCCGTCCCTGTTGCTGGCTCCGGCCGGTCTATGAAGCAAACAGCATCATCGCTTGGTCTCCATGGGGAGAGCGCATCGTTGTGCCTGTGGCTGCGGTGGCTTTCAGCTGGACAGCGTGGCCCGTGGGCGGCAGGTGTGGTGGGGCCCGTTTCCCCGGCACCTGCGGTGGGACTACGAAGCTTTATGCAGTTGGACTTTACTGCTGGCCTGCACAGTGCCCGGCACACAGACGCAAGCGAGGCGGTGGTGCCCCTCTCTCTCCTGCCCAGGTTTTCTTGTAATGCATGTAGTATTAGAATAAAACATTTATTGAAAAGTTGCAAAAGCTTGTCAGCAAACGCACAGTGGTGGGAGACCTTTGGTTGGGGTGGGCTCCATTTGCCTCTTGTGACCCCTCAGAATCCCTTCCTCCTGAGTTAGGCCTTTATGCTTACCGGGAAACTGTAAATTGTACTGGTGAGTTTGGATTTTTATTCCCCTCCTTGTAATTGTTAGGAACACCCCTGGTGGCCGCCCTGAGAGCCAAGTGTTTCTCCCTGAGCCCCCCCCCCCGCCTCCCCGTCTCCTGGCCAGGGGTGCAACCTTCAGGTAACCCTCAGTTCTGGGTCGCAGCTCCCGCAGCCCCCAGCCTCCTTCAATCCACAGCCACAGGCAGGGCTCCTCTGCGGCTCCCTGGAGTAGAGGCAGGCAGGCCGGCCCCAGAGCCCACGTGCAGGTGCACGTCTCAGAGTGCGGGGCCTCAGCCCGTGGTGCCTCCCCGCCCCACTGCATGGGGACTTCAGGGGAGCCTGAGAGGGAGCCGACCAAACACCTTGGCATACCAACTCAACCCACCCTGTGGGGGACGTGGGTAATGGGGGGGCACAGGGGACATAGGGGCGTGTGGGCCAAGGGCTCTGGCAGGGCCACCTCTGCAGGTGGGACTGCAGGCAGCATCCCCAGGAGGGGCTGTCTCAGCACGGGGGGCTGGCTGGGAGCTCTCTCAGCCACCATCACTGCTCACAGTCTGGGAGGATGGTCTGCTCACAGGGCAGAGAGAGGATGGGGGAGCCCTCTGGGCCCCTGGGAGGTCACCAGTCCCCTCTTGAGGGCATCACTGCTAAGAGCCCACATCTCCCGACTGGGCCACTTTGGGACAGGCTCTGATACTCCACCCACCTAGGGACAGTAGGGGCGGGGCCTAGCCATGGTGCTGAAGAGGTGGCGTGCCTTCCCTGGCAAGGGCAGGAGGTGTGCACTGGTCCCTAGGAGAGGCAGGCTGGAGGCGGAGCCTGCGTTCCCTGGCAAGGGCAGGAGGTGTGCACTGGTCCCTAGGAGAGGCAGGCTGGAGGCGGAGCCTGCGTTCCCTGGCAAGGGTGGGAGGTGTGCACTGGTCCCTAGGAGAGGCAGGCTGGAGGCGGAGCCTGCGTTCCCTGGCAAGGGTGGGAGGTGTGCACTGGTCCCTAGGAGAGGCAGGCTGGAGGCGGAGCCTGCGTTCCCTGGCAAGGGCGGGAGGTGTGCACTGGTCCCTAGGAGAGGCAGGCTGGAGGCGGAGCCTGTGTTCCCTGGCAAGGGTGACAGGTGTGCACTGGTCCCTAGGAGAGGTAGGCTGGAGGCAGAGCCTGCGTTCCCTGGCAAGGGTGACAGGTGTGCACTGGTCTCTAGGAGAGGCAGGCTGGAGGCGGAGCCTGCGTTCCCTGGCAAGGGTGACAGGTGTGCACTGGTCCCTAGAAGAGGCAGGCTGGAGGCGGAGCCTGCGTTCCCTGGCAACGGTGACAGGTGTGCACTGGTCCCTAGGAGAGGCAGGCTGGAGGCGGAGCCTGCGTTCCCTGGCAAGGGTGACAGGTGTGCACTGGTCTCTAGGAGAGGCAGGCTGGAGGCGGAGCCTGCGTTCCCAGAGGTGGCAGAGGAAATGTTTCCTGGGTGATGACTTCACGGCTGTTCAATGATTTTAAAAGATTGGTGCATCCCACAGATCTGTGAGAGCACATGGGTGCACACACAGCCGGGTGGGATTTCTGAGTAGGTCAGCACTCGCACTCAATGGAGGGGTCACCGTTGGTCATGGAGATTGTTTGAGCAGCTGCCTATCATCATTTTGGGTCACATTGGTTTCCTGGGGCCCTGGGGGTCTACACAGAGCTCTGTCCCTCTGCACATCAGCTCTTTCCACCTGCCATGTGCCTGCCATGCCCTGTCCTTGTCCTCACCAGGTGCGGCTGGCCCTTTCTCCCAGTGGCACGCCTCTCTGCACCTCTTGCAGGGCCAGCTCCCATGATTGGCGGGGACACTGTGCCGTGCCAGGCTCCCCACCAAGCAGCCTTGGAGTCCTCCTCCAACGATCAGTCAATCCTACTGGGTTCCAAGGCTCATGTGCTTGTCAGCCTGGTGCCCTCAGCACCATTAGCAGTTATCGCCAGAGAGGGGAGGAACCATGGTGAAAGTATGCCCAGAAAAGACGTGGCAATGGAACAGTCGCATTTTACCTGGGTTTGCCCATCAGGCATCGCCTTGGGGGAAGGTGATGGTTTTGAGGACCTCCGAGCCCCTCTGAGCCTCACAGGGCACAGCCGCAAGGCAGGGTCCCTGCCCTAGATGCTCCATCCTCCAGCCGTCACATTCCAAAAGGGGCCCCCCAGCTGCTGTCCTGTGCTGGGTTGTCCCAAAAGGGGGCTTTAGGACAGGAGGGGGCTTGGGTGGGGCCCTGGGAGATGCCTACTTCTGGGGGGAGGGCTCAGTGTGCGGGGTCCCTGCAGAAGCTGGGGAGCCCAGGGAGCGCCCTCTGAAGTATGTTTGAGTGGTTCCAGATCACTGGAGGCTGGAGGCACCACTGACATCATCTCCCTTCAACCCAGTGCCGGCATTCAGTACACAGAGGGTGGCGCGCTGGCACCCGACAGGGACTTGTCTTGGAAAGCCTAAAAGGCATAGCTGTTGCCACATGGCATGGTCCACTCCACTGTGCAGAGCCCGGGAGTGTTGCCAAGGTGCCCCAGAGGCAGCTGAGAGAGCCACCGGTCACCCCAAGATACTATCCATCTCCCCAGACCTTCTGCACCCCGAGGGTGAGTGGGTGGGCAGGGTGTGGCCTCTGGGCTTCTTCTGCGAGCCAGAAGCATGGAGGTGGCTGGAGCTGGCAGAGGAAAGCCCGGGCAGGTGCTTCACTGGGCTGGCTTCTCCAGGCCAGTGCCTGCACGTGTGCTCGGGACCCTAGCCAGCAAGGTCCCACCCCCAGCAGCTTTTTTATGAGCTTCTGCTGGCTGGTTCCTGCCTGCCTCATGGCCTCGCTGTCCAGATCTGGGTGAACACCCCTGAGCATGTCGGTGTGGGAGGTTTGGGTCCCTGTTCCCAGGGCCACAGCGCCCCTGCAGTGCGTGAGAGCCATGAGTGATTCCGAGCCCTCCCAACACCTGCTCGCTCCTGCCTTCAAGCTGATGGCCGAGGGATTCCCAAAAGCTCATGCAAAGATGGAGTTAAGAGAGAGGCGTATTTTGGTGCAAAAACCTTGAAATGACGTGTACGAGAGGTCTCCAAAGAGCACACAGAGGATGCACATTGTGAACAAACTTTGCATAGAAGTCAGAAACTTTTGCAGCAAAACAAACGTCGTTCCATTTCCCTAAGGGTTTTCGGGGTGCCCACAGAAGTGTTCAATGCCCCAGTCTCTCACACCCGCTGTTGGGTGACGCAGACTTGTAAACAAACCTTCTTGGCTTTCCTGTGAGGTCTGGGGGCAGAGACCCCCAGCATGGGGACCGTCTTATCCGTGTCCCTGCCCGGCCCTGCACCCAGGGAGCCCACCAAGCCCTCTGGCTCTGCCTCTGGCCCTGCCTCTGGCCCGGATCAGTTTGTCTTTGTCATCGGCTATCTGCTTCCCCGACTTTCTCGTTTACTGAAATAACACTTCGAGCACATTTTCCTTTAAAGAGGCGGTGGGAGGGCAGGTGTTTGCTCCGGCCGCTGCTCCCTGCTCGGATCCCGGCCGGCCGCCCTCGCTGCCTGGGCCTGGCTGCCAATCTATAATGTTCCTGGCCATGATTAATCTGATAAATAATAAATATATCAATCTAGTCTTTTAGACAAGGACAAATTCTTACCAGCGGGAGGCACGGGGCCTCTCTCACAGCCGCCTGTAGTGCTCGGATTAATTATTTAATGCTTAATTCTTCGGGAAATGAGAAAGTTTTGATTAATGCTGTCCAGTGTCGTTTCTTGCTTGTTTGATATGTGTCAGATAATTTTTCCTTGGCAGTCACTCGGAAGAAGCCAGAGGCTGCTGTCACGGGGATCAGACGCCGAATTTCTGGAGATTAATTGAAGTGGAAATGCAGAGGGAAGCGCCCTAAGAGCCGGGCTGAGATAACCTTTGTGGGGCTCACGCAGCCGCGTGCAGGGGTGTGGGCCTCACCACATCGCGCAGTCACGCTGCAAACCCCTGTGTGGTTTCCGGTTGGGTTTTGCTTGGGCCCCTCCCGCCCAGGCAAGAGTGAGACAGGGGCTGGCAGATCCTGGCCAGGAGTCCTGGCCTGCATGTTTCCCCTGAATCGGACATCAGCTCCGCCCTCGCACTGAGCCAGCCCCTCCCCCGCCCTGGCAGAGGCCAGGCCAGGCTGCACCCCAGTCCCTCTGGAGCCTAGTTTTCTGTAGTGAGAAACTGACCTCCTGCAGGCTACCTCCTTCCAGAACTCCAGATCAGGTGTGGGACCAGGGCACCCCCTCCCCTTCTCTCCACGTGGGGGACCAGGGCACCCAACCCTCTTCTCTCCAGATGTGGGGGACCAGGGCACCCACCCCCCTCTCTCCAGGTGGGGGGACCAGGGCATCCCCTCCCTTCTCTCCAGATGAGGGGACCAGGGCACCCACTCCCCCCTCTCTCCAGGTGGGAGGACCAGGGCACCCACCCCCTTCTCTCCAGGTGTGGGGGACAAGGGCACCCACTTCCTGTCCTCATACCTGATTGGCTGTAGCTCTGACAAGGCCCATTCCATGCAGACTGACACGTCCTGTTCTCATTTATTTTCTGTCTTAAATCAGATTATGACAATGAGGGAGTCCTGCTTCCGGGAGGGAGGGAGGATACAGTGAGGCACGCAGGAGGCTGCAGAGTCCCTGCGGGCGGCCTTGGCCCCACCCCACAGCTGGGATGCAGCCGGGACACAGTGGTGGTGGTGTGCGGAGCTCCTGAGAGTGGGCTCTGAGAGTCCTCCCCTTGGGCCTGGGTGAGGGTGGGCAGAGCCCTCCTGTCTGCCCAGCGTGCCTGCTGTTTCCTGCTGGGTGTCGGGCTGTGAGCAGCGCCTCCTGGTGAGCGTTCTGCAGGCTGCAGTGCAGGCTCCTGGCAGAGCAGGTGCCCACAGGCCACAGGTGGCATAGTCTGGAGCAGGCAGCACCCAGGCCCTTTGTCGTCCCTTGCACACCTGTTTTCTTGAGCGTGGGGCGTGGTGCAGCAGCTGGGCCTGCCGGGGCCGACCCAGGGGCACCGCTGAGCAGATTTGCAAGTTCAGTTCTAGCACTGGTCAGTTCTGCAGAGCGGTTGCTGGGGCCCTGACCCGGGCTCTGTCCCACCCTGCTCAGTGTTGGAGGCCGCACCAGGGAGGGGGAGGTGCAAGGTGGTCCTGAGGGGCTGCAGCCAGCCGCCAGGCACAAGGAGGTTGTGCCCTGCGGTCAGCTTCGGGGGGAACACACCGGGGTCCTGAGAAATCCACACAGCGGGCTCTGCTAGTGCTTTGCCTGTCCCAGCCCCGGCTCACCTCTGGAGCTCAGGTGTGCATGCCGCTCACCTGTCCTGTGCACACCAGGTGTGCGTCACACGGCCGCACAGGGCGGGTGTGCCCCCATATCCGTGCCCCTGGCTCAGGCAATGTCATCACCCGTCAGTGGGCTCAGGCTGCCGTGTACGCACGTCTGTTCCTGCGATGTCCCCTCCGCTCAGGACTGCGCTGTTTCCGCGTTTCCCACACCTGGAACCAGGCTCCGGCCATCTCATCCCAATTCCGGGGACGCTGGTTTGCGCCCAGGTCTGTGGCCCAAGTCCTGTACGCTTTAGAGGAGCAGGGATGAGCCAGCGCCTGCAGGACCCAGGAGCCTCCGTGTGCACCATGGGCTCTGAAACGAGACAGCACGGGGAGGGTGGGCCACTGCGCTGGGCGCCCTCAGGCTGCGGACGAGGGGCGTGCCCTCCCAGACAGTTCTGCGGGTTCTGACCAGCCTCTCCCTCCCCTGCCCCTCTTCCCTCCTGAGCGCTGTGTCGCACACGTGGGCATCGTCTCAGGGTCGAGGCACATGTCTGCATTTGCCGTGTGCAGGTGAGGACAGGCCCGCGGCCGCTGTAGGGACAGCCAGCTCACAACCCTGATGACACGGCCGTGCCTGGGGTCCCTGCTCCTTCCAGTGCCTGCGGAGCCGGCATGGCCGGGGCACGTGGTGGGGGCGCCGGGGCAGGCTGGCTGGAGTTTCTCACTGTGCCCTCCGCATGCGGCACCCCCGGAAGGGGCCTGCGCACGACTCTGCACAGGACAGCCCGGCCTGCTGGTGCGCCAGCCCCAGGCCCTGCACGTGGGTCCCTCGAGGGACTCTGTTTGCTGCTGCTTGCTTCTTGACCCTATTTGCATTTTAAATAATTAAAACATTAAAGCTGAAAAATTTATAAATGAGAGCTGCTAAGAGTCCCGTCTGACAGACAATAGAAAAGAAATCGTGGGGCCGGTGCTGGGGCGCAGTAGGTGAGGCATTCGCCCGTGGCACCGCATCCCACATGGGCGCCGGCTGGAGTCCCGCTGCTCCACGTCCAGTCCAGCTCTCTGCTCTGGGAAGGCAGTGGGAGATGCTTGGTCCTGCCCCTGCGTGGGAGACACTGGAGAAGCTCCTGGCTCCTGGCTTCGGATCAGCTCAGCTCCAGCCATTGCGGCCATCTGGGGAGTGAACCAGCAGACAGACAACCTCTCTGTTTCTCTGTAACTCTGCCTTGCAAGTAAATATCAATCCTAAAAAAATTCATGGCCCTCTTGGCTCACGTCAGCATCCTGTGTGTCATTCTTCCCGAGGAACTGCATTTGCTGTGTTCAGACCATGCAGTTGTACACACACACAGCAGTGCACACACAGACACAGCAGTGCACACACGGCACTGCACACACACACAGTAGTGCACACAGCAGTGGACACACATGGCAGTGGACACACATGGCAGTGCACACACATGGTGGTGGGGACACACAACCATGGGCACACACACGTACCAGATGAGTTACACACTCATGTGTTATATAAACACAGCAGTGGGTGCACACATACAAGATGACACTCACAACAGTGGACACACACAATGCTGGCTGCACACAGCAGAGGTCACACATACACACTGGACACACACAGCCCCGACACACAGTGCACATGCACACGCAGTGCAGACCCACAGCCGTGAACGCACACGACAGCCCACGGCACTCTGCTAAGCTGCCTGTGCCCCGAGGCCCTGTGGCCGTCGCTCCCTGGCTGCCACTTGTGGCCCTGCTGGGAGGACTCGGCCGCACTGCCCACACACTGTCCCACCTGCTCCCACTCCATGCCGCTCCTCTGAAAGTTCACCGGCGGAGGGGCGGCGGGAGCCGCGGGCGTGCGGGGAGTGACAGGCGCTTGGTCTGGCGCGGCTTTGCCTGCTTGTAACCAGCATCGGGACATCAGGAGCCACAAAAGCCGGGCTGGCCGCGTCATCCATCACCGCGCTGACAGCCGCCTTCAGTTTGTTTGTTCCACTCTGCATAATAAGTGATTGGATCAGGTTTAATTAGATATTGGGTAATCAATCATTGCCAACAAGGCAACTCAGCTTGGGATCTAGATGCTGCAAGGGGAAAGAGAACAAAACAAAACCCCAGCAAACCTCATCTCGGCACATACATGCTGGAGCCCGTGCGCACACGCTGTGGCGTGTGACCGCGCGAGCCGGAGATGCCTACGAGAGGCGAGGGGAGAATAATTCACATCTGTGGGGCCGCGGCAGACAGCGTCGGGTGACATTTTACTCTCCCTGCATAATTACTTTTCAATATAATATAATATGCAGACCTGAGGGAGGAAGCGCGCAATTAAATCATGCGCCGGCTTTCTCCTGTGCATCCCAGGAGTGACCGGCAGCTGCCATTTCAACGCGCAGCCACCTAGGCTGAGGCCCCGGAGTGCGGAGGGGCACTGTGCCTCTGGGGACTTCCATTTAGTGTGGGGACCTCGGAAGACCCCAGTAAGGGCTCTCCCATCCGCGCCGAGACCCTTAGGTCGTGGCTTCCTGCTTCAACGCCAGTGCCCACATTTCCCCCAGTGCAACAGATCCATGGAAGTAATTAACCTCAACTGGGGGTTATTTGTTTATTCATTTATTTAGAACCTCCATCTGATCTCAAAGGTGGAAATAACAAGGAGAATCGCCATGTTCATTATTTGGATGTCAAAGGTTATGTCAATCCTTGTATGCATCTAATTGGACACAGAGGGGATTGCGCGTTCAGTAGGGGTCAGTGGGCGGGCCCCTGTGGCCCTCACTGTGCAGTTGGACCCCCAGTGTCAAACAGCAGTGTCTCCTCTGACTCTGGCTGATTCTGTGCACGGGGG
Source organism: Sylvilagus floridanus (assembly GCA_949820135.1). Taxonomy (NCBI): domain Eukaryota; kingdom Metazoa; phylum Chordata; class Mammalia; order Lagomorpha; family Leporidae; genus Sylvilagus; species Sylvilagus floridanus. The sequence continues at coordinate 100,173,947 of OX463246.1, read as the reverse complement.
AAGGGGGCTTCCAGAGAGCTCTCAATATCCTCAATGCTAGGGACCGGGTGGGGTGCGTCTCCCTCCTTCCTCCTATCTCCCCACGTCACAGGCAGTAGTGTGCACTCACTGTAAGGGGTCTACCCTCTCAGCTGGAGAGACCAGTGTGGCCATGTGTAGGAAAGCCCATAGTCTTAGGACTTGGTGGAAGCTCCTGGGTGGGTGAGTGGATAGTGGATGGATGGACAGGGGAAGGGAAGAAAGACAGCAGGTGGATGGAGGCATGGAGGGGGGGTTGGATGAGTGGGAGCAGGATGGGTGAGTGGGAGCAGGATGGGTGTGTAGATGGATGGGTGGGTGAGGAGATGGATGGGTGAGTGGGTGAATGAATGGGAGGTTGGTGGATGGAGGGTGGGAGGTTGATGTGTGAGTGAGTGCATGGATGGACGATCAGGAGTGGGAAGATGGTGAGTAGGTGGGTGGATGATGGGAAATGGATGGATGGGTGGGTGAGCAGGTGGATATTTGGATAGGAGGTGGATGAACGGTGAGCAGGTGGAGGGATGGGTGTGAGGTGGATGTGTGGTGAGTAGAACGGTGGATGGATGGAGTGGGTGGAAGAATGGGGTGGGTGGGTGACTAGGGGGATGGACGGGTGGGTGGGTGACTCGGGGATGGATGGATGAGGGTGGGTGGGTGACTAGGGGGATGGACGGGGTGGGTGACTGGGGGGATGGACGGGGTGGGTGGGTGACTGAGGGGATGGACGGGCTGGGTGGGTGACTGGGGGGATGGACGGGGTGGGTGGTGACTGGGGGGATGGACGGGGTGGGTGGTGACTGGGGGGATGGACGGGGTGGGTGACTGGGGGGATGGACGGGGTGGGTGGGTGACTGAGGGGATGGACGGGGTGGGTGACTGGGGGGATGGACGGGGTGGGTGACTGGGGGGATGGACGGGCTGGGTGGGTGACTGGGGAATGGACGGGGTGGGTGACTGGGGGGATGGACGGGGTGGGTGGTGACTGGGGGGATGGACGGGGTGGTGACTGGGGGGATGGACGGGGTGGGTGGTGTACTGGGTGTTTGCTGCTGCTACCCTAGTGGAGATGGATTGCAGGTCCTTTCTCGCCTCAGTTCCAGCCTTGGAGATGTGCTTAAACTCATCAAGTGGCCAAGGTTAGTCGTCCCAGGCACATGCGTGTCCCACTCACCTATAGAAAAAAAAGAAACAGTCTTGCTTGCTTAAATAACTTATTAAAACACAGTTTTAAGGGCCAGCACCATGACGCAGTAGGTTAATCCTCTGCCTAAGGAGCTGGCGTCCCATATGGGTGCCACTTCTAGTCCCGGGTGCTGCTCTTCCGATCCAGCTCCCTGCTGTGGCCTGGGAAAGCAGTAGAAGATAGCCCAAGTCCTTGGGTCCCTGCACCCATGTGGGAGACCTGGAAGAAGCTCCTGGCTTCAGATCAGTGCAGCTCTGGTCGTTGTGGCCTTTGGGGAGTGAACCAGCGGATGGAAGACTTTCTCTCTGTCTCTCCCTCTCACTCTACATCTTAAATAAATAAGTAAAATCTTTTAAAAAAAGCTTTAAAACACAATTAGAATAATATGTGGTTTGATTTGATATGGTAATTCTTTCCTAGAGGAAAGATGTCTGCATGTGTTCCATGGGCGCTGGAACCTAGAGTGAGCGTCGCAACCCAGAGCACCTGCTGCTCCCGCCGTCGACCAGAGCAGGACCAAGGGGCCCTGCAACTGTGGTGCTCCTTCTAGTGTGCTTCCCCTCCCCTCTACCCCCTCCCTTTCCCTGGAGGGCCCCGGGCCCAGGCTCTGTGAGATGACTCCTGGAAGAGCAGACGCCTTGCTAGGAAGAGGTCTGGGCTTTGCATGGCATGGCGCGGGTTCCCCCCTGTTCAGGGCAGGTGCTGAGCCCCCGAGCACGGTGTCAGGTTGACCCAAAAGAGGAGCGACGTGGCATGGGATGAAGCAGGCAGAGGAAGGGCAGCGGTGTGGGGAAACCGGGGGTGCTCTGTCGGCGAGCACGGGCGTTCGGGTAATCCCAGGTTATTTTTATTTATTTATTTTTTTACAGGCAGAGTGGACAGTGAGAGAGAGACAGAGAGAAAGGTCTTCCTTTGCTGTTGGTTCACCCTCCAATGGCCGCCATGGCCGGCGCTCTGCGGCCGGCGCACCGCGCTGATCCGAAGGCAGGAGCCAGGTGCCCGGTGCTTTTCCTGGTCTCCCATGGGGTGCAGGGCCCAAGCACTTGGGCCATCCTCCACTGCACTCCTGGGCCACAGCAGAGGGCTGGCCTGGAAGAGGGGCAACCGGGACAGAATCCGGCGCCCCGACCAGGACTAGAACTGGTGTACCGGCGCCGCAAGGCGGAGGATTAGCCTGTTGAGCCACGGCGCCGGCCCAGTCCCAGGTTATTATCAGCGGTGACGAAACCCCTTAGTCCTGGACAGTGTGCGGTGCAGGGTCTTGTAAAAGGACGTTTAAACACAGGAAAACAAAGAACAGTACGTTTTTGTGTTTACAGGAAAGTTTCGGAAACACAGGTTGTATGTGATTACCTATAAGCCAGTAGCTACAACACTAGTCCCAGAATCGGGAAATCCTGAAGAAAACCCATTCTGCCCCCAAACCCTGAGCAGGATCGATGGCTCCAACTGTTGCTCCCCGGAGCCCCCAGCGTCTCCACGTCGGCCTCGGCCCCTTCAGCAGAGCTCAGGCCGCGCGGTGGTCCCTGACAGCAGGACGCACGGGCGTGTGTGGGGCTGGGCCGCTCCCCCAGCAAGGGCTGCAGGGGTCAGCGGGCAAAGGCCAGCAGGGCCAGGACGGGGACTGCCAGCCGCCTGCGTGATGCCGTCCAGTGACAGCTGTGGACAGGCCTGACCCAGGCCTTCCCTAGGCCACAGGGAGGAGCCAGCGGGGCCTGTGGACGAGGGCAGGGAGCAGGCGGACAGGTGAGAGCAGCCGTGGGCGCTGCTGTCGGCGCTGAGCTGTCTACACAAGGCCCGCCCTTGGCGGATGGCGGCTCTGGTCCCCCCCGTCGGCCTCCTCTGGATGGTGTGCCTATGAACGGGGGATAGAGTGCCTGCTCACCTGTTCCAGTTCCCTATTTATTGTCGTTTTGTTCCTCCTCGGCCATCCCGGCAAAGGATTGTCCCGTCTGTCTTCAAAGCTCATTTGCTGTGATCCTGGATCAGCCGTGGCCTGCTCTCTGCTCTCAAGGGCTGTGGTGGCTTTTTTGTCCCGTGCAGGGATGGAGGGCTGGGGGCACTAGTGGTTAGCGGGGAGTCACGCTACCCCGCGGCCGCGCCGGCCGTGGTCTCCTTCAGACGTCTGGCCATCTGCTGCTTCTGTCCTGCATTTAGCAAGGCGAGGCGGAGCTGGGAGGCAGGCAGTGCGGCCTGGGAGGTCCCGCCCACTGGCCCCTCGCCATCACTGGAGACGGGGAGTTTCTCCAGCCGCAGCCGCATGTTAAAGGGCCGGCCTTGAACGATGAGTTGTCGCCCACTTGTTAGGAAAAGGAGCCCTAAGTGGGGTGAGCGGAGGGATTAAACGGAGAATGGACAGGCCGGTTGTTCAGGACAGGAGACGGTCGAGGGCCAGGACAGGGATGAGGCCGAGCCGCTGCCTGCATGACCGGCCAGAGACGCAGGCGTGCGGGGTGCTGGGCCTCCACGCCAGCTCTCCTCTGCACAGGCATGGGTGCGGGAAGAGGGCGTCTCCTCCCGGAGCAGAGCTGCCACGGGCAAGGCAGACCCACCCCTGGCTGAGCCCGGGGCCGGGGGCCTGCTTGGCAGGAGAAATGTGATGGGCGGGGAAGCCCCTGCCCCCAGGCAGCTGCTCCAGCTTTAGTTCAGGGCCGAGGCAGATCTGAGATGGCCCGAGGGACCCCCCAGGTGAGAAGAGCTGGCCGGTGAGCCCCTGCTGCTCTGGGGAGCGCCAGGAGGAGCTCCAGGCCCTCGGTGCCCCTGAGCAGCTTCCCAGGGGGCAGAGCCACCATTTAAAAGAAATTTTATTTATTTGAGAAATAGAGTTACAGACAGAGAAAAGGAAGGCACAGAGAGACTGATCTTCCATCTGCTGGTTCACTCCCCAAATGGCTGTGACGGCCAGAGCTGGGCTGATCCAAAGCCAGGAGCTGCCTCCGGGTCTCCACGCAGGTGCAGGGGCCCAAAGACTTGGGCCATCTTCCATTGCCTTCCCAGGCCATAGCAGGGAGCTGGATGGGAAGAGGAGCAGCTGGGATCTAAACCGGTGCCCATACAGGAAGCCGGGGCCGCAGACGGAGGCCTAGCCCACTATGCCACAGCGCCTACCCCAGGAAGTCACGGATTTTCCTGCCTGCACCTGGCTGCTGCGTGTCCGCTGTGGGAGAGGCGGTGCCTTAGTCGGGCGCTGTGAGATGGCAGCAGCAGAGGACCGGCAGGACCTTGTGCCTAGAGGCGGAAGCCCGGGGTTGTGTTCCCAGCAGAGCTGGAGCGAAGCCCTGTGCCAGTGGAGGCGGCGGTGTGCACGCAGCATCCGGGGCTCTCTCAAGGCAACGGTGGATCTAGCTCAGCCGCTGGGCTCGCCATGGGGGGGGGGTGTGTGGGAGGCCCTCTGCTCACCGTCCAAGGGTCCCGGGCCGCACAGGGGTCGGGTGGGCTCAAGGCTCGGAGCACAGTGTCCCTGTGTGCATGGACAGTGGCAGAGGCCCCCAGGGCGCTCGTCAGCGGTGCCAGCTGCTCTCCCGGGCCTGGCACCCTGAGAGCCCTGGACACGACCCTGGCCTCTGCTGCCGCCAGGCCCACGCCTCTTCTGTCTCCATCTGCGCCTTGCCCCACCGTCCTCCTCAGAGGGGAGGTCGGGGGGCAGGGTGGGGATCCAGGGACCCACAGCCCCAGGCACCGTTGGTGAGCTGGCTTCGCACAGACTCGGGAGCTTGCTGGCCGGCGCCAGCCAGGGCGGGAGAGGGCGTCCCGGTTTCCCAGCCCCTAGTCTTACCGTCAGCTGAGCGGAGTGTTTCACAGACCTGGGGCCTACAGGCCACTTGAGGCGTCAGGGTGTGGGCATGGCATTGCCTCAGCCCTTGGCGACCACGTGGCAGCACTGTTGGCCCTGACCCACAGGACTCTGCTGCCCTGTCGGTGGGGGGCTCCAGGGGTGGGGGTGCAGGTCTGGGGTGTCGGTGGGGGCTCCAGGGGTGGGGGTGCAGGTCTGGGGTGTTGGTGGTGGGGGCTCCAGCAGATGTCTGCAAAGCTGTGCCTGCTCCTGTCCATGAGGAAGTGGAAGGCGTCGGTCAGCGGTTGGTCCCTGCGGGCAGAGTTGCCTGCCACGCTGGCACCCTGGGGAAGGGCCCACGCCCAGGAGGCTCCTTGGAGACGCACATGATTGTTTACGGTTCCTCACACTGGCTGGGAGCGCCCTTGGTGGGACGTGGTCTGGGGCCCCATTCTCCGTTCCTCCCAAGGCAGGGGCCACGTCGGACGTGGCCTGCACCGAGCTCCCCTGGCACAGAGGTGCCCCCCCGCACCTCCATCCTGGGCTCCCCCAGCAGCACGTAGGTGCGCTGGGCGAGCTCTCTGCGTTCGGGTAGGCGGTGCGGTGCACTGACACCGACGCCACGATGCCCTGAAGGGAGGGGGCGCTCTGTGGACGCCCCTGGAATGAGCTCTGCAGGGCAGTGCTTATCTGTGCCGCCGACCTGCGGAGTTCCTGCCGTGGAGCTGGTCAGACGCCCCGCTGACACCGCGCACCAACCCCGGACCAGGCTGTGCGAGGTGGGCCAGCCCTGTCCCGGCCCCGGCCCGGCCCTGGCCGCAGCAGACAAGGCAGCGCGAGCTGCTTCTCCATGGACCTCCCACAGCGATGACGCGGGGTGGGCAGCTGGGCGGCAGAGGTGGTCACAGGGTACCCGTGGGGATTTCCGGAACTCAGGAGGAGCCGTGGGGCTTCCCACACTGGGCTGGGCCCTGGGGCGCAGCGCCTGACCTGTGGCTGGGGGTCAAGCAGGGAGGCGGGAGGCATCTTCCGGGCACTGCTGCCTCCTGGTTTTGATGCCCTTGGTGCAGTGGAGCCAGGAGTGGGGCGCACAGAGGCCAGGCAGGGGAGGAGCCCGCTGTGGGCTGCAGGCCGGGATGCACCGTCCCATCTGGGCTGGGTTGACTGAGGCCACTCCAGCTGGGCTCGCTCCCCTCCTGCTCCCTCCGGGGCAGGGTCCTCGCCCACACAGACCGGGGCTCTGCGGGGCAGTGACTCTCAGAGGCCGGTGCTCTCTGTTTTCCTGGGGTAAGGCAGTGGACTCAGCATCTGTGGCCCCGGGTGCACCTGCAGACCCCACCTCAGAGGGTGCATTTCCTGTCCACCCTGCACCTGCTCCGAGCCTCTCTGTGCTAGGTGGGGAGGCAGTGAGATACTGGGGATACGCCGGTGAGAACGCATGAAGTAAAACAGCTCACAGGCCGGTCCTTAGGGGATAAGTGCCTGGCGAGTGTTGCACGCTCGATGTATTGTTGCACACTCGGTGTGGTATTGTTGCACGCTTGATGTGGTTCTGTTTACCTGGTCATGTTTGCAGTGTCTCCTCGCGTGGAAAGGAGTATTTCCCCCCTGCAAAAAAAAAAAAAAAAAAAGAGTGAGGCTGGGGGGGGCAGGTCTCCAGCTCTCTGTGCGCACGTAGTAGCTTTGTCTCAGAAAGTGCAGCATTGGCAGGTGCGCCTGGTGAGGTCTGGCCCGAGCGCAGTGGGACACGTGCTGCTCCTTGTCCTGGGCCTGGCTGGGCTTCGCTGCCTTGGGGAGTTTCTGCTGACTCAGCAAGGTGACGTCCAGAGTCCCAGCAGCTCCTGTTTCTACTGCCCTGTGGGCAGGGCGTGGCCTCCAGGACCAGACTGGAATTTGGTCTTGCACGTGCCAGACATGCCTAGGGGGCCGTGTGCCAGCCAAGGCGCTCCCACCGTGTGACCCAGGAACCAGAAACCAGCCCTGCCTGCTGGAGCCGGGGTCCAGGCGAAGGCTCCTGACTTCCCTTGTGCACCCCACTTCCTGGGAGCAGGTCCGTGGTCCCCCACCCTCTGTGTGCAGCCAGCGGCCAGGCAGGCAGAAGCAGGCCGTGAGGTGAATCCCGTGAACTGGGTCCCAGAAGGCTGATCCAACACAGTGCAGTGACTCTAACGCTTGTTCCAGACCGGCAGGTAGGACTCTATCAAGACGATTAGTCAGTCAGAGCCTGAATCCAACTCCACACAAACCCAGGGCCGTGGAGACAGAGCTAAGGGGCCCTGGGAGAAGGTGGAAAATGACCGGGAACCTGCTGAGGCTCCAGGCGAGGAGTGGCGTTGGGACGTGGGCCTGGAGGATTCTCCATCACCGATCTTAGCATTTTCCCTACAGCCAGGCTCAGCTGGCCAAGGTGGAAAAGGGGACTCAGAGCCTTGGCCCAGCGCCATCTCTGTGCAAGTGTGTGTGTCTGTGTGTGGGGGGGTGACGACTTCCGGGGACTGCTGTGCTCCGCCCACAGCCCCGGCGCAGCGGCAGCAGAGTCGGCATCAGCGTCGGCATCGGCACAGGCGCCCACGAGGCCAGCCCTGGTGCTCACGGAGCTCCTCCGCGTCAGCTCCCAACACGTGCGGGAGCCGAGACGCAACCCACGGCTTTGCTCCTACAGTGAAGCAGCTGCCGATGGAGCGCCTGGGGGTTGCTCGGCCTTGCTGTGGCCAGCTGGGGACCAGGGCCGCTGCAGGGTGCGGAATCCCAGGGAGCCAGAAGCCGGCACTCCCAACCCCGCTCTGGGCACTCCCAACCCGCACAGAGCCTCTCCACTGGCACCAGCAGCTCCCTGCAGCTTCCCGGGCTCCTGGACTCTGCCCGGCCCGCGGTGGGGCAGCCGGGAGCTTCGCGAGGCCCCTCAGCCAGTCGCCTCCCTGATTTTCATGTAAGACGCTCAGGTGAAATCTCAGCACTCCACAAAGTTCCTTCTAGAAATGAACGCCACAGTTACACGTTAAATACGATTCAAATCTGCAGGGAACTGTGACTCAATAAGCATGCAAAAATTAATGAAAAGCTTAATTATTATAATAATACCATTAAAATCTAATAAAGAAAGAAAAAAGTTGATTTCATTTCATTTTAGCTTGGGCATCTAATATCTTTCTCTTCCCCCTTCAGCAGAACGGTAATTAATTTAGTCTTGGGTTTTCAGAAAAGCTAAATTACAGGCTACAGTGGCTGCAATGCCCAGAGGAAAGGACAGGGCCTGCGGGGCGGGCGGGGCGAGGTGCTGCCCCGAGGGCCTGGGACACCTGCCGCTCTCGGAGAGTCTCTCTAGGCACCGCCTCTTCGAAGCACTTCTTACAGTTGACACGTGTGCACACACGGAGGGAGAGGAGAGAGCGAGCAAGGTCTTCCATCTGCTGGTTTACTTCCCCGCCGGGAACTCAATCCAGGTGTTCTGCCGGGGGGGCAGGAGCCGGATGACCTGAGCTGCACAGCTGGGAGTGGGGGCCAGGAGCTCGGCTGGGAGTGGTGCCCTACCAGTCGGACGTGGGCCAGGCGTCCTGGGGGTTAGGCTAACACCTGACTCCCTGCTGGCCACTGCTCACCCCTGGCTGCTCAGACCCACACAGCACAGTCTCTCAAGGCTCGGGCCGTGGATCCGAGAGAGAGAGAGAGAGAGAGAGAGAGAGGCCTTCCAAATGCCTGTAGCAGCAAGGCTGGGCCACACAGAAGGCAGGAGCCAGGCACCCCACCCGGATCTCCCCTATGAGTGAGGGGCCATCCCCTGCTGCCTCCCGGGCTCGTTGGCAGAAGCAGAGTAGTTGGGACTCAACGTGCAAACGGGACGTGGACGTGGGTGTCCCGTTGTGCCTCACAGCACTGCCGCCATCAAGCGATTTTCGTCGTGTTTGTTTGAAAGGTGGAGTTACAGAGAGGAGAAACACACACACATGCACACAGGTCTTCCGTCTGCTGGCCCACTCCCCAGATGGGCACAACGGCTGGGGCTGGGCCAGGCTGGAGCCAGGAGTCTGAGCTCCAGCTGGGTCTCCCGTGGGAGTGGCAGGGGCATGCGCACTTGGGCCACCTTGGTTGCTTTGTCAGGTGAATTAATGGGGAGCTGGATCAGAAACGGAGCAGCCGGGACTCAACCAACGCTCCTATGGCCCAGGTGTATTTTATGGGCGCTGATGAGGGTCCTCTCCTCACCGCACGGCTGCTGGCGACCACGTGTCTCTCAATGCCTCCTTTCTTTGTTCCGCTTGGTCCTTCTGGTCCTTCTGCCGACTGCGTCCTGGCCTCCTGTGCCCACTCGGCAGCGGCTTCTGGGTTTATTTATTCAGCGAGCCCAGTGGCTGCTGGGAGGGGAGGTGGCAGGTGCCTGAGTCAGCGGTTTTGACGCCATGAGTGCAGCCGCGTGCAACGTGCTTGCTGCCCGCTCCCGGTTACCGGGAAGGCTCTCAGACGCTCCGTATTGATTTTCGGTGTGGGCTGGAGCTGCAAAGAGCTGTGAACCTGGTCCATTCTGGAACTGAATGTCCCTGGTGGAGGCCTCTGTAAGAGCAGCAGAAGGCAAAGACCGCGTGAGGCGATAGTGCACGGACGTCCGCCCCAGTGCCCCCGCTGCAGCCGTGGCCACCTCCAGGGCGCCGGGGCGGCCTAACCCACGCCGAAACAGACCAGGAAAGTCTGGTGGCCCGACACAGAGGTTAGGTCCTGCTGATGTCCAGTCTGCAAGGCCACCTCTGGGCTCTGTAGGGACACGGCCTGGACGCCAGCACAGAACGGGACGGTCCTCACGTGGCCCAGGGCACGCACGGTCAACGGCCTGCCGTGTGCTGCCACTCGCAACCGATCTCGACGTGCGCTCACTGGCCCAGGTCCGGGGGTGGGTACCGAGAGCCGGCCGCCCTGGGTCCCGCCGCCAGGCAGCGTGGGTGCTGCTCGCCATTGGCTTACGAGAGAAGAGAAGGAAAAGAACTGGGCCCGTCTTCCCACGGAAGAGTTCTGAGTTGTTTCGGTCTGACAGCATTTTGCTTTGCACAGATTTGCTACTGATTTTAGACTCCTGGTGTTGCATCTTGGAATCTCGGCATTTAAACCACAATCACAACCTAGCTTTTAAAATGTCCCTTTGCAGATGTGTGTGTGTGCGTGCGTGTGTGTGTGTGTGTGTGTGAGAGAGAGAGAGAGAGAGAGAGAGAGAGAGAGAGATTTCTACTTTCGTGTGTTTTTGAAGCAGGCGGTCCTGGGAGCGAGCCGTCGCAGCCCCGAGCCACCTCTCGTCTGTCACCTCGGCCTTTGCTCGGGACAAACAAAGCTGCACCACCTCGGGGTTCAGAGGCGGGCCTGGCTCGGGGTTCAGAGGCGGGCCTGGCTCGGGGTTTAGAGGCGGGCCTGGCTCCAACGTCGGCGTGCCCATCTCAGTGTGAGAGATCCGTTGCCTCTCACGTAGACAGGGCCACGTGCGTCCTCTGTCACTTCTGAGTCTTGCCTCGTGCTAGCCACTGCGTGGGCTCGGGGCTCAGCAGCCAGCGGAGAGCGGGCGGCCGGCTGCAGGCCCTGGGCGCTGGCCCACCGCGACCTCCACGCCGGGTGCCCGGGCTTGGCTGCTCCCCCACAGGCGGGCACAGGCGCGGTCACTGGGCCAGCCAGCGCGCCCTCTCGGGAGGGGAGGGAGACCACAGGAGTCCATTTCTCTGAGCGGCCCTCAGAAACCCGTGGGAAATGGCATGAGAGGACACGTTATGGGGGCCAATGTTTCTGACGCTCCAGACCCAGCTTTTTCCGAATATGCCTTTCCCAGGAAGATTGCGAAGCCCCCGGGGTCTCTGCGACCTCCAGGCTGGGGAAGGTCGCCCTGTCGCGGAAGGAGCCGGAAGCCCGGGTCCCAGGCTGTGAGTGCAGGGCCTCCTTCTGCCCGGAACCGGCAGGACTGGGGCTGGATGTGTCGGCCAACAGGAAGTGCAGTAGTCACGGTTAGAGCGGGGGCTCCTGCCACTCCGCTAAGCCAGCGACGGGAAGACGCGTCACCCACGCCCAGGAGCTGGGCTTGCTCTTGGCCCCAGGACTGGCCTCGAAGCCAGCCCAGCCTCGCCGAGATCCCCGCCAGGGACCAGGACTCCCCGTCTGCCAGGAGGGAGAGCCCAGTCCGGGGATGTGGCTAGCACCATGACTTCGCGGGAAGAGATGAGGCAGACGCTGGTCCCCAGGCGGCGACCCCCCTCCCCAGCCAGGCCCTCCCCACGGCGGTGCCTCAGTCCCAGGGCACGCAGGAACCTGGGGTGCTAAGATTATCCCTTGGGAGAGGCTCGGCGCCCCCCCATCACCTGCTCTTCCAGGGGTGCATCCTTCTGAGTCGCTTTTGTTTGGACTCACATGTGCACACACACAATTTCATATGTACATGCAAACGCGTGTTTACTCAATGTGACGGCATCAACATCTCCCTTGCTATTATGAACCCCCCTAAATGGCCCAGAGGGTGCGCCGGACTTCACCGGCGTCTAAGGTCTCCCGGCTTCAGCGCCTGCTGGTGCTGGACAGTTTGGTTCCCAGATCTTGCACATCAGCAGGCCGTCCCACTACCCCTCCGGCCACATGCAGAGGACGAGTGGCGGCTGAAGGGAACAGGGAACGTGTCCGGGGGCTTTGGCGGCAGGTGTTCAGCTGGGTAGGAGGCGTGCTCACGTACAAGTCACACGTGAGTGCCACCACGCCCAGCTCCCACGTGACACCTGCCATGGCCCCGGCTTGCTCTCAGCAAGCAATTTACCGCCGACCATTGGTGCATGGAGAATGTTTTGTAAGCTTGAGGGTGAGCGAGTCTGCTTGGACTGCCGTAACCGAGCACCACAGGCCGAGGGGCTTGCACAGGGAAGTTAATTTCCCGACGCTCCCAGAGGCGATGCCGGGCAGTCTGGCTTCCGGTGAGGGCTCTCCCCGGCTGGCCACCTCCTCACCCAGGCCACGTCATCTTTCTGTAGCGAATGTATGGGGAGGGCGGTCCCTTCAAATCCTGCCCCAGCAGGGCCCCTACCCTCACCCTGAATTGCCCCCTTTTTCCAAATCCAGTTACGCGTGGGCTTGGGGCTTCTGCATGTGAATTCGAGGGGACACACAAGAATTAATTATTTTCCAATTTAGGGCCTAAAAGATGAGCTTCCTCCACAGACAAGGGAGCGGGCGAGGAGATCCTCCCACGAGTTTTCCACGGTCCCTCACAGCCTGTGCTGGGTGACTTTCTGCTAATTTTTGGTCAGGAATATTCTGGAACATCCTTTCTCGCTTGCATTCATGGCTCTATGCCTGTATCTTTTAAAACATTAATTACGTTTTATCTGAAAGGCAGAGAGACAGGGGCTGGGAGAGATAGGCAGAAAGGGTTAGCTCCATTCTGCGGGTTCACTCCCGGATGCCCACAGCGGCCAGGCCTGGGCGACCGAAGCCAGGGGTTGGGACTGCTGTCCAGGGTGCTCATGCGGGAGGTGGAAACCCGGTGCCCGGGGCTCCGCCTGCTCAGGTGCACATGGAGTCACACGCAGAGCCAGGCGCTGCAGGCGGGGGTGCGGGCACCCCGAGTGGCCTCTGACCACGCCCACGGCCTCCCTCTGTCCCCTCTGCCTCTGTCGCTGGGTGTGGGTGCTCTGGGAAGCCAGCCCGGCTGCCGTGGACACTGACGGCTTCTCTCAGAGGAGCAGAGCTGCTTCCATGGCGCCTCCACCCGAGCCGGCCAAGGTGAGGAACGCCAAGTGGCCGCCATGGGTGCAGCCGGCCATCACAGCCACGAGGCAGGGCCCCATCAGAGCCTAAGGGAGTCCGGCCAAGAACAAGCCCTCGGCCCCGGACGGCAGGGAAAGCGGCACAAGGCTCAGGAGCCTGCTTGCCCCGCGACCACCCTGGGGTGCTGACGGGTGGTGTGAGTGCCTGAGGGATGCGTGTGCATGGCCGATGCTCTGCCAGGGAGAGAACCCACATAACTGGCCTGGTGGGCCTCCTGGGGTCTCCCCGTGGGGGCTGGCTGGTGCCAGTGGCCCCTCCTGTTGAGGCGCTGAGACCCACTGGGCAGGAAGAGCTGCCGCCTCCAGGAAGCCTGCGGGATCTGCGGTGCCCATGCTCAGCCTGCATCTCTGTGCACGTCCTGCAGGCCCTGTGGGGCCACAGGATTCGCGGTTCCCAGATGTCTTGAGTTTGAGATTCCACGTGTCCTCATTGAGGCTGGATTCTGAGGGCCTCCCGAGGTCCGAGGTTCAGCATCGCCGGGCCACAGGTGCTTAAGAAGGTGGCCCTGCTGCTCTGAGGGACACGGGCAGAGTGTAAGCTGTGCAATGAGTGGGCGCTGTGGAGATCTGGCGAAGGGACTGCGCGGGAATGCCTCTCACAGGGTGCCGATCCTGCAGCAGAGCCGGGTGGGGCGGGGGCAGCGATCCGTGGGGGTGAAAGGAAGTGGGTATTCTTTGGACCCTAATAGAGAGGCCCTGGGCCTGCGTTGTGGCCTAGCCTGTGGCACCAGCATCCCACATGGGTGCCGGTTCGAGTCCTGGCTGCTCCACTTCTGATCCAACTCTCTGCTGATGCACCTGGGAAGGGCAGTGGATGATGGTCCAAGTGCTTGGGCCCCTGCACCCACATGGGAGGCCCGGATGAAGCTCCAGGCTGAGGCCTTGGCTTGGCCCACCCGGTGGTTATGGCCATTTGGGGAGTGAACCAGCGGATGGAAATCTCTCCCTCAATCTGTGTGACTCTACCTTTAAAATAAATGAAATAAATCCTTAACAAATTAAAGACAGGTAGCCCTAATGTCTGCGTCTCAGGAGCCCACTGTCCAGCAGTGGTCAGGGGCTGATGACGATGGCTCCTAAGAGGAGGCCTCCAAATGCCATCTTCCTCCCCTCCACTGGGCTCGGAGCCACCGGCATCCCAGCCCAAGGGGGGGGGGGAGAAATGCAGGTTCCTGGGCTTGCTGCGTGTGTGTGCGTGCGTGCGTGTGTATGCGGCCGTGTGTGTGTGTGTGTGTGTCTGTGCGTGTGCGGGCGTGTGTGTGTGTGTGCCTGGGTGGGAGGTGTCAGTGTGTGTCCCATGCCTATGTGTGTGAGTGTGGGAAGCCTTGCAGCAGGTAGTGTCTCAGAGTGTTCGCCGTGTGTGCATACATGTATGAGCGTGCAGGCAGATGATGTGTGTGTGTGTGAGTATGGGCATGCTTGTCCAGGTGCCGTGTGTCATGTGTGCATGCGTGTGTGGGCAGGAAGAGTCTGTACGTGTGTGAGTGTGGGAAGGTTCATGTGAGCAAGTGGTGTCTGTGTGTGTGCGTGTGCATGCATGTGAGAGTGTCTGGACAGGTGTGTGTGTGTGTGCGTGTGCAGGCATATGTGCATGTGTGTATGTGTGTGTGTGCATGTGCGGGCATGTGTGTGTGTGTGTGCGTGTGAATATTATAATTATCTAAGATACAATAATTAATTGATGCAACCATAGCAACTGCCTACCTTGAAGCTGCGCACATAGCTTTGACCTTAATGGATACAAAGAGACATTTGCCTTACAGTGTCCTTAGGGGAAGCACAGAAGCCTTCTGTCTGCATCTGTTTTCATATGTAAACTCCAGCTGCAACTCTGTGTCTCTGGATAGGTACATATATTCTACCTGTAAATTTATCATCTGCAGTAAAAGTGTAACTGACTTAATTCTATATTCTTTCAAAATCGGGAAAATGGCCAAGCTTTTACATTGCGCTTTGCTTTTTAAATTTTTGTAGTTCTGAGAAAATTGAAGACATGTGTGATTTGGGCAATAGCAGAGAGCGACGTACCCAGTTTCCCTGTAAGATAAGATCTTAAGCTACAAGTTCAGTGTCACCAACAGGAACCGGTGCTGTGCAGCCGGGCACAGAGCAAGTCCATCGGCAGAGACACTCTGGCCATCGTGTTCCTCCACACCCAATCACACACTCGCACACCCACTCACACACCCACTCACCCACTCACCCACCCACTCAACCACTCACACACCCACTCACACATTCGCACACCCACTCACACATTCACACACCCACTTGCACACCCCTCACCCACTCACACACCCACTTACACACTCACACACCCACTCACACACTCACCCACTCACACACCCACTCACACATTCACACACCCACTCACACATCTACTCGCACACTCACACACCACGGTCCCGCGTTTACTCGGGCCACACCCAGCTGGCTGCCGCTCCTGTGTCCATGTTTCAGAGGTCTCGCAGATGGACTGGTGCAGCGGGAGCCCCCTGCCGTCGCCTGCCACTCGGCGTCTGTCTCACCCACTGGAGGAGGCATGCTCTTTCCAGCGAATGTCTAGTTCGCCTACAGCCGCGGCGCTTGTCCAGGTCGGGTGATGGCTGCGTGGCTGGCTGGTTAGGAGCCTGCTGGACTGTGTCCCCATGTGAGTGCCCCGCTCCAGGCTCTCCGCAGGAACCCGCCGGCCCTCGGCTTCCCCACGCCCTGCAGCATCGGGGGCGACACTGCGTTTTACCTGTGGCGATGTGGATGGATGTGTGATGATGGCGTGGTGTGTTTTCAATCTGGATTCCCCCAAATGCCAATAACAGTAAATTATCTTATGTGCTTTCGTCATCTCTGTGTCTCTTTGGTGAAAGGTTTGTTTATGACTTTCCCCATTCTCTACTTGGGTTTCTAAAGCTATGTAGCTTTGGGAGTTCCTTGTAGGAATACCATCTGGATACCGGCCTTTGCTTACGTCATTGTACCCCTCCTGGCTTTAAATATTTGTGTGTCATATTCCTTATCCACGTAGGTAAAATAAAATCAAGCAATAGAAGAGGAGGAGCAGAAGGAAAACATTTATGCGCGATGTTGCTCTCGGATTTTCTCCTCTGCCCGGTGGCCCCGGGTTTCGTCCTGTGGGCAGGTTTCTGGGGCCCCTTTCCCGAGCTTCCTGCACCCGAGCCTGATGCGCCCTCGGCTGCTCCGGGGCGGCCGCCCTGGGTTCTGTCTCTCGGTCACTGGGTGCCGGGCACTTCCTCTGGCCTCCGGGCTTTCCTGGAGGAACCGGCTGTGATCTGAAACAGGGTCTCCTTGCAGCTAAGGGGATGTTCTCCATTTCATGACTTGTTTTTAGCTTCCAGAAATTTGCCTGCGCTGCGACTCTGGGTGGCGGCGGGCGGTTTCATCCTGCTGGGACTCTGACTCTGCGGAGCTGGCTCAGCCCCGGAGGAGACTGAGCAGACAGGTCTTCCCCGGGCTGCCGTGCTGGTCCTGTCTCTCTCCTGTCCTTTTGTGACTCCAGTGACACAGATGCGCGCTTCCTGCGGCTCCCGGGTCCCTGGTGTTTTTCCCCAGCGTGTCCCCTCAGTTACCCAACGGGGGTCGTCTCCGCTATTGCGTCCCCGTGCACTGATTTCCTCCTGGCATGCTGGCGTCCAGTGAGCACGTTAGTCGCGTTTTCAGTTCTGACACTCCCTCGTGGTCCTCACGTCTCTGGGCTGCGGCTTCTCTTTCCTGCTCTGTGTCACGTGTGCTGAGCGTGCGCACTGAAGCACTTTGCAGTCCTGTCAAGGGAGCCCCGCCTCTCCGTCATGTCAGCGCTGACATCTATTGATCATCTCGCGCGTTCTTTGACGGCTTCCAGCTCACGGCTGTAAATGACGCCTCCGGAGCCAGCTGGCCGACTCCCACACCTCCCGCAGTGGGAGGGGAGGAGCCGGACCCCAGGTCCTCACCGGGTGCCCTTGTCCCCAGAGGGAGTCCCCCGCCCTCCTGACCGGTGGGCGTCTGGCTCCGCCCATGGCCTCCACTGGGGTCGCAGATGGGGCGGCCTCCCTGCTGCCCACTGCTGCCAAGTCCTGATTCTCCACAGCAAAGCCGGTCGCCCCCGAGGCAGAGGGAAGAGTCCTCGGAACTGGGGTGTGTGAGTGTGTGTGTGACTGTGAGTGTGTGAATATGTGAGTGTGAGTAAGAGAGTGTGAGAGTGTGAATGTGAGAAGGTGTGTGAGTGTATGTGAATGTGTGTGACGTGTGAGTGTGTGTGAGGGTGTATGACTGTGTGAGTGTGTAAGAGAGTGTGAACGTGTGAGCACATGTGTGTATATGTGTATGTGTGTGTATGAATGTGTGTGTGACTGTGAGTGTGAGTTTGTAAGAGAATGTGTATGTGACTGTGAGCACAAGTGTGTATGTATGTGTGTGACAGTGTGTGTATATGTGTGTATGTGTCTCTGTGTGTATATGTGTGTATGTGTATGTGTGTGTATGTGTGTGTCTGTGTGTGTGTCTGTGTATATGTCTGTGTGTGTGTCTGTGTATGTGTGTGTGTCTCTGTGTGTGTATGTGTGTGTCTGTGTGTATATGTGTGTATGTGTGTATGTGTGTGTCTCTGTGTGTGTGTCTGTGTATATGTGTGTCTGTGTGTATGTCTGTGTGTGTGTCTGTGTATGTGTGTGTGTATGTGTGTGTCTGTGTATATGTGTGTCTGTGTGTATGTCTGTGTGTGTGTCTGTGTATGTGTGTGTGTCTCTGTGTGTGTCTGTGTGTGTCTGTGTGTGTGTATGTGTCTGTGTGTGTGTGTCTGTGTGTATCTGTGTGTATATGTGTGTCTGTGCATGTGTGTCTGTAGAAGGGAGGAGCTCAGGCTTCCCGTGGTCTCACTGGCCCTGGGCTGGGGACCTGGTTGCCCAGTGGTAAGGAGAAGGTGATGTCCCCACAGGACTCTCCCTGATAGTACCTGGCGTGGGTTTGGGTGAAGTTCGGGCACCCCTGGCCCTGGCTGGTGGGGCTGGGTGGGGCCATGTTGTCCTGTGCACCTGCTGGGGTATTGTGGCTACTGTCGAGTTGTCCATCTGGCTGGGCTGCTCCTTGACCAGCCCTTTATAGAGAACAGCTTTGCGGGACCGCTGGTCTTTGCTGTGGGCATGTCTGTGTTGCCGGCTGCCTGAGCTGTGCAGCAGGTGCGCCAGAACCCAGCCTGCAGCTGTGCCTTCCCGGGGTCCCGTGTGCCCTGAGCCACCTGTCCTCTGTCCTCCCTTCAGATCCTCGAGGCACTGAGTTCTCAGCTGCGCTTGGCGAGAGCCGCAGAAAGACACACGGCATCTTCCGTGTGCACTGCATCTTCTCCAACAGAATCGCATTTATAAAGCCTGGGGATAGCAGCATTGAAACGTACTTACTAATTTATTTTGAAAGTCAGAGTTGAGAGAGAGAGAGAGAGAGAGAGAATATTCCATCCCTCTGAGTCACTCCCCTCAATGGCCCGCAGCCAGGAGCCAGGAGCCAGGAGCTTCTTCCAGGTCTCCTGCATGGGAGGCGAGGGCCGCCTTGGGCCGTCTTCCACCTCTTTCCCCAGGCTGTTAGCAGGGAGCTGGATCTGAAGTGGAGCAGCGGGACAGGAACTGGCGTCCATTTGGGCTGCCAGTGTCGCCGGCAGCGGCTTTACCTGCTGGGCCACAGCGCCGGCCCCGGGGCAGCCGTGTGCACCTGCTGTCCGCAGGGATGTACACTCGTCTCGGCCATTTCTACCGCCCGACGTTCCAGACGCTCGTCAACCCGAACAGCCAGAGTCTCTTAGGTCAGACCTGCTGGGCGGTGACTTTTTAATCCCCTGTCAAAGCCTGGCACCAAGGGAACGCGTGTGGTTTCCGTCTGAGTTTGTAGTTTCAATGCCCTCCCTCTCCGGTTCCTCCTCTCCCTCTTCTCATCGCCTCGCTGCTGTCCAAGCCCCGCTCCGTGGTGTTGGACTCGCAGCTGGACAGCGCTCCCTGCATCACGTTCCGGAACCCGGCACCGGTTCTGGAGTGCCAGTGTCCTCGCGGCCGCACCCGTGAGAGCAGGCAGGCAACTCGGGTGTTTCCATGGCCACCGGGTCTCACTCACACGTCCCATCTCTAAGCCACTCACCCTGCACAGGGTTCTGATCGCGCCCTCCAGACTCCTGTGAGTGCAGGGGACGGGGTAGGAGCCGGCCGGGCAGAGCAGCTGGGCCCACCACCAGCAGGAAGTGACAGCCCAGGAGTGGTCGGGGCCTCTGGGAGCCTTAGAACAGCGTCTGCTCCTCATCTGTCTCCATCCGCTGACGCCGTGGAAACTGGGGACTCCTTTGTCACACAGCTCAACCCATCGTACCCAGCACCGGATACGTGTTCCATAAATATTTGTTGGGAAAATTAACCACTACTTTTTTTTACCCTCAAGGTCAAGGCAATGTGGGACAATACTCTTTTCTAGGAAATTTAGGAAAATGTCGTGCTGAAACAATGCTTTGGGGCTGACCTTGATAACAGCACCGTGTCCTGGGGGGCGTTTCCGTCGCTGGGACCTTGGCGAGAGTGGAGCCCACAGGACAGGTCTGAGCCACACATTGGCAAGATGTGGGCCTTCAGCCTAAGCTTGAAGCACACAGGCTAAAAGTTCTAATGACCAACTCCATTTACACCGAAAATAAACTCCGCAGGAGAGAGCGCAGTCGAGAGTCAAGTGCAAACCACAACTTGACGTAAACAACGGAAGCCGCATTGTTCTTAGAGCCTTTGCCAGGCTGTTAGCGTTGAGATTATGGGCACCTGTGAGAAAGGCTGCTGTCAAGGAGATGAGAAACAGGTGGACGAAAGGAAGCCACCGGGTGCCACTGTGAGGATTAGTCAGAGCAGTCGCGTGGACAGTAGGGCCAGGTTCTCAGTCAATAACAGGGCCACCCAGTCCACCGGTCAGCTTCTGGGTTTGCACCCGCAGAGGTGGGAAACCAGCAGAGCGTGGGGGCGGCTGGGCAGTTTTCAGACAGGGTTCTCTGCCCACAGATCTCAGCTGGCTCCAGGGTCCCCAGCCCACGGAGGGCGGGACCTTCTGGGGGATGGCTATGGGGGGCCTTTGTCCCCTTGGCTCCTCAGCCAGCCGCAGCGCCCACTCCATGACTTTCAGGGCACAGAGCACAGCTCTTCCCAGCACCCAGCCCTGTGCTGACAAATATACAAATGGGCGGCGCTTTAGGGAGCAGCCAGCGTCTTCAATAATGCATGTGCCACCACTTAATTACTTTGAAAACATCTGTTGAGGGCAGAGATGCTCCGAGGGGATTAGGAAGTGGATCTGATCAGCGCTTGTTGGCCACACGGCACCCTCTCAGGGGGTGTGATGACCTCAGGGTGTCTGGGAGAGGGGCTGTGGCCACACGGCACCCTCTCAAGGGGTGTGATGACCTCTGGGTGTCTGGGGGAGGGGCTGTGGCCACACGGCACCTTCTGCAGGGACGTGGAGACCTCAGGGTGCTGTCTCCAGGGCTCAGAGGACAGTGGGACATGGTATAACTGCAGACAAAGGAGCTGCAGGTAACGGAGCCCTCACCAGGCCCAGCAGGCAACGCCCTGAGTCGGCCATGAGAGGCGCCAGTGTTGCCCGATCTCAACCCCCTGCCCCACACCCTCGGCTGTGGCAGGGGCGGGGGGCTCAGGCTGCTCCCCAGCACGTGTGTGTATGTGTGTGCGTGTGTGCGTGTAGGTGAATGGGGGAGTCAAGGCACTGCGTAACGTCCTCATGGGAAAGCCAGGTCCATGGACGCAAGGCGCCTGTTACAGCAAAACCCTAGTGTTTCGTTCTAGCTGCTGACACCAAGAACGCTCACGGGGGAGATCTGTGATTAGTTTAAAAAGGACATACTTCACAGAACCGAGCTGTCCCTCAGAAAGCGGGTTTTCAGTCGCCGAGGGCGTCCTAGGCCGCAGGTGGCTCCTTGTCCTATCTCAGCAGTCAGAGCCACCCTGGGAGGAGAGAGCGAGCTGCGAGTGTCGAGTGTCGAGTGTCGTGAGACGTTTCCATTGCTGGAACAGAAGCACAAACTGTGCCGGGGGTGGCGGCCAACTTAGGGAACATTCCAGAAATGAAGGCAGGTGGTCTCGGCAAGTGCATACTTTCCTTGTTCGTGCTTTGTCAATTATCCAGATAATTTCCTAGAATTTTAATATTTTCCCTTGAGTTCCATTTTTATTTATTTGACAGGTAGAGTTACAAACAGTGAGAGAAAGACAGAGAGAAAGGTCTTCCTTCCGTTGGTTCACTCCCCAAATGGCCACCATGGCCGGTGCTGGGCTGATCCGAAGCCAGGAGCCAGGTGCTTCTCCTGGTCTCCCATGGGGTGCAGGGCCCAAGGACCTGGGCCATCCTCCACTGCACTCCCGGGCCACGGCAGAGAGCTGGACTGGAAGAGGAGCAGCCAGGACTAGAACCTGGCGCCCATATGGGTGGAGGATTAACCAAGTGAGCCACGGCGCCAGCCCCTCCGATTTTGAATCTGCTAGCAGTCATAACAGTGGAAAGAAATGGAAACGCTTTCTTCTCCGTGGGAGCGTGCCTTGGCAAGGGCTCGCCCGCACCCTGAGCTGTGGTGGGAGCCTGGACGCACCTGGAGCCAGCTCTTGGCTTCCCGATGCCCCTCCTGGGGTTAGACGTGCAGATCCCAGCGAGCCAGCTTACCACGCAGGGATCGGCGAGTCCTACCCCCACCCACCCACCCTGCGCCCTGGGGTGGCTTCTCCTCCACCGTTTCCACCAGATTCCTGCCGTGGGATCTGGCCCACGGGGTGCAGCAGGAGAAGCAAGCTGGTGCCCTTCCTCCTTAGAGCCTAACAAACGCCACAGCCTCCCTGGCCACGCACACGGCGGCCGAGTGGCTCTGGGTCCCACGGACGCCCGCCTGTGGTTGCTAGGAGCGCCCCGCGCCCCAGCTAGGGCTCAGCCTGAAAGGCTGTCAGGGGAATGGACGTTTTAAGGTTGTTTGGTGGAAATGAAACTTATTTTTGTCTTTTAAAGATTTGTTTTAAAATTTTTTAAAGAGTTATTTATTTATTGAAAGAATTACACACAGAGAGAAGGAGAGGCAGAGAGAGAGAGAGAGGTCTTCTGTCTGCTGGTTCACTCCCCGATGGGCTGCAATGGCTGAAGCTGTGCTGATCAGAAGCCAGGAGCCAGGAGCCTACTCTGGGTCTCCCACGTGGGTGCAAGGGCCCAAGCACTTGGCCATCCTCCGCTGCTTTCCCAGGTGTGTTAGCAAAGAGCTGGATCGGAAGTGGAGCAGCCGAGACTCGAACTGATGCCAGCGCTGCAGGTGGCTTTACCTGCTACGCCACAGTGCCGGCCCCCGACACTTGCTTTTTAACTGTTTTGCTCTCATCTTTGTGCTGCTGCCCACAATAACAAGTTGACTCTCAGTGAAAACAGGTGCCCGGGAGACAGGGTTGCCACCTTGTAGACCTCCCCTGTACCAGCAAGGACTTAAAAACTGGCCCAGAAACGGGCTAGCGCTGAGCAAGGGGTGGAGCGACAGAGTGCGAACCCCTGGGCTGGCAGAGCTGAGTGTTCTGTGTCCTGGACGCCTCCAGTGCTGAACCTGAGCACGCCTGTCAGAGCAGGCCGTGGGCCCTGGGGCCGACCCTGAGGGTGTCCGGGAGGACGGACAACTTGGGGGGGGGCGGAGAAGAAAGCGCCGGCTGCCTCGTGGGAAGCCACTCCCGAGCAGGGTTCGCTTCCAAGGCAAAGGGAAACGTGGGTGTGCCTCACATGAATGCATGTGCACACATGTGCGTATTGTGTGCACGCATGTGCGTGGACATGCGTGTACGTGGGTGTGTGTGCAAGCATGTGTAGAGTGCATGTATCACGTGTGTGTATCTGTGTGTGTGCTAAGTGCTCCTTAATATATCAAAGTGATGTCACAGTGCTCACAGGTGCGTGAGGGTACCACTTCCCCTGTGAATTAGTATTGAATGTGGTGAGCACACAAATGCTATCGGACACAAGTACAAAAACGTCCATAAAAAGCACTTGAGAATCGTTTCATGTATTTGAAAGGTAATTTGTGACTTTTGCTGCTCAAATCCAGTAGAATTTTAAGTGACTCTCTAACTGTTGAGACCATAAAGGAATGGGGTTGATTTTCTTTCAAAGCCCACATGGGAGGTGTCGGAGGTGGGTCGAGATCCTGTGGTGTGCACAGCCAGGGGCTCCACGCCTCAGGCTGGACCCAGGGAGCCGCTCACTCGGGAGCCTTGGTCGGCACCAGCCACGTGGCTGCGCACAGAGCAGCGGCTGTCTACTGGGGGAGCCAGAGACTACGGAAGGAAGGAATTATGCAGAACTCTGTCCCCGCAGCCAGGACGGAGGGGCAGCCCGCGGAGCCAGGCAGTGACCACCCGGCAGGCGGCCAGGGGAGGCCTTCCAGGCCCGGGGACTGTGCTGAGGCCCCGCGGGACCGAGGCAGGTCTGCAGCCGAGGAAAAGGAGTGTGGAGGGGACAGAGCCAGAGGAAGCCAGCATGTGTCTCCTGCACGGGGCTCCCCGCCCTGCCTGGAGGCGAGTGCGGGCCTGGGTGCTCACAGGGTGGGTGGGTGTCGCTGTCCTCGTCGCCATCACCCAGGAGCCCCACAGGTGCTCTGGAGTGTGGGGACTCCACACAGAGCCAAGGAGGCCACAGCCACGCCCTGCCTCTCCCTGTGCACAGAATTTGTCAGAGCAGGATGGAAAACTGACACATTGTGAAACACATACTCCCTCGGCTTTTCCTGATATAAACGCAATGTGTCCCCAGCTCAGCCGAGTCCCCTGCATGCACACACAGGCCCCCGCGTTCCTAAGATGAGAGTGTGAGCAGGTGTGCACTTCTGTGAGCGAGACACTCCCAGCAGCCAGAAGCTTGGCAGGTGCGTCAGGACGACCGCGGGAGCTGACTGCGGGGGCCCTGGGGGAGGGGCCGGCAGGCCTCGGGGAGCCCTGAGGCCCCGGGACAGCACAGCGTCCTGGAAGTGGGCTCGACCCCGAGAGGAGGGGGCTGCCTTTTATAAGAGCAGAATCGGCGGGATCTCCCCTCTCCCCAGCAGATGAGAGCCCTCCTAGGACAGGCGAGGAGCCCTGGGGCCGATGCTCAGCTGAGGTTGTGGTGCAGCCCCTGCCCCAAACAAGAGCCCCCGGGGTGCCTCCATGCCTCCCTGTCTTGGTGCCGCCATCACTCATAATCTTGATCTCTTGATCACAAGAGCTGAGGGCGCAGCCTGGAGGGAGTTGATGGCACAGCCAGGAGAGGACTTAGGTGCGGCTCGGGGCACCCTGGGCTCACTGCTGACTTGGATTAGGGCTCTGCCACCAGACAACAGCAGACATCGCAGCCAGGCTGTAGCTTCCGAAGCTTCCTGGAAGGTGACCTAAAATGAGCACCGTGTTCTCAAATGTCGAGTCTCGGTGGCAGACCCGCCCCTGTCTCCCCTCCCAAAGCTTGGTTGCTTCCATTGCGAAGATGAGCTGGGACGCTCACACTCAGCACCCAGGCTGGGGAAAGCGTGGGTGCCAGCAGGGGTGGGGGGATCTCCCCGCAGGGGACGAGCCTGGGGCACGGCGTAGAGCGACACCCGTCCCCATCCCAGGGGCTTGTGTGCTCCTGCACCGGGAGGGATTTTCCAGTTCCTACCTCAGGTTTGGGTACAGGAGAGTGACAGGCGAAGGCAAATCAGGAAGCTAGGAAGGGACAGCGCACAGGAGCTGTGCGCAGAAGGCGCTGGTGGTGATGTGGTGGTGCAGGTGCGCAGGCCCCTGTCTGACCACGTGCTGCAGCGTGCAGAACAAGTCCGCTGGATCTCCGGCGTCTGTCGCGGAAACTCCGAGGTCTCTACCCTGAAAAGCCAGTGCAGCCGCGTGCCGTGCTGCTCAGACACTGCGCCGGCATCACCAGCTCTGTTAATCCAAAACTCCACAGCAGAACAGTCACCAGCACCAGCCAACCCCCCCCCCCCCATAACCAATCACAGCAGGGCCTCGTCACTCATCCTCAGGGAAACGCACGTCAGAACCACAGTGAGGCAGCGCCGCGCCCAGGTGGCTCGGCTGCGGCCAGAAAGACGGGCACTCGCAGGTGGGGGGGTGTGCAGAAAGGGCAGGCCGTGCCCACTGCCCACTGCCAACTGCCCACTGCCACTGCCGGGGAACGCCAAGCAGCACAGCCTCCCGAAACTGGGGCGGAGTGTCCTCCACCACTGACACTCACGACTGCGTTCAGGGCACTGGTTGGGCCGGGGTTCGAGACCCGGATGATCTGTACTGGAATGCCTGCTCCTGAGTCCGGCTCCTCTCCATTCCGGCTGGGACGCAGCAGGGTGGGGTAAGCACTCCGGTCCCTGCTGCCTAAGGGAGATCCAGGCCGGGTGCCCAGCTCCTGGCTTTGGCCTGGCCCAGTTCTGACTGTGAAGGGCATCTGAAGAGTGAACCAGCGAATGGGCGCTCTCTGAACAAAGCATCCACAGGAGGCACGACCGCAGGGTTCGGCAGCCTCACTCCTGGGCACACACCCACAGGACGCGAGACCAAGTGTTAGAAGGACATCCACGCCTGTGTTCACAGTGGCCGGGCACAGAATCAATCCAGGCGTTGTCCTGGATGAATGCGTGGGAAAATACGGGACACAACACAGGGAACAGCGCTCAGCCACAAAAGGGAGAGGAAAGCCTGCGGTTCGTGGAAACGTGGACGGAACTGGCAGACTGCAGCTCAAGCGAACACATCAGGCACAGAAAGACAGATTTCTATGTGGAAGCTAGAAATGCTGTTTTCAGAGAGCAGGGGCAGAGGACGGGGTCTCCGGAGCCCGGGAAGGCGGGGGAAGGCGGGGGAAGGCGGGGGAAGGCGGGGGAAGGCGGGGGAAGGCGGGGGAGGGCGGGATGGGCGGCCACTGGGCAATGGAGGCCACGAGACGGGGAGGCCGGGGACCGAGTCCTGAGTCTACAGCTAGCGACAGCTCACCATGGATCTCAAGAGGCAGCCGAGGAGAGATGCCGAGGGGCCCCAACACAGAAACGGTAACTGTAGGAGAAGGACATGCCGATGGTGCTGGCTAGGTCGCGGTGTGCTGTGTGTGCACGCGATTGTCACGCTGTGCAGTGGGCATCATCAACCGTAGATGCAGGAGCACAGATTCAAGGCCAGGGAGGCCCTCAGAGAGTCCACGGCTGACTCCAGCTCCGGCAGAACCGTGTTGCGCGTTCCCTGTGTGGTGCCACCTGACGTCTGAAAAGGTGCGCTGCAGCGGCCGGATCGAAGCCGCCGGCAGAAGGCGCGGCAGAGGCAGCTGATGCCCGGGTGGGTGCGACCTCACGGCCCTGTGCCTCTGCGGCATGGCGGCGGCCCCGGAACCTTCTTTCCGATCCCGTTGCTGGGGCAGCCACCGCAGTGCGGGAATGAGCGGTGTTCTCAGGGAGGCGCTGTCCACCATTCAACCAAGCGCTCTGCCGGCAAACGCAGCGGCCGCGTGATTCAGTTCTTGCCCGAAGATCAGCGAGGAGGGCAGAACCCGGATGGGTGGAGCGAGGGTGCCAACGTGGAGGGCTGTGGGGAGTGGGGGGCCTGTGGAGGGCTGTGGGGAGCAGGGGGGGCCTGTGGAGGGCTGTGGGGAGTGGGGGGGCCTGTGGAGGGCTGTGGGGAGTGGGGGGCCTGTGGAGGGCTGTGGGGAGTGGGGGGGCCTGTGGAGGGCTGTGGGGAATGGGGGGCCCGTGGAGGACTGTGGGGAGCGAGGGGCCCGTGGAGGGCTGTGGGGAGCAGGGGGGGCCTGTGGAGGGCTGTGGGGAGTGGGGGGGCCTGTGGAGGGCTGTGGGGAGTGGGGGGGCCTGTGGAGGGCTGTGGGGAATGGGGGGCCCGTGGAGGACTGTGGGGAGCGGGGGGTCCGTGGAGGGCTGTGGGGAGCAGGGGGGCCTGTGGAGGGCTGTGGGGAGCAGGGGGGGCCCGTGGAGGGCTGTGGGGAGTGGGGGGCCTGTGGAGGGCTGTGGGGAGCGGGGGGCCTGTGGAGGGCTGTGGGGAGCGGGGGGCCTGTGGAGGGCTGTGGGGAGCAGGGGGGCCTGTGGAGGGCTGTGGGGAGCAGGGGGGCCTGTGGAGGGCTGTGGGGAGCAGGGGGGCCCATAGGGACTCGTGGCAGCCACCCGTGGCTCTCCGGCCCACAGTGTGCCCCAGGCCCACCAAGACATGCAGTGCTCTCCATTGCCAGGCCCAGGGCCGCTGGACTGCGTGGCCCCGCAGGCGTCTGCCGCGCCTGGCGTCTGCTTCCCCCGGGGCCCCTGGGTGTGAGAACTGAGTGCTGCATCACAGTCCCCTAACTGGTCAAACGTTCTTTAAAGGTCAAACGGGAATTTGAGTAATGGTGAGCAGTTTCTTTGAGCCCTAAATTAATGAAGGTAAAATTGCTCTCGAAAGCCCCATCCTGGGCCGAATGGTGGAAGCCGTCAGGGGAGACCGGAGTGATTTCTGGGTTCTGCACACCCTGGGTCACGAGGAACTGAGGGACCCCACTGCAGGGGGAGGGCCAGCTGCCGCGTCACCCCGTGGAGGAGCGGCGGGGCTCCAGGGGCACCGCAGAGGGCAGAGGCCCAGAGCCTGGACACTTGTCCGCACGTCCTGAGAGAGCCCAACGAGGCCAGCCGGGCGGGCTCTGTCTCTGATAAATATTCATTCCACAAAACCTCCTGAAATACGTTAGCTTGTGGGGGTGGGCAGACGTGTTCCCGAGGTGGAAACTGAGGGTCTTCCCAGAGTGGGCTCAGTGCTGTTGGCAGGCCGGAGTCCCACCACGCACGGACGCTTGCTCCACCAGGCCTTCACTGTCCCGGGCCCCACGGGGGTTTGGCTGAGTCACCCGCTAGGATCCAACAGCGGGCAGGTGGCCTGGTCGGAGGCGGGCACCCTTGCAGCAGCGCCTGCTCAGAGGCCGGGGGTCAGCTTGGCGACCGTGAAACCACGAGTCCACGCCAGTCTCGGCCAAGGGGAGGTCTATAAGGGGTGAGCGGGGAGGCCGCCTGTGTGGGCTGTGTGTGTCTCCGTGTGGCGCTGTGTGCCGTGACACTAGCAGTGGGGCTTTCCGTCGCTCGCTTTGCCCCCTGCACGCCCGAGAGGAGGACCCTGCGACTGTTCCCTCTTACAGACACGTCACCGCGGGCTGGGGCACAGGAGTGACTCCGCCAGAGTCCGGACACTGAATGAGCCCCCGTGCAGTTGACTTCGGATGCGTTTTGCTGTCACGGATGTCGGTCCCAAGCTTCTGTGACGAGATGGCTCAACGGCACGTTTGGCGGTGGGGCTGGGGGTGACCTCCGTGAGGGTCAGGGCGGGCGTGGGCTTCAGGGGCAGAGGGGAGCTGAGCCGTGGGGTCTGGCCTGATAGGACCCGGGGCGCACGGGACAGGCGAGGGATTTTGAGAGGAATGGCAGCCGTGAAGGCCAGCCCCAGCCTGTCACCGTACTCAGACCCCGACGCTCAGCGTTGATGCAGACACAGTGGCGATCGGCCTCCCACGGCTGGGGCCGCCCTGGCCGGTCCTTTCCCCGGCTGTTTCGTGCTTTTCCTTCGTCTGCCTGGGCTCTAACGCTGAGCCGCAGCCTGTGTGGTCGCTTGTAGGTTTAGTTTTAGAGGAACGTGTCAGATTTGCTGTGCGTCTCCAGACCGGCACCACGTAGACTTGAACCTGTTCCGGAGTTCTCTGCTGTGGTGGCTGTGCGGGTGCGGGAACAGTTCCTACAACATTCCTCTGAAAACAGACCTGAAGGCGCGCGGCTTCCTGAGGCCGCCCTCCCCGCCCAGCCTCTCTCCTCCCTGCAGATGTCTCCCGCAAGTGGGGGAGGCGCATGCCATTCGTAAGCACGGGAAGCCCTGAAATGTATGTTGGAAGTATTCATTTCTATCTCTCCATCATCCATCCACCCACCCATCCACCCATCCACCCACCCATCCACCCATCCATCCACCCACCCATCCTCCCACCCACCCATCCATCCATTCATCCACCCATCCACCCACCCACCCATCCACCCATCCATCCACCCACCCACCCACCCATCTACCCATCCATCCACCCACCCACCCACCCATCCACCCATCCATCCACCCACCCATCCTCCCACCCACCCACCCACCCACCCACTCATCCATCCACCCACCCACCCACTCATCCATCCACCCACCCCTCTTTCTACCCACCCACCCATCCCTGCTGCTTTTCCAGGCCATCAGCAGGGAGCTAGATTGGAAGAGCAGCCGCTGGGGCCTGGACCGGTGCCCATGTGGGACGCCGGCACTGCAGACGGAGACTTAGCCCACCTCGTCACAGTGCCGGCCCCCTGGACGAAGCCTTGACCTGACTCAGTAGATCCTACCCTGGGGCCCAATGGCAGGTATATGGTCCCCACACGCTTCTGGACGGAAGGTCCCTCTGAGAGGAAGGGTCGCGGGGCCAGGATCCCCATCCCACCTGAACTCGGGGTACACGCAATTGCAGCCCTGCCGGGGCTCAGGAGGCCTGTGGGGCCCGCGGCCTCCACGTGCAGTGCCCGAGTGGGCGGGGCCTCGGCAGGAGCAGAGCCACTCTGACAGCCTCCTGCCCGGCCCCAGTTTATTTCTGGAAGCCGAGTTGCTTAATAATCCAGGAGGAGCGGGATCAGCATATCTTACAGCATATTTGATGTGCCAACCAGCAGCCTGCAGACTGCTCCATCTCAATTAGCCCCTTTGTTGGCGACAACAGCCCGACAAAGCCCCTGAGCGCAGGCCTGGCCGTGGCACCGGCCTGTGCCCCGCATCCCGCTCCCTTCCCCTCCTCGCCTGCTCGGCCATTGTCCTCCCTGGATCAGCTTACCTGGATCAAGTGAAGTTCCCAGCCCAGAAAGGAGGGCTCGACTCCCTCTGCAGACTCCGCTGATCCCCGGGCTAATTGGCTCAGGTGGAAACCAAGCCAGCAGGGTGAGGGCTTTGAAGTGCGGCTGCCGCCAGAGGCCGGGAGCTCCCTGTCTGGACCTCACGTGCCAGGGGCCGGGCCTGCTGCTCGCTGCTCACGAAAGCCCCAGCAGTCACGCTGCAGCTCCAGACCCACACCCGTGGTGCTGCTTCCCACACACGCGTGCACGCACGCCTGGCCTGGCTCTGCAATGCCATCTGAACACCGTTAACAAGGGGGTGTGTGTGCCCACGTGGGAGGAGGCCCCACGCGCTGTGCCACGATGCAGCCGCACTGCTGAAGGGGCTCTGTGTGTTGACCAGGGAGGGCCTCCCTGCGTGCGCTCGTGCTGAGTGTCCAGGCTGTCCAGCGGCGGGCTCGAGGTCGCGTGCAGCGTGTAGCGTGCAGCGTGCAGGGAGCCCGGCTGCAGGCCCTGCAGAGGCGACACCCCGGCCCTGTGCACTCGCGGTGGCTGCTCTTGGACAGCTCTGGAAGTGGGGCTGACGCCTCAGACCGGTGACCGTGCCCAGGGTCTCTTCTCCTCTCACGCGGAAGGGACTGGACACGCCTGTCGGTGGGGCCTCCACACACTCTGTGTCCAGGCCGCAGACTCCAGCTCCTGGACCCGTGCTCTCAGGGACGATGGCGGGCGTGAGTCAGCTCTGGGCGCCGGGACCCCCAGCTCCAGAGGCCGGCATTCAAGGCCCAGTCTGGGCAGGGCTGGTGCCTCCCGACGCCTCTCCTGTGGCTTACGGATGCCGCCTCCCCCTGCGTCCTCACAGGGCCGTCCCTTGGGGTGCCTCTGTCCTCACCTCCTCTTCTTATGACACAATTGGGCTGGGCCGGGACCTCCTTCCACCTGATCACCCCGCTGACACCCTGTGTCCCTGGGACACTGGGCATGAGTTTGTCCCCATCCCTGTGGGAGGAGTTGAGAAGCACTGACAGACAGACATGACCGACAGGGCTGTCCCTTCACAGGGGAGGGACCTGCCCAGTGAGGGCATCCAGGCCTGGCCCGGGGGGCGGTGGGGAGGCCGTGAAACCTGCCCTCATGTGGAAAGGCCCAAGGGCATTGCCTCCATGACACTGGGAGAGGCTGGGGTCAAAGTGCTGTGCTCGCGGGAGGGGGGCGGCTGTGATCCCCCGGCCCAGCCCCAGGACCCCACCTGCGGGGAGGCTGCTGCCAATGACTGGGCCGCACACTCTCCCCGCGGTCTCTGTGGTCGAGCTGGTGGCACCTAGGTGCCCTCAGGTCTCCCCGCACCTGCAGATGGTTCCTCAGCTGGGAGAAGTCGGGCTGCTCCGTGTTGGGCACCGGTCCCG
This sequence comes from Sylvilagus floridanus, assembly GCA_949820135.1. NCBI lineage: Eukaryota > Metazoa > Chordata > Mammalia > Lagomorpha > Leporidae > Sylvilagus > Sylvilagus floridanus. Next base: position 100,142,932 of record OX463246.1, on the reverse strand, counting down.
GGGATGGGTGTCTGGGGGCAGCAGCCCGGGGTCCTTGAGGTTTGGGCTCCAGCAGAAGAGACAGCTCCAGGGTTGGGACGAGAGAAAGTCAGTGCAGGACAGGGGTCCCCAAGTAGTCACCCCAGGGCGGATGCACCGGAACAGCACCTCCTCAGTGCTGGGTCTGTCTCTGACCTTTGACTGTGCTGAGGCCCGGGAAGCGTTGGAGGTGGGTGTGGCTCCCGGGGCACTGCTGTGCCCTGAGCAGGGGCCGGGGAGCTCACACCTGCCTCTGCTGGGGAGCTCACACCTGCCTCTTCCCCGGGGGACAACGGGGCGGCCGTGAAGCAGCGCGGGGCGATCGCAGTGCAGAAGTGAGAGGAGCCCGTAGGGCAGACGTGATGGAAACAGCAGGGCGCGGGGCCACGCGCAGCAGCCCTGGGCAGGGGCAGGAGCTCCGGGCCTGGAACAGGGCGACGCTGCAGGCATGGCTCCGCCCCAGCCGCCCCTGCGGGAGAGGCTTCCACGGCCCAGCACCCGCCGGAGGACCGGCGGCTGGGCTGCGGAACCGAGGGCCACGCGCGAGGCTGACCGCAACGTGGAGGCGCTCTCCAGTGGGGGCGGGGTGACGCGGGAGCCTGAGGGGCGTGAGGGGTGAGAGGCGTGGGTCTTGGCGGAACAACCAGGATGCCCTCAGGGGCATCCCCCGTGCCTCAGGGTGGCTCCGAGCCCCAGTGAGGGGACGGGCTGGTCCCCACTGTTCTTGTGGAGGCCACTGCCCACGCTCTCAGGGCTCCTCCGCATCGTGAACGTTCTCATCACTGGAATCCAGACGACACACTAACCGTCTGCCCGGCCGGGGCGCACACGGCTGGTTCCCGGCCGCCACGCCCGCGTCGGCCGAGGAGGGAACCCACGCGGTACGCTTGTGGCCGCCACCACACAGACAGCTGCCACCCGGCACGCCTGCGGCCGCCACACACGTGCCCACGCAGAAGCCCGGGAGGTGCCGTCACGCGGTCCGTACCAGATGCAAAGAGCCCCCGCTCGGTAAGTGGGGTGGTGGTTGTAGTGTCAGTATTTAGAACATCATCGACCTCGGTTGTACATCAGTGGCCGCCTGTTGCTTACGGCTGTCTTAACGCCGGGGTCACGGCACTTCTGCCATGTAACTGCTGCTCCTGTGAGTCATGGGCACCCAGTGGGCTCATGGCAGTCCCCGCGCCAGTGCGGTCTGCACAGTGCGCCGGCTGCTGTGTGCACGCGCTCTGAGGCTACCCAGGTGCTCCACTCCCGGCCCACAGCCCCTGGAGAGGTGGCGCACACAAAGTGTCCTCCAGGGACGGGGCGGGGAGGCAGATGGACGTCAGCCCAGGCTTCCACCCTCTGTGACTGGACTTGCACGCTTTGGGGAGCAGTGCTGGTCAATTCTCAGGGGGAAAGTCACCCAGGAGAGTCCGAGTGTCTGGGTCAGCCTGGTCCACAAAAGGCCCAGTGGAAGTGGAGACCCAGGGCCGTGCACTGGGCAGCTTCAGCGCTCACGCTGCCCGGGGCCTCACTGGGGACCCACGTCCATTGCTGGAGACGTGTTCCCAGAAGAGAAGGCATTTTTCAGAATTTGGAAAACATTGAGGAAATTATTGCATGTCTAAGCATGGGACATTTGAAAGTTTGGAGAATTAATGTCTGTCATGAAAGAAATGATGATGATGGGGATGGTACTGGTTGGGATAAAAGCTTGGAGAGATGAAGCCAAACAGTGATAGATGGAACCTTTGTATTCCTAGTGGGATTGATGCATTATTTTATTTTATTTTATTTTTTGTTGCTTACTTGGGAGACAGAAAGAAAAGCAGACAGAAAAGTTACGATCCATTGGTTCACTCCCCAAATACCTACAATGGCTGGGGCCGGCCAGGAACAGGGCCAGAGCTGGATCCAGGAGCGGGAAGCTCAATCCGGATCGCCAGTGTGAGCAGCGGGAACCCAGTTACCTGAGCCGTCTCCACCGCCTCCCAAGGTCTGCTCGGCAGGGAAATGGAGTCAGGAGCCCGGAAACCCAGGCAGTCCAGTGTGGGTAGTGGGCCCAAACCAGTGTGGACAGTGGACCCGAACCAGTGTGGGTAGTGGGCCCGAACCAGTGTGGGTAGTGGGCCCGAACCAGTGTGGGTAGTGGACCCGAACCAGTGTGGGTAGTGGGCCCGAACCAGTGTGGGCAGTGGACCCTAACCAGTGTGGGTAGTGGACCCTAACCAGTGTGGGCAGTGGACCCGAACCAGTGTGGGTAGTGGACCCGAACCAGTGTGGGCAGTGGACCCTAACCAGTGTGGGTAGTGGGCCCGAACCAGTGTGGGTAGTGGACCCGAACCAGTGTGGGCAGTGGACCCTAACCAGTGTGGGTAATGGGCCCGAACCAGTGTGGGCAGTGGACCCTAACCAGTGTGGGTAGTGGACCCTAACCAGTGTGGGCCAGTGGACCCTAACCAGTGTGGGTAATGGGCCCGAACCAGTGTGGGCAGTGGATCCTAACCAGTGTGGGTAGTGGACCCTAACCAGTGTGGGCCAGTGGACCCTAACCAGTGTGGGTAGTGGGCCCGAACCAGTGTGGGCAGTGGATCCTAACCAGTGTGGGTAGTGGACCCTAACCAGTGTGGGCCAGTGGACCCTAACCAGTGTGGGTAGTGGACCCTAACCAGTGTGGGCCAGTGGACCCTAACCAGTGTGGGCCAGTGGACCCTAACCAGTGTGGGTAGTGGGCCTGAACCAGTGTGGGCCAGTGGACCCTAACCAGTGTGGGTAGTGGACCCTAACCAGTGTGGGTAATGGACCCTAACCAGTGTGGGTAGTGGATCCTAACCAGTGTGGGCAGTGGATCCTAACCAGTGTGGGTAGTGGGCCCGAACCAGTGTGGGCAGTGGACCCTAACCAGTGTGGGTAGTGGACCCTAACCAGTGTGGGCAGTGGACCCTAACCAGTGTGGGTAGTGGACCCTAACCAGTGTGGGTAGTGGACCCTAACCAGTGTGGGTAGTGGACCCTAACCAGTGTGGGCAGTGGACCCTAACCAGTGTGGGCCAGTGGACCCTAACCAGTGTGGGTAATGGACCCTAACCAGTGTGGGCCAGTGGACCCTAACCAGTGTGGGTAATGGACCCTAACCAGTGTGGGCAGTGGACCCTAACCAGTGTGGGCAGTGGACCCTAACCAGTGTGGGCCAGTGGACCCTAACCAGTGTGGGTAATGGACCCTAACCAGTGTGGGCCAGTGGACCCTAACCAGTGTGGGTAATGGACCCTAACCAGTGTGGGCAGTGGACCCTAACCAGTGTGGGCAGTGGACCCTAACCAGTGTGGGCAGTGGACCCTAACCAGTGTGGGCAGTGGATCCTAACCAGTGTGGGCAGTGGACCCTAACCAGTGTGGGCAGTGGATCCTAACCAGTGTGGGTAGTGAGCCCTAACCAGTGTGGGCAGTGGGCCCTAACACGCATCTCAGCTGCTGGCCAGCGCCTGCCCCGTTCTGTATTCTTAAGTGACTGATTCTTACTTCTGCCAAGGTGGAGTAAGCGATGCAAGCGCGTGACGGAAATCTCCAGAAATGCAAAACTCTCTCCACGTGCCCGGTCAGAAGACAAGCTCAGGGGTCTAGGACCTGGCAGTCTGATCTTTGAGGTTTAGTTAGCCAGGAGAACGGTCATCGGTGCCCCACAGTACATCTGTGAGCTTGGACTGCGGTAGAGCTACTCCCGGGGAATTGGGGCGCAGAGACAGAAAGCTGCAGGTGGGGCTAAAACTTCCATTGCGACAGCACAGGTGCGACTGTGCCACTCGGGGGCTGCTCTGCAGGGGGCTGCTGCAGCTCCTCCTGACGCTGCTAGGTGTGCCGCACCCTTGACAGAGCTCGGCAGAGGCCACCTGCCTGGAGCAGCAGGTGTAACAGGCGGGCGCTCACCAGCAAACCATGACGTGGTGCCGGTACCACAGCCAGAGCTTCGCAGGCACTGACGGCAGCCGTAGAGCTGCATAAATGCACACAGGTACAGGAGGTGCAGTCACCCTGAAGGGGTGTTCTGCCCATTGATGACTGCTGCGCCCAAATCATCGTGACTGCTGAGAATTTTTAAAATTCACACTGCACAACTATTCAAGTGGGAAAGATAAATTTCTTTTTATATTTTCTCTCACCACCCTTAGCAAAGCTTATATAAATTGTGATCAAATAACTATTACTTGGAAATTAGGAAAAACTATTTATTGTCTTCCTTAAGTAGCACATTATAAATATACAAGAGAACTTCAGAAGGTCATGGAAAATGGAATTCAAAGGTGTTTATTTTATTGCAGAACATTTTAAAAAATGTTTAAAGAATTATTTATTCAAAGGGCAGAGTGACAGAGATGGAGAGAGAGAGAGACAGGTCTTCCATCAGATGATTCTCTCCCCCGTATGGCTGCAACAGCTGGGGTTACGTCATGCCAAAGCCAGGAGCCAGGAGCTTCTTCCAGGTCTCCCACATGGATGTGGGGTCTTAAGCACTTGGGCCACCTTCCGCTACTTTCCCAGGAGCATTAGCAGGGAGCTGGATTGCAAGTGGAGCAGCCGGGACTCGAACTGATGCCCACAAAATGCGAGCCCCACAAATCATTTTCTTGAAATTCACACATATGAGAGGTCTTCAAAAAGTTCATGAAACCATGTGCTAGGGAAGAAAAGCTATGCCTGGTTTCAAGACCTTTTTGCCCCCAAATAAACTTATTTAATTCTTCTTTCCGTGACCTCTGAAGTCCCTGAGTGGTTAGAACCTTGGTATGGGAACGATTGATTCGTTTTCTCCTGAGTGCATCAAGTCCGTCTTCTTGGTCATTTGAAATCAGAACTCACTGGGATTCTCTGTGCCGCATTCCGAGCCTGCACCTCCTGGGGGAGCTTTGAGGAGTCACACCTGGTGCGTTGCTGGCATTTCCAGGGAGACTGGCCACCGTCCCTGCAATATTGTTGACATGTCTGGTCCTGGGTTTTTAATTATTGTGGAGGAAGGAGGCCTGGGAGCAGGGGACTACTGAGCTGCCCAGCCTTGCCCAAAACTCTGCTAATTAGACGACGGCCTGGCTGAGAGCTGCTCCCAACCTGCTGGGCCGGGCTTCGGAGCCTGCCGGGAGCACAGAAGGACGTCAGCGGGGGCTGTGAGCGCGCATTCTCTCCAGAGGTGCGGAATTCAAACAAGGATGGGGTTGCAATCCTTCATTCACATAAAAATGAGTTCACAGTGAAACTCGGTCGCAAAGATCACGGCGCCCACAAGCTCTGTCGCGCCACTGCTGGGCGTGGCAGTGCACGCTCCTCCGGGCTTCCGCAGCTCCGCGGCCACCACCTCGTGGAGCCACGCCCGTGTCAGGACGGCTCAGAAGGGCAGCGGAGCCCAGGCAGCATCTTGGCTGCCTTGCCGTGATTTGCAAGCATGTCCTGTCAACCCATCAGAATGGGTGTGAAGCCGATTTCTCTAAGTTCAGCGAAATTTGCAAGAAACATGCAGTGTGTGGCAGAGATGGGCCCAGCATGCTGCAGGCTGGGCTGGTCTCCCTCGCCCCCTGCCCAGGGAGCTGCCAGCAAGGGCAGCAGGAGGAGCTGGAACACAGGCCTGCCACAGTGCTGACAAGCCCACAGCACAGCCCTGCTTCGTGTGAAGACTGGACCCCAGCCCCCCTTCTCAGGTGGGGAAACTGAGGCAGGAAAGTCAAAGTGCTTGTGCACGGTCAGTATGCGTGGACGCCTGTTTGTCCCCTTCCTGTCTCCAGATGGGAATGACTTTGCCACAACTCAGAAGCACCCAATTCTGACATGATCAGAAGATGTCTTGCTTCTCTAGGCCGGATAAGCACACATCAGGGCCCTGGGCCCTCCTCCACGGGCTCTGGGCCACAGACAACAGGGGTCAGCCATCGAGCAGGGTCTTTTTTTTCCATCATCTGGTTTATTTGTATTTCCATGTGAGCGTCTCTGTGAGAGGCTGTCAGTGAGCAGAAGGTGAGCACACTCTTGCCCTCCGCCTGGCACAGGAAGGCATGTGGCAGAGCTTGTCACAAGCACATAGGGACGGAGACTTAGACACACCTTCGCACAAATCCCAGAAGCCGGGCGCGGGCCCTCCCGGGACAGAGGGCAGCTGTGCCCTGGGTAGGAGGGGCTCACGTGATCTTGTGGACTTGTGTTGACGCCGGGCCTGCTCAGAGTGTGTCCACAGGGGTCTGTTCTCCGCATGCCACCGGGACATCATTATACCACGCACGTGTCTCACCTGGTCTGGCTGCTCCTAAGGACACCGTTATAATGAGCCTCCCTGCGTGACTTTGCAAGGATTATTTTTTACTTTTTACGAAGCTCAGAGTTCATTACTGACGCCCTGCAAATTCCGCAAGCATCCAAAGAAGCATTAAACGTGATTCTGCCTCCCCGGCCCGGCCCGCCCCGCCCCGGCCCAGAGCAGGCTCGTTAGCTGCCAGCCTAGTGCATGATTCTATCCCCAGTGCCTGCAGCCAGCCCCACTGACCAATCTGGGAAATCAAGGCCAGAAATGTGAGTTTTCCAGGTATCATTTTTGAACCCGAATCTTCCAGAATTTTCAGTCCCCATTGCGTGTTTTTAATGCACAGATAGGCCGTCGCCAGTGTGACTTAGTGCCCGCACGCTACCACTCACGGTGAGGTCAGGTGTCAGTGCCCTTCACACTGCGTCAGCACGGCAGGATTTCTCTGGAAACAGAGCTCCTGCTTGTCCCGGCCACCTCCATCTTTTTCTCTGTGTACCACGGCTCCCAGCGCTCCGTCCACGGCCACCAGGCTGGGCTGTTGGTGCCTCACAGACAACACAAGCAACAGAGACTTTATCTAAAGCAGCACTTCGAGGGCATTTATAGATTTTGACATCAGTATTTGAAAAAAACTCAAATCAATAATTCAGGTTTCTATCTTAAGGCACTAGAGAGATTTTGAACTACAAATCAAATAGTAGACAAAATAGAGGGAATAATAAAGATCAGAGTGAAATGAAAGGAAAGCAAAATAAAAAATAATGAATTCTAAAGTTAATTTTGAAGAGATCCACTAAACTGATAACTCTTTTTAAAGATTTATTTTTACTTATTTGAAAGACAGAATTAGAGTGATAGAGCCAGAGAGAGTCTTCTATTCCGCTGGTTCACTCCCCAAATGACTGCAATGGCCGGAGCTGAGCTGATCCGAAGCCAGGAGCCAGGAGCTTCTTCTGGGTCTCCCCCGCAGGTGCAGGGGCCCAAGGACTTGGGCCATCCTCCGCTGCTTTCCCAGGCCACAGCGGAGAGCAGCCGGGACTTGAACCGGCACCCATATGAGATGCTGGTGCTGCAGGCTGGGGCTTTAACCTGCTGCACCACAGCACCTGCCCTGATAAAACTTTTAACAGACAAAAATTTATCAAAGTTAAGGATAAAAGAAGAGACATCACTACTGACCTTACAGAAATTAAATTGTAAAGGAATATTGTGAATAATTTATGCCAACATTTCAGATAATTTAAATGCAGTGAACGAATTATTAGAAAACCTTGAGTTACCAAAACTGACTTAAGAAGAAATATGGAATATGAACAGACCTGTCATATTGAGAGAAATTCAGTCATCAAAGTACACGCCCCACCTTAAGGAGAAAGGAAAGTACACGCCCCACCTTAAGGAGAGAGGAAAGTACACGCCCCACCTTAAGGAGAAAGGAAAACAAGAAAGTGGCTCGACTAGTCAACTTCATAAAATATTTAAAGAACTAAAGCATTGAACTCAAACTGCTCCAGAAAGTAGGGAGTCATAGACCACGCCCCACCTCATCCCATGGGGTTAGTGGTTGCATATGCTGAAGTCACACAAGTGCGTGACAAGAGAAGAAAACCTGAGGCCAATATGTCAAGTACGTGTCTGTCTAAATTCTTACCACAACGCTGTCAAATTAGATCCAGCGACTTATAAATAAGTATACACCGCGTCCAAGGGAGAAGATGCCAGGAATGCATGATAGGTTCAAATTCTGGAAATCAAAGACTGTTCTCCACTGAAGCAGTGTCTACTGTGTGTGAATAACTTCAAATCTAATATAAAACTTAAAAGGCAGAAGTTTAAAATAACAAAGCTACAGTAATTTATTGACGGATAAAATATTTTAAAAATATAAATTATGACAACAATAGCATAAAATATAGGGAGAGAAAAAGGGTGCACGATTTGCATGAGTTTGAAGTTAAGTGATATCTTAAAATAGACCGAGTACCCATAGGATGTTTTATGGGAGCCATATGGCAACCACGGAGAAAACAGTCTGTGCTCGACACACGAGAGATTAAGAGCAGGAAATCAAAGCAAACCGCCACAGAAAGTCACGGCGCTGGAAAGGGCGAGCGCAGGGCGGGGGAAACACGAGGGCACCACGGCCAGAACGCAGCCCGCAGCGTGGCAGCAGCGACCTTGCTTGTCAACGACCACTTTGCATTTAGCGGAATCAAATTCTCTCAGAGACTTGAGGGGACTGAATGGATTAACGAGAACAACTGTGACGCAGCCAAGTGAGAGCGCTGCCAGGGAGACGCCCCTGGGCTTTGACACACATGGGATGAGCGTGAAGGATCGAGAACTGTATTTACCCACGTGGTACCAGGAGAGCAGCTCTGGTCACAGGGCTGTCAGACAATGGCGAAAAAACTTCAAATCAAAAACTCTGAGAGCCAGAATAGCCACACGTAGTGATGAAGGGTTGATTCGGAAAGACGATGGTGTGCCAGTTGTGAACACACGTGTCCCACTGCAGCTTGGCTGTGCGCCTACACGCTTAGGTGTCAAAACCTGACCCCCGTCGCAGCCTCGAGAGACAGCACTCTGTAGAGGCTCCAGGCTCTGCCCCGATGAGTGGTGAATGCCCTCATCAAGGAAGGGGGTGCCCCCAGATGGACAGAGTCCAGTCTGCTCCCCTGCGTTTCTCTCTCTTACCCTCTCTTTACTCTTCTGCCACACGGTGGCTTTCACCAGGTGTGGCACAACAAAAAGGTTCTGCCCGATGCTGGTGTTTGATCTTTGACGTCGTAGCCTTTGGAACCACGAGCCAATACGTTTTTTTCCGTTATAAATTACTAACTTTGTGGTGTCCGGTTAAACAGCAATGCAAAATGCATGCACCCAACATTCTACCACTTAAATTTATCTAATGAACACTGACAGATGTAAAGGGAGAAATAAGCGGATAGTAACAGACTTCAATACCCCAATGCAACAATGATCCAGACAGAAAATCAATATGGAAAAAGAAACGTGAACGGACCAGACAGGGGCGGAATGTCCTGGTCAGCACCATGTGCACGGAGCGTCCTCCACGGCAGACCAGGTGCCAGGGCACAGCACACGTCCGACATGGCCAAGAGGACTCAGACCACACCAAGGATCCTTCCAGACAAGGCACGGCACCAGATCGCAGCAGGGAACTGGAAACACGAAAATATATGGAAATCAAACAACGCACTCCCAAACAGCACAGGGCTAAAGGAGAAATCAAATTGCAAATTAAAAAAAAAATCTTGAGATAAAAGGAAGTGGAAACAGAACTTACAGGACATATCGAGTCAGTTCCAAGGGAGTCATTTTTAGTGAAAAACATCATATTAAGAAAAAACAAAGATCTCAAATAAACAACCTAACATTATACCTCAATGTACTAGAGAAAGAACAAAGAAAACCCAAAGTTATCATAAGGAAGGAAATTAATGAAGGTCAAAGTGACAGATTAAGAAAAAAACCTAGGAAAAATAGGTGATACCTAGGGTCAGTTTTTTATAAAAAATAAAATTGGGAAATGTTTAGTTAGATTAAGAAATACAGGGAGAAATGCAAATAAATAAATTATAAATGTAAGAGGGGACATTAATTAATGCCACAGAAATACAAAGGATTGTGAGGCTACAATAAGAAGTATATGCCAACAAGTAGAATAACTTAGGAAAAATGAATAAACTCCTAAAAACATATAACCTTCTGAGACTGAATTGTGAAGAACAGAAAATTTGAACAGACCAATAACAAGCAATTTAATCAACAACCAAAACATCCCAAGAGGGAAAACTCCAGGACCTTATGCCTTTTATAAATACTTAAAGAAGAATTAATGCCAGTTCATCTCAAACCCTTGCAAAAATACAAACAGAACACTCCCCACTCCCACACCCATCCCACGCAGCAGCACTACCCGCATAAAGCCAACAGGGACACCCAGGGAAAGATCAAGAGGCTGGCTTTGTGGCTCAGCGGGTGAAGCCTCCGTTTTGAGTGCCAGCATCCTCTGTGGGTGCACTCTCAACTCCCAACTCAGCTCCCTGCCAACGCGCCCAGGGAAGCAGTGGAAGACAGCTCAATTGCCAGGGCCCCGGCACCCTTGTGGGAGACTCGGATGAAGCTCCTGGCTTCAGCCTGGCCCAGCTCTGGGTGTGCAGCATTTAGGGAGTGACCCAGTGCATGGAAGGACTCTCTCTCTCTCTCTCTAAATCTAAGATAAATCGAAAAAAAACTACAGGACAATGTCCCCAGTGATCACATATGTAAAAATCCCCAATGAACCAACAGCAGCACATCAAATGGATGAGACACCAAAACTAAGTGGGATTTATCCTCGGAATGCAAGTGTAGTCCAGTTCACGGATCAGTAAGGATGACAGACCACACACATGTGTACAGAAAAAGACCTACAAAGATCAAGATTCATGATAAAATCTTTAACAAATAATATATGAAGGAATATGCCTGGACATGATGGAGACCACATATAACCATTCCCAGCGAACATCCTGTTTAAAGTGAATGGCTCAAAACTCTCTCAAGACCAGCAGCATCACAGGCCGCCTGCTTCTATTCACTGTGACTCTGGAGTCCTAACCAGGGCGATTAACCCAAAGAGATCAACAGAAGTTATCCAAACTGGAAAGGAATAAATTGTGACTCCTAAGGACTTGACATTTTATATAGAAAACCGTAAAGATTCTGCCTTAAAGCTGTGAAAATGTATTCAGTGAAGCTGGGAAATATAACGTCAGCATACAAAATTCACTTGTGCTTTTTTACTCCAACAACAAATGTCAGAAAAACAACAAGCAAAACAGCCCCACTTATAATAATACAAAAGTACAATATATAGAAATAGATTTAATTAAGGAAGCAGAAGATCGCTTTATAGAAAACTATAAAACATTGATAAAAGAAATTGAATACAAATGAATGGAAAAATATCCCATGTTCATGGATTGGAGGAATTAATGTTGCTGAAATATCCATATTCACAAAAGTGACCTACACACTCCATGCAATTCCAATCAAAATTCCAATAGCACTTCTTTTAAAACAGAGATTGAAGAAAACAATCCTTAAGTTCATGTGGAAACCGTGAAAGACAAAAAAAAATTATGAGCAAGAACAACACTGGAGGTATAACACCACCTGACTTCATGTGCTACAAAGCGAGAGTAATCAGAACAGTGCAGTGCTGGTGTGGGAAAAGCGTAAGGAGCCTGGAAATAGACCCACCCAGTGATCGCTGGCAAGGGAAACAGCTCTCCTCAGTAAATGTTGAGAAACCCAGATACACGCACGCAGGACTGCAAAAATGACTCTCAGGCCACAGACAAACGTGGACTCAAAGTGAATTAAATGCTAAATGTAAGACATGAAAATGTAGAAAAATGGAAGAAAACATCGGGGAAAAATTTCCTGACATCAGTCTGGGCAATGAGGTTGTGGATAAAACTGTAAACTCAAGGCAAGAACATCAAGAATAGAGGGACAGGATTGTATCACACTCCAGAACTTCTGCACAGTAGAAAGAAGCAATCGGCACAGTTAGGAGACAGCCTGTGCGAGGGGAGCGAGTCGCGACAGACCACGTGCCCGAGAAGGGGTTAATGCCCGAACATACAGGAACTTCACTCCGTGATAAAAGAACAGATATCCTGGTTTTAAAACATGGCAAAGAACTGGAGCAGACATTTCTCTACAGAAGACACGCAAATGGCCCACAGATATATTTAAAAATGTGCAGCGTTGGTAATCATCAAAGAAATGCAAATCAAAGCCACAATGAGATATCACCTCCCATCTGCCAGGATGTCTGCATGAAAAAGTGAAAGACCATGTGCTGGGAGTATGGAGGAAAGGAAACCCTTGTGCATTTTGGGATGAATGCAAATTAGCACAGCCATATGGAAACCAGTAGGGAAGTCCTCAAAAAGTTTAAAAATTCAATCGCTGTATGATCCAGCAATTCGCTTCTGGGTATAGCCCAAGGAAATGAAACTCTTGGAGAAACATCTGCACTCCCACGTTCATTACAGCGTTATTCACAATAATCCAGGGAAGGGACCAACTGGAGTGTCCATGCACGGAGACACACGCAGACACACGCCCCTTAATAAATGAAATCCTATCGTTTATGCCAGCCTGACCTGCCAACGAAGTCAGTCAGATGCAGAGGAAAATGCGGCACGGTCTTCATCCTGTATGAAACCTACGTTCAACTCATCAAAGAAGATATTAGGACGCTGCTTGCCAGGGCAGGGGTGGGGAAGTGGGATGAGGTTGCTCAAAGGGTGGAAAGTGTCAGTCACACAGGATGAGACATTTCCAGAGGGCTAATGGTGTACACCATGTGGCTATTGTAATGCTGCACTGTATATTTGAAATTTGCTAAGAGGGTGGATTTTTCCTGCACTTACCATAGAAAGAAAGCTCAACTCTAGGAGCTGATGATAAGTTAATCAGCTTGATCCTGGTGATCATTTCACAACATAAGAATATCAAAATGTCTAATTATAAAACTGATATTTCAACTGTATTTATCAATTGTATCTCTATAAAGCCAGAAAAAGGAAAAAGTAACAACCCAGGGACAATAGATACAATAGACATTTCATCATGGAAGATGTAAGAATGGCTAATGGGCTAGTGTAAGAATCCGAATGCCATTCGTCAGTAGAGCGATGCCCATTAAAGCTTCAGCTGGAAACCATTGCATGCATGTAATCATGATCAAAATACAAAAGGTAAGACGAAGGAGAAACCTACGTGACCTTGGGTACGGACGTGACTTGGGTCAGCACAAAGGCAGTCTCTGACGGGAACGTTGATGAGTTGGACTCTGAGATGAGCAGTTTCTGCTCTGCAGGAGACAGCGTTGAGAGAGAGAGGACGCAGCACAGAGCAGGAGGACGTGTCTTCACAGGGCAGCTTGGATCCAGAGCAGACAAGGGGACCCTTCAAACTGAGCCACACCCCACCAATGACCTGGTTAAAAACGCGGCTGAGGATCTTACCAGACGCCCCACACCGTCTATGAAAAGTCCACCACAGCGTTTTCTCTCATGGAAACGCAAATTGAAGCAACCTACCAGAAAGGCCGGAATCCAGGGGGTATACCCAGTGCTGGGGAGGGGGTGGAGCAACAGGAACCCCCATTCACCGCCGGCGGGGCCGCACAATGGCACATCTGTTATTGTCCATCATCCAACTCCTTCATAGCCACCCGAAGCCCTGGATCTCTGTGTCCACACCAATGCCGTGGCAGCTTGGTTCAGAGTTGCCAGAACTTGGAGGCGACCACAATGTGCCTCAGTAGAGAAGACGCTGCGGACGCTGGACCCCGAGTCTCCACGCCGTGTGAGTGCGTCTGCAGGGAGTTCTGGAACGGACAGGCAAAGCGATGGAGAGAGCAGGGAGCAGCGGTCTACGGACGTGACGTGGGAGCGATGCTGGGGGCATGCAGGACTCCGATCTCTTCCTCAAGACGTGTGTATTGATTTGAAAGAGTTACACAGAGAGAGGGAGAGACAGAGAGATCTTGCGTTTGCTGGTTCACTGTCCAGATGGCCACAACAGCCAGGAATGGGCCAGTTCTAAACCAGGAGCCAGGAGCCAGGAGCTTCCTCCAGGTCTCCCACGTGGGTGCAGGGGCCCATGCACTCGGACCATCTTCCGCTGCTTTTTCCCAGCTCATAATGCAGGGAGCTGCTGGAAGTGGAGCAGCTGGGACAAGAGCTGGCTCCCAGAAGGGATGCTGGCACTGCAGGCGGCGGCTTTACCCTCTGTGCCACAGTGCTGGCCCCACAGAGGACGTGTAAGGCACTGGAATAATCTGCATGGCACTGTAATGCTGGGCACGTGTGACATAGGCTTGTCCTGGCTCTTAGCGCAGCACCAACAGAGATCCCCATGTAAATTGTAGATTCTGGTTGTGATGATGCGTGGATCGTGGTTCAGTGGTGTGATAAACACCACTCTGGTGGGGATGTAGATGATGGTGGAGGCTGCACCTGTGTGGGAGCAGGGGATACAGGGCGATTTTTGGTAACTTCCACTCAATTTTGCTGTGAACCAAGAAATGCTTGACAAACTAAAGTTTACTTTTTTAAGCAGATTGGCAATACCAAGTGTTGCTAAAGAGATAAAGTGGTGGGTCCTCATGCATCTGCTGATGGAAATGGGATCTGGTAGAACCACGCTGAGAACAGTTTGACAGTTTTCTAAATTATCAAACATGTGCTCACCAGATGACCACGCAATTCCACCCTGAAGACCAAACCAGAGAGAGAGAATGGAAGTCCACAGAGCATCTGGTACATCAGTGCTCGCAGCAACGTCTTCCCGGTGGCAGAACTGGAAATGGTCCAGGGTCTGTGGTTAAGAATGCGCCAGTGCCGCTCGTCCCTAACACAGGTGCCTTCAGCCTGGAGCAGGGACAAGGTGATGGGGCACACCGCAGTGAGTGGAGGCGGCAGACGCAGAGTGCACACGCAGGCACAGGAGCCGGTGGACACCTGTCAGGCTCCAGGCTTTAGCTCCATTTCGGATTTCTCATCATAATTCCAGCTCTGAGGTTTTTGGTTCTTGTTTCTCTCTGGGGTGGTGGTGGTGAGCACACTAGCCAGGTTGGATGAAGAGACGCACCTGCCAGGCCGGGGGCGGGGCACCTCGTGAGGGACCGACAGCCTGGGCTGCTCGGGCTGTGGCTCTTGTGGATGCTGAGGCCGGGCCGTCCTTCCCCCTCTCTGCACAATGTTTGCATCCTGCTGGGGTGATGGCTTTCTGGGTGTGGCTTTCCTCCCAGGACCTCATAATGGCGTCCTTGGTGAAGGGCAGATGAGAGTCCCCACGCTGCCCCGTGAGAGGGCTGGGACCCACCGACCAGGCTACTGGACACAATGGTGAGACTTTGAAATAGAAATGCTTGCTTGCTCCCGAGGCTCGCTTCCTTGTTCCGTCCCACAGAAATTCCCGTTTTCCTCAAGCCACTCACACACGCAGGCTCGTGTCTGCCTCGTTACCCCAACACTCCCCGAAGTCAGTCATAATCCATGGGAGTAACAGGGAAGAAGGCCCATCTCTGTGCTTTCTCGGAGTTGACCTATGGGTGTGGAGCTGTTACAAGTATCTGTGCAGTGCTGTCCAGAGGCGGCCTGGGAAAGGACTGTCTTGTATGGCCCGGAGGACTGGTCATAGCCTCCAAGGGGATGGGTGGGAAGTCCTGTTTCATGACCATCAGGACTTGCATGGCTCATACTCTGGTAGAGGCAAAATGCGTGAGAGCCTCCAAGACACGTGGGCCAAAGAGAAGCAGCAAGAGTGTGAAGGTTATAGGGCCGAAGAGGCCACACCAGGACTTCTGTGACCAGATGTAGGCCCGAACATCCGAGCCTTTTCGGTCTGGTGCTGGAGCTGGCTGCCTTACCCTGGAAGTGGTGCACACAATTTGTGCTTGTCCAGTCTGGTTGACCCCAGCCCCCACCTCCCATTTTATTTTATTTTTTAGATTTATTTATTTGAAAGGCAGAGTTGCAGAGCGAAGTAGAGACAGAGTTCTTCCGTTTGCTGATTCACTCCCCAAACGGCTGCGTCAGCTGGGGCTGGGCCAAACCAAAACCAGGAGCTTCTCCTGGGACTCCCAGGTGCGTACAGGGACAAGGGACTTGGGCCATCCTCTGCGTCTCTCCCATTTGCGTTAGCAGGGAACTGGATCGCAAGTGGAGGAGCCAGGACTCGAACTGGCTACCGTATGGGATGCCGGCACTGGAGGTCATGGCTTTAATCCACTGTGCCACAGCACCAGCCCCCAAAAACATGTTTGGGGCATGGCACAGATGCCCTGGGGCAGCAGGTGACATGTCTGTTTGGAAACACTGGGTTTAATAACCCTCGTGCAGATTCCTGGTCATGGCAGCGTTTTCCTGGGCAAAAGCTGCGTCCTGTTCTTCCCAAAGTGGGGTCCCTGCTCCGACTTGCTGAGAGCCTGACCCTGAGTCCGCTGGAGGAGCTTGGCTGGGGCTGCAGAGCCTGTTAGCTGTGGGGAAGTTGTAGGAGCTGGGGCTGCAGAGCCTGTTAGCTGTGGGGAAGTTGTAGGAGCTGGGGCTGCACAGCCTGTTAGCTGTGGTGAAGTTGTAGGAGCTGGGGCTGCAGAGCCTGTTAGCTGTGGGGAAGTTGTAGGAGCTGGGGTTGCACAGCCTGTTAGCTGTGGGGAAGTTGTAGGAGCTGGGGTTGCACAGCCTGTTAGCTGTGGGGAAGTTGTAGGAGCTGGGGCTGCACAGCCTGTTAGCTGTGGGGAAGTTGTAGGAGCTGGGGCTGCACAGCCTGTTAGCTGTGGTGAAGTTGTAGGAGCTGGGGTTGCAGAGCCTGTTAGCTGTGGTGAAGTTGTAGGAGCTGGGGCTGCACAGCCTGTTAGCTGTGGGGAAGTTGTAGGAGCTGGGGTTGCACAGCCTGTTAGCTGTGGGGAAGTTGTAGGAGCTGGGGCTGCACAGCCTGTTAGCTGTGGGGAAGTTGTAGGAGCTGGGGCTGCACAGCCTGTTAGCTGTGGTGAAGTTGTAGGAGCTGGGGTTGCAGAGCCTGTTAGCTGTGGTGAAGTTGTAGGAGCTGGGGCTGCACAGCCTGTTAGCTGTGGGGAAGTTGTAGGAGCTGGGGTTGCACAGCCTGTTAGCTGTGGGGAAGTTGTAGGAGCTGGGGTTGCACAGCCTGTTAGCTGTGGGGAAGTTGTAGGAGCTGGGGTTGCACAGCCTGTTAGCTGTGGGGAAGTTGTAGGAGCTGGGGTTGCACAGCCTGTTAGCTGTGGGGAAGTTGTAGGAGCTGGGGTTGCACAGCCTGTTAGCTGTGGTGAAGTTGTAGGAGCTGGGGTTGCACAGCCTGTTAGCTGTGGGGAAGTTGTAGGAGCTGGGGTTGCACAGCCTGTTAGCTGTGGTGAAGTTGTAGGAGCTGGGGTTGCAGAGCCTGTTAGCTGTGGGGAAGTTGTAGGAGCTGGGGTTGCACAGCCTGTTAGCTGTGGTGAAGTTGTAGGAGCTGGGGTTGCACAGCCTGTCAGCTGTGGTGAAGTTGTAGGAGCTGGGGTTGCACAGCCTGTTAGCTGTGGTGAAGTTGTAGGAGCAAGAATCCGGCACGCGGATTCTATTTTCTCTGGGGGCCAGAGTCTGTTCCTAGAGGTGAGGATGAGCCCCAGGTGGTTTATTTCCTGATGGTGAGCTTTGCTGTTTCTTGAATACGCAGTAGCCATGTGCTGAGAGGAAGCGGAGAGTGCTGGTCAGACGCCCAGGATCGGAGTCGCAGGCGGGAAAGAGACTAGCAAAGCGTCTCCATTTAAAATCATCTCTCCTTGCCCCTCAACCGAGAGAAGAGGCCAAAGCCCCGATCCTGCACACCTCTGGCCTGAGCCTTTGCCGGAACCTTCCGAAGAGGCAAGTCGCAAGGACAGGAGCACCTGGGGGGTGACCCCAGGTGGGGGCTGGGGGGGCGGTGCAGGTGTGCTCCAGGGAACTTCCGGGTGGGGGAAATGTTCGAAGATTAATTTGCAGCGATTGTGTGCTCTGTGACATCACGGTGAGTCATTGAACCAGACACTGAAAGGGGTGAACTTTATGGCACATCAACAGGCTGACTAAGAAAGCAAAAGGCAAGTGCCAGTTTCACTTTTGAGGACAACAAATTTTTAACAAATATCAAGTTGAAGTCACAAAAAATAATTTGAGAAGAAGCAGTAATACATTTTAAACACACTGGTCCTATTCTAGGAATGCAAGGTGGCTTACTGTTAGGAGATTTATTAAATTTATTAAGGCAATTTGCCATATTAATGAGATAAGTGAGAAAATGCACATATCCATGACAACCGGTGCAGTGGAAGCATTGACTAGAGCCCACGACTTGCTTTTAGTTTGCAATTGAATTAGTAACAGAAGGAACCTTCTTAACCCGAAGAAGAGACTCTACTAGAAAACGAAAAATGAGAAGTGTCGCTGTACATGTTCAGAACAAGTCAAACGTATTCAGCGTGTTTTCCTCGTGTCAGTATTTCACTGGAAGTCTGGGTCGTTGCAGCAACAGAAGAACAGTAACTTGGGAGGAAACACACAGCTTTTTCTCAGTCTATCACAATTTTCTAAATCTACAAACTTCTGTGTCAATGACAGAAGCGTTCCCATCTGCTATGTATAAATTACATATAAAATATCACCAGACACACCAGCAAAAAAAGAGATGCGGTTAAAACATATTTAATACCTTTTAAAGTACATTAAACTATTACAGTATAATGTACAAAGTACTATGCATGTAATATTTTTGGAGAAAACTCCACAATGTTACTATAGATGAATATTTTATTAAAGAAGTTCTAAATGGACATGTACAGATCAGACTATTCAGTCGCTTAGAGAGTCTTTCTTTCTGAATTCATCTATAGGCTTGACGTGATTCTAATTAAAATTTCTGATTCAGACTCTCATGGATCTTGACAACAGTCACTGGAGGGAAACAACAGAAGCCATCGTGTCGGCTGCCCCGTCAGGCTCGGTGCTGAGGGTGTGAGGGCCTGATTCAGGGCCTGTGAGGCGCCTCCTGCTGGCAGAGGTAGGCAAGCAGGCGGAGGTCATCACCGAAATCCGGTAGATCCCAAATCCCGTATGACCGGTGACACAGAGACCGCCACACACTGCCACAGCAAGGCCACGTGCAGACAGAGGGAGGAGGGGGAGTCTGCAGGCCGAGGAACGGCGAGGAGGCAGCGCCGAGGGTGGCTGGCACCCCGAGGAGGCGGGAAAGACAGGAGGGGCTCTCCTCCCACAGCCTCGGGGAACCATCTCCAGGGCACCTGACTCAGACCTCTGCTCAGCTGTGCTGACTGTCATGGCGGCCTTGGGACTGGGCCACATGGTCACACAGACCCTCGGTCGGCACGGGGAGGGGTGACAGGCCGGGCGGGAGGACCAGAGGCACCCACTGGGGAGCCGGCAGTCAGGGTCTGGGAGGGGTGGACTGCCGAACAGTCTGGGAAGCGAGTCCACAGGCAAAAAGGGGGCAGAGCTTCCTGCATGTGCGCGACACACGGACGAGACAAATGACAGGAATGGCGTAGCAACTTTCACAGGGGAATAGGAAAATTTCCCAAATAAGACTTAGGAAAAATAAACTCAGGATCGCGCGAGGACGGACACATTCTGCGGTGTGGGTCAGTTTCCAGCGCTGAGGACAGAGCCGGGCGTCCTGGGACAGCCCAAGCCTCGCGTGGTCTCTGGCGTCCCACCTCCTCACGCACACGCGGGGAGCGCGCAGACCTGGAACTCCGTGCCTGCCTCTTCAGAAACACGCCCGGGGGACACTCCTGAGCCGCCCGCGTGGCTGGGAGAATGCAACACGCGCCCAGCTGGTCTCTGGTTCAGCAGCCCTGCAGCTGAAGCTGACAGCGATGCTCGCCAGCCGCGGACCCAGCTTTCCACTGCTGCGGCAAAGCCCCAGGGCTACGGAGACGAGAAGGGAGGTCTGCTCTGGAGCACAGTCTGGAGGTGCGGTCCACGGTTGGCAGGGCCCCTGTGGATGGCATCTTGGTGGCAGGGTCCCAGGGAGACACAGGGCACGCACGTGTGTGGTTGTCTTTCGCTAGCTCTCTAGAAACCACTGGAATCCACACAGTTGGCTCCACCGGATGCCCCAGCCCAGTCTAATTGTCCCGAACACGTCCTACCCCAGACACCAAATGCGGGTTATTTCTATACTTTTTTTGACAGGCAGAGTGGACAGTGAGAGAGAGAGAGACAGAAAGACAGGTCTTCCTTTTGCCGTTGGTTCACCCTCCAATGGCCACTGCGGCCGGCGCACCGCGCTGATCCAAAGCCAGGAGCCAGGTGCCTCATCCTGGTCTCCCATGGGGTGCAGGGCCCAAGCACTTGGGCCATCCTCCACTGCACTCCCGGGCCACAGCAGAGAGCTGGCCTGGAAGAGGGGCAACCAGGACAGAATCCGGCGCCCTGACCAGGACTAGAACCCCGTGTGCCGGCGCCGCAGGCGGAGGATTAGCCTAGTGAGCCGCGGCGCCGGCCTATTTCTATACTTTTAGCATCACTTCCATGAGATTCTGGGGGACTAAACTGTAATATTGGGAACCAAACTGTGTTCAAACCACAGCCCAGACATTTCACGTCTGTGCGCGAGTGTCTGGGGTGCGTACACTTCATTTAAACTCTCTCTGGGTGAACGCAGCCCACTGTGCCTTTGGCATTTTGAGCAAAATATTCAGGAAGAGACTGCGAAGTACAGCCGGAATGTGGCCCCGCTGCCATCACCACGGCAGGGAGCCCTGGGGAGCACGCACGCGTGCGCGCACACACACACACACACACACACACACACACCTGTCTACACCGGCTGTCACCAAAATGCAGAAATGGTGTTTTCTCTAGAAATGGACGTGCAGGTTCCATATCGTCCTTGCAGCTCTGAGTTTTTCATAAACAGGAAGAGAAGATGACAGAAGTGAAGAGTCCTCCCCACCCCAGGTGAGAGCCGGGACAGCCGAGTGGAGTCCCCGGACGTCTGCTAGGTGACTGCGCAAGCCGAGGGCTGGGCAAGGGCCGTGACCTCGCCCCTAACGTGCGGCAGCGTCGGCGAGTTCAGAACACGCACTCAGTGCTCAGATCCTCTGTGGGGTTCGTTTTACCCCTAAGACGGAGGCCGGAGACGTGCAGGTGAATCGCGGAGCAAGCTGTGCGCCCACTGCCGGGCACTGCTGCTGGTTCTTTCCTGTGACGCGACGCCGGCGGGCGGGGTGGGGACTGAGATCAGCGAGCATCTAAAGCAATGCGACAGGGAGGGAGATGCGGAGCCTTGCTCTGCGTCCAGGCTGAGCAGCGGGGCCCCCGCCTGTGCTGTGAGGTCCTGGGTCCCTGCGCTTGGCCACGGGCGGCACGGCCTGGTCCTCCGGCTTCTCACCTCTTGGGAACAATCATCCAAAACAAGCTGCCTGGGAGGCACGGCCTTCTGGCTGACGGGCTGCGGCTGGCCCGCCGTTGAGCGGCTGCGTGGCGGGAGAGGTGGGAGCCGGGGTTTCCTGGCTGGGACCCTTGTGGCCACGCTTTACCATTAGTGGCAGCTCTGGGTTGGATGCTGAGCACACAGCCTGTTTGAGGGTGGTGGGGTGAAGCCGAGAGTCCAGCCCAGCACAGGACAGCCCAGGCTCCACGCACTTGGGGAGCCCCTGGACACCTCTCTCTGACTTGTTCAGGCCTCCCCCCTGGGAAGCTCTGTGGCAGGCCTGGACAGGGCCGTGTCCTCTGTGTGGGACTGAGCAGGGGCTGCCAGGTGGGTGTCCTGTCCGCCTCGCTCACCTGGCAGAGCCCTGGCCTCTCCGCTGTCCCTGGTCACCTTCCCCAGCTGCTCTGGCCACCTCGGCAGGAGCTGGGCAGGAGGTGCAGGCCCACACCCGCAGAGCTGCTTCCCAGATGGGGCTCTCAGACCCGCCGTCGCCCCGGCCTCCGTGAGTTCCCCATCCTGACAAGGCAGTGCCCTTGGCCAGTGTCCCACGCCGCGCTGACTTGCTCTCTGAGAACGGACCTCAACTTCCTGGCCCTGTCCTTGCCCGTTGCTTGGACCTCTTGCATCCACCTCCAGAGCTGTGCCCGCCACGTCTCCAGAGCCCCTGGGACCCCTGGCTGCCTCCTGGGCTCATTCCACAGGACAGGGGAGCTTCCCAGTCGCTAAGGACCATCCCAGAGCTTTTTATAACGCCACTTCTCTGGTCAGGATGTCCTCAGTGGCCTGAAACATCAGCCTGTCCATGGCCCTAGAAAGTCCTTGAGAAAGACCAGAGTGGCCGCCCAGGTGTCCAGCCCACCTGCCTGTATGAGGTCAGGGCCTGCTGGCACCTCTGGACGCACTGGGGACAGGGCCCTGCCAGTCCCTGGCTGTCCCTGCTGCCCCTCCTCCCAGCCAGGCAGAGCTTCCCCCTGTGGCCGTGACCTCCTGAGAGCAGGGTGGCCGTGCTGTCTGTGCTTGGCACAGAGCACACCCACAGCTAACACGGTCGGGGTTGAGACAGAGAAGCCGGAGTGCATGAGGGAACAGGAGAGCTGGGCCCCAAGTCACGGATCTAAGTGGAGTGGGATTAGGAGGAGGCGCAAGGCATGCCTTGCGCACAGTAGCCGCTTGGCCTCGATGAAACGTGGGTGGGCGGAGAGGTGTGACGTGGGCAGGAGCGTCTGAGCCACACTCCCGGTAAGCCCGCAGGTGTCGCGGCGCAGAAGGCTCCTTGCTCTGAGCTCTGGGCTGACCACAGGACCACGGACCCCTGCATTCACATCTCAGGGGCACATGGCCATGCTGAGTAGACCCAGCAGCAGGGGGTGAGGCTCAGACAGAGCTGGGGCGTGACTTGGTGTGCGTGGCCTGGAAAAGGAGAGACGCAGAGAAAGACCGAGAATATTTCCAGATTGTGCAGGACGGAGACGGAAACCCCGTGTGCTGGGCCTGCAGGATGCCGCGGTTAAGCCAGTGGGGAAAGCTGCAGGACGGATCACCTCCGTGAGGGCCTGGTTCTACCCCCCCCCCAGGCAAACGGGCATCCGCAGGGCTCTCTGCGGGGACCTCCGAGAGCGTGGGCAGGAAGTCTCCAGACCGTAGCTCCCGGCTTGGCAAGGCTCTTCCTTCGACTCTGAACTGCAGTCCAGCCCTGACAGCCCGTCACCCCTCCGTCTGTCTCTCCTGTCCCCGTGTGGGAAGGATTCACACAGCTGTGCTCCTCTGTACTGACGCATCCGAGGGCCTGCGCTGTGGCACCGAGGGTTAGGCTGCTGCCTCTCACATCAGGCGCTGGTTCAAGTCCTGGCTGCTCCGCTTCTGACCCAGCTCCCTGCTAAGGTCCCTGGGAGACAACGGAAGACGGCCCCAGTGCGTGGGCACTGCCACCCGTGTGGGAGACCTGGATGAGCTGCTGGCTCCCGGCTTCACCTGGGCCCAGTGCCCGCTGCTGCAGCTGTTTGGGGAGTGAGTTAGTGGGCGGAGGAGTCTCTCTCCCCCCTCTCGCTCTCTTTTTCTGACCATCTGCCTTTAAAAAGAAATAAAACCTGACGAGTTTGGTAGATTATTTTACATATGCTTCCCTTAGGTCGTGAGAAATGTAGTTGTGCATTCCCTACGTTTTTGTGACCGATTTTTATCCCCGACAGCGTTAGGTGCATCTTCATAATACAGAGACATGTTTCGTTCCCGGGCAGGTGCTGCTCTCAGGCCCACCCAGGAGCAAAGGCAGCTCCCGCGGCCGAGCAGCGCAGTGAGAGGCCAGAGCCCACGCTCCCTGGGGTGCCCCGTGGGAGGGTCCTGCCTGCAATAGCCCTGGGTGCCAGGGGTCCCTCGTGACTGCTGCTGCGTCCCTAACCAGGATTTCTTACATTCACTTTCCCCTGGCAAAACGAGGAGGAGGGGGAGGAAGAGGAGCGGGAGGAGGAGAGGGAGGGAGAGGAGGAGGGGGCATCCCTCCCGCTCTGCTCACGGGAGAGTGAGGGCTCTGAGGTCAGACGCCGAGGGGAAGGCCTTGGGCAGGGAGCAGGTGGCCGACGCCTGGGCCGCTGGCATCCACTCAGCACCACGGAGTCTTTCTCTTCTCACGGCGATGTGGACAGAGTTTCTTTCTTCATTTTTCATTCTTTACTTTTTTTTTTATACCTAGGGGTGCTCCCAACTGCTGGTCCACTCTTCACGTGCTCACAGTGGCTAAAGCTGGGCTGGGCAGAAGTCGGGAGCCCGGAGCTCAGTCTAGGTCTCCTACCTGAGTGACAAGAGCTTGCGCCTTCACTGCTGGCTCTCGAGGATCACGGCGGAGCTGGAGTCAAGAATGGGCCCCGGGCGCTCCACGGGGGACGCAGGCCTTTAAACCACGTCTGACATGTTGGGTTAAGTCCCGCCCACTTTATTGTGCTGTCATCTGAATGTCCTCCTTAAGAATCCGACGGTGCCTGATACGGATGAGTTTTGTTTACTGCCCTTCCTTCCACTGAGAAGCGTGGTCTCCCCCGGCAGCCGTGGGATGGGCCAGCACGGAGCCTGGCGCCGTGCATTGCTGCCCTAGGCCAGTGCAGTCCTCTGAGCAGGGCACGCACGTGCCCGGCTTGTACAGGGAGTAAGACCTGGCACAGCACAGCACAGCTCCATGGAGCATCTGGAGTGAGTAGCCATCCTTGTGGGAGACCTCCCCTTGTGGATGTTTGGGGAGAAGCAGCTGCGAGGGGGGTGCAGGCCTTCCTCCCACTGGCCGCCGGGCTGTCCGAGCCGCTGGCCGCCTCCTGCACCAAGTGCGGCTCGCACTGTGGACGGCCTGCTGGAGCTGGCACCTTTGTCTCCCCGAGGTCACGCCTGCTGACGGCCCTGCTGCCTCCTCTGGGCTGGGCTCCCCCCGAGGGAGCGGGCAGTGGCTTTGCCCAGGGTTCTGTCCCTAGCTGAACCTAAGGGCTGACGGAGGGCGATGTGAGGGGCAGAGAGCGTCTCCCGGAGCCGCTCCCACCCTCCCCAGCGTGGAGCAGGTGAGGCCGTGGAGGGGCAGTTCCCCGAGATGACATTTCGTCACTGGCGTTTGTCCTTCCTGTAGCGTCCCAGGTGGCCACACCACTCGGGCTTGTCTCCAGTGGAGCTGGCCGTGGAGGTGAGGCCAGGTGGGGCAGCAGAGGCTGGCCTTGGAGGGCAGCACCCTCAGGGCTGCACGGGATTTGGGGCCCCAGGAAAGCCGCTGCTCGGGGGTCAGAAGTCCTCCCTCTGCCCCCGCTGGGTAAGCTGATGCCAACGCTGAGGGACGGGAGCTTGCTCTGGCCGACTTTCCCGCATGGAGGTGCTGGGGTTCAGCTGAGGCTTCCTGGCATTAGGAAAATAGCTAAGAGTACGTCAGAACCCAGAAAGGGTCCCCTGAGATCATCCGAGATTTGACTCCTATCAAGTTGAGCAGTATCAGCTCTCACAGAGGAAATAGCTATTTGTGGGGACAGAAGCCGGAGGGGCTCCCTTCCCCACGGAGCTGCACTTAGGAGCTGACGGGGCCGAGGGTGTCGTGGTCTGTGCCCACTTCAGTGTGCAGGGGAGATTATCCGCAGGAGACGGGGTTGCAGTGCACAAGTTTGAAGTCACCAGAATGAGACGAAGGCACCGCTTGCTCCCGGCACACAGGTGACAGCGCCGGCGTGTTCCCCGCTCTCTGCTGTCTGGACTGTTCCGAAGTCCCTCCACCGAGCTGGCTTCTGCCAGTGTCACCGACCACTCCTCGTTGGCATGGGCTGTCTGGAGACCCCCACGGAGCTCCTGCAGCTTCTCCACTCCCCGGCCTCCAGCAGAACCGAGCTCCTTGGCTCTGTGCGGCCGCTGCCTGGACCCGTGCCTCTTGTTCTGTGTCCACCGTGGCTGCCCAGCGCATTCCCGGCTGCTTGGCCAGTGCCTGCCTGTGTGTCCAGGCTGAGCTGCCCCTCTGTCGGGAGGTTTGGCATCCTGCACTTTTGGGGCCGGCTTTCACTTTTCGCCGCAGCCAGCTTAGGAGCACCACCCAGCACCCCTCTGTGGACGGCTTCGTCTCCCCACCCCACCTGGAGCAGCAAACGCCAAAGTCATGGCCGCAGCCAATTCATCTCTGTAACCGCATGGTGTCTGGCCCTGACGGCTCTTGGTAAGTACCTGCCACGTGCAGTTCCACTTCAGTGGCAGCCTCAGGGGCCAGGTCCAGATGAGCCTTTAGCCCAATTTATTAGTCACCGACGCAGTCACTGTTTAGCCGTTGGGGTGGTGGGCTTGCTGTGGCTCACTGGGACCCCAGTCATGCACAGTCTTGTTTCGCGTGGGCCTCGGAACCTGGTCGCATTGCAGAAACTGGCTAACAGCCCGACTCGTCTGCCGCAGGTCCACACTAGATGATACTCCTCTCCTGACACACAGCCGTGATTGTACATTCAGAGCAAGTGCGTTATTTAAACAACAGTATACTCGATTAGCTCCTTGCTTCGGGTCAATGGTTGGCTCAAGCAATTATAAGGCTCCAAGGGGAAGCTTGCCGCAGAGCAGCCAGGATGCGTCCCTGGAAACGCGCGCATCTTCTTTATTGCAGTAATTAAAGAGGCTCGTGTGCTGTGCTAAGGGGCTGCAAGGATGTTAAGGACGTGGTAATGACCACCAATTTTCTTTTATGCTCATGGAAGGAAGAGAACAAGGCAGGGCACCGTCCGGCTGCCCAGGGCGTCTAGCCTCGCTCACTTCTGTGCAGCAATCCTCCAGGGTTCTCGCAAATAGTGCTGTGGTCATCAAAAGCCACGGCGTCACAATCAGGAATATGTTTTTTTTTTAAAGATTTATTTATTTGTTTGAAAGGCAGAGTTATAGAGAGGCAGAGAGAGAGAGAGAGCGCGCTCCCAGCTGCTGGTTGGATCCTTAACTACGTGCACTGTTCAGGGCTGGGCTGGAGCTGGGCACTCAGCCCAGTTGTCCTGGGTGGCAGGGACCCAGGGTGCACGTTATAGGAAACTGGAGTCAGCGGAGTAGCTGGGGCCTGACCCAGGTCACTCCCCTCCAGGTCACTCCCCTTGGCCATCTCAACCGCCAGGTCACGCCCCTGCACCGCAGGGCGTGTCTGATAAGAAAACACACCCAGGCCTCCGAAAGCAGGATTCCTGAGTTATGGTTCCAGCGAGCGCGGTGCACAGCAGTCCCCGTTCTGAGCCAGTTCCTGCTCTCCTCCGGCCTCAGTCTGCAGCCCTGCCGACCGCACTCACGGTCAGACGCACTCGCGGTCAGACGGCCTCTTAGCTGTGGGGCTCCCTGCAGACTCTGCTTCCCGTTCCAGGGGAACAGTCCACCTCCAGGTGAGGTGGTGGGCTTCTCGTCTGTGCCTGCTTGAACAAGTGACCACACTAGGAGAAACCCGTGCAACGTGCAAATTACTCTCACTTTGTAAAGGGGATGACGATGGTGGCCATCCACCGGTGCCTCCTACTGTGTAGATCCTCGCCAAGAATTTCACATGCATTAAACCTCTTCATCCTGGGAGATGGAACAGAAGACATTCGATCGTCCTCACTTACGAGTGGGGGATTGCTGCCCACCCACGGCTGCAGGGAGGCGAGAGTCCAGCTGCCCAGGTCGTGCACAGAGCCAGAGTCTGCGTGAGCTGCCTTCCTCCAAGGTCCGCTTCCAGGAGCCGTGCTGAAGGGTGAGGTCTCCAAGGGGCAGTGTGCCCTTGTCTGCTCAGGGGTTCTGGTTTGACTTGGCTCCCAGCACCGCTTTCCCTCACAAATGTCCTGGCTTGTGTGGCCGCAAGTGAGGACCTCGAGGTCTGTCCACTGGTGTGTTCCTTGACTCTCAAATAGGCAAGCTGAGATGCTGCGGGACTTCCGTTCAGCCTGGTGCCATGCTGTCTGGGGTATTCCAGCATCGACTCAGCTGCCCTCCTCACACTGTGGCAGACACGGAGCAATGGCGCCCAGCAAGTCGTGCCCACGTGTCGTCCCCTCCCCTGCAGACAGCCGGGAGCTGCCCCCTGCTATCCACCAATCGCAATGGCGCGCACGCCGGGTGCTCTCGTGTTCAGGTGCGTTCCCGAAGACTCCCTCCTTCCACAAGAGGCTCTCCTTGTGGCTTTGGAGGGGGAGCTGCTGCGTTGGGACGAGGCCATGTGGCAGAGGATTTGGGGTGGCCTTCGGGGTCGTTAGCAGGACAGCAGAGTCGGTCCTGGAGCGTAGAGGTGAAGCTGCACTGACGAGAATCGCCAGCCGAGTCTGGTGAGACCCCGAGGCGAAGAACCCAGCAGCGCCGCGCTCATCTGGGAGCTCCGGACGCCGCGATGCCCAGTGAGCGCTGCTGTGACCGCCGGGCCTGTGGCCGTCTGTGTGCAGCTCAGAAGGCTGGCCTGGGGTGGCCAGTGAAGAGCCCGGGAGCAGACGGCAGAGCCCCCTCTCAGGGGCGTGTGAACTTGGCAAGGACCCGTCTCCAGGTGTGGACGGTAACAGCGCCTTCCTTTGCTTCGCTTTGAGGAAGAAACGCATTTCCAACCGCACACACACGTGGTGCGCACCAAATCAGCACCAGCCCTGGTCCCCACCCGGACAAGGCACGCGTCGGAGTCAACGCTGTGAATCTGATTTGTAAAAGCGTTTGCGCCCGAACTCCCATGGATCACTTGATCTGACCTTGCTTCTCTAGTTGAGACGTAGCGCTAAGTCTTGTGCAAACACTATTAAAAATATAATTCTCTGTCTTCTAGTTTACAATTTTAAAGAGATAACATCGAAGCAAATATACACATGAAAACACAAGACCAATGTATAAAATTTGTGCAAACATGAGAGGCAATTAAGGATAACGCCTTCCTCCATAGCACTGTGGAGTGTGAGGCTGTAATATTTGCTCATGGATCCTCGGTGCTTTCTGGCGCTGAAGGTGACGGGCGAAGACGGTTCCAGAGGTGAGAGGTGCACGGGAGGTGGCATGGAGATAGCGGTAGCCCTGGGGAAGCGGAAGTCGACTCCTCAGCTCCCGGGGTGGCAGGCAGCTCAGGAGGTGGAGCAGCAGCGGGGCAGAGGGAGGGAGGCCAGGGCCAAGTGACCCCGGGAGCCACGAGCAAACAGCAGTGCTGGTCACCAAAGCAAAGCAAATGAGGCTCAGCATCAAATCCCGGACCCGAGCTGGGGGTCGGCCTCCGCCCGTTGGAACCTGGAGTAAACAGGGATCCTCGGATGCCGGGAAGCCACTCCTCTGTGTCTGTTTCCAGAAAAACACTGGTGGGAAGGAGCTGTTAGCATATGCGGACATATATGTCCATATATATATATGTATATATATATATATATGTCCGGGGGCTGGGTGAGTGGGTGATGCACTGTGTCCCCTACCCTCTCCTGCTCCTCTCGCCCCACCCTTCTTCCTTTCTTTTTGCTCAGCTTTCTCTGACTTTCCTGAAAACCTCACACTGCAGAGCATAGACAGACGCCCGCAGTGTGGCTGCCACGCGTCTCCCTCCAGGCAGCTCTCTGGACTCTCGTGCCGCTTCCAGAAACAGTCACCACACACCCCAGCAACCCACTTCTCCGTGAGGCGCGTGTGTGTGTCAGAGCTGTGCGTTTTCTTTTCTTTCACATTTTTATTGATTTATTTTCATTTTATTTGAAAGTCAGAGACGCGTGTCCACACACACACACACACACAGAGAGAGAGAGAGAGAGAGAGAGAGAGAGACAGAGAGACAGAGAGATCGGGGAGACAGATCTTCACTCCCCAGATGCCCACAACAGCCAGGGCTGGCTCAGACCAAAGCCAGGAGCCCAGAACTCCATCCGGGTCTCCCGTGTGGGTGGCAGGGGCTCAAGCACTTGAGCCTCACCAGCTGCCGCCCAGCCGGCTGGTTAACAGGAGGCTGGATTGGGAGCAGAGCTGCTGGGAGTCCACCCAGCTACCTGATACGGCTGTGGGCATCCCTAGTGGCAACTCACCTCCGCACCTGACCCCCCACCCTGCTTCCGGCACACTGCAGCCTCATCACAGCACGGCTCAGCCTCGGTCCTCTCAGCAGACGACCACGTGTGTGTGATGCGTGTTCCCCAGCCTTGACAAAGACGGGCAAGTTACTTGTGGCCATGCAGACAAAGCCACAGGACATTACGCTAAGCAAAATGAGCTAGGCACAGAAAGACAGGCAGCCAGCAGTCTCACCGGTGTGGGACCCCGCAGTGGAGCAGGCTGCAGGCCCTGGGGCCGGGGGAGGGCTGAGCACGGTCAGTGAGCACGTGCATTTCAGTGTTGCAGGTGCCCTCACCGGGAAAGCTAAGCCTGCCTGCCGGCTCCAGCCGCTACGTGGAGGAACCTCCGGGCCGTGCTGTCAGCACCATGGTCTCACTTCTTCCGCTCCTCCCCGGGGCCTCTGGGGCCTCTCTCCTGCTGATGGCTCTGCGCGGGGACCGGCTGCACCGTGTGGTGTGGCAGTGGCCCAGGGAGCAGGACCGGCAGCACCGTGTGGTGTGGCAGTGGCCCAGGGAGCAGGACCGGCCGCGTGCCGATCTCCGGGTGGACTTGGCTCCTCAGATTTGGCCTTCGTTCTGCTGAGCATCGCTTCCACACCAGGTTTCTGAGTCTCATCACAGAACGGTGTTGGCTTCTGCCAGATGCTCCCTCTGTACCGTGCGAATGTATCACAGGGCTTCAGTGCGTCCATGACCGCGGCACGTCCAGCTAGTTGGGTGCACGTGTTAGCCCCTCCTTGCATTCGTCACGGGAATGACGGCTTTGAGGGGCCATGGACTGGCCTGCTGGTACTGTGTGGAGGGCTCACACCCACGCTCGGCCGCGTGCACGCCTGTGACTTGCTTTCCCTGTGCTGCTGCTGGACGGCTGGGGGGTTCTGATTCTGGCTGCATCCTGGCTCCTGGCTTTGGCTCTGGCTCAGCCATGGCTTGTTGCAGGCATTTGAGAGGTGAACTAGAGTATGGGCTCGCTTGCTCTCTCTCTCTCTCTCTCTCCCTCCCAACATCTCAAATTAAAAACAAAGGGAGGCACAATTTAAAATTTTGTTGTAATTGCTGCACACCACGACTCAGTGGGTACAACCGAAGCAGTACTAGAAGGGAGGTTTGTAACAACAACACCTACAGAGAGAGCGCAGAGACCTCAAACGCTGGAGCGCCAGCCACCAGGAAAGCAAGAACCCAGTGCAGAATCAGAAGGAAAGGAAGAATAAAGGCCATGAGGAACAGAGCTGAGACTTGGTATTTGGGTGACTGGCTCCGCAGATGCCAGGAAAAACAATAACTCTGCAGTAATCAGAATGTTATCCAACTGTACATTGTTTATTTTATGGTAAATTATGGTGAACAGAGGTCAATGAATAGTTTCATATTAAAAAAATACAAAAGGTCAACCAAATGGAAACTTTGTTTTGGAAGGACAGAATGGACAAAGCTTTCGCCACACCCAAAGAAAGAGAAGATGAAAATAAATAAAATCAGAGACGGGGAGATATCACAACTGGTATCACAGACCACAGGAATCACTAGGGAGCATTAGGGACCCTGTGAGTCAATAGCCCAGAGAATGACAGAATGATGGACCAACTTCTGGGCACACACAATCCGCCAAGATTGAACAATAAAGAAATGGAAAACCTAAACAGATCAGCAATGAGCAACAAAATTGAATCAGTAATACAATTCCTTCTAACAAAGAAAACCCTAGGGCCAGATGACTTCATGGATGCATTCTACCAAGCTTTTGAAGACTTGGTACTGCTTTTCACACTTGGAAAACTGAAAAGGAGGAAATCACTCCAAACTCATTGCACAAGGGCAGCATTGCCCTGGTATTGCATCCAGAGAGTACCCCGAGAAAGAAGATTATGAACCCGTATTCCCCATGAACACGAATGCAGAAATCTCAGCCAAGTGCTGTCACGCCAAGTCCAGCAGCACACTGCACATCTCTCACAGCAGCCGAGTGGGATGCATCCCAGATGTGCGCAAATCAGTAAACTTAATATATCGCATCAATCGAGTTAAGGACAGAAGAAATACGATCGTCTCAATAGATGCAGTCAAAGGATTCGATAACATTTATCACCCTTCGTGATGTAAACACTCAACAGATTAGACACGGAAGGAACATCGTGGGGTGCCGGAAGGTTGTGTGTGACGGCCCCACAGCTACCATCACACTGAGAGGAAAGAGTGGAACGCGTTTCCTGTAAGATCTGGTACGAGACAAGGATGCCTACTGTCACCATTTTTTCTTCATAGACTGAACATCCTAACCAGAGCATTTAGGAAGGGGAACAAGTAAAGGACGTGTAAGTTAGACGGGAGAATGTCAAACTATCCCCGTGTGTGGGCACCGCCATCTTGTACAAGATTGTGCATACTCAGCGAAGAGCGCCGACTCCACCAACACCTCTCGCGGCTGCTGTGTAAGTGCGGAGGGCGCTCGGCCTGGGGCAGGGACGCGGAGCAGGACACCTGCCTCTGATACCACAGTGCCTTGCTGTGAGCCCCGCTTCCCGCGACACGCACCTGGGAAGCAGCCGAGGCTGGCTCAGGGGCTCGGGTCCCTGCCGCTCGTGAGGGTGACCCAGAAGAGTTCCTAGCTCCTGGGTTAGGCCTGACTTTTCCTGGCTGAGCCTGGGTTTTATGGGCATTTGAGGAGTGGACCAGTGGATGGATGTTCTAGTATACTAATTCATCTCTCTCTCTCTCCCGCTCCCACCTCATCTTTCTTCCTGTCCCTTAAATAAACAAATAATTATTAAAAAATGAATTCCTTAAAATTGCAAGAAAAAGATGAACTTAAAAATTGTGGCATTTATATACACCAATAACAACCTAGCTGAGAAGAAATCAAGATAGCACTGGCATTTACGATAGCTGAAATAAAATAAAATACCTAGATATAAATTCAACAAAAGAGTTGGAAGAATCCTGTAATGGAAACTATAAAACACTAGGAAAGAAATTGAAAAGACACAAGGATGGCAAGACATAGCAGGTACACACATTACAGAAGAACTGGTGCTATTGAAATGTCCAGGCTACCCAAAGCAATCCTCAGGTTGAAGACAATCCTTATTAAAATGCTAATGGCATTCTTCATGGAGCAGAAGAACACTCCTAAGATTTGTGAGCACCCACGAAAGGCTCCAGCAGGCAAGCAATTCTGACAAAGAGGGAAAAAGCTGGCGGCGTCAGCGCTTGACTTGACAAAGTTCTCTAACGGAGAGAAGGCAGCACGGGCATAGAGACAGACACACAGGCGATGCTACAGAACAGAGACCCCAGGAACAGAACTCCGAATCTGAAGCCGATTTTTCAACAAAGGCAGCAAGAACACACGCTGGTGAAAGGCAAATCTCTTCAAGATGAAGGGTGCTAGGAAACCATGTGCAGAAATCAGCTCAGAGGGAAGCGAAGACCCGCATGGATGACCCAGACCAGGGAGCTGTTGGCCGGAAGTTAGACGAGAGAGGACGTGCCGCAGGACACTGGAGTGCGTCTTATGGCTGACCCCGAAAGCACAGGCAACAAAGCAAATCGACCAACAATATCACACCAGATCCTGAGGCGTCTGCACAGCAAAGCAGCCGATCCACAGAGCAAGCGCAACTTCCTCCCCCACCAGGGATTCAGACCCAGAGGACGCAGGGGCCGCCGACTACGCATCAGCGAAAACAGCCAAAGCAAAGTGAGCACGCGATCCGAACAGACCTTACGGAAAGGGGACACGCGAGTAGCCAAGCAGTGGGCGCACATAGTCCACAGCACCGACCATCAGAGAAATTCAAATCAAAAGCCACAAGGAGACAGCATCTCACCCACACAGAACGGCCTTTATCCAAAGAACCGTGCTGGTGAGAAGGCAGAGAAAGGGGAATTCGCATACCCGGTGGTGGGAATGTAAATCAGCCCACCCGTTATGGAGATCGGCATGGAGGTTCCTCCACGGGCTGAAAATAGAACCACCATGTAGGACGCAGCCCTCCCGGTTCTGGGCACGTAGCCAAAGGGCCTGGAATCCATGTCAGAGAGACAGTTGCACACTTATTGTGGTGTGTTTACATAAGCAGCATGGGATCAGTCTACGCTCCACGTGTGGGTGAATGGCTGGAGAGAGTGTGGTGTACACACAACAGGATCCTCGGGCCGGAGGAAACAATGATTTTCTGTTCGCTGAGGACATGGATGAGCCCGAAGGACACCCTGCGAAGTGGACTACGCCGGGTATGGAACGACAGACACCAGGTGTTCTCCCCTCCGTGGGCAAGCTGAGAACGTCGGTGTCATGGAAGCAGAAAGTGGAATAAGGACTTGGGGCGGGAGAGACTGCTCATGTTCCATACCATGCCGGGGCGCCGTGGTCATCCAAAATTAGCCGAAAACTTACACACAGTGCGGAGAGAGCATTCTGAACATTCCAAACTTGAGAAACCACGAGGGGCTGGTAGGTGTGTCGGCTGTGCACATGCATCAGTACATTGTGTTTATCCTATAATTAGGTACAATTATTCAAGTCACTTAAACAATAAGTTATGGGGCGAGCACGTGGCATGGTGATTCCGTCGCTGCTGGGAACACCCACATCCCATGCTGCAGTGCCTGCTCCAAGTCTCAGCTCTTCCTCTTCCCATCAGGCCGGCGAGCAGCAGGCAATGGCTTCAGTTCTTGCGTCCCGCTCGGCCAGGTGGGAGCCAGATCAAGTGCCGGGCTCCTGGCTCTGGCTTGGCTCAGCCCTGGCTGTTGTGGGCGTTTGCTGAGTGAACCAGCAAATGGAAGATAATTCTCTCTCCTTTCCTCT
Organism: Sylvilagus floridanus; assembly: GCA_949820135.1. NCBI lineage: Eukaryota > Metazoa > Chordata > Mammalia > Lagomorpha > Leporidae > Sylvilagus > Sylvilagus floridanus. The sequence continues at coordinate 100,108,322 of OX463246.1, read as the reverse complement.
CCTCCCTTCTCCCCTTCCCTCCTCTGCCCTCCCCTTCCTCTCCCCTCCCCTTCCTCTCCCCTCCCCTCCTTTTCTTTTCTCTCCCCCAAAAAATGGAATAAAAAGAAAAAATAATAATCAAATGAAAACCCAACTTTTGTTCATAAACGTTGTATGACTGCACAGTAGATATCCATGAATTATAAATGAAAGAGTGGAAAACCTGCATTTTTAGAACACAGGGGCCATCACAGGGTAGGGTGAGAGTCCTCTCCCTCTGTGATATTTAGTAGCCGTCTACGGACTTGGATTTGGAGAATCAAGAAACAGTACTAGGCTGTAATTAAGATCATTTTATAGATAGAGATTTATATAAACTGCTTTTGAGAAAAAGTAATATGAACATGGCTTCAGAAAGAGTTACAGTAAAATTTAGTAACTTGTCTCTCTGAAATTATATCAAAATATGTTGGGTCACTGAACTCTAATTTGTTTATTGACACAGATTCTTCACAACAAATAGCTACGTAGACCTGGAAGGAAGAAATCGGTACGTATCTCACACACAGTGACTGAATCAGACGCTCCACGGCGGGACTGTGGCTGACACTGTTCGCCAGTTGTGCCGGGCACCACCGCAGGTGCAGCAGTGTCTCCACGGCCTGTGCGGTGTAGGCACTGACCTGCCACCGCTCGGCAAGGCTGGGCGAGTCCGCTGGCTGCCTCCAAGGCCTGCGCTCTCTGCTTGGCTACTCAGGATTCACTGCTGGGGGATGGGTTACCTTTTCATCGCTGTACCAGTCCCTGAGGCAGTGACTTCCCGGAGGGAGGGCGGGTTCGTTTAGCTCACCGCGTGGAAGTGCAAGTCCAAGGCTGGCCGGTCCCTTCAGTCGGTGCATGAGGACGGCGGAGGGCAGAGCTGGAGCGCTCGGGGCCCAGGAAGCATCGCAATCAATTGATTAATGCTGGGATAAAATTCAAATAGTGAAATACACAAAGTGCTTCCACGGTAGCAGCCCCCGGCATCTGCCTGGGGCTCTGGAGTTCAGCTGTCTTCCGTCTTCCGGGTGTGCTGTTCCCCCAGGGGGACGTGGCGCTGGGGTGCTGAGGAATCCAGGCTGCCCCTGACCTTCACGCATGGGAGCTGGGGTGACCGCTCCATCGCTGCAACAGGCCGTTTGTAAACTCTGCTCCCAGCTGTGCACACACGGAGGTGACCATGGCCAGCCAGGAGCAGACTCTGCCTGAGCAGCTATGCCTCCCGGTGGGCTGGTGGGTGTCACCGTGTGCACGGTCCCCGTGACAAAGCCTTGCTCGGGGCTGCCGGCCACGCGCGTCTGTTTTCAGTGAGGCTGCAGGATGTGATGTGTCCTCCCAGGCCTGGCCGTGCTGGGGTGGTGCACCTGCCGTGGGGTGTGGCCTGGTCAGGTGTCTCGTCCTTGCTCGTTTTCCGTCTGACCTTTGACTGCCGTGTATTCCCGAAGCACACGTTTCCAGATGAGCCCTGTGTTTCTGGCTGTTCTCCCCTGGTGCAGTCATCCACTCCCGTCCAACCACACAGGTGGCTGCTGGCTTCCGTGGGCAAGCCAGTGCCTTTTAAATTCAGACCTGAACCTCCTGACCCCGGAAGAAGGTTCTTGCGGCTCGGTTACTCCTCGGCCTGAGCGAGGGGCTCGGCCTTCGGAGACACCCTGCTTCCCTGCGTCTGCTCCCCTCTGGGTGTCTTAGCTGCGCCCTCTGACAGCGAGGGGCGGCACCGGGACCTCAGAGCCACAGGCGCGACAGCAGCGGAACCCACACACCTGCACTGGCTCAGGCAGGAAGGCTCCCCGGGGGCCACACGGAGCACTGGAAGGAAGGGGCGGGCCAGGGGGCCGCCGGAACGCGGACCCGCGGGTGTGGGTTCCAGTTCTCGGCTCTGGGAGCGTTTGCTGCTGAGAGAGAGAACACAGGTCCTCGGCCGATCGTTCACCCCTCAAGCAGGAGGCGCTGCCGCTGGCTCCTCTGCCGGAGTCGGGATCGACCTTTGCCCTTGCTTCTGACCTTGTGATGGCCACCTTGACAGCACAGGTGACCAGAGAGGTGCTGGTGGCGTCCTGTCCACGTGCAGGCACACGCATGCACAGCTGTGCACATGACACACACATACACACGCACAACCGTGCACACAGCACACACGTACATGCATGTACAGGCAGCTGCCTTCCTCGCCAGGTATCCCGGCCAAGTGCTAGATCCACGGAGACCCCCCGGATCTCCCCAGCAGAGCCCGATTCCAGGACCCTCAGAGTCTGCGCGAGTCGGGCGGCAGGCGCGGGGGCTGGTGATGAGCCGCCAGCTCGGAATGACATTAGGGGGCCCCAGGCAGGAGGGCTCCGGAGCGCAGGTGCGGGGCGCCGATCCCTCCCACCGTGCTGGGCTGCGGCTGCACCGGGCAGATTTCCTTTCCCTGCTCGCCCCCAAGGTGGCACCAGGAGCAGACGCGTAATGGTAATGAATTGGATTGTTCCTGTGTAGCGCGCGCTGACTGACAGAATGCTGGAGACAGTGATCCCTGACGCCTCGGAAGAAAACACAAATGATTGGATTACACAAAGAAAATGAGATCAACGCTCATTAGAATCACAGTAACGGCATGATGAATGAGCCAGCGGCCACCTGCGGGCGCAGGCAGCGGCTCCCCTCTGTCCAGGGCTCAAGTCCACCTCTCCCACCCAGGGGAAGCACCGAGGTTTCTGAGGGTGATTTTCCTTTCTTCACCGTGAAGGGTGCGTGTGCGAGAATGGCCGGCCGGGGCCGCGTGCCGGGGAAGCGGCTGTCTGGCGGATGAGCCCCCGGACCCCGGCCTTGGCTTCTTTCTGGGGGCGGAGGCAGACCCGGCCCCCCAGCCTGCTGCCCTGTCCCCCGCCTCCTGTGTGTTCTCAGGAGAGACCCGACTTCTACCTGGATCTCACACACTGCAGCACCTGTGTGCGTGAGGACGACTCACGGGCAAGGTCCCCATCAGGGGTGAGAACCAGGTGGTCCCTGTGGGCGCTCAGTGGCGGTCTCGGCAGGGTGGCCCCTCCCGCGGCCCCCCAGCTGCCGGAGCAGGGCTGCTGCACACCTGTAGCTCCCCGCCTCTGTCACCTGTCACAACCCATTCCCGGGGCTGATTGTCTGGGACACCTGTGAGCTCTGTGGCTGAGCCACCCTGGTTCTTGTGGCCCCCTGGGCCCCCGGCGTCCGGCTCGGCGGCTCGTACTGAGCGCCTGACTGGAGGAATCCACAAATCTGGCACCAGGTTTGCTGTCGGGTTTGCTGAGTGAATGCGTGAGGGACTCGTGGACAAATGGACGTGCCCTCAGCCACCGGGGCTTCTCCGTCAGAATAGGGGGGGTCCTCGAGAGGAGGCTGCTGAGGCAGGGCTGCCCCGGGGCGGGCGGAGCTGTGGCTGCAGGGATGAGGCCAGGCTGTGTGGGAGCAGGGCCTCTGCTCTGTGCCGTCCCCGCCAGCTGAGAAACATGAGTGCCCCTGCCCAGCAGCCCACGGCAGGGAGCTAGCTGTCCTTCCCCGGCCGCCTGCCCACAGGGCCCGGCAACACTCTCCTGCTGAGCACAGACGTGGGGCTGGCCTGGGGCCAGGCTCTGAGGGCCGACTGTGAAGGCCCAGGGCGCTGGGCGCAGGCGGTGTAGACGACCACCATGCTGCCTAACGTCACAGAGAAGGGTTCTGCCGTGTCCAAGACACATCGTGTGCATTTCGCTGGGAGTCGTGTGCACCTCAGGGTCCCCAGCCTCCGGAGTTTGGACAAAGGCTGGGGCAGCAGAAATTCCCCCGGACTCTTCCTTGCGTGTTACTTCGAGCCATGGGTCTCAGTGTCCAGACGCACAGGTGAACGATGTGACACCATCACACCAGGCAGGCGCAGGCTGACACTCCTGGCGAAACTCAAACTCAGGCTTCTGGGGGGAGTGAGGATGCCGCGTGGTCAGCGTTGCTGGGCAGGCGTCTGCACGTGGCCGCCTGGCCTCCCACCTCCCCAGCGGAAGCGAGTACAGGTGGGGATGTCCTTTGCAGGCTCAACTCGGGCCCCTAAGACGCACTGCCCCGGCCTCTGCAGGGCCGCCCGAGCCCTCTGTGGGCTTGGCTCCTGCACACCTGCCTTGCGGTGGTAGCCACAGCAGGTCCCCCCCCCCCCCCCGTGTGCTGCCACTGCCCCGTGTGGCTCAACCTCGGAGCGTCTTCAGCCGGGCTTGTGGCCCGAGTGTGGCCGTGCTGACTGACGATGTGAATTTTGAGAGGTGAGGCCTGCGGCAGGTGGTCAGGTCGGGGAAGGGGCACTGCACTCGGGAGCCTTGACCCTGTCTCTGGGTCACCACGGCCCGGTTCTAAGTGCACCTGGCACCGCCCCTGGGTCTTTTCCCTCCATAGCTACAGACTTCCCCATTCCCGGCCCCGTGACACAGCCAGGGACCCTCACGGAGGCCCAGACTGCGAGCTAAGAGAGCCCGTGTCTGCACAGTGCCCGGGCTGGGCATTCAGCTAGAGCAACCCGAAGCAGACCGAGACAAGGTCCTGGCTTCACGCGTGGCGTAAGTACACGCTGCTGCACGCGTGACAGCGGGAGGTGACCGAGCTCCAGGCGACGCTCGACACTCGAGACTCTCTAGGGAGGGGGCGCGCAGTGCGTGCCTGTCCCCCACTGTCGGACGCACAGCCCACCGGCGTCTTTCCGAGCAGCAGCCCTGGTGCCTCTGTTAACTGCTCTGATGGCTGATGGGAACAGCCGCGTGGAGACCCCAGACAAGGATGGGCTCCTCGGAGCTGGACACTCGTCCAGTCCCCAAGAGCCCTCCCCACTAGGCGAGCGTGACCTCGGGGTGGACACGTCACCCGGGGGACACGCAAGTGGTACTGCTTTTATTTCTTGTTTTGCATCGAGAAACAGAATAAAAGCACGTTTCCCAGGAGCTTGTCAAAGACACAGTCTCTGACTCCTCGAATCGACCGTCGGCATTGGCGACATGACCCCAGGCTCCACGGCCGCCCTCAGCTCGGGCCCGCCCACCGCACGGAGCCTCCGCTCTGAAAGGAGCGCTTTGCAGCGAACAGAGCGGGCGGAGTTTGATCAAGATCTCCTGTCAGACTCGGGGGAGGGCCGGCTGCCCCCACTGACGTCACTGCCTGTACTGCTGGGGCTTGGGGCTCCATGACCTTGAACGCCCTTCTCAGCTGCTGGGGAGAAAGGCCAGCACCTCTAGCCCACAGAGCCTTCGTGCGTGGGGTGAGGAGACCCTTGTGCTGTAACCCCAGCCTCCAGACACGGGGCTCCCCAGACAGCCTAGGGGACACACTTCAGCGACAACGCCTCAGGTGTGGAATGACCCACACAGTGGTGCAGCCTTCAGGACACCTGTGGCTGGCGCCAGCCCACGTGGACACCGGGCCGCCATGGTGCCTCTGGCTGAGGTGCACCTGCCGCATCCCGCAGGGTGTCAGGCACCGGGAGCCACCCCCACAGCTGTGCTGCCAGCCAGCTGAGACACACAGGGCGGGGGGCTGGGTCAGTGCCCCAGGGCCACTTCAGAGAGCAGGCTTTCCTGGATGCCTGGGAGATAGCCAACAGCCTGGGGACTGATTCAGGAGCTAAATCCCCGGGGGTGACTTGCTGCACAATGGACACCCGGTGCCCTCCGCATTCAAGCCTCAAAGCAGGCCGAGGTTCGTGTCGGCCATGCGACCTGCCTATCCTGATGTCGGTGGGGTCGTGGCCTCCAGCTCCTGGCCCATGAAGCTGTCCTTACCCAAGCCTGACCGGCGCTGACCTGTGGCGTCTCGTCGGAGGCGGTGTGACGTGGTGCCACGTGGGGGAGTCGGCAGCAGAGCCCCGGGGTGAGGCTGCTTGTGTGCTGCTTGGCCTCAGAGTTCTGGGGGCGACGGGGGAGGGGGTGCCCTCCCTGTTTCTATGGAAACAGTCCAGATGCCTTAGCTCAGTGACAGAAAGCGGTGGCGGGAGTCTGGGCGGCCACAGACCTGCAGGCTGAGAGGCTGAGGGGATGCAAGTCCAGTCTGGCTCCCGCGACCCCGCCGGCCCCACTGCAGGGCGGGGATGGCAGCACCCCCTCTGTGGCCCACCGCTGGCCGCGCGTGGACACCACCGTCCCAGAGACAGCTGTCAGCCCCTGTCTGAAGGGCAGTGGCGCTCCGCCCGCCGCTCCTCCAGGTGTTGCTGGGGTGGAAACAGCTGGCCGCGAAGCACAGGTGCGTGCCGGCCATCCATTGTCCTGCAGGCGGCCAGTGGGGCCGTACTGAGCGGACGCTTGCTGGGCCATGAGCCCTGGCACAGAGGACAGACTGAGTGATTGCCGCCGGCCCTGCTGACAGGTGTGCGCGTAGGGGTTGGGAGGCGGGGCCTGTGCGCCGCCTTCCAAGGACACCAGCCTCCTCCTGCGCCCCCTCCCCTTCAGCTCGTCCTCTGCGGAGGCTCTGTGCCCTGCGCCTCCACACCCACCAGCGAGGCCGCGGGCTCGGCACACCAGCCCCGGTGGAACGGAAGCCAGCAGCAGGTGCCTGCTCACAGGGGGTCGCACGCTTGCCTCCGCTGTGTCCCCTCTCCCTGTCTGCTCCCCGCAGGGCCCAGCCCCGGCTGCCGTGGGGCCACAGAGAACAGCGCCTGCGGCGTGTGGAGCGGAGGTGCCGGCCAGGCTGGTCCCTCGTCCCGTGCAGCCCCTGCACGCCGGCCTGTCCACTTCCTGCAGCACACCGTGTCACAGGCACCCTGCACAGCCCGGTGACCCCGCGGCGTGTGCTCTGCTGTTCGTTCGTCCTGCGGTCCGGTGGGCTCAGAAAGTCCCTCTCGTTGCCCTGAGCCATCGCGGTGCCGGGGGTGTGAGCTTTGCTCGTGTCAGCCCATGGCTTCAGGTAGATTTTTGTCCAGTCTGCGAGGTTCGGTTACCCTCACCAGCGAGGGTACGGATCAGTGCCCACCCACAGTCCTCGCACAGTCCCCGGTCGCCTCCTCTCCCTGCTCTCCCCGAAGGTGCAGAGGGTGTGGAAGAGCCCGAGGGCTGGGGTTCCCGCTCTGGTGCCACGGGTGGGAGGCCCTGGAGGGGGTTCCTCTTCCTGTGCACTTGACATCATTGTCCTTTGGCTCTCTGGAGCGGACAGGAAAATCCAGGCCGCTTGTCCAGCAGTCGGCCTTGCCTGGAGCAGCTGGGCAGGGACAGCTTCCTTCCGTCCCGGCGTCGTGGTCCCTGTCCTGGCTGTGAGCTGTCAGGGCCAGGAGTGCCAGGAGGCAGGTCCACCCCTCCCGCCTGAGCCCCCGGGGCCTGGCCCAGTGCCCACAAGAGGGACCCGAGGGTGCAGAGGGCTTGTTCTGGGAACATCAGGCCGACCCCCAGCCCCCAAGAGCCGGCTCCTGCCTGCTTTCCTCTAGAAACTGCAATGAAAACGCTGACATCGTGTGGCCTGGCGGGTCCACACCAGTGGCCTCCTGACCCCTGCATCCCCCGTCTCGTGCGTGGGAGCAGGAGGTGGACCCAGCGCTGTCACCAAGGCTGAATGGGCTGCGTTGGTTCATCAAGCCTGGAAGACAAGCCCACCCCCGCAGCCGCCCCTCCCCCACACGCGGAGCCCTGTGCTGGGCCCTCGGGGACGTCCGTCACCAACAGCCAGAAGGGACATGGAGGCCCAGAGCCCCGCCCGGCTGCCCTGTGGCTCTGCCAGGAGCCCTCACCACAGCTGTGGCCAGGGTGACGGCAGCTCCCGCACCCTCCCGGGACTCAGGAACGTGGAGTCTCAGGACCTAGAGCCACGGCCACGGCTTCCCGCAAATGCATCTGCCCTGGGACTGTTCCGACAGCAGCCTGCAGAAAAGCGGCTGCGCTGCTGAGTCGGCCCTCGCGTCTCACGGAGCCCCGTCGTGACCCTCTGGGGGACGTGTCTGAGGGGCAGCGGGCAGCAGCCACGCGAGGCCCTGAGGAAGGGGTTTCCCAGGACCTGCGGGGCCCTGGCGTGACGTGGAGCCCCGGCACTGCCCCTGCCCGCGTGGCTCCGACACTGCCGCTTCCTGCCTATGCGTAGGTTGGGGCGAACGTGACTGATCACGGACAGGTGCTCGTAGGACTGTGGGTACCCGGATCCTGCAGTCAGGAAGGCTGTTCTCCATCAGGTCCATGACGCACCAGGCCTTGGGGTGTCACTGCCCGTGGGTCAGGCCGTGCTCAGAGCTGTGGGGAAATGCGGGGAGGTCACCCCCGCCCTGCCCAGTCCAGGAGCTGGGCTGTGCTCGCTCCGGAACCTGCTGCTGGTGCTGGCCCAGCGGAGCTGCAGCAGGGCCCTCGCGGAGCGCCCGTGACTCCCGTCACTCCTGTCGCCCCCTCCCCAAGCTGGAAGCAGGTGCGCTGGGATCTGTAAAAGACGCTGACCTGTCCCAGGCCTCCTTTCCTTCCCCGAGGGCCGTTGATGGCGACGTCCCATCACACCCAGGTCGCCCGCCTGGAAGCGTCTTCCCGAGCAGGGCCCTGCGCACCTCAGCTGCACTGGGTGGGGCGGGGGTCCCTGCAGGGAACAGCTCCTAGTTCCCTGGTCACCGCAGGCACTGACAGCCGGGCTCGGCACGCAGGCGACACTGGGCCCACACATAGAGGAATGAAGGGAAGGACAGACTCCTCCGCTGACTCCACTCACCACGGAGAGAGCGTTACAGAAACGGTGAGTCGGGCACAGCGCGCTGGGGTCGCCCTCGTGGCCCGAGAGCTCTCGCCCCCAGGAGAGCAGCCACAGGCACAGCAGAGGAGGACGGGGCGCGGCAGTGACCATGGCTGTGGCCACCGCCCAGCTCGGGCAGGGAAGAGCTGCGTTTGCCACGGGAACATTTCCAAGATGCAGCACAGCCGGTCCCCAGGGTTGCAGCCAGCCCGAGCGGGCTCGTCCGCCGTGTGCGGCCACTGCCGAGGCGCGCTGCTCCGGGCACTTCTTGCATCCGTGCCCAGGGGGTTGTCCTCCGACACGATGGGGAGTGAAACTCAAATCGCGCGCTCTGCAAAAACACTTGAAGGCTTGTCAGCGGTTTCACAGACTTAAGAGCCCTGGTGGCCGTTAGTAAGAAGCCAACGACGGGTAAGCCGTAAGTAACGCCCGCTAATCCACGCTCGGGCTGGGTTTGGACTCTGCCCTGGGCACTCTTCCAGGCCTTGTGCAAAAGCCAAGCAGAGCTGTAGAATGTGGCTCAACCTGGTGCTGTGTGGGGTCCGCTCTCCTGCAGTTCTCCCGCAAGGCCCCATGGTGGCACCGACAGGGACAGAAGCCAGAGGCTCATCCTTCAGCCTCTCCTGCATAAGCCGCCTGCTGCCCTGGGTCCCCTTGACGCCCAGGTGAGGACGTCTCTTCATGCTACGTCACCTTCGCACCTGCCTGCATTCCTTCAGTAGTGGAGTCAGCTTGTGGGGACGGAGCGCACCTGCACGTGGGCGTGGGCATTGTGTACTTGGGCATCGTGCGCTCACGTCAGTGTGCGGAGCGTCGTGTCCAACGGCTACGCCCGAGCCACCCTCCCCTACGACGCGATTCCAGAGTCGCAGCCTCTCAGCGTCCTAGGACACTGATGCAGCCGGCTCTCGGGGAGCCCTGGCCCTGCTCCCAGGATGCCTTACTCATGCGCCACAGCGCCCGGACGCCTCCGGTGTCCCCTTCTCTGGTGAAAGTCTCTGGAGGACGCGGCTGATGTCTGTGTGGTTTGTGGACGTTCTCAGTCATTCACCAGGTGTGTGTGACAGTGCGGCGGTGCCACTGCCTGGGAGCCCGGCCGGGGTGCCGGCCGGCTCCACAGAGAAGGGAGCCGCCCCGACACAGGTGCCTCGTGCGCGTGAGGCGTGGTCTCCCGCCTGCGTGGTCGACCTGCTTTGTTAGCTCGCGATGCCGGCAGCAGCTCAACAGCGGGGGTAGAAATGCACGTTGTTGGGAACGTGGGTAAGACAGGAAGCTGCTGTCCCAGCACAGCACTCGTGCCTGGGCGGGACTTTGCCTCCGGAGACCCCAGGGGACCTCTGCTCCCTGCGTTCCTGCTAAGTGAATGTTTGCTAGGTGACTAACTGTCACAGCTGCCTGATTCGTTTGAACAATGAGTAGATTCTTGGCTTTAACTCCCCCACCATCTTCACGGGAGAATTCTCCTCCAGGGCTGCCTTTTTTGTCCATGGTGGTTTGTCCAACTTGTCAAGGCGCTGGACTGAGCTTCAGGCCACTGGATGTCCACCACGGAGCTACCACTCTGCCACGTTTCTGTGGCTGTCCTGTCTGTGTCACCAAGGTCCTTCAGTTCGGGGAGTCGCCCTCACTTTGTCTCCTGGGCCACTCAGAGCCGCAGGACTTATTCAAATTACCTGCTAGAGTTAATAAGAAGCAGAGTGCTAAGTATCGCTATGACAAGTTCTGAACATCAGACTTCCACGTCGGAAATATCAGGGCACGAATGTACGCCCCACGTGGGCTCGCGGGACACACATCTGTGCTTCCCGGGCTGTGTCCGGTCATTTCTAGGAGGCGCTGGAAGTGGGGGCAGGTTTCCCAGCAGTGGTCCTAACCACCAGCCTGGCCGGCCCATCGCAGCGTCCGCTGCACTGCACCATCTGCAGACGGGGCCAGCGGGGGCGGGAAGGGCACCTTCTGCAGGCTGCCGAGTCAGAGCACACGGCGGGGCCGAGAGACCTAGCGAGCTGCTGCTCTGCCCAGCGCCACCCACCCTGCAAAGGGGTCTCTCCTCCGTGGTTTTGGGCCAGCAATGTGTCGGGGGCGGGGTGGGCAGTGCTCTCCGCCGCCAGGTTTCCTCCCAGAAAGGTTGTGGTTTCTGGAAACCTCGGGAGCCATGGGTCCCCTGCACACCCAGACACAGGAGGTGCTCTTGACCCTCAGCAGGGGGCTGACATCCTCACCCATGCCTTACAGGTGACAGTGGGGCATGCCTTCTCCATGTGTGACAGCGGGGCGTGGCTTCTCTGTGTGTGACATGGGGCTTGGCTTCTCTACATGTGGCAGCGAGGCGTGGCTTCTCTACATGTGGCAGCGGGACGTGGCTTCTCTATGCGTGACAGTCACGGATTGGTGACGTGGGCTGTGCAGGTAAGGCGTGGGTGCCAGAGGTCCTTCCTGGGGGAGGCTGCTCAGCTGAGCTGTCCATGGCTGCTGGTGGCCGGGAACGCGTGGACCCCAGAGCACAGCTCTCCAGGTCACACTGGAAACTTCAGTCTGACCAGTCACTGAAACCAGTCACTGCAGACAGGCGGCTGCAGCGGCTCCGGCGGGCGCCCCGCCATCTGTCTGAGTGTCGGTCGCTGATCCCCGGTGCCCCTGCCAGCTGACACCGTCCCCAAGCAGTGCGAGCTGGAGATGCCAACAGCTTGTTCTCCCTGCCAGGGTCCCCAGCACCAGCAGCTGCTCCTGTCCCCACCCCTCTCCCCCCTCCCCCCTCCCCTGGCCCCTGCCACTGTGGGAAGCAAAGGGTCCCCCTTTAGCAAGGCCCCCGGGGAGCAGGGTGCCCAGGACTGCATGCTTCCGCTTCCCCTCTCCCTCACCTCTGCTGTGTTCAGAGAAACGCCCACTTGCCCTCTCCTGCCCTGCACCAAGGTGTGAATGTGGGGGGTGACCTGGGGGGTGGGAGTCAAACAGGCTGGCTTTCTCCAGTCTGCCTGCTGTGGGTGGGGGAGCGCCTCCTCTCCCCTCCGCCCACTCCGGGAGGGTGCTCGAGCTCCACAGCTCTCATTCAGAGGCCGCGTGGAGCTCCCCAAACCTGGAGCAGGAACCCAGTTCACCAGCCTTCGCCACCAGTGGAGCCAGGGCCAGGGCACCTCTAGGATGAGTTGATGCAATGAGCCATAAGGAACGGGGCCTCTGTGGGCGGCAACGGGCTCTCAGCTTCTTCTGGGGTGCCCCCTGCAGTGGGCAGCAGGAGCTGAGGGGACCGCTCACCCAAAAATGACAGGGCCGATGTCGGACGTCCACTGTGGCCGCCGTGGGTGGGGCAGGTGCCCCTATGGGTGTCACAGAACCCACTGCAAACAAAGCGAGGGAGGGGGTCTGCAAACATCATGTACTCTGTGAAATTCTGCAGGCCTGGGCCGGCGCTGTGGCGTAGCGGGTAAAGCCGTTGCCTGCAGTGCCGGCATCCCATATGGGCGCCAGTTCGAGTCCCGACTGCTCCGCTTCTGATCCAGCTCTCTGCTGTGGCCTGGGAAAGCAGTGGAGGACGGCCCAAGTGCTTGGGCCCCTGCACCCACATGGGAGACCTGGAAGAAGTTCCTGGCTCCTGGCTTTGGGTTGGCGCAGCTTCGGCCGTCCTGTCTGCCTGCCGGAGGACGTGGCCCTAATGGTGTCTTTCATCAGAGGGGCGACTCCGCCAGCCGCTGTGCATGCGTGGTGACACCGCACTTGGCACCCTCCATGCATCCATTGTGCTTAGTTAAGCGACTCCTGACCGTGAGTAGGCTGCTTGATTCACCTGCATTAGTCCCCTGCCCTCGGGTGTCGTCCCCCGTGGAGTGAATGTGGAAACCAGCGCGCGCTGCACGGGGCCTGCAGGAGCCCAGGGAGGTGACACATGTCCAGGGCCTGTGTCCAGGGCCGTGCCGAACCCAGGGCTGACCCTGGAACTCGAGGCTGGAAAGGCCCAGCTGGGGCTGCGTAGCCTTCCCGGAAGTGCGTATTTCCACCCCCGAGCTCAGTGGGATGATTGCGTTGTTGTGTTTGTCCGTGACTACATTTGACGTGTGCCTGTCACATGAGCATCGCGTCCCGAACACTGCAAATAAGAGCCACATCCCTTCTGCGTACCGGGAGGCGTTCTTCCAGACACAGGGAGTCACAGCGAGCGACGGGGCGCGCAGCCCTACTCGATCCGCTAGAAACTGAAAAACAACAAAGCGGCGCTGATGACACTGATGGCTGTTGGGACGGGACAGCGGGACTCCCGCACAGCGCAGCAGGCAGTGCAGGGTGAGTGACCGGGAGGCCGCGCGGGGCCTGTCCTACGGGGAGGTCTACACTGGCCAGAGCTCGTCCGACCCAGAGGGAGGCAGCTGTCCACCCACAGACCGCGTGCAAAGGCGCGTGGGAGGCACGGCTCAACAGCACTGCCCGTCACCCGTGCTGTGGGGACAAGGCTGGCCCCGGGCTCCCGGTGCCCTGTGTGTCCCCTGGGGGCTCCTGCGGAGACCGCGTCCTCCCTCCTGACACGGCCCCAGCCGTGGCTTTCACCCCTGCCTCAGGTCAGGGCCAGCGGCAGGGCCCACCCGTGTCTCCCCCGTGTCTCCCACCAGCCGCACAGCCACCGTCTCGTGCCGGCTCTGATGTCTTCCTCCGCCACGCTCATGGATCTGGGGGCCTACGCGGGGCCCACGCGGACAGCCCAGGAGAGTTCCCCACCCCCAGGCCCCTGAAAGACCAACTCAGCCCCCTGACCATAGGACTGACCGCATTCACAGGCCCGGGCCGTGAGCCCCGCCTCACCCCACACACGAACGCCCACCCCTCCTGCTCCGCACCTCCCTGCTGTTTGCAGTCTCCCCCTGGATCGGCAGAGCTATCTGTCTCCCCAGAACACACGTTTGGTTTTGTTTGCTTTTCTGTTTTTGATTCAGTTTGACAGGTTAGTGTAGTCCCTCTGCGTTTAACGGAAGCCTGAGCCGTGTGGGATCCCATCTGCTCTCTCGTCTGGGCCGTGTGTCTCTGCTTGCCCGCTGTGCGCGTCGTCTCTGCTGTGTGGCTTGCTGTGGGTCTCAGCCCCTTGTGTCTCTGCGACGGGCTCCCCGGGATCAGAGAAGGCTACGTTTTGCTTTCAGCCCTTCCGGGACGCGTCCTGGACCTCTCAGTATGTACATGCACGGGGGTGCACGCGTGTGGGTGTTTGTGTGTGTGCATGTGTGTGTGCACACGTGTGTGTGTGCACAAGTGTGTGTGCGTGTGTGTCAGCCGCCAGTGAGTCTGGCTCGCTTTGCCCTCCAGGTGCCTACATCAGTTCCACGTGGAGCGACTTTCTCAGGGTGATCGTTAGGAGCCCACAGCCGATGCATGTTCTCGCCCAAACCAATGGAAGAACGCTGGGCCATCCCAGCAACACAGCAGAGATTCTGCAACTCTAAGAAGAATCAAACGCGAAACAGCAAACCTCACAACAGAAGTGGACAGCGACACTGATGGGCTCAGCAGTAGACAAGACACGTGGGAGCAAAGAGCTGACCAGAAGGTGTTTCAATAGACACGCAGCACACATGTGCGGGGACACCTCACGTGCTGGGATACCGCAAGACAGAGCCGACTGGAAGAAGCACGTAAGGGAAGAGATTTCAAAGTCAACGGCAAACCCCAAACCACAGACCCAGGAACCCGAGAAAGCACAAAGCAGAACAGACACCCAGAGCGCACACTTGTGCAAAGAGCTTCACCACGGAAGTCCAAGGACAGAGAAAGGCTCCCAAGAAGACGGGAGAGCCCCAAGGGGCGCAGGTGCCGAGGGGGGAGCAGCCCCTCCCCGCCCCAGGAACAAGCGGAGGCCCCGCCCTGGGCTGCGGTTCTGAGCTGGCAGGGACACGAAGGAGCGACTGATGGCGGAGCAGGGCGGGGGCAGGAGGCTCAGGTCCACGCGAGGCGCGGAAGCGCTCAGAGGGCCACGTGGTGCTTCGGCTGCTTCGGCGGCAACGGCACAGGGCACCGGGCGAGGACGAACCCCCGAGAGGGCGGGGGCAGTAGGGGTGCTTTCCAGAGAGTGAAAGCCAAGAAAGGAGCTAGGATCACGCAGCGCTGGGTCAGAGAGGCGCAGAGGGGAGGGTGGGAACGCAGAACACGCAGAGCAAAGAGACAACTCACGAGCGTGAAGAACGGTCACACGGGCGGTCAGTGCCGGCTTTAAGCTACACGATATAAATGCACCCACCAGAAGGGAGACCACAGCACTGGACAGAAAAATGCACCTATCACAGGGGAGACGACCAGTGTCAGCAGAAGAATACACCCATCACAACAGAGACCACCGGCATCAGGAAGAAAGGGAGACCCGACTGGGTACTGGCCATGAGAAACCCCGTTCAGACAGACTCTGGTAGACTGAGCTGAGATGCCTCAGGTGGGCACAGCACCTGAATTGACACCTCCTCAAAGCAAGCACGGAACAGCCAACAGGGATCTGAACACCCCGGACCGCCGGGGAAGCAGCGCCACGCCACGGCGAGGAGTCTCCTCACACACTGCCGGCGAAGGGCGAGCGGTGGGTGCTGGCAAGGGGGAGCGAGGGCACCCGGCATGGTGCGGATGAGAACAGTGGCTGCTGTCGCCTTAAGGACGGTGCTGGACTCCTAGGGACATCAGGGTAGAACCGCCTGCGACCCGGCCGTGCCGTTCCCGGATCGCACCCAGAGGAAGGGAGGCCAGCGCCCTGCACGGACGGCTGTGCCGCGTTCACTGTGGCACTGCTCGAGATGGCCACGGCACCCCGACAGCTCCAGGTCCGTCCACAGACTGCGGGACACAGAAGCTGTGGGGTGGCAGCCTCACGCGGCCCTGCAAGGGGGACCCTGCAGCTTGCCACGGAGAGCGCCAGCCCCAAAGACAGTGTGCTGAGTGAGAAAAGCCAGACATGTGATCTCACCTTTACAGATCTAGAGAAAATAGCACAGAACTCAGAAACCCAGAAACAGAGAGCAGGATGGGGCTCCCAGGGGAGCGCGGAGAAGGAAGTCACAGGTGCAGAGCTGCGGGCCAGCGGGTGCCCGAGTCAGGACGTGCTGCACTCGACGGGGGGCTGTGGCTAGCAGCAAGCCGGACCACAGCGGGCTTCAGGACGTGGACGACACACGCGCACGCAGAGGCGTCTGAGAGTGATGCCGGAGCTGGTTAACTTGACAGCAGCTCACTGCACAGTGCAGCTGTGCTCATGGTTACATGTGAGACACATGAAGTCACATTACAGACCATATACACAGAATAAAATATGTAACTTAGATACTGTTTTTTTTAAAGGTTTATTTTATTCATTTGAAAGGCAGAGTTCGAGAGAGAGAGAAATGGCAGGGAGAAAGGTCTTCCACCCGCTGCTTCACTCCCCAAACAGCTGCAACAGCTGGAGCTGAGCTGATCCAAAGCCAGGAGCCAGGAGCTTCTTCCAGGTCTCCCACATGGGTACAGGAGCCCAAGGACTTGGGCTGTCCTCCACTGCTTTCCCAGGCACATCACCAAGGAGCTGGATGGGAAGAGGAGCAGCTGGGACTCAAACTGGTGCCTGTATGGGGTGTTCTCACTGCAGGCTGTGGCTTTAGCCCGCTGGGCCACGACACTAGCCCCAGATATTGTTTTAATCAATGTGAAAAATACCTCATGCTAGTGCTAATCAAAAGCAAACTAGGGGTCCAGTGTTGTGGTATAGTGAGTAGAACCACCACCTATGGTGCTGGAATCCCATATGGGTGCCAGTTTGTGTCCCGGCTGCTCCACTTCTGATCCAGCTCCCCGTTAGTGGCCTGGGAAAGCAGTAGGCCAAGTGCTTGGGCCCCTGCACCCACATGGGAGACCTGGAGCAAGCTCCTGGCTTCTGGCTTCAGCCTGGCCCAGCACTGGCCATGTGGTCATCTGGGGAGTGAACCAGTGGATGGAGGATCTCTCTCTGTGTCTCCCTCCCTTTCTCTGTAGCTCTTTCAAATAAATAAATATTTTTTTTAAAAAAGAAAACTAAGGTAGTTGTATTAATTTCAGACAAACCAGACATCAGAACAAGAAAAAAAAAATCAGGAACACAGGGGGACATGACAATAACGGTAAGGTGATGGATCCCAACACAGAGACCCCACAATCCTTAACTGGCACTCACCACCACAGGGTGGACATGCATGAGGCAGTAACTGCCGGAAGAAACGGAGAAACCCCTACCACAGCTGGAAACCCCGGCAGCTGGAGTGGAACGAACGCAGCGGTCAGGAACTGGACCGAGTGACGTCCACAGAACACTCGGAGGAAGACACCGGAACACGCCGCCTTCTCCAGCTCAGAGGGACTCCACACCAAGCCCACCTGAGAAGGAGGACGAATCCCAGACGTTTTCAGATGTGGGGCGAGGAGGGATATTGGCTCCACCTCTCCGTGGGTGTGCGATGTGCCCACGGCACCCTGCAGAAGAGAGGCCGGGGTTGGAATCAGCGCACGGAGACCAAGGGCAGAGGTGGAGTCCGAGACAGAGAAGGGGAGGGAGCCATGGACCACGAAGGTGCGGCCAGGGGAGCCCAGGGACAGGGGGCGGCGCTGACACGCCTGGAGTTGACTGCTCGTCTTCCCTGAGAACGACCTCGCGTGTCGTAAGCCACAGAGTTCGTTACAGGGCGGTAAAAGTGGCTGTGGCGAGGGTGACCATCTGCCTGACTCAACCCATTTAGCCATGCCTCGCTCCTCACCCCACCTGCTGGAGACACGCTGCCTCTCTCCTCCCCACTGATGTTAAGTGATCTCATCTCAAACGGCATTCGTCCAATCGTGCGGCCAGGCTGAAGGGGCGCTGACTGCTTCCCTGTCACGCAGCCGCCTTTCTGCGCCCCCAGATCACCTGCTCAGCCTGGGCACTGGGGAGGCTGAGACCTGACAGCTGCCCGGGGCCCCCCAGCAGGGCCACTCCCGGCCCTGAGCACAGGGTCCCACCTGCGGGAGGGGAGACGTCTACCATCACACTAAGTCCTGTGACGCTCATCTTGCAAAAATATTATGTATCAGTGGCATCTCTCTGAGAACTGAAGAGACGGAGACAGACAGAGAAGGAGCGCCCGGTCACCTGTTCACTCTCCCGCTGCCCACAGCAACCAGGTGGGGTCAGGCCAGAGCTGGGAGCTGGGGACTCCAGCAGGTGCCCCACGGGGGCAGGGACCCAGCTCCTGGAGCCGTACCTGCTGTCTCCCAGGTGTGTGTTTGCAGGAAGCTGGGAAAGCAGCAGAGACTTGAACCCAGGGCTCTGACACGAGGCGCAGGCGTCCCCAGTCGGTGTGGCAAACACCCACCCCTGGGGCTTTCGCAGTCTTGGACCTCAGGGGCCAGTCACCCGGTGACCTCAATGGGACACGTGATGTGTGAAACACGATACACGCCACACGACATTCTACAGAACACACAGACCACGCTGCATACCATGTGCTATATGACACGTGGCACACGTGTGGCATGTAACTGATCATGTCAGATACAGGCTTACACAGCTGGCCACTTCAGCAGTTGCTAACCCAGTTCTCATTGCCTCCTTCTCGGAGCCATCCCCTTCAGTCTGGTTGTGTCGTGAAGAACGACTGTTTTCAGAATCTGATGTGCAAAGTCACCATGGAGCTGTCACACCCTGTGCGCATCCCTCTGTGGGGCCTGCGTAGGATGTGTTCACGTTTACAGAGCTGGTGCTCCTGGATCTGGCCCCCGCCCATGGCATAGCCCCGCCAGACGCCCCCCTGAGCTGACGCCGCAAGTCGCTCTCACCCTCCGATCAGATAAGGTGGGCAGCGACGGGACTCTGGACACGTGTTCTTCTGTAGATTTTGACAGAGTGCTGTTATTTCCTGGGGAGGAACAGTTCAATTTCCTGCCCACCCTGCCAGGGTCTCGTCCAGGGACTCCAGGATGAAATCTCCCGCCACCCTGAGTGGTGTGAACCCTGGAGATGTCTGATGGGGGAAGTGATTGGAGCCATTCTTCCCATCTCCAACTGCATGTGGGAACGATTGCTCATCTCTGTTCCTGAAGCTCATATTGCAGAAACACAGCGATCTAATTAAAACCCGCAAGGATTTAACCCTCCACTGCCCGGAAGCTTGGCTTCACAGCCAAATACTGAGCTCGCTGTGTCCATGGACCACGTGTGTGCCCGACGTTGTTTGCAAAGACCAAGGAAGACCTCATTCCCTAGCCCTGGGTGGGGGAGCCTGGGGTGGCCTCCGTCCACGTCTGGTGGGCTGCACCATTCTGTGTCTAAGATGGGCAGCTGGGTCAGGGATGGCCTCAGGGGGGGCATTGGAAGCTGAAACAGGGCATGTGATCTCCAGCCCTCGCCACCAAGTGGTCATCTTGTGGACCCAAACCTACCTTGACCTTCAGACACCGAATCCTTTCCGAACAGAGACCGTGGCCCAGTCCTGTGGGTCGCAGGGCTGGGGAGTGTCCAGACAGGGGTTCACACGAGGCCAGAGAAATCACGGGTCTGGTCCTGCCAAAGCTGCCACAGGTGGACTAGGAATCCAAGCATCGATCGCAGGCTAAACTTTTTTTTTGACAGGCAGAGTTAGACAGTGAGAGAGAGAGGGACAGAGAGAAAGGTCTTCCTTCTGTTGGTTCACCCTCCAAATGGCTGCTACGGCCGGCGCACTGTGCCGATCCAAAGCCAGGAGCCAGGTGCTTCTCCTGGTCTCCCACGGGGTGCAGGGCCCAAGCACTTGGGCCATCCTCCACTGCACTCCTGGGCCACAGCAGAGAGCTGGCCTGGAAGAGGGGCAACCGGGACAGAATCCGGCGCCCCGACCGGGACTAGAACCCGGGATACTGGCACCGCAGGCGGAGGATTAGCCTGGTGAGCCGCGGCGCCGGCCTCTGTGTGCTTTCTGAGGATCTCCTCTTACAGTTGCTAAGGCCAGCAGCTCAGCTCTTGCTTTGAGCCCCTCCTCCCTCTCTAACGTGAGCGTCTGAATCAGTGTCAGCTGCATTCCACAAACTTTGATTTGTTTCCTTTGACTTCAACTAAAACATTTTATCTGTTGTGGTTTTCTCTTTCACCCATGAGTTACTTAGAAGTCTCAGGTTAACCAAATGTTCAGAGTTTTTCTAAAACTTTAGGCTACTGATTGCTTGTTTAATTCCATCATGGCCTGACACATATTTTATGTAATTTGAATTATTTTAAATTTGCTAAAATTCATTGTAAGGTTCACTTCAGAGTGCGGTGTGTCTTGTGAATATTCCAGATGTACTTGACCACGTGTCCTGCTGTTGTTGCCGGAAGCTTCTCCAGATGTCAAGTTGACTTGTTTTCCTGGTGACAGCTGTTGGGAGTGTGCGCGTGCGTCTCAGCTGTCCGGATGTGCTGAGCGCTGGGTCTGCTCCTGAGGAGTGTGGGGGACGACGCTGAGCTCCAGCGGTGCCGCTGCACCTGTTGTTCGTGTTTTCGAGTTTCTGCACACACACTCATAGTCATTACATTTTCTAAGTTGACTTTCGTCACTATGCAATGTCCCCTTTTATCCCTGATAATACTCCTTGTCCCACATTGTACTGTTTGAGACTGATATAGTACTCCAGGTTTATTTTTGTGTGTATAGAGTTTAAATAGAACATTTAAAAATGTTTTGTTAAACTCATCTGAGTTTTATCGTTAACATGGGTTCCTTGCAACAGTTACAGGTGAATCTTTTTAAAACATAACTGTAACTTCATAATCTCTGCCTTTTGGACTATTTCCATTCAATGCAAGTATCAGTATAGATGGTTTTCCATCTACTGCTTTATTATTACAGTGCGTTTGTTCCCTCTGTATTTTGCCCTCCTGTCTCCCTGTTCTTACTTTTTATTCTGGATAACTTCTAAATGTTATTAGGTCTGACCTTTCTTTCTTTCTTTCTTCCTTTCTTTCTTTCTTCCTTTCTTCCTTCCTTCCTTTCTTTCTTTCTTTCTTTCTTTCTTTCTTTCTTTCTTTCTTTCTTTCTTTCTTTCTTCCTTCCTTCCTTCCTTCCTTCCTTCCTTCCTTCCTTCCTTCCTTCCTTCCTTCCTTTCTGTTTTTTTTTTTTTTTTGACAGAGTTAGACAGTAAGAGAGGGACAGACAGAGAGAAAGGTCTTCCTTCTGTCGGTTCACTCCCCAAATGGCCGCTACCACTGGCGCTGCACCGATCCGAAGCCAGGAGCCAGGAGCCTTCCTCCTGGTCTCCCATGGGGTGCAGGGCCCAAGCACTTGGGCCATCCTCCACTGCACTTCCGGGCCACAGCAGAGAGCTGGACTAGTGGAGCAACCGGGACAGAATCCAGCGCCCCCACCGGGACTAGAACCCCAGGTGCCGGCGCCGCATGGGGAGGATCAGCCTGGTGAGCCACAGCGCCAGCCTAGGTCTGACTTTCTGGGTGGAGCAGGAGGGGCAGCAGCGCCAGTGCTGTGGTGGGGTCCGGACTCCAGCCCGGCTCTGCCTGTCCCACTCTGCAGTCCCTGAGCTCCACTGTACTCACCGACATTCAGTCTGGCGGCTGCTTCCCGCAGTCCAGCAAGGCAGCGCTAATGGCCAAGGACGCGCCGTGGGTAGCTTGCCTTGGCTGTCAGTGTTGACATCGTGGGATTTTGAGCTATTTGTATGGATTCATCAGCGACACCCAGCAGACGCCCTTTCTCCATTGGTGAGTTACTGGCTTGTATTGGTCCTGAGGATCCAGGCCTCTCTGTACTGAGGGATGCTGGGGATGGGAGCTGGACACTGGAGGTGCTGGCCTGGGGGCTCCTCCTGGGAGCCTGCCCCAGATGCTGGGTTCCGCCTGTGGGGGCCCTGGAGCTGAGCCACGGTTCCCCGGTGACCAGCAGGCTCGGCCTGCTCTCCTGCAGTGGCTCCGTGGCACCTGTGTTCCTCGCGGGGCGTCCTGGGGGATTAGGATACCCCTAAGGAGGCTTTTGCACTTGAGCAGAGCGGACTGCGCGTGCGTCTCAGCTTCGAGAGCTACAGCAGAGGAAGCCGTACCAGAGGAGTTTCACCCCCCCACCCCGCCCCATACACCCCCCGGTATCGGCTGACTCTTAGGAATTCTAAGAAATGTGGAAATATATTTTCGGAATATTTTGTTGATGTAGTAGTGCATTTGCTGTTGAATTTTTAATTGAAATGATTTACCTGAACTGAACACCCCCCTTCCGCTAGTTACTACAGAACCACCTTGGGCCAGAGACCGACACTAAGAACCTTCTCGGCCACCACTGCCCCCTAAACCAGAGGCCCCCTGCACGGGACCCTGCCCGAGGACACACAGCGCGGCGGCAGCAGCCCTGGCTCCGGGCGCCGGCTCAGAGCCCGCACCCCTGAGCTCTCGGCTGTCCTCTTGTGACCCACCGCTGCTCTGCACGCACGGAGCTCGTCAGACAACAGCTCTGTGTGTCGGGTCCCTGAGGGTTCCCCCGCCCTGCCAGAGTTGAACTTGCACTTGAAGAGTTACACAGCGTTGTTTTGCAGACGGAACCAGGGTGCAGTGCCCCTGGTGGCATTTTGTTTCCTTAGCTTTGTTCAATCTTTTAATTAAAGCATGTGAACAAAGCCAGAGAAAAATAAATGGCACTGCTTGCAAGGAAATTAAATTGAGGAACTAAGCCCATTTATAATTATTGTATTTCAATTAGGCTGTAACAGGCTGGGTGAACTGAAAGATAAAAAGAAGCAACATGGAGGTTGGAGTTTCATAAATATTTGCAAAGTCCTGCTGAAAGGGACCCGTATAAATCGCCCTTTCAGTTGGCTGTGCCCCGTGCGGGCCCTCGGGGCTAATCGGCGCGTCCGACACCACTCACCTGCGGCCTCACGGGAACGTGCGGTGGGCAGCTGGCTACGCACAGAATTCCCTTGGAGAAAGATGCTCTATCCATGTGTGAACGCCTTTTAATCAATAATTTTAAAATTAAAATACAATTAAGCTTCTGCAAGAGCTGGGATTAAATTTAAAGGCTTTATATTTTCATGCTAAAATACCTAATTTTCACTGGGACAGGAAAATCATACATCATGGGTTTGCGTTTCACCCAAATCTATCTCAGCGTTTACAAAGAGAGAGTTGTGCGTGTGTTCAATTGTTCTATCCTGAAAAAGAAGAACATCATTTAGTCAGTTTTTAAAATGCTGGGCAAACCTTGCCCTGTTCACTGTGGCGCAGGGGCAGGAGAGAGGCGGTGGGTCTGTCTCCGGGCGTGTGGCTCCCCCAGTGGGCAGCCCCGCCCTGGGTCTTGCTCTGGGCTCTGAGGCAGAGTGTCAGCCACAGACGGCCTCCCAGCGTGCACAGCGCCGAAACCTCCCACATGCTCCATGACCTGCTGGCTTGCAGGATGTGACCGGGAGTCAGGCGCAGTGGCGGGTGGGGGGAGACGCGGGCTGCCCCCGGAGGCTTCTCCTGAGTCCCCGATGCACTGAGAACACTCGGATCCAGAGCAACAGCAGAGGATCAATGGTGGCTTCCGTAACAGCACACTCAGACCTCTGTCCCCCGATGCCTGGGATCCTCAGGGTCCCATCTAAGGTACCGTGTCCAGGGGTATGGCGAGGGGAGAGACCTCTGTGCCCCTGGCTGGGAGCCGGTCCGAAGGAGCCTGAGCTGTCAGCCACTCGCACGGCAGAGTGGAGCAGACGCCAGGGCTGCACGTTCCCTGCTGTCCGTCCGACACCTGCGGGCCGCTGCTACCGGCTTCTAGACACACGTCAGTCACTGGCTCCCTGCACCTGCGAGTTGATGGTATTGTAGGGATGGGGGACACAGGTAGGGATAACCGTGCTCCGGGAAGCCAGTGAGCTGCCCCCTCTTCTCCCCCGTTTTGTGCTCCCATGGACACCTGACCAGTCAAGCCCTCTCTGGGCTGGGGAGTGGCCGAAATAGTGAGACCCCTCCAACCCCAACCCCTTCCAGGCTTGAGGGCAGACCCCAGCTCAACCAGCACGGCCCCACGCCCTGTGTCCAGGGAGCCACACTGGGCGATGTAGATAGAAGGGAAGTCAGAGTCATCTAGGAAAGCCCGAGGGCCCCACCTCCCTGCAGGCAGGCAGCTCTGGGCCCTCTCGGCGTCCCCCCACCGGGGAGCTCTGCTGTCGCCTCTGCTGTGCTCTGGTCTCTTGCTCGCCCAGTACAGGGATCCACCTTCGCAGGCCAGACTCCCCTTTCTCTAGTGAAAGAAGTCCAGGACTGAAAGGCTGTCCCGCTGTGAGAGTAAGATCGCCGTCACCAGGGAACGCACCAGAAGGGACGGGAAGAAAGGAGGAGAAGCCAAGGGAACTAAAATCCGCATCCGCGCTGGAGGCCGCCCGATCCCACCCAACCTCCACGCGGGGCCCGGCAGAGGCACAGCCAGCCCCGGGCTCCTCCCTGCCTCAGTCCTGGCTGTGGGGTGCTCGTGGCCCCCCCACCCGGGAGCCTTAGCAGCTGAGGCCACAGGGCGGTGGAGGGCCACTCGCAGGGACGCTGGTCTTTGTTGACCAGGGTCTGGAAGGCTATGGAAGGGCCCAGGCTCCGGGTGAACGCCCCTCCCACCGGCCCCAGGACCAGGCGTGCCCCTCCTCCTGTCACCCCCAGGCCAGGCGTGCCCCTCTCCTGTCACCCCCAGGGCCAGGCGTGCCCCTCCTCCTGTCACCCCAGGGCCAGGCGTGCCCCTCCTCCTGTCACCCCCAGGACCAGGCGTGCCCCTCCTCCTGTCACCCCAGGGCCAGGCGTGCCCCTCCTCCTGTCACCCCAGGGCCAGGCGTGCCCCTCCTCCTGTCACCCCCAGGGCCAGGCGTGCCCCTCCTCCTGTCACCCCAGGGCCAGGCGTGCCCCTCTCCTGTCACCCCAGGGCCAGACGTGCCCCTCCTCCTGTCACCCCAGGGCCAGGCGTGCCCCTCTCTCCTGTCACCCCAGGACCAGGCGTGCCCCTCTCCTGTCACCCCAGGGTCAGGCGTGCCCCTCCTCCTGTCACCCCCAAGCCAGGCGTGCCCCTCTCTCCTGTCACCCCCAGGCCAGGCGTGCCCCTCCTCCTATCACCCCAGGGCCAGGCGTGCCCCTCTCTCCTGTCACCCCAGGACCAGGCGTGCCCCTCTCCTGTCACCCCAGGGTCAGGCGTGCCCCTCCTCCTGTCACCCCAGGGCCAGACGTGCCCCTCCTCCTGTCACCCCAGGGCCAGGCGTGCCCCTCTCTCCTGTCACCCCAGGACCAGGCGTGCCCCTCTCCTGTCACCCCAGGGTCAGGCGTGCCCCTCCTCCTGTCACCCCAGGGCCAGACGTGCCCCTCCTCCTGTCACCCCAGGGCCAGACATGCCCCTCTCTCCTGTCACCCCAGGGCCAGACGTGCCCCTCTCTCCTGTCACCCCAGGACCAGGCGTGCCCCTCTCCTGTCACCCCAGGGTCAGGCGTGCCCCTCCTCCTTTTACCCCAGGGTCAGGCGTGCCCCTCCTCCTGTCACCCCAGGGCCAGACGTGCCCCTCCTCCTGTCACCCCAGGGCCAGACGTGCCCCTCTCTCCTGTCACCCCAGGGCCAGGCGTGCCCCTCTCTCCTGTCACCCCAGGACCAGGCGTGCCCCTCTCCTGTCACCCCAGGGTCAGGCGTGCCCCTCCTCCTTTCACCCCAGGCCAGGTGTGCTCCTCTCTGCTGTCACCCCAGGACCAGGCGTGCCCCTCCTCCTGTCACCCCCAGGGCCAGGCGTGCCCCTCTCCTGTCACCCCAGGACCAGGCGTGCCCCTCCTCCTGTCACCCCCAGGACCAGGCGTGCCCCTCCTCTTTTCACCCCAGGGCCAGGCGTGCCCCTCCTCCTGTCACCCAAGGCTGGCCAGCTGGCCTCTAACTCCTCGCCGTGTCTCACTGACATCTTGGCCTCTAACTCCTCACCGTGTCTCACTGATATCTTGACCTCTAACTCCTCGCTGTGTCTCACTGACATCTTGACCTCTAACTCCTCGCCCCGTCTTCTGACATCTTGGGGATGAAGTCAGTGTTTCCCGGGGAGCCACGCAGCCTTTCCTCTGACCGCGTGTGACAGTTTCCCGTGCAGCCTGCAGCATGCGTTCCGTGCGCTGGACAACACCTCCGCAGGAGCAGAGCCAGGTGCAGGCGCTGGTGGCGGGGCGGGGCCACGGTGCGCGCTGCCTTTGCTATTGAAAGTCACCTGGCACGCGGTTCTGCAGGAGGACGGCCTCCACTTCCAGCGTGTTCGTTAAAGACAGGCGCTCCTGGGGAAGGTCAGGGTGAGAGGACACACGCGGCGCGGCCAGGCCCGGCGCGTGGAGGGCGCCGGGAGAGGCAGGGTGTCAGATGTGCGCGCAGCCCCCGCACCGCCTCCGCCGCTCCGGGGAGCCGGGCGCCCGCTCTGCAATTGCGTTCGCCCCAAGCAGTTGACATTTGCTCCCGCCCGATAATCGAGGAATAACATTTGTGTTCCAGTTTAACACGACCTCTGCCTCTGCCGCTCTTTTTAGATTAGCTTCTGGAAAAAAAAGGAGGAAGGAAGAAAAATGGTCGCTGACACCTCGGTGGCGAGGCCGGCGCTGGAGAGAGGGGCCGGGCTGATTACGGCGGGGCACGGCGGGGCGGGCAGGGCTTGCTCTGGCCTTCCCTGCGGCGGGGGGGCCACTGTTCCGCCAGGGCCAGTGGCCACGGGAGGCGCCGGGCACGCTGGAAGCCAGGGTTAATGGACTATTACCTGAGTATCGGTCCCAGCGTCGGCCAGTCCTCAGGAGGATTCCGGAGGCTTCTGTCCTCACCGTGAACCTGAACTGATTGGGGGTCATCCAGGCTCACGCTGGAGGCTGAACCTGCAGGTTCCCATCAGAAAACACAAAAGGGGACGGGTCCTGTGAAGTCGCCATGGTTCAGGCTCACGGGAATCGGGTTAGGGACAGGACGCGGGCTCGTGCCCCAGCCCAGTGACCCAGCTGGGGCCACAGCCCCGGTGTGTTGTTGACTCTTTGGGCACAATCACTGGTCATGAGCGACAGGTCACAAAACATCAGTCCACACACTGAAGTAGGTTTTGAGTGACGAGAAGTTGACTGAAGAAGGAAACTCAAACTTGCTCTGGTAGCAGCAGAGACCCCTCCCCCCGAAACTGACCCTCAGCTGGACAGCTGGGAACGCAGTTCCTCCACGTGCATGGACGCACAGCTTGTCCCACGCGCCTAGTCTGATGACTGAGCAGCACATCGCGTGCTGACACCTTCCCAGGGGCCTGGGGACTCTGGACACAGCTACGAGGAAGCTGTGGCTCATTTCTGGGATGAGCACTGGCTCCCAGGCGTCCACACTCGGAATCCATCCCGGGGGACTGCACGGCAGAATCCATCCCGGAGGGCTGCATGGCAGAATCCATCCGGGGGACTGCATGGCAGAATCCATCCCGGAGGGCTGCATGGCAGAATCCATCCGGGGGACTGCATGGCGGAATCCATCCCGGAGGGCTGCATGGCAGAATCCATCCGGGGGACTGCACGGCGGAATCCATCCCGGGGGACTGCACGGCGGAATCCATCCCGGGGGACTGCACGGCAGAATCCATCCTGGAGGACTGCATGGCAGAATCCATCCGGAGGACTACATGGCAGAATCCATCCCGGAGGGCTGCATGGCAGAATCCATCCGGGGGACTGCACGGCAGAATCCATCCCGGGGGACTGCACGGCAGAATCCATCCCGGAGGGCTGCATGGCAGAATCCATCCCGGAGGACCGTGACAGCAGAACGCCTTCCCCTGTCTGCGGAGTGGGGAGGCAGATGAGCATCGCAGCGTGACCGAAGCCGAGGCTTCTTGGCCGTTTCAAGCAAAACGCCCATTTGCACTGTGGGGATGCTGGGCCCTAGTGCCCATCCTGGAACTTCTTTTGTGCTTGGAGCTTGAATCGCGCGTCCGGACATTGGCAAAGCGGTCAGGGACTTGATGGATCTAGACTCTGTCTAGAATGAAGGCACAGATCCGAGGAGCCCAGCACCGCCAGGAAGCTTGGGAGCCGGCACGGCCAGCACCACGGGCAGCTCCGGCACCACGGGCAGCGCTACAAGCCCCAGATGCTCTGCAGGCCGCAGGCCCCGCCCACGTCCGCACTGCCCCACCCCTGCTCACCTCCACAGAGTAGACACGCGTGCTTCCATGTCAGGGATGCACACCCAGTCCTTGTGGAGTACGGAGCCCGCTGACGGCTTCCCACACTCGTTGTTAACAGTGATTCCTTGTAGAGTGCATATCAAACACAGGTCTCAGCCTTCACAGTACACTGCAATCTGGAGATTTGAATGAATCCCGAAAGGCAAACCCTTCCTAACCAAGCTGATGCAGCAGACGGCAACTGGGGCTTCCCCCTGGGGAACTGAACTCTTGGCTTCCGGATCCATCAAGTCGCAGATCCTCTTCCAGATCCTGCCAGTCCCTGGGAAGTCCCACGCTGGAGAGCCGGGGGGCTGTGCCCGGCTCCACGCGGGTTCCAAGGTGGCCAGGGCTGGTCAGGGCGGCACGGGCCCTCAGAGCCAAGTGGCTGGCAGCTCTGCTGACCTGGTCCTGCAGATGGCTGCGGCCAGGGAGACCCCTGAGGAAGCCCCCACGCCGCTCTGGCCCACCCGCCCGTCTCTCGCAAGCCTGGCCCGCGGACACCGACAGCCGCTGCTGGCTTTCATAAAGACGGAAAGGCCTTGGGCGCACGGAGGCATCTCGCTTGCTGTGTCTCCACTGACCCATCCAATCACCTGCGCAACTTCAAGTCTGTTCCGCAAAGCATGGGAGTCTGAGGACGGCCACCCACAGACCCTCTGGGGCGTGGCTCAGACAGAGGGCACAATGCTGTGGCCAGCACCGTCCTGGCCAGCGACTGGCTCCTGCGGGCCGCTCAACCAGGCCGACCATCCAGGGGCCGTGCGGCCTCTGCCTGGAAGTGGTGCTTCCCGCCAGCGGCCTGGGCTTCCAGCCTCGCCTCAGAGAGATGCCACGGCGGAGACACCAGGCTGAGTGGCCAGGCCAAGACAACAACGCCAAGTGGCCAGGCCGAAACGCCAACGCCAAGATGCCAACGCTGAGTGG
The DNA here is from genome assembly GCA_949820135.1 of Sylvilagus floridanus. Taxonomy (NCBI): domain Eukaryota; kingdom Metazoa; phylum Chordata; class Mammalia; order Lagomorpha; family Leporidae; genus Sylvilagus; species Sylvilagus floridanus. The sequence goes on along the minus strand of OX463246.1, from coordinate 100,079,616 downwards.
CCAGGCCAAGACACCAAGGCCGACACGCCAAAGCCGAGTGGCCAGGCCGAGATGCTGGGGTTCCTGGCCGACGCCCGCAGGGGCCGCGCCTTTCCGGATCCAATTGGCAGGGGCCTTGAACAGCACCTGGCGTGGGGTCCGAGCGGGCCGACTTCCGATGCGAAGCGTCCTTTATCCTCCGCGGGACGCTTCTGTCTGTCAGGAGCCGCCGGGGCTGATAAATGACCGGAGAGTGACGGCTACACTTTATTAAAAAGTAATAACAATTTTTGCACGCAGCCTTCGCGTTGTAAGGGGCGCCATGAATCAAAGGACGCTGCCTGCCTGGGCCTGATAAATGGGCCGTGTACCAGCTGAGGAGTTATTTAGGACTGGCTATTAATTTAAATCACATTTATCTTCCCCGAGTGGGGGAGGAGGCCGTGATAGTGCGGCGAGTGACCAGCGGCGCGGCTAAGTGCGCATTATTTATGGCCGCGCCTCCGCAGGGCTGCACAGTATGCTAAAGAGAGAGAGAGAGCGAGCGAGAGAGTGAGCGAGAGAGAGTGAACGCAGTGCCAATTACCGCGGTTAATCTCATCAGGGCAATAACAGATTTCTTCCCAACACAGAACAATTTTTATCCCTGCACTTTCTCTCCCGCACGCACACTTGGCTTATGAGTCTCCATCATCAAAGTCCATTTTCTCATTCTTTTCTGGGTGCTCTCGGAAAATGCTCCCCGCTGCGCCTCACCTCTGTCGGAGGGGAGCGGCTGGCAGTGCACTGCCCACAGCCAGGAGGCCCCGAGCCCTGAGCGGGTATTTGTGGATGAAGCGCCGGGCAGGGCCCATTGGTCAATGCTTCCCTGCTAGGGATAACGCGTTTTATACGGCCTCCCAGCTCGCCTGGTTCTTAGCATGAAAACCAACAATTGGAGGATCTCTCTCTCTCTCTTTTTTTTTGGCTAAGTTACTTCAATTTGATTGATCTACCATAGAAGGTTGAAACAAGTCTACTAAAATGCATTTTTGCATTTAAGTCCACGCATGAGCAGTCCCACGTGTGTTACACGGCCCAGGGTGGCAGTGAGCGTCCCCGTTGGCCACAGGGGCACATGCTGCCGTCTTGTGCCGGGTCCTGGAGTCTCCCCCGATTCTCCCGCGTTACTGCACCCGTGCGCTTGTCCCTCCAACGTAGAGACTGCATCTGTGTGAAACAGCATCTAAACTCAGTGTGCATTCAGACAATAGTGAGCAACTCCGTGCGTGTGTGCACACTTGTCCGGGTGTAAGTGGGCTGGCTGTAACTTTCCGGCTGTTCAATCAATGTGACTGCGTAGAAGCGTCTCCCTGAGGCAGAGGCTCATGTGGCCACGCCGTCTTAGGAAGCCCGAAGGTCACGGTGACAGAGATGGCTTCGTGGCTCTGTCGGCGGCTGCCGGTTGCTCGGGCACTTGCAGCTGGGCGCGCGGAAGCAGAGGCGTCCTGGAGTCTCCTCCAAGTCAGTCGCTTGCAAGGCTTCTCAGCCTGCCCAGCCCCCGGGCAGGAGGTGGAGCAGGTGCTGTCCCCCTGGGAGCAGCCCCCACCCCAGCACACAGCAAAACAAAGCCGTATGGAGAGTGTGAAGTTTGAAGGAAAAGTGACGAGAGCGTATGCGCACAGACACCCATGACAACAGACTCACATAGACACACACGCACACGCACACTCCTGTCTGCCTACATCACACACGATTCTATAAACACTCCCACATTGTGTGCTTTGTGCATATTCAAATGTATCTACAGAAATGCTGTCGATCAGGTAGATGGAGAGAATACTACCCCACGTCCTCCCTTCTCACGATGGTCTCTGCCCACCGCCGTTCTTCCTCCCAGGAAGAACTTAACCCTCCGGGGCCAGCGTGCGGGGCCTCCCCACGGCGGCTCCTGCTGGCCGGAGCCACCGTGTGAGCACCACGGCTGGCCCACGGCCGCCACGGGCAGAGAGCCCCTGCTGAGACCCCTGCCCTGCGCGGCGGAAGTCCCGCTCACTTCTAAGAGGAACCGTGCAGTCTGCAGGCACAGCTGTGAGGACGGTGCGGCTGTCAGCACCCGCACAGTCGTCAGGAGCCTCCACCCGGGCTTCAGGCTCAGAGAGGCCCAAGTCCAAGTCCAAACCCCGTTGGCCTGGGGAGCTGACACTGCCCCTCCCAGCCAGTTTCCTCCTCCAGCAGATGAGTGATAATGGCTGCTGTGCCTGGGGTCAGATGTGACAGCGCACACGGCACCTGGCCCAGTGGTGCTGGCGGAGGCTCCAGCCCACCTGCTGCAGGCTCTGCTGTTTGTGGCTCCGCACCCAAGCTCCATCCGTTCTGTAACACTGGGCGTCAGCTGTGTCAGAGCCGGGACAAGGACGCTGCCTCCTCCGGCTTAGGGCACCCAGCTTTCCTCTGTCTGTGAGCAGGGCTCCTCCTCATAGCCCCGGGGACTGCAGGGCGGAGGGGCGCTCGGGTCAGTGTGGCTCAGCCCTGGGAAGGTCTCGGCCCACTCCCTAAACAGTTCAGCCTGAACTGCATGTGATCAGCGTTGGGCCATTTCTTCCTCTGGTAGATAAGGAGTCCAAGTCCGCCCCTCGCCCCCTTGGCTGTGGGGACCCAGGAGGGGTCTGTGGCAGGAAGGGAGGTGCCGGTTGTGGGTGCTGGGTGCTCGCGGTGGAGCACAGCCAGGCACACAGGCCACCTCGCCCCATTCTCATCTGGGCCCTGCAGGGTCAGCTCCAGGGCGCCAGAGAGGAGCAGACCTCTTCCTGGTTGGTGGGAGGGGCCTCGCTGCTGCTGGAGGCCGCCAGATGGGTCTGGCCAGCAGCGCCATCCTTCCACTGTCAGCCGCTACCGGGGACGCTGGACTGAAGCAAAGCAACACAAAGAACAGTTTGGGCTGGGAAGGGCCCAGAGCCACACGGTGCTGTCCCAGGCTCCTCCCCAGTACACTGAATTGTGAACACGCATGAAGAACTCGGATCCCTTTGCTACCCAGTGTTCCCTGGAGGGCTGTGGACTGATGGGCCAGCAGCGGCCATCATGTTTCCCAAAACCCTGCGCCTGTGCCGGACCTCAGCCCCTTCCCTCACGTCGGGCAGCCACCTTCTCCGGCTCGGCTGTGCCACTCTGCGCCAAGACTCCCATCCTGGGACGCACCTTCCTCCTTCTCCACTCCACGTCTCCACTGCACGTCTCCACTGCACGTCTACGCTCCACGTCTCCACTGCACGTCTCCACTGCACATCTCCACTCCACGTCTCCACTGCACATCTCCACTGCACGTCTCTGCTCCACGTCTCCACTGCACGTCTCCACTCCACATCTCCACTGCACGTCTCCACTCCATATCTCCACTGCACGTCTCCACTGCATGTCTCCACTCCACGCCTCCACTGCACGTCTCCACTCCACGTCTCCACTGCACGTCTCCACTCCACGTCTCCACTGCACGTCTCCACTCCACGTCTCCACTCCACGTCTCCACAGCATGTCTCCACTGCACATCTCCACTCTACATCTCCACTGCATGTCTCCACTGCACATCTCCACTGCACGTCTCCACTGCATGTCTCCACTGCACGTATCCACTGCACGTCTCCACTCCACGTCTCCGCTCCACGTCTCCACTGCATGTCTCCACTGCACATCTCCACTCCACGTCTCCACTGCACGTCTCCACTGCATGTCTACGCTCCACGTCTCCACAGCATGTCTCCACTGCACATCTCCACTCTACATCTCCACTGCATGTCTCCACTGCACATCTCCACTCCACGTCTCCACTGCACGTCTCCACTCCACATCTCCACTGCACGTCTCCACTGCATGTCTCCACTGCACGTCTCCACTCCACATCTCCACTGCACGTCTCCACTCCACATCTCCACTGCACGTCTCCACTGCATGTCTACGCTCCACGTCTCCACTGCACGTCTCCACTCCACATCTCCACTGCACGTCTCCACTCCACATCTCCACTGCACGTCTCCGCTCCACGTCTCCGCTCCACGTCTCCACTGCACGTCTCCACTGCACGTCTCTGCTCCACGTCTCCACTGCACGTCTCCACTGCATGTTGCCACTGCACATCTCCACTGCATGTCTCCACTCCACGTCTCCACTGCACATCTCCACTCCATGTCTCCGCTCCACGTCTCCGCTCCACATCTCCACTCCACGTCTGCATTCCACGTCTCCACTGCGCGTCTCCACTGCACGTCTCTACTCCACGTCTCCACTGCACGTCTCTACTCCACGTCTCCACTGCACGTCTCCACTGCACATCTCTGCTCCACGTCTCCACTGCACGTCTCCACTGCACGTCTCCACTCCATGTCTCCGCTCCACATCTCCACTCCACGTCTCCACTCTACATCTCCACTGCATGTCTCCACTGCACGTCTCCACTCCACATCTTCACTGCATGTCTCCACTGCACATCTCTGCTCCACGTCTCCACTGCACGTCTCCACTGCACGTCTCCACTCCACGTCTCCACAGCATGTCTCCAGTGCACGTCTCCACTGCACGTCTCCACTGCACGTCTCCACTGCATGTCTCCACTGCACGTCTCCACTCCACGTCTCCACTCCACGTCTCCACTGCACGTCTCCACTCCAATTCTCCACTCTACATCTCCACTGCAGGTCTCCACTACACTCCGCACCTGCAGTGCCCCACCCTTGTCCCTCCTGGTGCCCAGCGGGTGACGGCACCGCAGGCGCGTGCCCACACTCACGCAGCCTGAGGACCCCTCCCCTCCTTACCCCACTGCAGCTGACTGGGGGGATTGGCCGCCCAGGGCACTGCTCAAGTGCTGCCCGAGTGCGTGGACGCCGCCACCCTGAGTTCACAGCGCTCTCTGTGACACAGCTGAGAAGAAGCCGGCGTCCTCTGCGCACTCAGTTACGTGCGGACATGCTCAGTGAAAGCTCAGAGCGGGCTCTGAACCTGACCAGAGGGGCCACGTGGGCTCCTCCAGGGCACCCCCCCACACCGCCCACGCCCACCCGTGGCCCCGGAGCCTGCGCTGTTCCCTTTGCTGACGTCACCACCCTCCCAGCCAGGCCGGGAGCTTCGGATCCCCTCTGACTGCTGCACATTTCAATTTGCCAAAAAACCTGCGTCAGTCAGTATTTTGTCATGATGTCAAGGACCTGAACTTCAGAATAAAAATAGCTTAAGGTTTACAGGTCATCTTACAGAGCTTCGTGTGAAATACTGTCACGAACGCCAGATCTTTCTTGGAAGGTCCCAAGACAGACGAAGGCCCGCACCCGCCAGCCTCTCGGTGGTGCCATGCGGGGTCCCCCGCCTCCCCTCCCCTGCGGCCACCTCGAGGCCATTGCTCTGGGGCGCCCCCCCGTCGGAAGCCATCTCTGCCTGACCCACCCGCAGCCTGCACCCTCCAAAGCCTCTCCCTTCAAGCAGCGGAGACTCCGCTCCCGTGGGCCTGGGCTGAGGGGCTCGGCGGGGCCTCCCCTCTCCCACATGTGGGGGCCCTGCACTGCTGACTCTGGTCGCCCCGCTGCCGAAGCCGGGCTGCGGGGAAGTCAGTGCAAAGAAACACTGCCGTGTTTAGAGCTCAGGTGTCATTCGTGTCTGATTGCAAATGTTCTGGTAAAATAACAGAACCACTGCCTGAGCCCACTAGAACAGTGATTCCGGCCTTCTCTTCTCTTTCTTCGCTGCCATGCGACTCTGAGGACGCGTCATCTGACCTCGGGGAAGAGAGTTACATTGTTGACGTTTTAGTAACACCCAGCGCTGGAGGTGCTTTGAAACTTTCCTTTCTGTCCAGAGGCGTGGTGTTCACCCCGGAAGTGAAGGGTTAGCTTTACGTGGACGTTAGAGTCCTCCTCCGCTTGCTTACCATCCACGTAGTCACTTATTTCCCAGAATTACAAAAGCCATTGGCTTGAGATAATTTTGTGTGCGTATCTTAAAAATAACGTGAGCCAAAGCAATAAAAAGCCTCATTTTCCTCTGTGTCAATAAACAGTAATAATCATTAGTGTGAATTGACAGCTGCACTTCCCTCCTGAAGTCCCGACTGGCACATTGTTGGAGCCCTTGGCTCCCTGCATGATGCAGAGGGAAATGCATGGCACGCGGCACCAACGTCAGAGAGAAGTTGGGGGTGGTCGAGGCGACAGCCCTGGGAGAGGAAACACGGTGGATGGGAAGCGCTCGTGTGCGCGTGGGGGTCTCCCCAGGCCAGCTGGCTTGTCCTGTGCTGTGAAGGAGAGAAGGGAGGCGCTCACAGCTGGGTGTCTGTGGTGGCCAACGTCGGACACAGACACCTGCCGGTCAGTGCTGCTGTTTCCAGGATGGACGCCCTGCGCTGTTTCTGACCTGCATCCTCATGCAGAGGAATGGACCCGGGGATGCAGGGAAACTCTGTGGTCCAGGTCATCGCTGGGACTCCACACAGTTGTTCCCATCCTCGATGTCCCCGTCGTCACCCTCGCTGTCACTGTCACCACCCCCAGCCCTCCACAGCCTCCACCATGCCGTTGTCCTGCTGAGTGCCCCAGGTAGAGCCAGGGTGACCCAGGAGCGTCTTGAAGACTGTGTGTTTCAGCCCGGGGAGCTGATGGACAGGGGTCAGATGGCGGACAGAGCAAGACGCACGCCCTGGTGTCCCTGTGCCCTCTGCGAGCTGAGGGAGGGGTGGGCCTGCTCCACAGCTGCTTCTTGAGGATGCGCCTCCTGGGCCCTCCCCTCCCAACCCCTAATTCATGTCCTTGTTCATCTGCTCCAGTCCCAGCTGCGCAGTACACGTCCCGTGCCTAAAGCTGCAAGAGAGCCGGGCAGGAGGCTCTGGGTGCGGCCCGAGCTCCACACCCCCTCTCCTCCCGCCGCAGCCGGCTCACACAGCCTCGCCCACAGCAGAGGGGTGTGGGACGTTCGGGCGGCACCAGCACCCCACCAGGCTCTCAGGGCGACTCAGCTTTTCTCACCCAACTTCCAGCTCACACTTTGCAATATAAGATTATGGGGCCAGCGCTGTGGCGCAGTGGATTAACGCTCTGTCCTGAAGTGCCGGCATCCCATATGGGCACAGGTTCTAGTCCTGGCTATTCCATTTCCCACCCAGCTCTCTGCTGTGGCCTGGCAAAGCAGTGGAGGATGGCCCAGGTCCTTGGCCCCTGCACCCACGTGGGAGACCCGGAAGAAGCTCCTGGCTCCTGGCTTTGGATCGGCGCAGCTCCGGCCATTGCTGCCAATTGGGGAGTGAACAGTGGATGGAAGACCTCTCTCTCTCTGTGCCTCTCCTCTCTCTGTATAAGTCTGACTTTTAAATAAATAAATAAATCTTAAAAAAAAGAAAAGAACCACCAGACTTTCTAGAGAGCCACGCCGTGCTTGGTGTGTGGTGAGCGGGTTTCACAGAGGCTACAGAGCCGACTGTGGCTGGGACAGCTTTGGCTGCAAACACCTGCAATGACCAGAACACAACCCACGGTGACGGTGGTGAGAACACAGTGATGGTGATGAGAACACAGTGACACTGGTGAGAACGTGGTGATGGTGGTGAGCACACAGTGATGGTGATGAGAACACGGTGATGGTGGTGAGAACACAGAGATGGTGATGAGAACACAGTGACGGTGGTGAGAACACGGTGATGGTGGTGAGAACACAGAGATGGTGGTGAGAACACAGTGACGGTGGTGAGAACACAGTGACGGTGGTGAGAACACGGTGACAGTGGTGAGAACACGGTGATGGTGGTGAGAACACAGTGATGGTGATGAGCACACAGTGATGGTGATGAGAACACAGTGACGGTGGTGAGAACACGGTGATGGTGGTGAGAACACGGTGATGGTGGTGAGAACACAGTGATGGTGGGAATGTGGTGATGGTGGTGAGCACACAGTGATGGTGGTGAGAACACAGTGATGGTGATGAGCACACAGTGACGGTGGTGAGAACACAGTGATGGTGGTGAGAACACGGTGACGGTGGTGAGAACACGGTGATGGTGGGAACGTGGCAATGGTGGTGAGAACATGTGATGGTGGTGAGAACACAGTGATGGTGATGAGAACACAGTGATGGTGATGAGAACACAGTGACGGTGGTGAGCACACAGAGATGGTGGTGAGAAGGTGGTGATGGTGGTGAGCACACAGTGATGGTGGTGAGCACACAGTGATGGTGGTGAGAACACAGTGATGGTGGTGAGAACACGGTGATGGTGGTGAGAACACAGTGATGGTAGTGAGAACACGGTGACGGTGGTGAGAACAAGGTGACGGTGGTGACAGTGCAGTGATGGTGGTGAGAATATGGTGACAATGGTGAGAACATGGTGATGGTGATGAGAACGTGTGATGGTGGTGAGAACACGGTGATGGTAGTGAGAACACAGTGATGGTGGTGAGAACATGGTGATGGTGGTGAGAACGCGGTGATGGTGATGAGAACATGGTGATGGTGGTGAGAACACAGTGATGGTGGTGAGATTGTGGTGATGGTGGTGAGAACATGGTGATGGTGGTGAGAACGCGGTGATGGTGATGAGAACATGGTGATGGTGGTGAGCACACAGTGATGGTGGTGAGAACATGGGGGTGGTGGTGAGCAAACAGTGATGGTGGTGAGAATGTGGTGATGGTGGGGAGCACGTGCTACTTTCTGGCCAGTGCTTGGGCACCAAAACAGCCAGTTCTCCAGCCTTGGAATTTCTCATTCGAGCAAACCCAGTGCTGGTTTTCAGGAACGTCTCCCTAGAGAAGGACACAGGAACGTCTCCCTGGAGAAGGACACAGGAACATCTCCTAGAGAAGGACACAGGAACGTCTCCCTAGAGAAGGACACAGGAACGTCTCCCTGGAGAAGGACACAGGAACGTCTCCTAGAGAAGGACACAGGAACGTCTCCCTAGAGAAGGACACAGGAACGTCTCCCTAGAGAAGGACACAGGAACGTCTCCCTGGAGAAGGACACAGGAACGTCTCCCTGGAGAAGGACACAGGAACGTCTCCTAGAGAAGGACACAGGAACGTCTCCCTGGAGAAGGACACAGGAACGTCTCCTAGAGAAGGACACAGGAACGTCTCCCTGGAGAAGGACACAGGAACGTCTCCTAGAGAAGGACACAGGAACGTCTCCCTGGAGAAGGACACAGGAACGTCTCCCTGGAGAAGGACACAGGAACGTCTCCTAGAGAAGGACACAGGAACGTCTCCCTGGAGAAGGACACAGGAACATCTCCCTGGAGAAGGACACAGGAACGTCTCCTAGAGAAGGACACAGGAACGTCTCCCTGGAGAAGGACACAGGAACGTCTCCTAGAGAAGGACACAGGAACGTCTCCTAGAGAAGGACACAGGAACGTCTCCCTGGAGAAGGACACAGGAACGTCTCCCTAGAGAAGGACACAGGAACATCTCCCTGGAGAAGGACACAGGAACATCTCCCTAGAGAAGGACACAGGAACGTCTCCCTGGAGAAGGACACAGGAACGTCTCCCTGGAGAAGGACACAGGAACGTCTCCCTGGAGAAGGACACAGGAAGGTCTCCCTGGAGAAGGACACAGGAACGTCTCCTAGAGAAGGACACAGGAACGTCTCCCTGGAGAAGGACACAGGAACGTCTCCCTAGAGAAGGACACAGGAACATCTCCCTGGAGAAGGACACAGGAACGTCTCCTAGAGAAGGACACAGGAACGTCTCCTAGAGAAGGACACAGGAACGGCTCCCTGGAGAAGGACACAGGAACGTCTCCCTGGAGAAGGACACAGGAACGTCTCCCTAGAGAAGGACACAGGAACGTCTCCCTGGAGAAGGACACAGGAACGTCTCCCTGGAGAAGGACACAGGAACGTCTCCCTAGAGAAGGACACAGGAACATCTCCCTGGAGAAGGACACAGGAACATCTCCCTAGAGAAGGACACAGGAACGTCTCCCTGGAGAAGGACACAGGAACGTCTCCCTGGAGAAGGACACAGGAACATCTCCTAGAGAAGGACACAGGAACATCTCCCTAGAGAAGGACACAGGAACGTCTCCTAGAGAAGGACACAGGAACGTCTCCCTGGAGAAGGACACAGGAACGTCTCCCTGGAGAAGGACACAGGAACGTCTCCCTGGAGAAGGACACAGGAACGTCTCCTGGAGAAGGACACAGAAACGTCTCCCTGGAGAAGGACACAGGAACGTCTCCCTGGAGAAGGACACAGGAACGTCTCCCTGGAGAAGGACACAGGAACGTCTCCTAGAGAAGGACACAGGAACGTCTCCCTGGAGAAGGACACAGGAACGTCTCCCTGGAGAAGGACACAGGAACGTCTCCCTGGAGAAGGACACAGGAACGTCTCCCTGGAGAAGGACACAGGAACGTCTCCTAGAGAAGGACACAGGAACGTCTCCCTGGAGAAGGACACAGGAACGTCTCCTAGAGAAGGACACAGGAACGTCTCCCTAGAGAAGGACACAGGAACGTCTCCTAGAGAAGGACACAGGAACGTCTCCCTGGAGAAGGACACAGGAACGGCTCCCTGGAGAAGGACACAGGAACGTCTCCCTGGAGAAGGACACAGGAACGGCTCCCTGGAGAAGGACACAGGAACGTCTCCCTGGAGAAGGACACAGGAACGTCTCCCTGGAGAAGGACACAGGAACATCTCCCTAGAGAAGGACACAGGAACGTCTCCTAGAGAAGGACACAGGAACGTCTCCCTGGAGAAGGACACAGGAACATCTCCTAGGAAGGACACAGGAACGTCTCCCTGGAGAAGGACACAGGAACGTCTCCTAGAGAAGGACACAGGAACGTCTCCTAGAGAAGGACACAGGAACATCTCCCTAGAGAAGGACACAGGAACATCTCCCTAGAGAAGGACACAGGAACGTCTCCTAGAGAAGGACACAGGAACGTCTCCCTGGAGAAGGACACAGGAACGTCTCCCTGGAGAAGGACACAGGAACGTCTCCCTGGAGAAGGACACAGGAACGTCTCCCTGGAGAAGGACACAGGAACATCTCCTAGAGAAGGACACAGGAACGTCTCCCTGGAGAAGGACACAGGAACGTCTCCTAGAGAAGGACACAGGAACGTCTCCTAGAGAAGGACACAGGAACATCTCCCTGGAGAAGGACACAGGAACGTCTCCTAGAGAAGGACACAGGAACATCTCCCTGGAGAAGGACACAGGAACGTCTCCCTGGAGAAGGACACAGGAACATCTCCTAGAGAAGGACACAGGAACGTCTCCTAGAGAAGGACACAGGAACGTCTCCTAGAGAAGGACACAGGAACGTCTCCTAGAGAAGAACACAGGAACGTCTCCTAGAGAAGGACACAGGAACGTCTCCCTGGAGAAGGACACAGGAACGTCTCCCTAGAGAAGGACACAGGAACATCTCCCTGGAGAAGGACACAGGAACATCTCCCTAGAGAAGGACACAGGAACGTCTCCCTGGAGAAGGACACAGGAACGTCTCCCTGGAGAAGGACACAGGAACGTCTCCTAGAGAAGGACACAGGAACGTCTCCCTGGAGAAGGACACAGGAACGTCTCCCTGGAGAAGGACACAGGAACGTCTCCCTGGAGAAGGACACAGGAACGTCTCCCTGGAGAAGGACACAGGAACGTCTCCTAGAGAAGGACACAGGAACGTCTCCCTGGAGAAGGACACAGGAACGTCTCCCTGGAGAAGGACACAGGAACGTCTCCCTGGAGAAGGACACAGGAACGTCTCCTAGAGAAGGACACAGGAACGTCTCCCTGGAGAAGGACACAGGAACGTCTCCTAGAGAAGGACACAGGAACGTCTCCCTGGAGAAGGACACAGGAACGTCTCCTAGAGAAGGACACAGGAACGTCTCCCTGGAGAAGGACACAGGAACGTCTCCCTGGAGAAGGACACAGGAACGTCTCCCTGGAGAAGGACACAGGAACGTCTCCCTGGAGAAGGATACCTTTGCAAGGCTCCTTAACTTGGTGCTGACGTGTTCTGCATGTTTCCTGAATAATCCTTTGTTATCAGGTAAAACAGGCTTTTAAACTTAGTTTTCCTGTAACTTGAACAAGCACAGACCACACACGTGTGTGCTGTTACTGATGTTTGACGTGGTCTACATCGTGAGTGTCGATTCAGGACAGCTGTCTCCCCTCAGACATTCAACAGTTCCTGCGCTGGAAACATCTGACATCTCATCTTCTAGGGTTTTCTATTTATTTATTTTTTATTTAATTTTTTATAGAGAGGTGCACATGGACATCGTCTGCAGTCAGCCTGCCATGGACAGGACCCCAGGAAGTATTGTTCACTCCCACGTAGGCAACGGAAGAAGGGAACATTCTAAAACCCAGCTGGCTGCAAGCACTAAATGATGTCAAAACAAGGGCGAACCCTGAAAACGCATCGTCAGTGCAAGAGGCCAGCACGAGAGGGAAACCCTGATTCACTTCCGTGAAACACCCGGAGAACCCCAGCCTGCGGAGGACGAGGGGCCGGGCGGAGGCAGGCGGCACGGGGTGAGTGTGCAACAGGAGTGGAGGGCTAGGGACCTCTTTCTTTTTATTTGAAAGAGTTACACAGAGTGAGGAGAGACAGACAGGGATGGAGAGAGAGAGAGGGAGAGAGAGAGAGAGAAGTGGAGAGAAAGAGAGAGATCTTGCACCTACTGGTTCCCTGCCAGATGGCCGAAGTGGCCAGGGCTGGGTCAGGCTGGAGCCAGGAGCCGGGAGCTTCTTCCAGGTCTCCCACGTGGTTGCAGCGGCCCAAGGACTTGGCCATCTTCTGCTGCTTTCCCAGGCCATAGCAGAGAGCTGAATCGGAAGTGGAGTAGCTGGGACTAGAACCGGTACCCATGTGGGATGCCGGCATCCCAGACTTTTTACCTGCTGAGCCACAGTGCCAGCCTCTAGCAGAGGTGTTTAAGTGAAAATGGTCAAATTCTTAATAGTCATCCTTTATGCATTTCACCACAATAAAAACAAATTGAAAACGGACCTGCTGCCACGGGACAGATGCAGTGAAAACAAACCGCTCGGTGTGTCCAGGGCTGCGCCTGCGTTCACGGAGCGGCTGGTCTCGGGGTCGCGCCTGGGCAGGTGCAGGCCCTAGCTCAGCCCCGCGCAGCCCGCGCCTCTCTGGAAGGTGCTTCATTATTTATGAGGAGGCAGTCTGGCCGGCAGTGCGCCATCGGCAGCCGGAATCCAATACCGAAAGGTCACCGCGGCGAACACCCGAGCCACGGCTGTTAAAGCAGATACAAGCACACCTTTTTAATTCCGGCTGAATTGATTAGGTAACAATTGGAGGGGGTCACAGGTCAGGAGGCGCGAGCCAGCAGGTCAGCGGGGAGAAAGGGCCCGGGGCCGCGGTCAGAGGAGGGGGCCGAGCCGAGCCGGGGGCGGCCCTTGTCTCCACAAATGAAGAAATGCCACACCCGACCCCGGCTGTGAATGGCACCACGCCCAGGGCTAGAGGCCACCAAGTCCCTGCAGGTCGGGGAGGAAGCTCTGTGTGAAGACACATGCACACAAAGGCTGTCAGAGGCTTTAAAAGGTAGGGAATAAAGCAGGCGCCCGCTGAGCTGTGGGGCCGGGAGTCAGCGGACCCCGCGAGGAGCCCGCGTGGGGCCGGCCCCGTGCTCACCGCCATGGGGGAGACGGCAAGGCAGAGCTGGCAGCTGCAGGAAACAGCACCAGGCCAGCCCGCTCCTCGCCCGGCTCACCTGCAGGTGGCGCGGTCACCGCTCACCGCAAGGGAAGGCTGCGGTCGCTGGGCCCAGGGTCCCCGAGGGCGGCGGCACCGTGCAGGCGGTGACCCGAGTCCCTTCCTGCTGTCAGGTCGGCCATGGGGAAATAAGCGGGCGCGTCCCAGCCGTGACCTCAGGCAAGGAGCTGGAGGGAGCTCGCAAGCAGGTGCATACAGGATGGTTGAAGCAAACACGTTCAGCCTCACGACTAACCAAATACGCACGTGTCAGAGTAGTGGCGCGGGGCCAGTGCTGTGGCCTGGGGTAAAGCTGCCGCCTGCAGTGCCGGCATCCCACATGGGTGCTGGTTTGAGTCCCAGCTGTTCCTCTTCCGATCCAGCTCTCTGCTGTGGCCTGGGAAAGCAGTGGAGGATGGCCCAGGTCCTTAGGCCCCTGCACCCACGTGGGAGACCTGGAGGAAGCTCCTGGCTCCTGGCTTCAGATCAGCATAGCTCCAGCCTTTGTGGCCATTTGAGGAGTGAACCAGCGGATGGAAGACTTCACTCTCTCTCTCTGTCTCTACCTCTGCTTCTCTATAGCACTGCCTTTCAAATAAATAAATAAATAAATATTAAAAAAGAAGTGGCAGACATTTGTCCCTGAAAATGGGAAATTATTGAGCAGAAATGTGACTCCCCAGAGGGTCTGGCCAAGGCCCCAGCTCCGGTGCAGCTTTGGAAGCACCGTTGCTTGGATGTGAGGCCCAGGCTCTGGGGCAGAGCCCCTCCCTGCATGAACCGGGCAGGGGGGCGGCGGGGACACAGGGACCAGGCCAGCGGTCTGCAGGACAGCACTGGGCAGCAGGCTGGGCTCCTGGGCTGTTCCTGGCGCAGGTGGGCACGGGGGCAGGGCGTGAGGAGCAGCGCCTAGGGGCAGCCCAGCCAGGCCTGCCATGCAGCCTGCACCCGCCTGTAGTGCATTAGAGAGAATGTTCTAGAATGCAAGTCAGAGAGAGAAACATTATCATTGTGTCCACCTTCCCTCAGCTCCAAGTCCAGCTCCTGGCTGGGGACAGACGGCCACACCTGTCACACACTGTGCCCACGCTGGGACAGGGACAGACGGCCACACCTGTCACACACTGTGCCCACGCTGTCCTGGTCTGGCCAGCGGCTCCCCCCTGCACTTTCCATAGTCCTGTGCTCACAGCGGAGCCGACGGCATGGCCTTGGCGCCTCGGTTATGCCTGAAGTCACAGGAAGATCCCTTTGGAAGAGCTGGATGACTAAGCCTGTCAGCCTGGGGTTAGGAGCCAGACATCATGCCGAGTCTGGCCCGAAGCCGACGGTGGCCAGGGAGTTGCTTGCGTCTGCTGGGGCAGGAGCCCCTGTCCCCCAGCACCATCTCGTGAGTCCTGAGCCTGGCTGACGCCCGTCTTCCCCACATCTGTAGGCTGGGACGGAACAAGAGCAAGGAAAATGTATCTCGCTTGCTTTCTGCCAAGGACGGCTCACGACAGGCCAGGCTGAAGCTAGGCCTCACCGTCCACGACCTGAACCTGACCTGTGCATTCACGCAGGGGCTGCTGGGAGAAGCTGTGTGCTAGCGGTACCCTCCCTGGAGGACGGGGCTCCCCGAGAAGCCCCAGCCGGGAGCCGGTAGGGAACACAGGGCGTGGCTGACCGCTGAATCATCGAGGCAACATGGGGAGGTGGGACCCCCACGCAGACAGTGGCCGCAGGATCCGGGCAGGAAGGTCCCTGGAGGTGAGGGGTGCATAAGGTGCCTGGGGGGAGGAGGGAGGCGCAGGGCAGGCAGGGAGGTGAGGGTCAGGGCACCCAGGGAGAAGCCCGGGCAGAAAGATCTGGAACATGAGGGCATTCCCTCAAGGGGGAGTCACACAGGGGGCTCTGAGGTGCCATGCTGGAGCCTCAGGGAGACACCAGCAGGACCGCGTGAGCGCGCAGGGCAGGGCCCCAGGACCGTGGCCCAGGAGCAGCCAGAGTCGCCGCTGGGTCTTTCCAGACACGCCTGGTCCTGGCGGAGGGGCCGGCAGCAGGGGTGGTGGAGCATGAGCACAGGCACCCCAGAGGCCGGAGCCCAATTCCGGATCTTACGTCCCGGGTTCGTCACCAAACCTGGGAGAGGCTGGGCTGCCGGCCCCGCTGTCCCCGAATCCAGAGCCGACTCTGCCGCCGCCGGCAAGGCGCTCCCGTCCGACCTGAGCACAGGTGCGATGCCCGGGAGAGGAGCGCTTGGTGAGCAACGTGAGGACCGTCGGCCGAGGCTCTCGCATCGGCGTGGACGTGGGAAGGGGCGGGGTCCAGGCGAGCTGGCACCAACCGGCAGCCCCTCCTCCACACGCATTGGTTCATTACTTACGGACCCACCTGTTTCTCTGAGAGGCAGAGTTAGAGACGGAGGGAGAGAGCAGAGAGCGACCCTTCACCCACTGGCTCGTCCCCAAAGGACCACAGAGTCCAGGCTGGGCCAGGACACAGCTCCGTCCGCGTCTCCCACGTGGGTGCAGGGCCCCAGCACTTGGGCCATCCGCTGCTGCCTTCCCAGGTGCAGTAGCAGGGACCTGGATCAGAAGTGGAGCTGCCGTGGTAGGAACTGGTGCTCCCATGGGATGTGGGTGTCGCAGGTGGCAGCCTAACCTACCTAACTCGCCTAGCCCACCTCGCCCACCTCGCCCACCTAACCCACCTAGCCCACCTAGCCCACCTAGCCCATTTAGCCCACCTAGCCCACCCAGCCCACCTAACCCACCTAGCCCACCTAGCCCACCTAGCCCATCTAGCCCACCAAACCCACCTAGCCCACCCAGCCCACCCAGCCCACCTAGCCCACCTAGCCCATCTAGCCCATCTAGCCCACCTAGCCCACCCAGCCCACCTAGCCCACCTAGCCCACCTAGCCCACCTAACTCACCTAGCCCACCTAACCTACCCAGCCCGCCTAGCCATCTAGCCCACCTAACCCTCCTAGCCCACCTAGTCCGCCTAGCCCACCTAGACCGCCTAGCCCGCCTTGCCACAGAGCCTGCCCACATCACACCGTGGTTGTTTCGCCGCGTGTACTCCCGGAGCTCCTCCTCTTCGTCAGTGAGCTTCCCAC